>RZGM01000004.1:0-638073 GCA_027886205.1 Fusarium piperis | reverse complement strand
AGCACGACGAGGAAGCGAGCGACAGTGAAAGATCGGAATCACCTAGTGCGCTCGATGAGGAGTCCGACGAGGATGCTCCATGGGAAGATGCTGCGGAGGCTGACGAAGATGAGGACGAGGACGAGGAAGCAGGACCATCTAACAACTGCACGTTCTGCAAGCAGGGCGAAGATGAGGATCCAAGCGAGGAGTTCGAAGCGTACCTGGCATGCGCAGGTTGCGGCGTAAATGGTAAGGTTCTCATGATGTGGCAATGACCCCTCGTGCTAATGAATCACAGCCCATCAGCAATGCGCCCGTGACGCTGCAGCAATGAGCGAGGATAACAGTGAGTATCTGCAACGTCCATCTTCTGGTCTCGCCGCTAACCAGCACAGCCCCCGAGAATTGGAAGTGCCCCGAATGCTACCATAGGGATTCCGATGCTGAAGAGCACGATGAAGATATGGACGATCAAAGTGTCAATCACGACATGGAGCTCCCCTCCCAACAATCCGATGTTCCAGATCATTCTGGGGAAGTCCAGTTTGAACCAGACGCAGATGACGAGCCCCTGACTTCTCAGGTCGACGATGACGCCCTACCCGAGGAGCCTGTGGACGAAACTCGCACACTGCGGAAACGAAAGTCATCGTCCCTCGAAGATGACGATAATATTATATCGTTAAGAAAGCGACGACGGAACCAGTCGAACGAGCCAACGTCTTCACACGAAGACACAACGCGCAATGGAAGCGCAGAGCCCAGTCGACACAACCCTTCTCGCACGCTTCGCCTCAAAGCCACGCGACCCCCTCCCGTTACTACGGAGAAACGTACACGCACATCACTTGTCCTGAAGATCCAAGTCAGACCCGGAAACCTTAAGGAAATACTTTCTCGCAAAAAGCGTGACAGGCGACCGCCCGGGAGTGCTGCCAGACCTACACCTCACCGACCAGCAGCCACTCCCAGAGCTAATCCTGCCCCTACTCCGATAACCGCCCTCCCAACACCCTTCACATCAGACAACTACTCACAACCATTCTATTCGTTCTTTGACCGGGAGACGGACGAGATGAAGGGCAAGCCGTACGGCGGGATCCTAACCGAGGCCGAAGCTGACACGTCCAAGACTCTTCCAGCACCTGAGGATCGCCGGAGATTTGACGACGCTAATAAAAAGGCCGAGGATGAATGGAGAGCACGGGTCCTCGCCATGCAGGCAGAAGCCGACATGCCAGTTCGAAAGCACAAGAAGTCGAGCGAGAACGCTAGCCAGATCGAATGCATCGAGTTTGGCGGCTGGGAGATTGACACGTGGTATGCTGCGCCGTATCCAGCTGAATACAGTCGGAACCGCGTGCTCTACATCTGCGAGTTCTGTCTCAAGTACATGAACTCGGACTACGTCGCCTGGAGACACAAGCTCAAGTGCCCAGCGAAGCACCCGCCAGGAGATGAGATCTACCGTCACAACTCGGTGTCTGTCTTTGAGGTCGACGGCCGCAAGAACCCTGTGTACTGCCAGAACCTGTGCCTTCTTGCCAAGCTGTTCCTGGGCTCGAAAACGTTGTACTACGACGTGGAGCCCTTTCTCTTCTACGTTCTATGCGAATACAACGACACCGGGTATCACTTTGTGGGATACTTTTCGAAGGAGAAGAGGGCCAGCAGCCAGAATAATGTCTCGTGTATCTTGACATTACCAATACATCAGCGAAAAGGCTACGGCAACCTCCTCATTGACTTTTCATACTTGCTCACCAAGGTCGAGGAAAAGACCGGCTCGCCAGAGAAGCCCCTATCTGATATGGGCCTGGTGTCATACAGGAACTACTGGCGTTTGGTTCTCTGCCGCTACTTCCTGGATGTCATGGGCAACGAGAACCACAGGAGCGAAGGGCTCAGCATCAAGCGGATATCTGACGACACGGGCATGACCCCAGACGATGTCATTTCCGCCTTGGAAGGCCTCAGAGCTCTGGTCAGAGATCCACAGACGAAGCTGTATGCGTTCAGAGTGGATGTAGACTACTGTCGACAATACGTCGACAAGTGGGAGGCGAAGGGCTACGTGCAGTTGAAACCAGAGGCCCTCGTCTGGACTCCATACGTCATGGGCCGCAGCAACGCCGTTAATTTTGAGCTCGGCCCACCCATCAACACCATCGCACCGAGAGAGGACGATGAAGCAAAGGTTGACGAAGGAGTCGACACGGTTGGCACTGACAGTCAGCCAACTACAAATGGAGAGGGCAAGAGTGTGCCTGATGCGGATACAAATGGGGAGCACTCTCTGGTGAACGGCGAGGCTGCATCAACCCCTGTTCAGTCCATTGAGGAGGTTGCTCCAGACCAGGAGAAGCAGCCTGGATCACCAAAGGATATTGAGATGGGAGACACGATGGAAGATGGGCCACCCGCTTGGGTCCTGCCATACAAAGATATCCCTCCCAACCGGTTCGAGGTTTTCCCAGCTGTCCCTGGTGGTCGGCGGGATCGTTCACGGCAGAGCGCCAACCGTCCATCAGCACCTCGAACCGTCAGCAGCGCCCCAAGGCCCAAACGCAACGGTAAGAGCCACCGGCCTTCTTCATCCTCTCGACCCAAGAGCGCCTCGAAACGAAAGAGCGGTGGGACAGGCCGTGGACCCGGCCGCTGGCCAAAGGGGACCAAAAAGTCGGACTACGGAAACGCTGATAGCGGTCCTGGCCTGCCACCTGGGTGGTTGGATAAGCAAACCAGCAACCTACTGCCCATCACGGAAAGCAACGATGCAGAGCAGAGGGTGACGGCAGAAGAGCCAGCTGAGGATTCAGTCGTGGTCTCTACCAAGACGAATGGTGTTTCGGCCAATGGAGATTCTATCGAGTCCAACGGCGCTGAAGTGGCGGTGGATGGAGAACACCACGACGAGGAGGAGGACGTCGACGCCGAGGGAGAGGATGTTTGAACGATTATCAGCGAGGGCACGGGGATTGGAATTATGGCTGTACTATACCATGGTGGATCAGGCGCGGATTGGGGGTTTACTTAGTTAGCTAGGTCTCGAGGTCATGGGTGTTTCCTGTAGCGAGCGGACTGATATCGATTCACTTTAGAGAATAAAGGCCCGGGGGTCACGTCATGGAGTTTTGCGACGTATGGGGAATAGTGGTTGTATTTTGTGGTAAAGACAAAGGAAATCTGACCCAGTCAGTGTTTGTTTTGGCAAGGCAGCTTGGTGTATCAGAAGCTCGCAACATTACCTATGTTGGTGACCCTTCCATCATCCATGTAGCAGTGAGGCAACTATTTCGTCGGTGGCTTCGTGAGCAGGTATCTATCTATTGAGTAGTGAGTGTATTGGTTAGAAGCGAGTAGCATTATATCTCCCCCTCCTCCTTTTCATCTTCTCCGTCATTAGTTGGGCCATCAGTCTGTTTCTCAGTCGGGGTGCCAGCTTGACTACGGGCCAACATCTTGGCCAACGGGTTGCTGCTTGAGTGGATGTAAGGGGGAATCAGGGTGGCGAGGCTCTCCTGATCAATCCTGCCCTCGATCGAGCACTTGTCAGTCCTGTAAAAAGTGATCTTCTCGGTCAGCTTGGCCACGGTGCGGCCCTCGACAAAGGTGTTCTCCCTGGGCCATTCCCTATCACGGATCGCCATGAGGGTCAAGAAGGTGTCCCCCGCCTCGGGGTTCGGGTCGTCCATGTCGCGCACGTCAAAGTACTCGCAGGCCAGGCCCTCTCGGCCAGAGAGACCTCGGCCGTTGTACGAGTACAGCGGTATGCAGACGACGTGCTGGGTCCACTCCTCGACGACGATCAGCTTGCGGTACTTGGAGTAGACGATGCCGAAGCCCGAGAGGGACTTGTTGAACTCGTCGATCGACACCGTGTCCTCGCGAGCCTGGCCGTGGATGGCTGTCGAGATGATGGTGCCGAACCTGAGCTCGCTCTCTTCTAGCACCCGATCGGTCGAGCGCATGTGGCCATGAACGACATCACCTCTACTAAAGTCGCTATAAGCTTGACGAGCGCCATAGTAGCCATCATCTCTTTCGTCGCGTTCTCTTCTTACTGTTTCATCAGTACCCTTACCCTCATGGATGGAATCCGCAGGCTGATCTGAGGATGAGCCGCCGTTGGATTCAGAATTGACCCATGAACTGGTTCTTGATGCATACGAGGTGTCCATAGATCCCTGATGGCTGCTTGCTCCGGGGGAATACCTTCTGTTGTCGAATCGGTCTCGTTTAGGCTTGCCGCGGACATAAGTGTTAAAGTTGCGATCCCGCAGAACGTTGCCGTTCCAGTTCTTGCTCCTATCGTTGTCACCGAAAGATTTGATGTTGATGTTGTAGTTGTATCTATCCTGGCTGACACGCCCACAGTTGTTGTGGGCCGAGTCGTCGTCATCCCTCTCATCTCTGGCGTCGCTGTGCTGCTCTCGCTCACTGCTACGGTCTCTGTGGTGCTCTCGCTCACTACTATGGCCTCTGTGCTGCTCTCGTTCACTGCTATGGCCTCTGTGCTGCTCTTGCTCACTGCTATGGCCTCTGTGGTCATCTCGCCTATCCCTGGTGTGCCTGCGGTCATCCTTCTCCCCTCCAGAGTCCCTTCCCGGACGCCACGTATCGGTGCCCCTGCGGCGCTCGTTGCGACCTCTCCGGGGAGGATGTCGCTTGGAGATGCGGCAGGACCCATAGTATGCGTGAGTAGGCATTGTAGAGGTTCTTGGACGACAAAACAGGGGGGTATCGAGTGAGGAGGTACAATGGTTATCAAAGAAAGCAAACCGGTTGCTATCGAGATGGTTCCTGTAGTCTTGACAAGCCAGTCACTATGAGTGATGGTTAAGTGTGGTGGATAAGCCAGTTCGCAGAGCGGAGATTGCAAAGCACCAGAGCAGATACTTATACCTTGGCCTTTATTTCTTATCAGGTTCCTTCTTTTAGGAGCATTTCTATTGTTCAGATGTCCAATATAGATGAGAAGAATGTTCGCCATGCTGGCCTTGGTGAGTTTCGGCCTTGGGTGCTGCTTTGTGGTGCACAAATACACCTTTGTCTCGACTTCTTTGTTCCAATGATACGGCAGGCTACTAGATGATGAACAATACAACAGCACAATCTCAAGGTTCATAGTTCGAATTGGATGTATTGTATCGCCAATTGGATACCCGGCCAGATCTACTAGCGCATGCGTCAGCTTTACACAGCGGGGCAACTTGAACCTTTCATCTACAGTACATGTAAGACGGCTACGAAGCCATGTCGCATCGTAGTAGAGGCTGTTTACGGTGCCGTCAACGGCGAGTCAAGGTAAACACACTCCTACACAAGAAGACAAGCATGTCATCTAACCATCAACTCTAGTGTGACCGCGGCCGTCCCTCGTGTCAACGCTGCATAGCTCGCAATGAGCTTTGTGTTGGGTATCGGGACGAGAGTGATCTAATGTTTCAGCATGAGACGGAAAAGGTCGTTCAAAAGAGTCAATCCGCTTCTGTTTCGACCGCCTCAACTTCATCCCCGCGAAGTAGTCGTACCAGGAGTCGGTCGCTTGAGCGGGCGTCTAAGAGCTCTTTCACGTCAAGTACGCCCTTGAGCATCTCTTCTGCGTTTCCATGGCTCAAAGACTCATCATCCTCAAAGCTCCTTCCGATGAAGACCGAGCTGCAAGCTTATTCATGGACAAATACGTATTATTTCCATGTAACGAGTCGTCCTCTCCAGGCTTTCTACAGCATCTCCCCTGTCTGTTCAAAGAAGTCAATGTCGAGGGCCGCTACGCTCTACGCTGGGCTGTTCAGGCATGCGCATTTGCCGATCTCTCGCGAGAGAGGTCCTCTGAGGAGTTGGCTGGAAGGTCACTCGAATCCTACGGCAAAGCACTAGGTGCACTCGGTCAATCCTTGGCTGAGAAGGGCAAGACCCCGGATGATTACGACTTGATGACTGTAGTCATATTGGACATATTCGAGGTCAGATCACATGCATCCATCCTTAATCCCAGGCCTAACTTGGGGAATAGTCTTTGTTTATGCCCGACTCCTCCCTTTCTGGGGCCCATGTTCAAGGCATGGCACACATCCTGCGCCTTCGTGGGCATAAACAGTTTCATGACCCTCGCGGATGGGGTCTATTCCGTTTAGCACACCATCGATTGGTGAGCTTTGGACATTGAAATGGCCAGATATTCTATACTAACTGACCACCAGCAAAAACAACAGCTCGCGAAACAAATGAGCCCTCTTCCAGAATCCCATGACTGGCTTGAGGCACTAAATGATGATATTTCTTCCGTAAGACTAGAGAAGGATGGATTGGCCATTATAGATCTATGCCAAAGGGCAAACTACCTCCTCCAATCTCTCGATTCCGATAGCCTCACCGGGGATCAGCTCCATCAATTAGTTGACGAGATGCTACACCTGGATAAAGAGGCTGCCCTCTGGCGTGCCAAACCAGAGTGGGCATTCCGTACGATCACTAGAGCTGATATTTTGGGTACCGAGAAGAAAGGGGTCTTGCTCCCGGAGACCGTTCAGCTTCATCCAGACATTTGGATGGCCTATGAGTGGAACTATCACCGGGCTGCTCGAATCATCCTCCATCAAAAGCTTGTGGCTTGCCTACGCATGGCTTCTTCACCAAGTTCCACGAAAGAATCCGCTGGCTCGGCTCAAATACAAGGGTCGATAGACGTGATTCAATCTCTCGCGGGCGAGGTTCTGTCATGTGTCCCTCAGTCCCTTGGGGATGTCGATCAATTAGGGCGTTATTGGGTCGATGAGACAAAACCTCCTCGCTGGCGAGCCGTGGGCGCTTATCTATTGCTCTGGCCGATCAAGATTATTAAAAGCCGTGACGGGCTAGCCACAGAGGTACAGAAGAGGAGTGCAGAGTTGGTATTTGATAGGATCCGTGATTGTACAGGTATGAAGGCGGAATTGGGTCATCTATCTGCAATATAGCCATCGTTATAATCTAAATACAAATCCGAGTCATGCACCTCTTGTTCACTTAAATACGGTCTCGTCGAAAGTTGTACCGTCTCTCAACGCAACCTTTTCCGCACCGATCATAGCACAGATGATCTTGCAAGGTACATCCCCGCGATTAATCCACCGATGGTTCACACCCTGCTGGACGATAAGTTCCCCCTGTCTCACAGTCTTCTCCTCTCCCCCATCAAGCACCAGCACGATCTCGCCAGACATGACAACGAGGTAGTCCAGGCTCTGGGTACGGTGCATGGGTGCGCTGCCACCGGGCTGGATCTGCGTCATGCAGAAGATGGAACCCTTGGGAGGGCATCGCGGAAGAGTGTCGGCAAAGGAAGGGATTTTGTCCGTGTTGTTGACTGGGACGGACTGGCGTGTGTCAAAGATGGTGAAGAAGCTGGCTTGGGGGCCGAAGGGCGCAAAGGGCGTGATGTGAGTGTCGGAAGCGAAGACAGAGGTGCCATCTTCTGTATGGGTAGTTCGCACAAGACGAGTAGTTTCAGTTTGCGAGGTTTGGGCACTCATGATGGAGGAGTAGATGTTCGTGTTGAGATGGCTTAATGGTGTAAGTGTTGAGAATCGATACTTTGAGAGTTACAGTTGTGAAGGATGATTACAAGAAAACTCGGACTTGAAGGAGAAACAAGCCATATTTATACAGCTTCTTTACACTGCTCGGCCTTCGGAATCACCAAGTTTACGTCGTCATCATGCCTTGCCATCATCTGCAACTCAAAGGTACAGGGTTGTTCGCGCTGCCTTCCCAATTAGGAAATGGGCACGAGCTTCATCAAACATGAGTGGATGATCAAGTCCTCGCTCGGTGCTCGGCACAAGGGAGTCAGAAACTAGTGCAATGATATCCGCTTGCCCTGGCCATAAGGCACCTACAAAGACATCATAACGGTATTTCTTTTTATCAAATACTATATTAATTCATTTTATTATCTTGCTATTAAATTATAGGTATGGTAAAGTCCTAGACAAGGACATGACTATAGCATAACCCAGTTGTCTGGTAAAAGAACCCAGCTGTCCCCCGACTTCTTCCCTCCTCCTCTTGGTGACGTCTTGTTTGGTTTCGATCTCGTCTCATAGACAGTTGTGAGTGTGTGAAGGCACAATGCAAATGCCATTTGGGTAAAGCCCATCAAATTCAGACAATATTGAAACCTCAAGATCTTGGGCATGTCGATGCAGTCGCGGGTGAAGAGTACATTCGCGACGAGCAAGTTGATGGCAACAAAGTAGACGAGGAACTCGCTCGCATCGAACACGGCATCAAAGTTGCTCTTATACCGTCTATACCTGTCCGTGTCGGCTGCAGGTAGGAACATGTCAACGGAGCACCGTAAAGTTTTAGAAGAGCGTGCTGTACCTGGCGCAATATTCTTATGGCGGTTATGTTCATAGTGCGAGAAGACGAATTGCGATCCTACCCATGCCGTCGAATAAAACAGGTGGAGGAGTGCATTGGCAGAATCCATGGGCATGGCTGAACCGACTGAAAAGGGCTGCATTCTGATGTGGATAGAGATGATGAAAGAGAGCTGTGCCAGAGGGTTGAGGCGTTCTAGATGTGCCGACCAAGAGAGTTGAAGATGAACAAAAAGGGACGTGAGTGGAGGATGAGGACACGACGGAGTATTAAGTAGGCCATGATGGGTTTTTATTGAGTTCAGGCGGAGCAGAAGCAGCCATGTGTGCAACATTGCACCGAGGCTTCCAACTGACTTTGTCTTCCTGCATCTGTGTCCATCAACATTATAGGCAACAGTCCGCTAGAGATTATGATTCTCCTTGTGGTCCCATACGAGGTTTTGCAAGGCCAGGGAGATCACTGCAGCTAACAAACATGATGGCTTTAAGACCCATCTTCAAGACTTGATGACACTAGCACACTCCTTCCTATCAGGGGTAAAGGAGAAAAAGAAGAAACTGGCTTCTCTAAAAGTATTCTCTTTCTTCCTGATGTTGTCGTCGCACTTCGTCTGGATCCGGTGCCAAATTCAGCAGGCCGATCGACAAGAGCACGAATAGAATGCCAAAGCTGAGGCAGTCTAGATTTTAAACGTTAGGTCGTGATTAGATATAAGCTGGGGAAGGTGACAAGTGCTCACAGGCAGACATGGGAACTTTGTTTGTTTGAAAGGGTGCCTCCGGTGTTGGGTCAGAGGGCAACATTTTGACGAGTGAATGTACTTGCTTGGGGAGAGTATGGCGGGCGTTTTTTCATTATGATACCAAGAACAAAGAATTGACGAGTGAAAGGAAATTATAAAGGATGATTGGAAATTAAAAGATGAAGAAACTTCCACAAAAAGAGCTCATCATGCCGCTGAGTTCGTGAACGGGCACAAAGCGAAAACTTGGGCGGAATCACGCCGTAAGTGGGCAAATTCTAATGTAAAGGACACCTCACCTTGTACTGCTTTCTCTTGTTAATTTGCTTTTACATGTCGAGGTCCAAGATGCATGTAGCTGCCCTTTCTGGATATCCACTGCTTCCTTTTCCCAGGCACTTGACAGAGTGAGGACTGAAGATGGCGCTACAAACTGCACTCACACGTATTCATGTCAAGCCCCGACCTGGCTCACCGCATCTAGGGGTCATTGTACTCCTTGAAGTGATGGCCTTAATGCCGTTTCCAACTTCTTTTCGATTCATAGCAACAGATATCGCATCGAGCAGACTCCTAGCCCCTGCTGAGAGCAGTGCCAAGTTGATAACGACGCATCCAAAAAAAGGCATATGTGTATAAAAAGACGACAGTTTTCATTCTGACCGTAACTCCGACTCTGCACTAGAACCTCTGCATGCAACAGGATAAAACAATAAGCCACGGTGGGCTCATACAGACTCTATTCCCCCAAGTCCCGCCTCTCAACAGTCCTCCTTTCGGTCCGAAGCCAGGTAATTTTCCTCCACAAGTACCAGTTCGTCGTTCGAGTCGAGGTTAAGGGAAGAAATTCGGTATGTGATGAAGCTGATGCAAAATCCGAGAAAGACTGGCGGCAACTGCGCAATCAAGTCGCCCTTCGGGTCACGGCAAACTTGGCGAATCGCGAACCAAGCGCATACTAGACCCGTTGGCCAGAAGAGGGCCAAGGCACGGTAGAGATCCCGTTCGTAGGTCCTTTGAACCGGGTGGATTGGGCGATTAAAACCTGGGATTTGGTCAGTAAATGAGCCTTGGACAGGTGAAGGATTCGTCTTACCAAAAACAGAACTTGGATAAACTGGGTGGTTGCAGATTCTGGCCCCGAGGATGAAAAACAGGGGCACAACAACGAGCAGGATGTAATCCAGAAGCATCACTATACGTGTTAGACAGAGAACATGACTAGGGACAGGAGGAGGCTCACAGCTTGTTACAGTCGCGTTCAGCTGAGAAGCCTTCACGATGGGCATCATTGGGGTCATGAGACCCGAGTCATAGTCTTGGACCATCATGGTGAGTGATCGTTGGAGGTTGAAGATTTTTCAAGGTGTTGAGAGAAGAGTCGATGTTTGGATGCAAAGATGAGATTTTGGGCCGGCAGTCTTGGAGAGAAGGAGTCCTTATATGACCATTGTCTATCAACAAACGCGCGGCTCGACGTGCAAAATGCATTGGAGAAGTTTATGTGACTACTGTCAAAACATGGTTCTGAGTCACTCAAGGTTCATTCACGACAGGTAAAAGGTTTTCTCTTGATTTGATTGTTGTTCTGCCTAAAGCAAAGGGGTTGGTGATTAGTCTTCAACACCACGAGTTAGTATCATGATACTGACTTCTCATCCCCACCAGCTTTGGCCTTCTCGTCTGCCTTTCCCTCGCCGTGTGGCTCATATTGCTCATAGTTATCATATCCATACTCCTCTGTCCTTCTTTCTCCCCAAAATCCTTTCCCGTAACTGACCAGAATCTCTTCCCCCTTTCGAATACCCCCCGCCCCTTTCTTCTTCT
Organism: Fusarium piperis; assembly: GCA_027886205.1. Classification (NCBI taxonomy): domain Eukaryota; kingdom Fungi; phylum Ascomycota; class Sordariomycetes; order Hypocreales; family Nectriaceae; genus Fusarium; species Fusarium piperis. The sequence continues at coordinate 627,149 of RZGM01000004.1, read as the reverse complement.
TCCCACTCCCAAGAACCCAAACTCCAACGCAGAGCTCACCCCATCGTTCACACCATACCGTACGGAACTCTGCATTAGCCCTTTCACCCACGCCTCGATAGTCATTCACGTAGCGCCCTTCGTTGCCCTCACGCGCCGCATCCACCGCGGCATCCGCTTCACGGTCCAGCCATAGATCATAGTCACTCTCGGTCGAAGAGGCGGCGCCAGAGTGTACGCGTCCTAGGTACGCGAGGATGAAGCTACCCGGGGCTAGATTCTGTGCTGCAAATAGACCGCTTTGACCGTTGGCTGGATGAGAAGGGTTGGCGATGGGTTGGATTCTAACAAGAGGACAGGGGGTCGCCGTAGAGGATGATGGGATAACCGGGATGTCGCTTGAGAGCTTGATGCGGAGAGCCTGGATATGGGCCGGGCTTAGGCTCTTGTCGTGCAGGGGAGAATGGAGGTAGGGAAAGCCATCGGGCCAGTTCCTGGGCCTTGACATGTCGATCTTTAGTTTCTGATGTTATGCATGAGGTTGATGGTGGCAGTCAAGGATGTTCGCTAGAACATGAAGCTTCGTTGTGGAAGTGGAATTGATGCCTAATCACAAAGATTCTCTTTCAGATCAACACAAAAAGCTGAACCTCTAATATTTTGCTATCAACATGAGCACAACGTATTATAATATCCAGAAATTATTGAAACGAGAACCAATTTCTCTTGCAACTGCCGTGTGAGATGTTGTCGACACGACTTGGTCCGGCCGGAACGGAGTAGGGTAGGGGTTTTTTGGTCGCAGCTCGGCCGGCCGTGACGTAAGTTGTGGCTAGCATTTCCTATTCAGACGCAACGACTGTGCGAAAGCCTATCAGACACCATAACTAAGCCTCATCCGCCTTCATCAGCCACAGTCCGGGTCGAGGCCTCAGAGTTCACGTCTGGATGTCTCGGTCCGGCAAAGCGTGATAAAAATTGAGGAAAATGAAGGAATTCACGCATAGAGGAGGCATGCCAGTTTGTGGCCGTGACCCCCTCATCGCCTACCAATAATAAATGCCTTGAAAAGCACACAAGATGCTGTCTCGTACTCTCGACCCCCGCAAACCTTGGCGTGGCTAGTGGACTCGCCAAGGCGCATCGCCTGAATTGTCACTGCCAGGTGCTTCGCTGGCAAAGTGTAAAGCTGGCACCTCTGGGTGGCCATGTACGAATACGTAATCACCCTGCGCAGCCACTGCCACTGGCACCCTCCTTCGCCTTGGGCCTTGGTCGCCGCTCGCTCCCCAACCCGCCTGACAGCGCCCACCTATTCATCCTCTTGCTCCTGCACTATCACTTACGAGTCGCGTCCGGCGTCCTTTTTTATATCACTCAGCTGAAGCTTCTTCTTGCAGGGGAAAGACTTTGCATATCTCGAGCGTCGCTCTCTCATCTCCTGAAGCGTCCTCGCCCCCCTCAAATCCGCGCCCGAGCCGCATCCAAGATCGTGCTGGACATACGTCGTCTCTGGCCGGCTTCCCCGACCTCTCCAAACCCCGACCCGACACTACCTAGGTAGCCAGTCACCCCACGGCCGCATCCGCCAGCCTCTCTCTCTCTCCACAAACATCCTTGGCCGTAATCGCCAATTCCAACCAAACGCCGGAGTTTTTCATTTGGGGGTTTTGTCTGAATCTATCGCAAACGCCGCGTCGCCATCGTCGAGAGCGGGACCGAGCATCTCGTGACCTTGGGAGCTTATTGGGACCCTGGCATACATACCCCCTCCCTGCGCCTCCCTCCGTCGACTTTATCCACGGAGCGCATTGGACTTTTCGTCGCCGACATCGTCTTGCTTCAGGGCCTCTGACCGGAGTACGCCCTCTGAGAGCCTCGCCGACTATTGAAGGAAACCTTGCGGCGACCGATCGATTGGCGCCCAGGACGCAACCCCCTACTTGTCCCTACACTAATACCCCGACCGCAAATACGAAGACTCGCCCACCATGTCCAAGGTGATGCGAAGCGTCAAAAATGTGACCAAGGGTTACTCCAGCGCCCAGGTCAAGGTCCGAGAAGGTTCGCACTCTGGTTACTACTCCTGCGCCTTAGAACGCCTCCGCTGACGAGTTGAACAACAGCGACCAGCAATGACCCCTGGGGTCCGACTGGCACTCAGATGAGCGAAATCGCTCAGATGACCTACAACACGTACGTAGGCGTACCAAGACCCGGTCCAATTCTCCCTGTCGCAAAGCCCCGAGTACTGACTTGACATGGCGCGATTAGTTCCACAGAGTTCTACGAGATTATGGACATGATCGATAAGCGTTTGAACGACAAGGGAAAGAACTGGCGACACGTGCTCAAAGCTCTCAAGGTTCTCGATTACTGTCTGCACGAGGGCTCAGAGCTTGTCGTCACTTGGGCTCGCCAGAGCATCTACATTATCAAGACCCTGCGAGAGTTTCAGTACGTTGATGAAGAGGGTCGCGACGTTGGACAGAACGGCAAGTAGATTGGTTCGAGCCGCATATGACGGTCACTAATAGTTCAAAAGTCCGAGTCGCTGCAAAGGAGTTGACTGCTCTGATTTTGGACGAGGATAGACTACGAGCCGAGCGAAGCGATCGGAGATCCTGGAAGTCGCGCGTCACCGGGCTCGAAGAGTTCGCCCCCCAGCACGCGGAGCCCGCCGCACAGGGGAACCGGCGCCCGCGCGAGAGGCGGGTGGCGAATGATGAGGAAGATACCGAGTACCGCTTGGCTATCGAGGCCAGCAAGTATCAAGAGGAGGAAGACCGGAAAAAGCGAGAGAGTCGACAGCATGTCACAGATGATGACGATGACCTGCAAAAGGCGATCAAGCTTAGCCAGGAGGAGGAAGAGCGGAGGCGCAAGGAGTTGGAAGAGAGCAATGCTCACTCTCTCTTCGATGATGACCCCGTCCCGCAGCAGCAGCAAACCAGCCAGCCGCAGTACACTGGCTTCAACCAAGGATACCAGCAAGGAAACCCAGTCGACTTCTTCGCAAACCCTATCGACCAGAACCAACCCCAGAACACGGGTTACATGGCCAATGCCTATACCGGGTTCCCACAGCAGGGACAGCCCACTGGCTTCCAGACGAACCTCAACACAGGTTTCGGCGCGCCCATGAACATGGATCCTTATGGCCAGCAACAGAACCTGCAACAGCAGCTGGCCTTCCAGCAGCCCCAGCCTACTGGCTTCAACCCCTACTTGCAACAGCAACCGCAGCAGCCTCAACAGTCACTATCGTCACCTGCTTCCCCTGAGCCTACTCTGCATCCCGGCAGCAACAATCCCTGGGCAACTCACAACAACCAGGCTCAAGCGCTGCAGCCCACTCCAACTGGATCCAACAACCCATTTGCCCAGTTCGGCCGCCCACAATCTGCCCGACCTAACCCCATTTCTTCGCTGGGCGCTCTCCCTGAGCAGAAGACTCTCAACACCTTTAGCAGCCAACCCCAGCTGCAACAGCAGAACAGCTTCCCTCAGGTACAACAGCAGAACAGTTTCCCCCAGGTACAACCAGCATTCAATGCTCCTCAGAAGGAGATGAACGAGCACGAGACGCGACTCAACTCACTGCTCGCCACCGGTGACGGTATGGACACCTTTGGCAACACAGGTAACCTCCGTATCCCCGCCCAGCACACAGCCCCAGGCACATTTATCAACAGTGCTGGTGCGGGTGTGGCCCGAATCAACGCCGAGGCAACAGGAAACAATCCATTCCTTCGACAGCAGTTCACAGGCATGCCCACCGTCAACTACGCCCAGATGCCTGCAGCTACTGGACCTGCGGGCTTGAACGGCCAGACTAACAACCCTTTCGCTGCCCACCCAGGGCCGCAACGACAGCAGCAGAACCAAGACCTGATCCAATTCTAAACCCAGCTTTGAGATCTTGACTCACGCCCCCCCCAAATCGGTCGGCCATCCCTGGCTGAGCGACTCCTCTATTTGATCGTCCACCTTTTCTTTGTTACACCTTCACCTTCACACCTTCCGGACCCGATCCGATTCCCGTGTTTTGCGCAGGCGAAGTATGGTATTCCCCTGTTCACAGTACATTTTTGTGGCTTTCGACCAAGGTTGCGCTGGTATCTGGGAGGCCTAGTTGTCGGGAATAGGAAGCTCTTGCGATGATGGACTATGGGGGATTTAGACAGCGCGCCTAACGCATTCAAAAACAATTCTTAGATCTCATTGAAATCTACTCCATACTCCGTTGCAATCCTTTGCGCCATTCCCTCCTCGTCCTTGTTTAAAGCCTTACAACTAGCTAGCCAAATGCTGGTAAAGACTGGACCTGCCACTTCGCCTGACCCAGCTGTTTGACGTGTGTTGTTGGTCTTGTTTGAATCCGTCACATCTCAGAGTCCCATGGACTATGGGATGATTGCTTGCCAAAAGATGACCCTGGCAGTGCACAGCCCTTGACCGTTTAAAGAGGGACCTCGACGATGGAGGTCTTTGAAGCTTGGCGCGGCGAGTGGGAGGAGCGCAAACCCTTTGACGATCCGGACGCTGGTTCAGGAACTGTGACTCCTTGTCTGCCGTGGCCTGGCATGTCCATGGTATCCATGCCCTTGAAGGGCCCTTTTTAAATATGCGCTTACCCAGCCTCCTCCATCATCTGAATGAATTCCTCCAGGTTGACACCGCCTTTGCCCTCGTGGTCCAGATGTTCAATCATGCTTTGAATCTCTTCGTCCGTCATTGTCCTCTCTTCTTTAATGTCTGAGGCCAAGCGTCGCATATCCTCAAAGGATATTATGCCGTCTCCATCGTAGTCAAACATGTTGAACACCTTTGTCGCTTCTTGCCGGGGATCTCGATTGGCTAATAGTTTGGCGGCGCATAGCCTGAACTGATCGAGATAGACGTAGAGGCGGTTTACGGGACAGCTGTGGGGGTCCTGCCAGTCTGGAGGCACGGTGCCGTATGATTCTAGCTCTCTGAAGTAGTCGGGCTTGGACATGTCGAACCCGAGAGCTGCTAGCGAGTGCCTAAACTCGTAGCTGTTGAGCCATCCCTTCTTTTTCATGTCCATGAGGTCAAACTAGTAGCGGCGGGCTGAATGTGAGCTAGGGCGTCTTTGGGCTTTCTATAGCTGGATGGGTGCGACCTACGACTTCATCAATGTGCTCGCGATCCTCCTCGGCGATAGTGCTGTATTCTTCATTGGATGAAACTTGAGGAGCCACCGGTTGTCGAGACTGAGGCGGATGACTTGAGCCACCGCCGCCTATTGACCGCACGGGAAAGGCAGGGCGTGGTGTTGTGTGTGAATTCATTGTTATTGCTGCGAGACGCAGGCGGTTGGGGGAGGAATTCTGAAAAAGGCGGCGCGGGCGCGGGTCGACGAAGAGGGCAATTGGAAAGATGAGGCCGCTGGAAGAGAGGGATACTGTCGAGATTCTGATTTAGCGATGATCGCGGAGCTCGATAATGGCGGAGCTGGTCGACGCGAAGAGGCCGAGATGCAGGATGGGCGTGGCGCAAGGGCTGCTTTCGTGGTGTTGTTGCTTCGCATATGGGATGGGATATGGATCCATGAGCTGAGGGAAGCTTGCGACGCGACCAACCAAAGACGCGCTTCTAGCTTTCGCGCCGAGTGTGCCTTAGCAAGGGGTGTAGGAGGAAAAAATAGGGTACCTACAGCAAACTGGCAACTCTAAAGTGTTGAACCTAAAGGAAAAGCGGATGAAGGAGGTTTAAAAGGGAAATAAGGGGTTTCAAGAGGCTTTGTATTTCTCATCAATAATCTTTTTTCTCTCTCTAAAATAATTGAAAGCAATCTTTTAGAGATGGAATCTTTTGTCGTAAAACAAGGCTCTGCGCATCTTCACCAGGTGTCTCAACTTTACTGTGGCTGCATGCCTGTGTACCTGCTGACCAAGTTACTCTCTAGGCATACCGCAGGCACCAGTGACTCAGCCCACGAGTAGCCCAGCCGCCGCATTTCATTGGCCAATGTTAGTCAGCACAGTGACCGAGGCCAATAAGGTACAAAGTTATTGTCTGAGGCAGCAACGCAGCAGCTGCCGACCTGCCTGAGCACGGAGGTCCGCCCCAAAAAAAAGCTGGCTGGACTGACGGCCCAGAGAGACTGACCTCACCACCAACTCATCCATCGCCACGAGCTCGAGGTGTATAAGGGCGTCCCATCTCTTCTGGTCCGCTCTTTCTCTCCCTGCTCTTTCGATCATCCTCTCCTTTCCCCTTTTCTTGTTTCCCCCCTTCCTTTGTGACACACGCGGCCCTTCCTGCGGCCTCTGGCGCCGCCCCGAAGCGCTTTTTCCCACAGCTGCACTCTCCCCTGTTCCTTTTTTCTGCAGTGGTGGTGCAACACAACAGCGCGTTTTCGCATCTCTCGGTCTTGATAAGCTCGGCGCCATCTCCCCATCACAAGACTATCCATCGTCGATTCATTTCCGACAATCAGTTTTGCGACCACGCGCGCGATTCGCATCAATTCATCTGTCGGTTTCGCATCAGGAGCTACCCACAGTAACGACGACAGCGCGACAGCTGCTCCAAGCTCGCCGCGAGAACCACACACTCTACCCTCCCGATCCGCGTCGACAGCGTGACCGACATCATGTCTTTCGGCGGCGGTTTCGGCGGCTTCGGCCAAAATAATAACAACACGAACCAGTCGTCAGGCTTTGGCGGCTTCGGAGCCAATAATACTACCAACACCTCAGGTAAGCAGCATGCCTTTTCAACCACCCGGCGGATGATGATGGCGGCGGTGCTGATTGGAATCGCCCGAAAGGCTTCGGGACGAACAACACTGGCGGCGGTTTTGGCCAAACGAACACGTCCGGTGGCCTCTTTGGTGGAGGCAACACCAACAACACCTCGAGCGGCTTCGGCTCATCGACCGGTACGCAGAATCTGCCTCGACGCGCCGCTGCCATCTACGATTGAGAGAGGAAACGGAGCGGCGATAACCGACCTTCGACACAAACATACTGACGATTCTTAGGTGGATTCGGAACCAACACGACCGGCGGCTTCGGCAGCAAGCCTGCCACCACCTTTGGTTCCACTGCCAACACTGGCACCGGCCTCTTTGGAGCTTCCAACACCAATACCAACACCGGAACTGGTTTTGGAGGAGGATTTGGTAACACGGCTAGCAATACCTCGACGTTTGGAAGCACCAACACTGGGGGTGGTATGTTTGGAAACAACAATGCCAACAAGACTGGTTTCGGGACCACGTCCAACACCGGCGGTTCGCTCTTTGGCGGTGGAAACACCAGCACCACTGGAACCGGATTTGGTGGCGGATTCGGCACTTCCAACACCAACACCCTCGGCGGCGGCGGCGTCGGTGACCCCCCAGGCACTGCCATAACCCCTTTCCAGGCCCACACCGAGAAGGAGCCAAACAGCACCTCGACCAACTCGTTCCAGAACGTTCTCTTCCAGGACCCTTACAAAAAGTGGTCGTCTGAAGAACTTCGACTTGCAGACTATGTTCAGGGACGGCGGCATGGCAATGCCAGCGGTGGCGGTGCGTTTGGCGTGAGCTCGGGCTTTGGCGGAGGTTTTGGCACTAACACAAATACTACCACGACATCAGGCTTCGGAACGACCACGAACACCACTGGCGGCGGTCTCTTTGGAGGAGGAAACACCAACACTAATACCAACACCACAAGCACTGGCTTTGGCTCTACGGGCTTTGGCGCTACAGCGACCACCAACAACACTGCCGGTGGAGGCTTGTTTGGCAACAACGCCAACAAGCCCGCAGGTGGTCTATTTGGCGGCTCCACGACCAACACGGGTGGTGGCCTCTTCGGAGGAGGAAACACCAATACCAACACCACCGGTTTTGGCGCCACGAACAACACCGGGTCGGGCTTCGGCCAAACCAACACGAACACCGGTGGTGGCCTCTTTGGAGGTGCCCAGAACAAGCCTGCTGGTACTGGGTTCAGCTTCGGCAACACGGCCAACACTACCACCACAAGCGGTTTTGGAAACACCACGAACAGTGCCTTTGGAGCAACAAACACCAACACCAACACTGGTGGTGGCCTCTTCGGCAACAATGCCAACACCAACCAGACTTCAGGCCTTTTCGGTGGTAACAATAACAACAACCAGCAGGCCAACACCGGCACTGGATTGTTTGGTCAAAGTAATGCGACCAACAACACTGGCGGAGGCTTGTTTGGCAACAACACCAACAAGCCTGCAGGCGGTCTGTTTGGCAATCCCACTCAGACCAACACTACTAGCGGCGGCCTTTTCGGAGGAGGAAACACCAATACCAACACCACCGGTTTTGGCGCCGCGAACAACAACGCCGGCGGCGGCCTGTTCGGAAACAAGCCTGCCACTGGGGGTCTCTTCGGAAACGCCAACACCGGCCAGACAAACACTGGCGGTACTGGCCTCTTTGGTGGTCTCGGCTCCAACAACACAAACCAGGCAACGACGGGCAGCTCTCTCTTTGGAAACGCAAACAACCAACAACAGAAGCCCAATGTATTCGGCACCACCAACACCGTCACTGGATCTAGCCTGTTTGGCGGCCAAAACCCGAACCAAGGTTCGTCTCTCTTTGGTGCAAGCGCCAACCAGCAGCAGCAGGTGAACGGTTCTTCGATGCTTGGTAACAGCCAGTCAGCCAATGCTCCCCAGGGGCTTACAGCGAACATTAACGATGTCTCGGCCTTTGGCTCCCCTGGTTTGTTTGCCGGCTTGGGCGGCAATGAGGTGCAAAACCCCGGCCCTCTTGCCACTCCTCTCAACGGAAGCTCTAAGCCTAGGAGAAGCTCGATCCTGCCCATGTACAAGTTGGCACCTGCATCTGCATCCCGCTATGCCACTCCCCAGAAGAGGGGCTTCGGTTTCTCGTACAGCACTTACGGCACGCCCTCGGGCAGCCCTGCTAGTAGCATCTCCAGCACCCCTGGAAACGCAAACCTCGGCCACAGCTTGCTGGGTTCTAGCAGGAATGGTGGACTGAGCAGGAGCATGTCAACCAACAACCTTCGTCGCAGCTTCAACACGGAGGACAGTATCCTTGCCCCCGGAGCGTTTTCTAACGGATCTCAGCCTCGGTGGTACGGCAGCACTGGCTCCAAGAAGCTAGTCATCAACAGAGACATTAGAAGTGATCTCTTCTCGACTCCGCAGAAGGACAAGTCGTCTGACGCTGGCACCGGATCTCGCAAGCTCTCGAAGCGCGTCAGCTTCGACACAAGCAACGTGGATGCCGAGGACGCCACTCCTGTTCGCGGCGCTCTTCCCGCCCCCGAAGATATTGGCAGCCCCTCCAACGAGGAGACACCCCGTCAGACTCGCGCGGCTAACGGTTCGAACGGCTCCAAGACTCCTGAGATGGAGGAAGTTAAGGGCAAGGAGCTCGCCATTGTTCATGAAGAAGACAACACGGCCACCCCAGAAGCTGCTTCGGCTAACAACTTCGATAATGCTCCCGGTCAATACTGGATGCAGCCCCCCAAGGACGATCTTGAAAAGATGAACCGTATGCAGCGACAGAAGGTTGACAGCTTCACCGTTGGACGTGACAACGTTGGATACGTCTCTTTCAAGGTTCCCGTTGACATCAGCAACATTGACCTGGACGACATTTGCGGTGGCCTGATCGTTCTTCAGCCTCGGTCGGCAACTGTCTATCCTGTCGCAGCCAAGAAGCCTCCTGTTGGAAAGGGTCTCAACGTGCCTGCGAGAATTGCCCTGGAACAGTCTTGGCCTCGTGGAGCTCGCGATAAGAGAATCTCCAACGACCCCAAGCGATTCAACAAGCACGTCGAGCGTCTTAAGCGGATCGAGAACACAACCTTTGAGAGCTACGACCAGGATACGGGTGTCTGGGTCTTCTCGGTTGAGCACTTCACCACCTACGGTCTTGATGACGACGACTCAGATGATGAGGAAGATGTCACACAGCAGGAGCCTGTCGTCTCTCAAGAAATGGCTCTGGATGTCTCTGGCAGCACTCCGATGGAGGACGACACGTTTGAATTCCGGATGCACCGAGGCGTGCCCGGTGGCTTTGATGAGCAGGCACAGATGTATCAAGGTGATTTCCCTAGCCAGCAGTCTTTTTTAGGGGTTAGCTCCGCGGATTCCGCGCCCAACGATGTCAGGCTGTCTCTCGATGATGAGTACGCCGAAGACATGGGTGAGGAATATGACGTGTCCGAGGATGAAGACATGGCGAGGTCTTCCCTTGAACACCATCTTGCCGCGGAGCATGACGATGCCTCGTCCGAGGATGCCCAGGACGCCGTCAAGGCCACTCCTGGAGGTATCCTCAGAGCTAGGATGCGAGCTGTGAAGGACTCTGCTGGTCCTGTGCAGCTCGAGGTTGCAGACGGAGATGACTGGATGGAGATGTTGAGGAAGACGGTCAGCCCTGTCAAGCGAGATCGACAACTTCTCAGGGAGCTGAACGAATCCCCTTCGAGACAGACCGGTGTGTTGATCGACCTTGATAAGAGCGGGAACGACACGTTGCGGAAGTCGTCGATCTGGAGGAAGAGCACAACCAAGAATGATAGGTTGGATAATTTTGCTGCCAGCACAATTGGCATGGACAAGGGACGTGGCTTTGCGACGAGTATCGACCTCATGAACTCTCTGTTCGAGAAGCCCAAGCCAGCACCCAAGAACTTTCGAGCCTCTATCCCTGGCAAAGGTTTCCCCAAGGTCGGTTCCCTAGCAGTTGCCTGAATGGCCCCAGATTGAAACACGCTGGAGGTTTATGTAACTATGACTTATATATGAATTGATGCTAAGATTGGATAATTAGTGGCCCTACGAGCGACAAGACAAGAATTTGACTATTGATCATGACGAAAAGGTCTTCCACGACGCAGGTCGGCCGACCTGGGGACCCAATGAGACACTCGTTGTCCCTCGACCGTTTGATCCTGAGAGCGGTCGACGATCGATTCCCCGAACATCGGATCTCATTTCGTTCAAGCGTTCTACGATCCAGACGGAAACACAGGAGCTTCGGTTGGCCACCTTTTCTACAGATGTAGGTTTCCCTAGGAGCGAGCTTTCGTGTCATCATACTGACCACCATGTGCAGTCCTCCAAGAGGTATCTCGGCAACCAGGATAAGCTGACCGAGATTCGTGTGGTTGACGATATCCCCGTGGCCTCACTCAAGGCAGTTAGTCTGAAGGATGTCTTCCATCACCAGGATATGAACGACCCTTCTAGTATGCAGGAGAAGCATGTCTGGGACCTGGCGAGTATTCTATTTGACGACCTGGAACCCCATCCTACCCAGCCCGAACATCTGATTCGAAGGGCTGAATTGTCGCATTTTTGGACCGACTTGGTTGACCAAGCTTCGTCAACAACTATTGGGCTCTCAGGCTCGAGTGAAGAGAAGGCTGTCGCTTGCCTTGCTGGCCATCGGGTGACTGAGGCCTGTAAGCACCTTCTCGACGGCAAGAACTTCCGCCTTGCCACCCTCGTCCCCCTTATTGGAACCAATGATGCTGCCAAGAAGGATATGAGGGAACAGCTCAAGGCCTGGCACGACTCGAAGATGCTCTCCGAGTTCTCTGAATCGATCCGGACCATCTATGAACTCTTGAGTGGCAACGCGTGTGTCTGCGAAGGCATGAAGGGAGTTCCTGTGGAGGACCGACTGGACTCGTTTGTCATTTCCAAGAAGTTTGGGCTGGACTGGAAGCAATCTTTTGGTCTCCGACTGTGGTATGGCATTGCACAGCTTGACGACCTGGCGGCTGCAGTCCAAGGGTTCAAGAACGATGTGGACCAGGAGAAGGAGTACCTGCCCCTGCCATGGTACATCGACCAGGGTATTAAACCACTGTGGGACGATGTCGACTCTGACCGCAGACAAGATCTCCTCTGGGGCCTTCTGCAGCTGTACGCAAATGACGCTTCTGACCTGGAGGCTATCTTGCGTCCCGAAAACTCGCAGCTCTCACCTCTTGACATGCGGCTGACATGGCAACTGGGTCTTGCACTTGTGTCTACCGGTAAGGTCTCGTTCGGGGAGAGGAGCACTGAGAAGGCTGACGCTGCCACCATTGCCTACGCATCACAACTCACCAGCGCTGGCGAGTGGCTCGAGGCCGTCTTCGTGCTGCTTCACCTGAGCAACTCGGTTGCCCGAAAGATGGCCATTCAAGAACACCTGGCCCGACATGCTGGTTCGATTGGGGACGAGACAAGCACGGCATTCGGAGTCTTGATAGAGAAGTTTTGCATTCCCTCCTCCTGGATCTGGGAAGCACTGGCGCTGTACATGCGCAGCGTCAAGAAGGATGCATATGCCGAAGTCCAGTGCCTCCTGCGCGCCGGCTCTTTTGTCGAGGCTCACCGAGTGCTGGTCAAGGAGGTTGCGCCTTTGGCGATCGTGGAGCGGGAGTATGACAACTTGTCAGCTCTCATCTCGCAGTTTGAGGGCCGGCACATGGCCATCTCCAACTGGTCATTGGGCGGAGAGATTTACAATCTCTTCTTGACGCTGATTCAGCACCGAAGTAAGGGCGAGGTGCCACCAGCTATTGTGCTGGAGAGACTTCTCGCTGGGCTGCATGCGATGGATGAGGATGTGGCGGATTCAGAGGTTTTGCGGTACGCTGCTGTGTCGGACATGGCAGATGAGACTGCCAAGGAGATTTTGAAGGCGACAAAGAAAAAACAGGTATGTTTAGAAGATGTGATGGCTCATGATGAATCAGTACTGACAAACTCTCAGGATATGGAACTTCGGGCCAAGATTCTCAACTTGCCCCTGACACAGGACCGCTTGCTGGCGTACTCGGTGGACCTGGGCATGGATCGTTATCGGGAGGTGATGTCGCATTAAGGGGTGGAGTGACTGTATAGGCATGTTGTCGCATTCGGGGATTATACGATTGCGTTGTTTTGGTAATGTTGTTTTGAAGAAGCCGAGCGAGGGCCCCCGAAGGATGAGGCCAGGACTGTAGATTAGTTTAGATAGTTGAAGGAAGACACACCTAATGATTGGGGAAGTCATGTTTGTGCATTGTTTTATTCATTTTGTGCTGTTGAGCTTCATGGGAGTGAGTCTGCAAGTTATTGATCTCTTGACGTAGATCATGAACTAATTTGTTTAGCAAAAATCGAGAATCCATTTCGATCAAGATAAAGCCCATCATGTCCTCCATGCTAACTGCTGCCTCCTGTTGAGCCATCTCCCTTTCCATCTTGTGTTTCCCATCCCAATTCAACCCATCTATTCATCATCATCCATAGTGAGGTCGACGACCTGCCCACCACTGCCCGACGAGTACTGGTTGACAAACGTTTCCATCTCGGTGATGATGTCGTCGTGAGGGCGATATCCGATGACAAAAGGAGCCAGCCGACGAAGTCTGCAGAATCTCATGTCCCCCGGCGCCTTGTCACGGCGCACCACCTTGTTGAGGTCGCTCACAAAGGTCCAGTCGCGGACGGGGAGCTTGCGACGCAGGGCGAGCCACTTTTCGTAGTCCCAGAAGGTGATGCCGTTGAGCCCGCGCAGGACATGGAGGTAGTCGAGCCCCGGAAGGGCGCGCAGGGAGCGGAAGCGGCGGTAGTTGGGCTGCCGAGCCGTCTTTTCGGCCATGTACTCGATGATGTGAGGGGGCTCATGCCTGCGCCGCATGTAGCTCTTTGACGACTCGGGGAGGTGGACGGCGATGGACTTGAGGCGGCGTGCCTCGCTGAGCCAGGCAAGGACGTGCGCCCGACGTGATGTGTACCGGTTCTTGTCGTCGCGCTTGTAGACGAGAGCCTGAGAGCCCATGTACAGGATCTCGATGTGCTGGAGGTGTTGGAGCCTGGCGCCGATTCCGCTTGCAAAGCGACCCTACTCGCCGATGGAAGAGAATGCGAACGTGTTGCACCCGTAGAAGATGCTGGCTCCGAGGTAGTTGAAGTGCTTGGACACGAGGAGAGGAGCGAGGAGTTCCTGCGGCTTGATGGTCCCAAAGGTCAGCGAGACGCTCTCCTCGCCCACGTGGAAGCGGTTCAGGAGGGACACTCGCCCTTTGTAGTTGACAGGCGGCCCGGATGGCTCGTAGTACGGATCCAGACGGGAGATGGCGTGGACCAACTCCCCCTCAAAGACGAACAGGTGAGAAAAGATCTTGATCTGCACCTTGATGGGGAGTCGCTCCAAGACGGACCGTGGTAGACCTCCTGGAGGAGGCGGCTGATTTGAAGATGACCGTCGGTCCGAGCCTGAAGTAGAAGATTCCTCTTCGTCGTCGTCGGGAATCGTCATGATCTCCTCTTCTTCCTCTTCGTCGTCGGGGGCACGCAGTTTGAGGCCCGGGTGCGTCTTGGGAGGATTCCGCGCACTGAAAGACCACGACATGTTCTCCTCCTTGCACGCAAGCTTGTAGACGCCTCCCCAGTCCTGGATCCCCAGGGTCACCCGGTCTGCACAGAACCAGCCGCGGACAACATTATGCCATGACTATCACCTGTCAACACCTCTCCAAAGCACATCGGGGGCAGCAACTACGTACCTTTTTGTGTGGGCGCCGCTGCTGCCCTCGCAGGCGGCTTTGGAGCTCTCGGATCTGCGCCTTGTAAGCACGGCTTCGCAGTCGATACCTGACCTTGGTTTCTCGGAGCTCGGTCCACTTGAGGAGAAAACGCTTGCGGTATCTCAGGCACACGCTGACGACCGCGTCCCAGTGAGGCTTGCAAGTCGTCAAGCATCCTTCAGACCAATTGGGCTCAGTGATGCCTTCCTCCTCGAGGGCCTCTTCGACGGTGGCGTCCGGGTTCTTTTGACTAGATGGGACGCCGCCGTCATTGTCTTCATCGTCATCGTCGGCATTGTCATCGGTATCGTCGTCATCGTTGTCATTGTCATTGTTTTCATTGTTGTTGTTTTCATTGTTATCGTTACTGCCGCTGTCAATGTCGTTATTGTCGATGTCGATGTCCATCTCGTTGTCGTTGTTGTTTTCATTGTCAATGTCCATGTCGACCTCGTTGTCTTCGTTGTCGGTGTCATTGTCAGTCTCGTTGCCAGTATCGTTGTCGGCGTCGCTGCCGATGTTGTCACTGCCATCGCCATCGTCGTTACTGCCATCGTCATCGTCATTGCTCCCGTCATCGATGGGGCTACCTTCTTCGGGTTCGTCTCTGACAAAGAGGCTCGTTTCGGATCTCTCTCGAGGTGGCTCATCGTCGTTGGTGGTAAGATCAACGATCTCCCTGGGAGAAGCAGGAGGCGTCGCGCTGTTGGGAAGAAAGAGGCTTGATTCCTCCCTCACCCGTTCGTCATCATCCACATCCATGCGGTCCTCGTCGTTTATGCTGTGGTCGATGTGGTCGACCTCACCATCTTCCGGGCTGGCGTTCCGCCCGGGCATGATGTCTGGTTGACTAGGTGGATGAACTGGGTGGATGAGGAGAAATGAAAGAGATGAAGAAGAGATGGAAGAGAGGAGGAAGAGAGGAAGAGGAGATCGAAGAGGTGCTTATATATGTGAAAGAGATAGTGATTCATTGTTGCAGAGGAAAGGAAGGTGATTCATAGTCAAAAGGTAAGGGAGGGTAGGACACCACCTTTTCATTCCTTCCATAAGGGTAGTTCACTCATAGTTCTTGTCTTCATCTTATGAAGCTCAACAGCAGACTAAATGGTCCTAACGGGAAAGTTCCCTCAGGTTCTCGAGTCGACACACCTTCAAGACTATCCCAGACGCCGCAAACCGATGCTGACGGATAGGCTCTAACTATTCTCGAGCATCTTCATGATCTCCTGGTTGCTCATAAACCAGTTCGCTAGCAGACTTCCTGACGAGTCAACTTGGGCTCCAAGACTGGCAAAGAACTGATCCTCCACCGGCTGTAATGTGGCTGCATCTGTTACAGCCCCCTGGATCTCGGGAGCCGCTGAACTGTAGTCCATCGTGTCAGCCACGAAAGCCCCCGCCGTAGGGTCGGAGGAGGTGCCTGAGAGACTGTGGCTGTCGGCACTCGGGAAAGTGCCCTCCCCTGATAAGCTGTCCTGCTTGAGGTTGATAAATCGGACTGCGACATCGTACAATGCATGGAAAAGCCGGAGTTGATTCCGGGTCGAAGCATGGCGTGCAGTATAGGTTGTTGCCTCCCCGGCGTCGAGAAATCTCTTCAAAGCGCCGAGGTCAGATGCGCTTGAAGACTCGATGACGTGGCAGAAGAGGATTGTGAAGGGTATGAAAGGCGATCGCAACAGGGACCTATGACGATAGGTGAGCTTCTGGGTACCTGATCTCATGGATGTCACAGGTCTTCTTACCAGCCTATGAATAGCTCAAGGAAGGCTGTCTTTGAGCCCACACTCTCTATCAGGGCCATACACTGCTGGTGTTCTTCTAGGGCCTTCCTAGAGCTGCTGATGCACCCCTCTGAGAAGGATGACTTTGAATAATCGGCAGCGGGGAGGCTTCGATAGACCAGCACAAGCATGGATAAATTCATGATTCTAAGATTGAGTAAGTAAAAAAAATAAGGAGTAGCGGTATTCCGCCGGCATCAAAGCTCCCACCTATCTGATCGCCACACCACTTTAGTAAGAAGAGGGTGGCTAGTTGGTGCAAACTGTGCTTCGTTCTCTTTCTGGACTCTTAGGTTAGCATCTACCACGAATAAGGGAAACTATCACGAACTTCAATTGCATCTTCAGCCTCCATGATCTCATGGATGTCGGAAATAAGGGAACGTGCCCGAGCATGCCTAACATGCTCAGGCTGCAGGAAAGCCCCAGGGCTGTACACCTCGTCGTAGATCCGCCCTTGCAGAGCTCCAACTTCGATCCATACAGGGGCCATCCTGTTTATCAACAAGTCGGGTCCGGGATTTCGCGGCGGCCGAGGGACGGTTATATCACTGTCCCGGAATGACGACGACCGTCCGATGCGCAAAGAAATCATTTTCTCTGAGAAATATACCGCCCAGAACAGCCGCAGCTTCCTCCGTTGCTGGACCAGAGACTCGGGGGAGAGGGATGTAGCGCTGTGCAGACCGAGGGCCTGGCAAATGTGGGATGCTGTGGTAATAAAGCCCCATGCAGCAGACGTTTTCATCGTCTGAAGGCAATAGGTTGTCTGTAGTATATCAGCTAACGAAACGCCAGTCGTACATCTGGGCATTTGAGCTCACTGCCATGTTTAGGGCGTATGCTGTGTTCAGAGTGCTCGCCACATGGAATCCCAGGTGAGCCAAGACTGTCTCGAGGTTGTCTCGGCACAGGGTCGCCTGAGCTTCGAAATCAAGCACAGTCGCATCGTTATCGGCCACACCGGCACATTCAAGAAACAGCCAATACAGACCAGCATTTGCAATGATAATCTCCTCCTCAGATGAGTGCCCAGGACCACAGACCTTGATCGCATATTCGGTAAAGTGATTGAGAGATTCGTACTCGGCGAGCCACATGATGTCGACATTGTTACTTTCTGTTCTTCAAATCAGCCCTCCTGCTCAACATCCGGGAGCATATCCCAGGATTGTATTCACCTTGGGCCATCTTCAAGCATGCAAAGACACTCTCAAGTGGCGGCGACGGGAATAATGAAGGCTTTCTCCCGTCTTCCAGCGGTCTGGCGTGAGGAAAGAGCACATCAATAGGGTCGTTGGTCTGTTTCTGGGCATTGGCAATGCTGTTTAGGGTCTGTATCACCGGGCCCATTTCTTTTGTGACATGTAATGAGGCGCTGTTCCCAACGGCATTCTGGAAAAAGGCAGTGGCAAACAGGCCATGGGCGAACGGGGACGATTCTCCATTGTACTCGGTCGGCGGCACCGCAGTTGCACTGGCTGGGCTTGCGCCAAGGGTCTGGATAGATGCCGGTCGAGGTGTAGAGGCTGTTGGGAGTGAGCCCGCTGGAGTAGTGAGACTCCTTGATGATGACGCAGGCGTTTCCTGTTCTGGTGATGTACATGAGGGACGTTGTTTGCCAAGGTCTTCCACCATGATTTTCAGCTCATCCACAGTCCGGGCAATATGGTCGACACTCTTCTCGCTTTCTGGAAGTGAGAAACTGCCCGGTTACGAGTAAGGGGTGTTCGCAGCTCACATGTCGTTGGCGAGTGTGACTCGCTGCCTGCGGACTCTCGACTTGAGGCCTAGGGTATAGCTGCATGATGCTCCCGCTGTGGTGCATTGCTCGCAGGGCTGACCTCGACCACATTTCACCTGCGAGAAGTATCAGTGAGATCCTCTGAGATGGCCCAAAAGGGATCGAAACATGAAAAGGACGGGACTCATCTTTCTCCGACGGCAGCGGTCGCACTGGTCTCGTTACTATACACGCCGGAGTGATTAGGATTGACATGGCTTACAGCAAGCAGGAATTCGGTCACACCCTCCCTTTCTTCGTTACGCCCCGGGCTATCGTCATCCTGAGTTTGCTGATCCATCGAAGGCGATATTTTCGGAGCCTCGGAGCACCCGTTGTTGACTAAATGATGAAGGGGAGGAATCACCCATCTCTAACACAGCGGGTGGGAATCGGAGGCACCGGCTCTCCGCAGATGACTGATTATGTAACACCTCTTCTCGACTCATCCACCCATGACTTCGGTTCTCGGAGGCTCCAAGCTCCGCAGCTTCCCTCAACTCCCTTAGCTTGACAATGCTGGTACAGTTTGGAGATTCGTCAACTATGGCTATTTCCACAAATATAAGGGGGCATCTTGCCCCCTTGCACCTTTTTCAAATACTATCCTATCACCTGTGTCAGACTCGTTGTTCTTTAGCAGGTTCTGTGCAAGCTCAAAACGACACCATTGACGGGCACACTTTCAACCACTACAATGGGAGGAACGGATTCTGAAGAAAAGAGAATAGGACCCGGAGGGAGTGATGGGGGAGAACAGAGCCCTTCGGCGTTTAAGGCCTATCTTGTAAGTGAACTTCGCTTCTTCCACGATGTGGTCTAATTGTCCTCCAGAGGGTTTTCACACACGGCGATCCCTGGCTTTACATCCTCGAGTTCATCGCAGTGGTAGCTGCAATAGCTACTGGGGTTGCCTTGGCCATGGTCAACGTTGTTCTTGGCAACTTTGTCACGCTTCTTAGTGAGCCCCTGACCTCCAAATCCGCTCGAGCAGACTTCATGTCTCGAGTAGAGACGTCTGCGTAAGATTCCCATGATCCCGATTCTCTTAAGGACTTAGACTAATACTTGGAAGGCTGCGGTTTGTCTACATTGGTATCGCCCGCTTCGGAGGCACTTATCTATACTCAACCCTCTTCACATATGTGGCCCACCGATTAACAAGGAACATCCGCTGGAGATACCTCCGCTCTGCTTTCAGCCAAGAGATTGCTTTCTTCGACCAAGGATCGAGCGGTTCGATATCCATGCAGGCAACATCAAATGGAAAGCTGATTCAGTCGGGAACGGCCGAAAAACTCGGCCTCTTCGTACAGGCCGTATCCGCCTTCATCGCCGCTTTTGTGGTGGCCTTTATCACCCAGTGGAAGCTCGCCCTGATTACCTCTTGTATTGTGCCAGTGGTACTTTTAATCTGCCTGGTTATATCTTGGCTCGATGTTATAGTCGAAACAGGCATTCTAAGGATATATGGCCAGGCTGGCAGCTACGCTGAGAGCACACTCAGTGGCGTGCGCGCTGTGAAAGCCTTCGGCCTTCGTCGGCGCCTCGTTGCCAAGTACAAGAAATACTTGGAGGACGCATATCACCGTGGCATGAAGAAGAATGTTCTGTATGGGCTTGCCTTTGGTGGTGAATACTCCATTCTGTACTGCGGAATGGGCCTGGCCTTCTGGCAGGGGGTCAGAATGCTGAGCCAGGGAGAGATCGCAAACATTGGCACCGTCTTCACGTAAGTCGCCCAATATTCCCATGAGTATCGTCATTTAACCACAATTTAGGGTTGTGTTTTCTGTCATTGTCGCGGCTCAGACCATCACATCGATTATACCGCACCTGCTCGCCTTCAATCGAGCCGCCAGTGCCGCGGCTGAGATGTTTAGTCTCATTGACCGAGAGTCATCTATCAATCCATTTGACGAATCAGGCGAGAGGCCCGAGGAAGTTCAAGGGAATATCGAGATTCAGGGTGTCCACTTTAGCTACCCCAGCCGGCCTGATGTCACTGTACTGGACGACTTCACGCTCAAGATCCCCAAAGGCAAAGTTACTGCGCTTGTGGTAAGTCCTACAGATGACATGCTCGTGAAGACAATTCTGATTAGACAAGGGACCGAGCGGCTCTGGAAAGAGCACTATCATCGGCCTCTTGGAACGCTGGTATAATCCAACCCAAGGCACCATTACCCTCGATGGGCGGGACATCAAGACCCTAAATCTCAGGTGGTTAAGGACCAACGTCCGCCTTGTGCAGCAGGTACGAAGCCAATCCTATCATGATTCCATACACCTGTGGTATGGATGGGTTTCGAGGCTATCGTTTGTGGATCAGCTAAGTGTAAGGCTAATATTAAATAGGAGCCAGTCCTGTTCAATGGAAGTGTGTATGACAACATTGCAACGGGTCTAGTAGGAACAGCTTGGGAAGATGCCTCTATCGAGGAGAAGAAGAGCCGGGTAGAGGATGCTGCAAAACTTGCATTCGCACACGAGTTCATTACCGAGCTCACCCAGGGATACGATACTACCATTGGCCAAAGAGGTGGTTTGCTTTCAGGGGGGCAGAAGCAGAGGATTGCTATCGCTAGGAGCATTATCTCTGACCCCAAAATCCTCCTGCTCGACGAAGCTACGAGTGCCCTTGATCCCCAAGCCGAGCATATTGTCCAACAGGCGCTGGATAATGCTTCGAAGAACCGGACCACCATTACGATCGCGCACAAGCTCGCTACGATTCGCGGTGCAGATAACATAGTTGTCATGTCACACGGATGTATCTCCGAGCAGGGTACTCATGCACATCTATCCACTTGCGGTGGATTATATGAAAAGCTGGTTCGAGCCCAAGACCTTGCGCCATCAAACGATACCGAGAGCTCAAAATTTCACGACGACTACGACACAAGCGACACGGAGCCTGCCATGCCCATTTCCCTTACAAAGACTCCGACGAGGGAGACAACAACACTGCAGGCCCTGAGGCACCGCGAGGACTTTGATCGCTACAAGCCTTTGGGACTAATTCGATCTATTGGGAAACTGATCTCTATGACACCAGAACTGACCATCTGGTATTTTGCCATAATGCTTAACTGCATTGCAGGAGGTAAGTCTTTGCATTGTGCGAGTGGCGGTCGAGGTGGTTAATCCCTGAATCTTAGCTGCGATTTTCCCTGGACAGGCCTTGTTGCTAGCCAAGATCTTGGACGCATCAACATCTGGCAACATGGTGTCCAGGGGCAACTTTTTTGCCCTCATGTTCTTCATTATGGGCCTTGGATGTTTCGTTACCTACTTCATTATGGGTTGGGGGACAAACATCATCGCCCAGACCCTGAGCAGAAAAGCCCGTCTGGAACTCTTTGACCGGGTCCTCAAGCAAGACCTGCGATTCTTCGATCGGCCCGAGAACGCCGTTGGTGCCCTGATGAGCCGACTGGACTCATACCCGCAAGCCATCTTGGAACTTATGGGCATCAACGTTGGGCTTGTTGTTCTGGCTGGCATCAATGTCCTCATCAGCGCTGTGTTGGCGTTGGCCGTCTCGTGGCGGGTTGCTGTTGTTGGCGTGTTCGTGGCTCTTCCGCCTATGCTTCTAGCAGGTTTTGCAAGAGTCCGACTCGAAGCGAAAGTTGATGCGGGAATGTCCAAGAGGTACGCTGCCAGCTCGGCGGTGGCGTCAGAGACGGTGATGGCTATTAGAACTGTCTCTTCGCTTGCCATCGAACAGAGTGTTTTGGCTAGCTATGCCCATGAGCTGGACACGGCCATCTCAACTTCTATCCCGGGGTTGTTCCACATGATGATCTGGTTTGCGTTGACGCAGTCTATTGAGTTCTTTATGCTCGGATTAGGATTTTGGTCAGTATCGCCCGGAAGCTTTACTTGCTGGGTCTTTGACTAATATGTTGTTAGGTGGGGATCTAAACTCATTAGTGAGGGCAAAGTCACATTCTACCAATTCATTGCGTCCTTCATGGCAGTGTACTTCTGCGGCCAGGGCGCGGGACAAATGTTTGTATACTCAAGCAGTGAGTGTTGTTGGCCTCTCCTAACCATTGACTAGACTGAATTCTTCTCAGGCTTCTCCAAGGCTGTTCAGGCCTCTAACTACTACTTCTGGATGCTGGATCTGGAGCCAGAGATCACTGAGGATGACGATAACCGTGATGTTGGACCCGCGAAGGAGTGCACTTCCCTGCAGTTTGAGAAGGTGAAATTCTCGTACCCGTTGGCTCCTAACATCAAAGTGCTGAAAGGGGTATCACTGGATGTAAGTGGTCCTTCCATGGATCAGTGAGACACCAAGTTGATGACCGCTTGTAGATCCGACCCGGAGAGTTTGTGGCATTCGTTGGTGCATCAGGTTGCGGAAAAAGCACCATGATATCCTTGCTAGAGCGGTTCTACGACCCAGCAAGTGGCAAGATCGTTGTTGATCAAGCTGAGGCTCTCTCATCTCTCAACCCGCGTCTTTACCGTCAGCATGTCGCACTGGTCCAGCAAGAGCCGACTCTGTTCCCGGGATCCATTAGGGATAATATATCTCACGGCAAGGATGACGACGATGAGGCTTCAGAGGTGGAGATAGAGGAGGCGTGCAGGGCGGCCAATGCTTGGGAATTTGTCATGTCTCTCCCTGAGGGTCTAAACACACCCTGTGGCGAGGGCGGCAGCCAACTCTCAGGCGGCCAGAGGCAACGCGTAGCGATCGCGAGAGCCTTGGTGCGGAAACCGAAGGTGATCCTTTTGGACGAGGCGACCAGCGCTCTGGATACCGAGTCCGAGAGGGTGGTACAGAAGGCGCTCATGGAGGCAGCGGCCGGGGACCGCATCACGGTTGCTGTGGCGCATAGGCTGTCGACTATTCGAGGCGCGGACCGCATCTTTGTCTTTTATGGGGGCGATGTGGTCGAAGCTGGGACACATGAGGAGCTGATCGGTCAAGGTGGGATGTACGCAAAGATGTGCGAGGCGCAGAACTTGGGGGTCTGAATCTTCTACCCAGATATGTGGGAGGTGAGATATTAATCGTGTACGTGGGAAGAGGGGACGGTTTCAACATGGAACGTGGTAGATCTCTTTGCAAAGGGAGTAATTGGGCGTATAAATACTCTTCAGACAGACTTTGCTCAGATAGACCTGTACTAATATAGAACTCTACTCAGACAGAAAAGACCTCACCAACACTCTTCTCCCAATTACGCTCATCTGCCAGCTTGCGCATCACATCGGACAGGGAGTCGCAGTGCCCATCGACTTCAACATGGTTCATCTGTGCCGTGTCCCATGAAGCGATAAAATACAAGTTTACAGAATCAATCATGAAGGCATTCCAAAAGAATCCGCTGTTGAATCATGTCAGTATCAGTAATTAGGTATCAAGTGCCTGCTTACCAGTCTGGCCAGTCATAGCGAGCAATAGGCTCAAGCGTAGTAAAGTCTGATTGATCTCCCCGCGCAAGGCTCATGGCCATGGAGACATCCCAGACAAATGCCTGTCTGAAGGACGCTTCAATAGCGGCATCGCCTTCGTCTCTTAGAGCCTGAACAACCTTGTTCCACGGGGCATGTTCATGTTCCCTGATCTGCTCCTGCTCCAGATTTACTCGCTGAAGAAACTCTGATAGTGTCTCACTGCGAACAACTTCAGCCATGTTCAGGATCCACTGGACTGTTGGGCCGTCGATGCTCATTGCTGGTGGGAGGAGCTTCTCCATCCAGCTAGGGACGAATGGCCAGGAGCGTCCGCTTTCCCAGACATTGAGTAAGGCATGAGATGACCCGGTCTGCAACACATTGCAGAGAATGATGGCGCTCTTGGCAAAGATCGATGGGTGTATGCCGTACTTTTCCTTCATGGTTGTCAGGCCCGGCAGAGCAACGACACGGCCAGAGCGAGGATACTGAAACTCTTGAGAGCGCTTGTCCCATTCGCCAGACCATACTCTGTCACGTATTCGAGAGCGCTCTTTAGTATGTGGCCCGCCTTCGTCGTTGCATATCATCATGCCAGGTGCTCTCTGAGGCGGCCACAGAGCGCGGTTAAAGCGCGAGATGCCTCGGAGTCGCTTGACGTGGAACGAGACGCTCTTCTGCGCAGGCTCACTCTCCTCGTACTGACTGAACAGGTCTGAAAATAGTCGGTAGGGAGTAAGAGCAGGCATGTTGACGTCGATGTCTTGGATCCAATGATCCAGCTCGTGGTGCCATTGGGTGAGGGAGAGGGCATCAATGACAGAGTGATTAAAGGTGAAGCAGAGATAGACCTCTCCTGAATTGACCTTGATCAATTCACCTTGAAACATGAAAGGCGATGAATGGCCTTGGGCAGTGTCATCTCTAAAGCGGCCCCAAGCCTCATCCTCGGTATCAACACCAACCTCACGAACGATTTCCCCAAACAGCGCTTCGCCAGACGAAAGCACAGCGTGAAACAGTGCCCCGTTGGAGCCGGGGAGCACAATGGTCCTCAGCATAGGCCGCGAGGCCAGCGCCTTCTCTACGGCGCGCCGAATCTGCTGCTGCGCAACGTTACCGACGACGCGGAAGACCATGCGGTTGTGGTAGGACTGCGGGCGCGACCCGATGGCCGTCCGGTGCAGCGAGTCTCTGATTGGGAGTATATCTTCGATATCAGAGGCTGAGAGACCGGCGTGGATGGCTGCCTTTCGAGCTGCGGTGAAGATCTTGGTGTCTTTGGGGAGGGTCTGGTCTTCTCTTGGGGATGGGGGGAGGTGGGGTTGGTTGGACGGCGTTGGAGCGTCAGAGGCGATGCCGAGACGGAGCTGTTGTATTTCTCGAGATAGGAGGAGATGCGCTTGCTTCTCAACTGTGTCGTTCTCGGCAAAGTCTTGTAGATAGAGCCGCTGGCCGCAAGCACGTAGGACGTTGTCGCAGTAGCGCAGCAGAGTGATGCTATCGGCCAGATACTTGACGCTTTCCGTCATGGCCGGGCGAGTGCCCGTCAGTTTATCCCAGATGTCGAGGAGCTTATCGACAAATGATTGTGAAGGCCCTCCTTGTGGTTCCTGCAGGGGGACTACTTGTTGGCCGAGTTTCAAGACTCGCTTCTTTAACTCTTGCTTCTTCACTTTTCCAAGGGCAGTTGTTGGAAATGATTCGAGATTCAGCTCTTGGAGAGTGTAGACTTTATCGAGGGCGTATCTTGGATCTGCGCTTCTGGCCTTTTCGGTGACTTGGGCTTTGGTGACGCCCTCGGGGAGGATGACGACGGCGACAGGCACTTGGCCAGCCAGATCATCAGGTACACCGATGACTTGGACCTTGTTCGTTGTCAGTGGCGATCTTTGGGTATTACAAGGGACTCACCTGCAAGCCATCAATCTCTTGTAGCTTCTGCTCAATCTTGGCAGGGTAGATATTCTCTCCTCCCCGGATGATGAGATCCTTGTACCGGCCGAGGATATAGATGACTCCCTTCTCATCCATCTGTGCCTGATCTCCCGTCATTAACCACGGCCCCGTTTCATCCTGGTACATGGCGCTGACATCATCCTTGTTCAAGTACTTTGTGATGACAGACGTTCCGCCAATGTGCAGCTCCCCAATCTCCGGTCGAGGGAGTATCTCCCTTGTTCCAGGCTTGCAAATCCTCACGGCAGCACCAGGGAGAACTTTACCAACTCCTGGATGCCAGCCATCAGTTAAATCAGGGTCTGTTCTCTGCCATGTGATGACAGGAGCTCCCTCGCTCATCCCATATACCTGAATGGCACACTTGGCGCCCAGACCCTGACGACACAGCCGTATGTCCTCAGGTCCGATAGACGTCCCACCGATAGTAACAATTCTCAGATCCAACTTGTCAACAGCTGGGAATGAGGGGTGCGCCATCAAAGCCTTGACCAACGTGGGCGTCGCCGACATGACGGAGCATTGCTCCCGCACGAGGGCGTCGAGGGTCGCGTCGACGTTGAAGGTCCTGGAGGGGAACACGGCGGTGCCACCCCAGCGCCATGCGCGGAGGGAGTTGTTGATGGCAAAGATGTGTGAGACGGGCGTGTGGACGAGCCACCTCAGCGGTCCCATGGAGTTGACCTCTGGGTCAAAGTCGCAGCATTGGGATACAAGGTTGCGGGTTGTGTGCCAGCATCCTTTTGGCTCGCCGGTTGTGCCACTGGTGAAGACGATCAGAGCTGCTTGATCATCATTGTCCTGATGTTCAAGGCCCTCTGTGTCATTGGAGATGGAAGCCAAGTCTGCTCGATACTGAACAGTTGAAGCATCGCATAGCTTAACCCAGCCGTCAACATCTTCCCCCGAGCACAAGATGCAAAGACTTGGCTCTGAGAGAAATGTCTTGGACAAATCTAGGGCTGTCGCACTCTTTGCGTCTTGTACCACAATCACATGTGGACGAACGGAGATGATGGTGGCCTTGGAGTCTTGAATAACGGTTGCATCGATGGGCACAAAGGCCATCTGAAGCTTAGCCGCCACCCAGAAGAAAAGCCCCCATTCGGCCGAGTTACATAGTACAACGGCCAGTCGCATGCCCGGGCGACAACCCAAGCCCTCGAGAGACTCTGCAAGACGCTCCGCCTTGTCCCTGAGTTGAGAGTAGGACCATCTGAGGTATGAGACGTCACTGCCATCGGGGGCTTGACGGGGGGTATCTTGTGTGGAATCGCATGGCTGCCACAGAGAGACAATGGCGTCCTGGTGCGGGCGTATAGTGGCGGCGTTGAGGAACAGGTCCCAGAGGGTGAGATGCAGGTCGGGAACAGGGCTGCCAAAGACCTCTGAGATCTGCACTTGCTGGTCTGGTGTCTCGATAGAGGGTGAGACAGTCGACGCCTCCATGGCCAAGAAAGGTTGGTAAGCTTTTTTTGCTCTGATGAGAGGGAAACAAAAGAGGCTGAATCAGAAACAATATTGAGCACGCGTGTAAGTGGTACAGCTGTCGACTGAAACAAGCCCAGGAAAGGAATGGACAAGACTGCAAGATTTGATGCCCATAAAAGAGAGAGAGAGAGAGAGAGAGAGAGAGCAATGCAGGGTTAAATACGATACATGACCCATAGACATAGACAGCAGAAGAAGAAGAAAAGTCCCCGGCGCAAGAGTTACCTCGCAGGCAGCATCTTGACACTACCTCTGGCTTTGTATCCATGTCAGATTCATGCAACCCAGATTGTCATATCTGAAAGGGTTCCCGTCCCGACAGCTTGGGCCGCCCGAGCCGTGCTGACACTGTACACGTCGGAGACGAGGTCGAGACAAGTCGCACAGGTGGTGCACCCGATCCAATCGACGGTGCCAGTCGACAGCCACTCGCCCTGGGAGCCAACGGCGGAGGCGCATTTATTTTCGTCCCGTCATACAGCGTGTCTTTTCCGGGTATCACGCACTGAGAAGTTGTCTCTCTTTCTCTTTGAGAGGGGGGGACACTGGTCGGTATCCCCAAGTTGCAGGATCGTCGAGGTGCTTTGTGGAGGGAAAGGGGGGGCGTGGTGGGCAACTGAGACAACTCAATCTGAGACATTACAAGTCACCGTTTTCGATACATGAGAGGATCGACATGAAAGTGTCCCCCCAGCCGGGCTGATGATAAGAGAGGCTTGAAAAGGCCGTTGAAGTTCTGCGGGAAGGGCGGCGCCACAAGAGGGAAACAAACCAACAAGACGAGGTGAATCCCTGCTGTAGCATGTCGATCACCTACAATAGGCTAAAAGATAACAACGACACTAACGGGTACCTTGCCGGAGGAGCCAATCGATCCGTCTACTATGTACAAGATCCCTGCCCCTGGACTCCAACAGGCTGAATCCCCCTCTAGATTGGGGGATTCTCACTTGACAGCGGAGTATCAATGAGCTTTCCGCTCTGGGGGAGACCACACACAGACGGGACAAGGTCCCGTCTCGGGCCGCCGGTACGTGTGTCTTTGACGTTCCGGTGAAGCTGCCATGCCGTGCATACAAGCATGGGCATCTGTGGGCCGTATACCTAGTCGCAATGCGCAAGATACGCATGGCCAGCGGATCGACGCCAGGTCAGACCGGTTCTCT
The DNA here is from genome assembly GCA_027886205.1 of Fusarium piperis. Classification (NCBI taxonomy): domain Eukaryota; kingdom Fungi; phylum Ascomycota; class Sordariomycetes; order Hypocreales; family Nectriaceae; genus Fusarium; species Fusarium piperis. Next base: position 599,002 of record RZGM01000004.1, on the reverse strand, counting down.
GAATACTCGGGACGTGAATGAGGTGTTCGTTCCAAGGATAGAAACCCCCCTAGCTTGAACCAACTATCTCTGCCTCGCCGGCTGCATCTTTTAGAACCTTTTAGTCCCGTGTTATATAGACTATTTCTAGATATCTCGGCACAAGATGACGAATAGCATCAAAGCCTTGCTGAGAGATCCTTCAGTGGCGTCTGCAAGAATCCCCCTTTCTTTCAGGATCAGGTACGTAGGCCATCTAGTCCAACCTTTCGGAGGAGGGTCTCAAATTTGGAACCTCACCGCGCACAACTTTGTTGCTCTACTTCTCCCCGGGGTGGCATACTTCTGGTGGACCCTGTCCCATGGTCAATTACGCTGTCTCGGACCGTGCCGCATCTGGGATCTTGCGTGGTTGTGTGTCTTCATGTACCCTCCTATGCGCTGTCATTGAGATCCCGGCGAGCCGGCTGTCAGTTCCCGATTTTTTTTGCCCCCCTGAGCAGAATTGGAAAAAAGAGGAATATCTCTCTCTAGGACGTGTCACTACAGCAGGCATTATGCGTGGCTTGGTCAGACTCTGAATACATTCAGCTGACTATATCTAGGGAACCAAGCAATTACGAGCACAGCCGGGCAGGAAGCAATGTCTGGCCAAGGTCCCAGGAGGGAGGCACACAAATCATGCTAACCCCCCTTAGATCTGCGAGCTACTGCCCTGAGCACGTCAGGTCCCGATGTCACTGGAGGAACACGGCAGGTCTCCATCCTATGAGCTCGTCTACATTCCTTTCAGGGCGAAGGAATGCCCATGATGCCATTTTCTTGTTTTCCTGTTTCACCGCAGGAAGTATTGTTAGTGCCAGCTCAAAAGGCTGTGTGGGCAAGGCATAGTCCAGGGGACCCTATTCTAAGCTGGACCCCAATGGCCCCCCTTGGTGTTGTCCTTTTTTTAATACGGTAGGGACCCGAGATATACAAGTCCTTCACGAAGAGAGGATCTGTACGTGACATCAGCTGCCTCCCTTCAAAGCCATGACATCTTGGCAGGCTGAAACTACCGCACGGCACAGCCCAGCAGCGGCAAGCCAGAGGGATGGATGGATGCCAGCTCGGTGCTGGCACGGCTCAATAAGGGGGCGTATGCTTGTGGCCCAGATCTGGGACATTGATTCAGGCTGTCGGGGATAATTCGAGGGCATTACATTTACCTCCCCGAGCCCACCACGGGTCCTCTGGTGGCTGTCAAGCCTCCTTTTTTCCCTCACTCTTGTCATCGACCCTTGTACTCTTTTTTGTTTTAGCATGCTATTCTCATGTTTATTACCAAGATGCTGAGCCTGCTGTTAACAAAGTTCCTCGAGAAACACCTCGTCCTTGCCGTCGTCCTCATCCTCGTCCCGCTCCCCCTCCGCGCCCTTGAGACATACCTGCGGAGATGGAGGCTCGCACAGGCCCGAGGCTGCCGGGAGGCTACAAGCAAAGTTCCTGTCAAGGACCCCATCATCGGGCTTGACTTTCTGTACAGAGCCCTGTTCGGCCATGCCCCGGAGCGATACCTCGAGAGTACGTGGGCGGCGTTCAAGGAGATGGGGACCACGTACGTAGAAAAGAGGTGGACTTGGCAGTGTGTCTACACCTGCGACCCTCTGAACCTCAAACAGATTCTTGCCACTGCCTCTGAGGACTTTGATCTTCCAGAGTTCCGCACCTCGGTCATTGGACATGTCTTTGGCAGGGGTATCTTTGTCCTCTCAGGACACACATGGAAGCATGCCCGGACTGTCCTGAGACGAAGCTTCAGGAAGGAAAACCCTGCACCCTTCCTCGAAACTCTGGAGCGCAACTTTGAAGCCTTTACAAGTCATGTTCCCACTGATGGGTCTGAAGTTGACCTTCAGCCTCTGTTTCTAGGTCTCACCATGGACGTTGCGACAGAGTTTCTCATGGGGCACTCGACAGGCATGCTTCGTGACAAAGGTGATCACTCTAGGGAGCAGCAGTTTGTCGATGACTACATGATCTGCTCCGAAGAGATCATCCAGCAGATGCAGCTGGGTCCCCTACACCAGCTCAAATTCAACTTGAAGGCAAAGAGGGCCAAGAAGAGAGTCTATGAGTATCTCGACAAGTTTATCGACGAGTCTCTTCAACACTCAAAAGACAACCACCCCGAGGGTAACTTCTTGGCAGACATGATGGCCATAGCAAAGGACCGCAAGGGTCTAAGTGACCAGATCCTCCACATCCTTTTGGCAAGCAGGGACACCACCTCGAGCTTGCTGAGCAACCTCTTCTTTGTCCTATCCAAGAACCCAGACATGTTTGCCAAGCTTCGACAAGAAGTCCTCAGCATCTCCGGCCACGCGCCCCCCACGGCTCACCAACTCAAGGAGATGACTTATATGAAGTGGTGCGTCAACGAATGTGAGTCAAGCCACCCTCTCCGGACCGTCAAGCCCTCTAACACCCTTCTCAGCCCTGAGGTTGCATCCTGTCATCCCCACAAACGCCCGTGTCGCAGTCAGGGACACGACCATCCCTCGTGGTGGCGGCGCCGACGGGATGTCCCCCCTCCTCATCCCCAGGGGCACCGCCATGTTCTACAACGTCTACGCCATGCACCGCAGCGAGGCCGTCTTTGGGCCCGGCGCCGAAGAGTTTATTCCCGAGCGGTGGCGGGACCTGAGACCGGGCTGGGGATATCTCCCCTTCAACGGCGGCGCCCGGGCCTGCATCGGGCGTGAGTCTTGCCCCCAGAGGCGTGTCGTACAAGGCTGACGGTGTAGATGACAGAACAGTATGCGCTTCTGGAAACGCACTACGTGGTGGCCAGGATGGCGCAGACGTATACACTTCTGGAGTCGAGGGATGACAGGGATTGGATGGAACTCTACGCCCTGGCGTTGTGTTCTAAGAATGGAACTCGGGTCGCTGCGAGGCGTTGACTGTGGTTATGTGTTTACTCTCCTATTGGTTGTTCATGTATGGCTGGGCCATATAATATGGGTAGGCGGCAGTTGCTTGGAGATACCTGGTTGTTATTGGGCTGGAGTGTTTGCGTGTATAGGCGTTACTGTCTTGATGTTGGGGTAGGTACTTGATCTATGGTACTCTTCTGTTTGAATACTGTGTTTCCGAGTTACACATGGCCGACTATTCTTTAGTCGACTCTCGAATTGAACATTCCAAGAACCAACCCCATGACTCGGCTCTCATTTAGGTAAACCGAGCAGAAATAGTTTTCAAGACTAAAGGGCAAGTTATTACGTACAAAGAATTCAGAATAGCGGTATGTCAAAATGTCGGCCAGGGCATAACCTCCAACGAAGCCTAATTTCACAAGCAGAAAGCTCATTGGATCATACCCCTCTGACCGAGTATTCAGCATTCTATTACCCAATCGCAAGACAATGGATCGGACTGAGCAGTTATATCATCACTCGGTTGCATGCTACCCCGTGGGAAAGCAAGACAACGGACCGGGCGGGAGGTGGCCACGGGCCCAGTTGCTGATCTCCAGGTTTTTGAGGCATGGCGAATCATGTCTAGTCTTTGGCTCGGAAGATCCACTATGCTGTCTCTTGGCATCCCCATAGAGTTTAGAGTGTCGAGAGGTTGGCGATGGTGCTTGTTCCGATTTTAAGTCTTCGGCCCTGCCGTTTGGGGTTCGGCCAAAGCAAGATCTCTCTCGTATGCATCCTATGACGAGTGACTGATCGATCCCTCAGGGTTACATGGGGGAATAACGACGTGCTGTGTTGACTCGGGCTATTTAATGGCTCCCTCACCACCTTGACCAGCAGCTGTCTGTCACTAATTGAAGCGCCTTAACTTTTGATCAATCAAGTTCCCAACCATGGGCAAACGAGCAGGCCATGCTCCCGTCTTGGGAGAGCACGTCTCGGGCCAGTCAAATAAGCCCCTTTCTCAACCTCCCCATAGCCTCACGAGCCAGCAAGTTCTCGACGAGCTTCGCAGCAATGTAGCTACAGGCCTTGCACCCGAAGAAATCCCCCAGCGATTGGAGGAGATGGGGCCGAACGAGCTGGAGCAAAAGAAGGGCGTCCAACCCGTCAAGATCTTTCTCGAACAAGTCTTTAACGCAATGACTTTGGTGCGTCAACCCTAGACTTACACTCAAACCTCTTTTGTATATTGTGACACCTTCTAACAGTGGCCGCCGGGCTAGCCAGGTACTTGTTTTGGCGTTGGCCGCGAGCTTCGGCATCCAAGCTTGGATCCCGGGAGGTATTCTGGCCGGCATCATCATCCTCAACATCTTTATCGGCTTCTTCCAGAGTCTTCAGGCTGAAAAGACCATTGACTCTTTGCGTACCCTCGGCACGCCCAACTGCAACGTCTTTCGCGGCGGCAAGACCATCACCATCCAGACCTCCGAGGTTGTCCCTGGCGATATCGTCGACTTGGCCACTGGCGACTCGGTTCCTGCTGATATCCGTCTCATCGAGGCCGTCAACCTTGAAGCTGATGAGGCTCTTCTCACTGGGGAGTCGGTGCCCATCCTCAAGATTCCCAAGCTGACGTTTGATGCCGATACCGGCCCTGGCGACCGCCTCAACGTCGTGTACAGCTCGTCCACCATAACCAAGGGCCGCGGCCGCGGCGTCGTCTTTGCTACTGGCATGTTCACCGAGATCGGCCTCATCGCCGGAGCCCTCAGCAGCACCGGAGCCGACCTCAAGGGGTACCGTGACGATGCCCAGCGCTTCAAGGTCTGGGATGCTGTGCGCGACTGGGTGGGTGAGTTCCTGGGTCTCACAGTCGGCACGCCTCTGCAGAAGAAGCTCTCGCAGCTGTTCCTGTCCCTCTTCGTCTTTGCCATCGTGTGCGCCATCGTGGTCCTCGGGGCCAACAGCTTCGACTCACGCAGGGATGTCATCATCTACGCCATCACGACGGCCATCGGAACTATCCCCGTGTCTCTGCTGCTCGTCCTGACCCTGACCATGGCGGCCGGCACAAAGAAGATGCTTGAGCGACATGTCATTGTCCGAAACCTCTCCAGTCTCGAGGCCCTGGGCGGTGTGACGAGTTGAGTCTCTCTTGTGCATGCATGCACCGTGTTCTGGACAAACGGCTAACCGCTTCCTCTCTAGACATCTGCTCCGACAAGACCGGGACCATCACCCAGGGGCGCATGGTGGTACGAAAGGCATGGGTTCCGGGCTGTGGAACATACTCGGTCGAGGCGACGAGCGAGGTGTACAACCCCACGGCCGGTCAGGTCTTTCTCGACGGCTCCGAGCCCAGAGAGGCTGCCAGCGAGGAGGGCGAGGGGTCCGTGATCTCTCCCCACGACGAGGTGGCCTCAAACCCAAGCCTGCAGTGGTATCTCAACGTCGCGTCCCTGGCCAACCTGGCTACCGTAGAGCAGAGCGACAGCAGCTCCGCCAACCCGGGCGAGTGGAAGGCCAAGGGTGCTCCCACCGAGATTGCCATTGAAGTGTTTGCCGGTCGCTTTGGTTGGAATAGGTTGGAGCTTACCCAGGGCCAGAAGGCTGAGTGGAAGCATGTCGCTGAGTATCCCTTTGACTCTGATGTGAAGAAGATGACGGTTCTCTTTCACAATGTCAAGTCAAACGAGACTCATGTTTTCACAAAGGTCAGTATCTCGTCGTAGTCTTTTGTTTCTACCATTAACAGTCGATTCAGGGCGCTGTTGAACGAGTCATCTCTTCGTGCAAGTCCATCGCCGTCGGCGACAACGTCCAGCCTCTCACCTCGGAGATCAGCCAAGACATCCATCTCAACATGGAAGCCCTCGCCAGCCAAGGTCTCCGTGTCCTCGCCCTCGCTCACAAGGTCAACAACCGCGTCGTGTCCGAGTCCGAGTTTGTCGACGACATCGTCCCGAACCGTGATCTCTTTGAGCGAGACCTCATCTTCCGAGGCCTCATTGGCATCTACGACCCTCCTCGCCTAGAGTCTCTTCCTAGTGTCCGCGCCTGTCAAGGAGCTGGTATCGTCGTTCACATGCTCACGGGAGATCACCCTCAAACTGCGCGTGCCATCGCCATCGACGTCGGAATCTTGCCTTCTCCTGAAAAGACGCGGTTACTCCCTGCCGATGTGGCCGAGACCATGATGATGGCTGCCCATGAATTCGACGCCCTCACTGACGCCCAGATCGATGATATGCCCCAGCTCCCTCTCGTCGTAGCTCGTTGTGCCCCGAGCACAAAGGTCAGGATGATAGAGGCTCTGCACCGTCGCCAGCGTTACGTCGCCATGACTGGTGATGGCGTCAACGACAGTCCGAGTCTGAAGCGAGCTGATGTCGGAATTGCAATGGGAACAGGTTCAGACGTGGCCAAGGAATCATCAGACATCATCCTCACCGACGATAACTTTACCTCTATCCTCAACGCCATCGAGGAAGGTCGCCGCATCTTTGACAACATCCAAAAGTTCATCCTACACGTCCTGGCCGCCAACATTGGCTTTGTCGTGACGCTTCTCGCCGGCCTCGCCTTCAAGGACAAGAACGGCGTTTCCGTCTATCAACTCACACCTGTCGAGATCATCTGGATGCTCATGGGCACTGGCGCCTTTTGCGAGACTGGCCTTGGCTTCGAAAAGGCTGTTCCCGATATCCTCAACCGGCCTCCTCAGAATGCAAGTCTACTTATTCCCCCCCCTCAAGTGCAAATTGTAACCGTTTATAGCTCAAATACGGTGTCTTTACCCCCGAGTTCCTCGTCGACATGGTCGTCTACGGCACCATCATGGCCGGCTGTGTCCTCGGTTCCTTCACTATTGTCATATTTGGCTTCAGCGACGGCAACCTCGGCGAGAACTGCAACAACGACTATTCCAAGACCTGCGATGCTGTCTACCGTGCCCGCGCCACGTGCTTCACCACCATGACCTGGATCTTCCTCCTCTTCGCCTGGGGCCTGATCGACTTCCGGCGCTCGCTGTTCTACATGCCCAAGGGTTTCAGGGCCTGGCTGGCTCATCTCTGGGGTAACCAGTTCCTGTTCTGGGCCGTCTTTGGCGTATTCTTCACCGTGTTCCCCGTTCTTTACATCCCCAAGCTGAACCATGTCGTGTTCCAGCACACTGGCATCAGCTGGGAGTGGGCTGTCGTGTTTGTGGATGTCACCGTCTTTATGGCTCTGTCCGAGGTCTGGAAGTGGGCTAAGCGTGTCTACTTCCGACGACAGTCCTTCCAGAGGGAGGGAGAGTGGAACGAGGGAGTCCAGGGCGAGGTTCGAGTGTAGGATCGATATCCCAGGCGCAAGATCCATGCTGAGGCTCAACCTAGGGGCCATGGCATGCAGTCTTGATCACATGAGGGGGACTGGCCTGCCCTGAAGACCAAGATTGCTAGATCGTTCAAGCAGTTTCATTATTCATTCAACTTATTGTACACTTAGTTAGCCATGCATACTCAAGGATGCAACTCAGAGCCATTGCTCATATCAAGCTCCCAAGACTGATCAAGGCAAAACCATACTCCTCCAAACCTTGGGCACGCCAATCCATCCATCGTTAAGGGTATAATAACGTCGTTAACCACCAACCTGAAGGTGTTGGCAAATTGCTTGCAAAGTGAGTTTCAATGCCCACAAGACACCCGAGTCACAGCATCACACGATCAAGAAATCCATATGGAGGTCCCTCAACGTCTGCACCCAGCTCTTCGTCTGCGTACCCTCCGCCTGAACTCCCCACAGCATCTGCAACGCATCCCTCGCCGCGTAGAGGAATCCCCAGGGGGACTCGAGCATCAGCTTCTTGATCTGCACCGTGACCCATTCCTTCATCTCAGGCGTCTTGGCGCACGCTCCAAACACAAACGTCACCCACGTCGTGGCTTTGAAGTTGGTGTCGTCGTCTGGTATCGTGCACAACGTCTGGTGAAGCTCGTCAAAGATGGTATCTGCCAGTTGTTCCCCAAGCCAGGCTTGCATGGAGGGTATCGCGTGGAGGATGTAGAGGCATACTGCCAGACGATGAGCTGATGCTACTCGAAAACGACTCAAGACTGGATCCTCCTCGGTAGAAGGGACATTGTTGACCTGCTGCGCCCATGGGAGCACGTCAAAGTTCTGAGCTCGATCGAGCAGGGCTGCTCCGGCTGCCGTCACCATGTCGGCCGAGACAAGATCGTCGCGTCTCGTATTGGAGAGTCGAGAAGCTATTAGCATGATTTCGAGGAGCTCAGGAGGACAGCAGTAGTAGCTGTTGGTCGTCTTCCCGAGAATATCCAACGCCTGACATGACTGAAAGTACGAGTGCGAGTCCGTAGGTGTAGGTCGGAATGTGGACTCTAGGATATAGTAGCTACTGATTGTCAGCTCATTGAGTCAGTTAGCGCAGGATTCATGACGCACATGAAGCAGTCGGACACGAGATAATCTCTCAGGCTCTCGTCAACATCCGACACTGGTCCCAGAAGCTTCATGATCCTCCCGGCGCCGTCAAAGTGAGCCTTCCAGTTGTGCTTGCCAGACTCGATCAGCTCGACATTGATGAGGAACAGGATAGCGGCGAGCACAATGTCGCCCCCGATGGACTCGATGCTCTGCAGGGCCGACGGCAGCATGCGCAGGACCTGGTGCTTGGCCTCGAGGGCGTCCATGAGCAGGTTCCTGGGGCCCAGGCCCCTGTCGAGAGAGTCCGGGGCCAGCCAGGGCCGCGAGCGGTTGTACATGTGCGTCGCCGAGGCGGCGATGATGACTTGACGGAGAAGAGGGTGGGCCTGAGTGAATTTGAGGAGGTTTCGAAACGGGTTGTCGGGCACGTCAAAGGCTACAAAGTCTCGACTGAGCCGCGCATCGACTGCAAGAGCTGGTCAGCCATGTCTCTGTTGATCACTTCTTGTCTCTTGATGTTCAAGAAGGGGGGGCCAAGGATTACGCACAATAAGCGAGATACTGCCTGTGGTTGCTCGTGATGTCTTGGTAGAGCGGATCGACAAGCACCCAAGGCGTCGACGTCGACGCCTCCGAAGCCAGGGCATGGCTGGACGTCGTGGTACACACGAGCTGTGTGTCACCGCTCGCTACGGGGGTTGCATGGTCATGAGAAAAGTCAAACTCGGATTCGGCATCTGGCGTGTCCGAGTTGTCTGAAGCCAGCTCCTCAACCTCTCTGACTTCAGGAAGACTCGGAGCAAGGTAAGCAGCCGGTGATGACGGCGGGATAGACGGCGAGGCGGCCGAGGATGAGGCAGATGAAGAGGCAGGGGACGCAGAGGAGAGGGACGAGACAGAAGATATTGAGGCTCTCGAGCGAGCCGGGGTATACAGGGCGGCGCTCGACTGCTGGCCGGCGAGCTTACCCCGAGATGCAACGGCGCCCGTCCACTGAAAGAGCTGCCCGTACCCAAGGCACTCGACGCCCTTGGCCTCGCACTTGGCGCAGTGTGGGACCAGACGGTCACAGCGAAGCCGTCGCCGACGACAGTTGTGGCACGGCTTGTCGGCAACAGGTCCGGATCGTACGTTTTTGCCCTTTTTACTGCCTCTGGGAGCCATGGGGGCGCTGTAGAATAACCAGATAGAGGAGAGAGGGGGGGAGGCAAGACGGGAACAACTGAGGGGATCCAGACGACCAAGCAAGGGTTCGGCGTATAAGCACAAGCGCCCTAGGGGGCAGCGGAATCCGCAGCAAGGGGCCAGAAACCACAATTATTGACCAACAGGGCGCGCATGCTCATCAGTCGAACGATGAGCAGGTTTCCTAGTAGAGGTAACAAGTGTGTGTGCAAGTGCGTTCCTATGAGTTTGCAGTTGCTCCCGGGCTCAGCGCTCCTTGTTAATGGCCTGTGGCCGGAACCGGGCGGAGAGGATGCCGGAGGACGCTAGACCGAGAGGGGCAGCCAAGACGCAATTTCTCGACATTCCCCCTCTTCCACCGTGAACAGTGCCGGATGTCGGTAGTTTGGGCAGTTCATGTTAAATAGAGAGCATGCGAACGACTGACGGCACTGTCTTTCAGCCTCCGGTAGATAAGGGCTGGGCCAAATACCTGCCTATTCTGACATGGCAGCGTTGCTTTCACAACATCCATGCTATCAGGACTGAACCAACAACTCGCAGTCTTCGGATGTCGGGTTTGCGTGCTAACAGATGTGTACAGATCTAACAGAACATGTTGGTTGACAGATAAATTCGACTCGTCCCGACACTGTGAGCGAATCCTTCGGTGGTCGCGTGGCCCGTCGTTGACATCACCAGGCTAGGCTTGGGAGAATTCAGTTAGCGCAGACATTCGTTGACAACCCGGGGCCATAGTTGACGGCATTGGCTTCAGAAATTCTTCAACTTGAATGGTCATCCCGGTGTCTTGGATGAATTCTCGCCGGTATCCGGAAGCTCATGCTCGGGAGAACACTTTGCCCTGACAACCTGACTGTTCGCGGACAATCATGCCGATTTGAAGATCTAGGCTTCATATTCATTCAGACTATCGAATAAGGCGTAGAGACTCCAACCGAAAGAACCCAGCCCTGGTTCTTGGTCGAAGCTCTAGGCTCAACTACCATCTTGGTTTCTAGACGAGGCTCCTCCCGAGCCACCATCTTGCCTAGTCTTGTCGTTCCCCTTCGAGCTACTCAAAGCTGGACCATCACCGCCTCCGGATTGAGAGTCATTATTGCCTGGACCGGAATTTGATCCTGTATCGGACTCAGGGGTCTTGAGAAACTGGGGCTCCGCATCTCCTTTTGCCGTATGTCTCTCTACGCTCGCGCCAAACTCCCTCCCACCTTTCACCAGCTTTAAAGGTAGGGGATTCTCGTCAGGGATGGGCTCGTCATCGTGTTCTTCGAGCCACTCGAAGAGTCTCTCAGCGTTCGTCTGGTTTCTGGGCCAGGTAAAGATCCTGGTAGCTTTTGCCTGGTTTTCGGGCATTGACGAGTTCCTTGGATCCTCGGCACCGCCCTCTGTCTTCATCTGGAATGTAAAACGCGCCCCCATCACATGGGCCGAGGTGCCAAATGCGAACTTGGTGTCAGTCCATTGTGCCGCGTCAAATACGGCAGATGGATTTGTCTCTGCGGGGGGGAAAAGTATGCCTTTGACTGCTTTGAAGGTGGAACTTCCATCTTTGGGAGGAGGTGTTGTATCTTGCTTGATCGTAGGTTGACCCAGCCCCTTGTGGTTGTCATCTTTGTTCTGGCCATAGTCCTTGAGCCAAGCCCATTGCCCAGCCGGTGCCGGCGGATCAGGCGATAAAGGATCTGCTGGTTCAGGCCCGGGTGTCGGTAGCGGAGACTTGGTTGGCATATTCTGAGGGTCTTGGTCGCTGTTCTCCCTGGCCGCACTCTCGCCAGAGTCTTCTTTTTCGGTAGTCTCCTTGGGGTTCTCTCCCTCTACAATGCCCTCAGAGTTTGCTTCCTCCCCTTTCTGTACCAGCTTCTCAGAGTTGCCTTTCTCGATAATTTCGTCGTGGTTCTTCTCGGGAATCTCCTCGGGGCGGTCGATCTTGATACTCTCGTTGGGGTTCTCTTTCTTGGCAATCTCGCTCGATCTCTCGTTCTCTGCCATCTCTGTGGTATGTGTAGACGAATCCTTTGAACAAGTCAACGGCTGAGGATTTGAATCCTCCTTCGCGTCTTCGTCCGCCGGAATCGGTGCAGCCTCAGTTGCGTCGTCTGGTGGATCCTCTTTATCGTCGTCAGTCGTTAGAATCGAGCGCCAATAGTTCTCCTAGTTAATGTCAGCCATGTTTCTTATTCTCTATGCAAGAGACTCGTTGCACTTACCTCCATGGCTTCTATTAGCGGTACTTTTGGCTCATCTTCTTTGCCCTTCTCATGATCTACCCTGTTGTCATCCCCATTGTCGTCTTTGTTGTAATCGCTCTTGCCCTTGGCTCCATTCTCCTCAGTTGTGTTGTTCTCGTTGCGAGTTCCGTCGTCGTCCTGCTTCTTGACCTTGTCCTTCTCGGCTGGATCCTCCTCTACCTCTGCCTTCTTCTCTTGGCTCTTCTGTGTCAATACCGTCTTGGCTTGCCTGTCACGTTCAGAACTCTTCTTTACCCCTAGCCAAGGCTTCTGCGCCAAAATCTCCTCCGATGAGACGTCAGGCAGCTTAATGGTAAATATGCGCCTTTTACCATATACCTTCTTCGTGCTCTTGAAAAGATCGACGCTATCACCTAGTCGTGTTCCATCATTCGTCTCTCGCCGAGCCCTTGCCGGCACAGTTTCCCCTTTGGCGGAAGATAGGGAAGGCCCAGAAGTAGCGATTTTCTTAGCAAGCCGTGGCTTTGGTTCTAGGATTTTCCTGGGAAAGGGTCTCGCGGAATCCAAGGTCATTGGTCGCACGGCTGATTTCTCTAGGGGGTGTCCTTCGGCATCGGGGCCCGTCTGCGTAGCTATCGATCGGGTCGGTCTCTTTGTCTCGACTGAGGCCTGTGACAATTGTTTTAAAAGCCGATCATGTTCTTCCCTGATAATCTGCCTCAAATCCGTGTCTTTGTTCTCGTTCTTTTTCGATTCTCTCTCAGGGGCATCCTCGTCGCGTGCTGGGCGAAGACCCGAGTTTCTGGACTTCGCAACTCGGTGTCTAAGAGAGGCGTCAAATGGCCTAGGACAATCATCTGGACACTGCTGTTTCCAGAGGTCAATCTGTCTAGAGATCCACGGCCGCAGCACTCGAGTCGCCCAGGTTTGGCAGTTCTCGAGGATCGCCCTCAGCTCGAAAATGTCCACCATGCGAGTCAAGGAGCCGCTCCAGATGAGTTGCATCTCCTATTTAACGGACGCACGTTAGCAACTCATAGAACATGGTGCAACCCTACTTACACAAGTTCCTTTGGAATGTGCCGAATGCATAATCCAGACACGAACCACATCATGCGTGGTTGTCAAGGTTACCGCGGGTGGAATATGTGTGTCGTCGGGAAACTTGCTGTCATGCTTGGACAAGTTCTGGAGCATTTTCAGTGCAGCCGCGCCAGCAGTCGCTGCATGGCTATAGCAAAGCTCCATCTTGCCCTTGTACTCATCTTTCATGTGCTCAACAATCAGCCACGGGAAGCATACATACTCCGGGGACAAGGCCGCCCCCCTTCGTCCAGTCTTGGTGACTCCTGTGGCACTCGGCTGTAGTCCATGACCAGCAAGATGTTCGAGAGTTACTTGCGAAAAGTTGTCAACGATTGAGTGACTAGAGGCAAAATGCCTGAGACCGCTATGTTGATGGTTGTATTCCGCCGGTGAGATCACGTAGACTGGGAAGTGCGCAACCCAGGCTGGCTTCGGCTCCGGTAGATCATCTCGCGTTCCGTCAGAGCCATCCCCTTGTTTGAATAACGTCCATGGCCGATCTCGTGCCCTGGCATAGGTCGTCAGCAGGCAAGCAGATGAGCAAAACCAATGGCATAGATCTTACTGCTGAAACGAGTCGTAGTAGAACTTTGTACGTGCTGCTCTGGGACAGTCAGTAAATCACACCTTTCGTATGGGCACAGCAAACTCACTGCCTCGTGTCTGTGTCGCAAACTTGGGCCTCCTCTACCAAAGGATCCAGAAGCAGCCCTTCAAACTGCTCCTTCCAGTCATCCTCGTTATACCCGCCAATCTCGAGATTGTCCGCCAAGTCAAGGTGGCGTGTTAACTCCCTGACGCCGGCGCAAAACTCCAGCTCATCCTGGATCTCGGCACGGTCGTCGTCGGTCATGTCGTCGCGCACATTGATGCCGTCCTTGTCGAGGAGCTGCAGCAGCTCATCTTCGGTGTATCCGAACTTGTCCGGGATAGTCCGCCTAAAGTCGAGCAACGCGTCTTGGAGTGACTCGACGTGAGGAGGAAGCAGCTCGCAGCCTCCATCCCCATCTTCAATAAAGATGCCATTCTCCGCAAGCCTGGCGCGGTCCATGATGTGATGATCTAGTGATGAGTAGATTTTCGACTTTGTGAATGAGAGGCATGTGTCGCGAAAGGTGGTGCTCGACGTCCAGAGCCCACAGGAACAAACGCAAGCTCAGTCACTCCGCGTTTGTGATTCCCGTGAGCCACGTCCCCTCGTCACGCCCCCGCAGCCAGCGGTTAGCATCATGAGACGGCACCTGCATTTCGTGTTGGAGAGGGGCTTAGCGGATGCAGGGCGCTTGTTCCCCAGCTCGATAGACATGGATGTGGTGGAGAGGAATGCGGAGGCGTCCGGGATGCCATTCGCACGATGGATTAGAGCTGAATGCTTGATCGTCTTGGCGAGTTTCAGCCTGCCCTCCCGTCATCTCATGTCGCGGCTGGTGTGTAGATGCCGAATGGGACCCTTGCATTGAGGGCACATAGTTTGGGCTAGGATGGGGAACGGACTATCTCCAATCTGCCAAGACGCGTACCTTATCTAATCTACGACAACATCCCATGTGCTTGAGCCTCAACAAAGCAGCGAGTACTCCGTAGTAATAACCCTTGGGTGATAGTCTCAATAGATAATTCTTGCAATCAAAGACAGACCGCTCTATCAAAAGCCAGTAAATTGCCATGTTAGAGAGCGTCCCTTGCACCAGACTCTACCTTTCTGCCCTGCCAGCGCGTTGCTGCAGTGCGCTTCGAGCAAGTCTGATTCTCGATTTTTTAAGTTTTCAACGCAGGTCTCGACAATGCCATTGTCTCTCCCGTGAGTGAGGTACATGGTCAACGTTGACATGTATGCGGATCAAGGTTTGAGCCTCAACGGTGGTCAACTCAACGACCCAGCAGCCAGGAAAACATCCACATACCCCAAACCTCAACAACAGACACATCAACCCACACTTGACGACAAGATTAAGCAACACGGGTTTAGAGGATTTCAAAAAGTAAAGACCCTGCGTGTTCGTGAAAGGGGAGAGTGGCGTGGGAACCATGTTCACCGTCTGGCGCAAAGGTCCAGTGAACACTGCACTAGATACAAACAACGGAGGACAAATCGTCCATTCACTTCCCTTCCCTGCCCTGGACGTTAATCAAACCCTCCAGACTCCGGGTATACCAGTCCCCCAACTCCGGAGCGGGCTCGCTCAGATGGTTCCATATGCCCCCTCAACTCCAGTGCTATGCCTTGCCATGCCGAAAATCAACAGAACAGATAATCCTCCTCCCCCCTTGGTGACCTTGTAGTCAGACCAACCCTCTCGGTGTCGCATGATGTGTCCCTCGTGTCGAAAACCACGGTAGAAAACAAAAAATCGTAGGTGTCCTTCAGTGACTGGGCAGTTAGAGGCCCCCCTGCGCCTAGTAGGGGGCGGTGCCTCCCTGAGCCACAAGCGCGAGCTTCTGGACCTGGACCTTGTGGAGGGCGTCCTGGAGTCTCGCCATACGAGAGTCCCGGCTCGCCACGATCTGCGAGGTCTTGGCTTCGAAGTCGTAACGGATAGTAATCAGAGCGTGGTGGATGCGGTGAAGAACACATCCATAGCCCTGCTGGCGGAGCGCGGCGTACTCGCGCTGGCGGGCGGTGCGGAGGCCCTCCTCACGGTCATGGTAGAATCTAGTGATAATAAAGGTCGCGCTCTTGACCATGGTGCGGGCCTCTTCGACGAGGTCGCCGAGGGCGTCGGTGCTAAGGGGGCCCTCGGCGGCCATGATTGTCATCTCCTGACGAACTTGTTCGAGGATGCTAGTGATCTTGGTGATGCTCTTGTCGAGATCGCGGCGCGACTTGTGTCGGCTCGGGATAGTGATAGAAATCTCAACGGCACGCTCGTTGGCTCGTCTGAAGCGGTAGTGATGGAAGTTCTGAGGGTGAGCCTCTAGGCCACGGATCTGGCGGGGAGAAGCCATCTTGGAGAGTAGTCGTAGCAAGCTTCTTGGGTGACAACCAAATAAAAAATGAGATCGTCGTCGTGGGTAAGCAAAAGGCTTCGGTAGCGTGCTGCTTTTGAGAAAATGAGGAGTCGTGTTGTTGTTGTTTTTCTTGAGGAGTCCTGAGCGCGAGTGCAGTGTCAGGAGTAGGGCGACAGGGCCGACGAGATTCTTCCCGTACTGGCCGCCTTGAGAGTTCGTTGGGGATCCGTGAATTTGTGACTGCAGAGAAAGCTCAAAAGAGGTCGAGTTAAGGAGAGGCTCGGGGGATTTATTTTTTTTTCAATAGAGGTCGGTGATGTTCATACAAACTCAGTCGAGGTGGCATGTGGGTGCCGTTGTGCGCATCCTTGGCGGGTGAAGGAGGCAGAATTTCTGGCAGATGCAGAGCCAGGCCGACGTTTGCCTGGCGGCTCGATAAGTCTGATTGTACGGGCCATGTTGAAACTTTTGGCGGGTGATGCGGGAGGTCGTGGACTGTCGAGGTATCGCAAAGTGTATCAGAGGTCAACCTTTTCAGGCCAAAGTTTATAGGAAACAATGCTTGATGCAAATAAGCAAGATGGAAGGTTCAATAATACTCAACGAGGAACAAAGAACATTCATACTTGGTCGTGAACCGACGGGAGACCTCACTTTTATATCCCGAGGTTGCTCGCCTCACCCCGCGATCCGCTGCATGCTTGACACCACTTGTGGCCTCATGCTACTACACATGACCAGGGAACAATCGAAAACATATGCATTGGCATAAATCAACTGGTAGTTCACATCGAGCCAAGATGGTATGTTTCTGATGCATCAGATCATGTTGCTCTTGGCGTGCCTTATACCCAACGGTACCCTAACCCACCCGCCGATCAGGCGTGCACGCGTGGATCGAGCCGTTCCTGAGCATCATCAAATTGGACCATCTGGTTTAGATTTTTTTATGATCAGACTCAGTCTAGTGCCTTGAGATCCTTAGAACTGACTGGTCGTTATTTAGGATGAAAGATACGACCCTTGGATCGGATCGAGGAGGACGGTTAGACAGCGCCTAACAAGGCCGCCGAGGCCGCGGTTGGGGCGTCTCGCGCGTTTGAACGCTCGCTCGAGTGTTCAAAGGAAGGAGGAAGGAGACAGCTCGAAGCCCCTGACAGTGATTCACTGGAACCACAGGCCGTAGTATATAAGCAAATCTCTCACTTGTTCAACCTCTTCATCTCTTCTCCCCTCTTCAACCTTTCCTTCATCCATATCACATCTCCTTCGAACAATGTCTTCCGAACCTTCCAACACCGCCGAGGGGGGCCACAGCGACTCGGCCCCCATTACCACCAAGGCCCCCTCGAAGGGTTCGACCGCGGCCGACAACCTCAAGGCCACACGCTTAGAGGAAAAGCGTATGATCCGTTGCATCCTCCCGGGGGCCAAAAACGACCCCGAACTGTACGAAAAAGTCATCGTGCACATAAAATCAAGCAAGATTTGTCACCCAAAGAGATGGAGGGAGAGCGGCTTCGTCAGGAACTTCATCGGCTGGCTGGCCATGAGCAAGCAGGACGTCTATCCCGATCTTGCTAGCCTCGTCGCCGTCCTCGCCATCCTGGATTGCTATTCGAACAATGCGCAAACCAAACTCCGCACGGAACTCGCCCAACGCAGGCTGAGGGAGTGGGCGATCAGGAAGTTGGAGAGTGGGCGGGCCTCAACAGAGCAGGTTTCGCCAGAGGCACCTCAGGCACCCCAGAAGGCAACCGAGGTCAAGCAGGAGACTATCCTTCCTTCGATCGAGATGGACGAAATCACGCCTTGTGCTTCTTCCACCTCTGCTCAGGGGCTGAAGAGACAGGCCGAGGACCCCCCAACCGAGCACCCACCCAAGCGAATGGTTCCTGACAACAACGACGAGACTCTCGCTGCCAGAGTAACCAGAATCGAAAAGGCCCTGACTGCACCTCAGCCTCTGCCCGCACATCGGCAAGGAATGAGTTCCCGCCACTTCGGGACCCAGACCTCACCCCCTCCGACAGAGTCCACCTTGAGGCTGCCCTCTTCCGTTACGGAACAGCTAGCGAAGCACAGTCGAGCCCTCGTCGAGCATGGTCGAGCACTGGTCGACCTCCCCTCTACGATCCGCGGGATCGTTCGCCAGGAAACCCGCGACACAGTCCACCAGGAGATCCAGCGAGCGATTGCTCCCCTGTCGAGCGACGCCGATGCCTTTCAGCGCTCGCAGGGCCACGGTCAACCCTACACCTTCATCGCCAACCAGGCAACGCCCTCATACTCGTTCGACAACACCGACGAGTTCCAGATGGTAGAGGCTCCTCAGGGACGATCTGCAGGCCGCAGCAGATTCAACAGCAGATTCTTCCAACCAGGGGTGTTCGACTTTGACCTCAGACGCTGACTGACTGACGGGAGTAGACGGGGGGTTCCGATGAGCGGAGGAGGAACGACGATCGGGATTTCGCGGGCCTGCAAGGACAAAATGTGAGACCTGGGCTTCATCGGGAGTGAGAAATGCAAGTTTGCGAATGTTGAGGCGCATTGGGGGGGGGGCCTAGGAAAAAATGGAGTTGGGGCGTTCGAGGAGTTGCTACGCTGCATGGACAGGGCAAGGGCATGAGCGAGCTACGTTGCATGGTTGATTTCTTGGTGACACAAAAAAATACAAGGTTGATCTAGCCGAATTACGCGGCAATAAAGACGAATTGATGAAGAAGAAAAATGGGCACAGTCTCGCAACACTAGAGAGTAATAATGAGCTATTAACAACACCACAACTATCAAACTGGTGATGTTTTCTTTTCCTATGCTCACTATTCGGACCAGTCGGCATTGAAATCAACCACTGAGAAGTATCCTAGCCTCCACGTGCAACAACAGCTCCAACAGCCGAACTCAGCGCATGTGAACCCCAACCTCACCACCACGACCGACAACCATCACCACAGATTCAGCCACGACAAAATGCCTCTCTCTCTTCTTTGCCGCCGTTGCCATCGGCGTGTTTCACCGAGCCCCCCTTTCTCTTGCTCGCCCGAAAGACCGGCGTTACTGCAGAGAACCAACAGAACCCGTGAGAATGAACGAATGGGGTTGGTTACCCGACTCATAACTCCGAGCAACCACCTCCCAAGGCAAGGCAACCCACCCCCTGCAGCTTTTTTTGTAAATGCTCGACGGTGACAGGCGAGAGATATCAAATTGGACACTTTTACCCCATACTGTTTCATAATGGGCTGGCCTTGGCTTGGTGGAACTCGATGCCCGGTGGCGCGGGGGGCCGCCTGCTTGGCGCCCTCTAGCACATGTCTTTCTTCGCCTGGGGTGGTCCAGAGCCCAGATCAGCGTTGCGCCGGCCCATCGCAGAGGGACCCTAGAGACCCTAGGGATGCCCTGGGGGACCATGGCCGCAGGCGCCAGATGCAGGCCGTTGTGCCTCTCGCTGCATCCGATTCGTCGCCCGCCTGAGCTCTGTGAGTCCTTGTCTTGCTATTACCGACAGCAATGCGTCATCCCGTTCCCACTAGTGAGGCCCCTTGACATTCACGACGTAGCGTAGTGCGCAGCAACCATGGAGATCCAAGGCAGAAGGGAAAGGGAAAGCCACCCACGAGGAGGGAATACGCAACCGAGACACGGCTTTAGGCATTGGGATTTTCAAGGGGGTGTGTGTGCGGTTTCTGTGATTTCAGGCTCTTCCTCCGGGAGATCAAGGAGGCGAAAATCCGGGGTGAGATCGGCAGATGGACCAATCCAATCCACTCACGCCAGACAGGAGTGACGGCCTCTTCTCACCACGGCATTGGGCTTGTGGTGGTTTGACTTTCTGTGACTGGGCTGGGCTATTTTACCCCGCAAACACCCTGGGAAAGGGAGGGGACCCTCTGGATGGGCATGTCTCTTGTTTGGATGACGATCTTGTCAGAGAGCGGGCGGACGAGCTGACGATGATGACGGATTCTGTTCGAGGCGAAGGTGCTTGAAGCAGGCAGCATCCATCACTTTCGAGCCGTAGTCGCTTTCGGAAGAGCTGGAGTTCGTTCCGCGTGGGTCCCTCACCAAGTTCGTGCATACATACATATGCACATGTGCGGCTGCGGATGTGATGCTACATCTAGCAGCTTTGTGGAAAGCTCAAGCAGAAAAAGAGACAGCCGAGTTTACTCTCGGTTGCTTGCTGAGGGTGGGTTCCCCCAGAGCTGGTTGCGGTGAGGGGGGGCCTCGATTTAGGAAGCGAACCTCGACGTGGACAGTTATTGGACAGAGGCTTTTGAGACAAGGACCAAGGGGCCAAGGGTAAAATCTCTAGCGCCTCCGTCAACGTGGAAATGGAATTGGCCGAAAGCAAGCACCCATGAAGGAGAGATGGGAGATGGGGGCGGATCTTTTGCCTTGAGGGAAATCGAGCGCTTGAGAGTCTGGAGTGAGGCCATGGATCTTCAAGGGATTGGGCTCTGAAACCCAACTATCGCTGCTCGTCACTCATGTCTCATGCCTCTTCCCTCATCATCATCGTGTCTCTCAATGCGGCAGCGGGAGAGCCTCGCCACCTTTTCAAGCCCGCGTTGCCCATGTCGTCACTCCACGATGACGTCTAAAAAAGCCCGGGGGAGCCATGACGCCCAGGGTCTAGCCCGAGCCGCAAACCGTGGCCGCGCCAACAAAGAAAATGAGGCGAAGCCGGGGGTGGACGATGGGGAAGTTGGTCTCTGCAAGGCCCAGGAGTAATGAAATGAAAGCGTGCATTCTGTTCTGCAGAGCATGAAGAGGCTCTCAAAGAATGGAGCATCATTTAATGGAGCATCATTTCCCCCTTCGAAGACACCCACCCCCAAGGTTTATTACTGCACAAGGCAAGAGAGAGAACTCCATAATCCAAGCCACCCCCAGAACAAATCGTTCTGTAAAAACTATATGTCTTCGTCTAAAAGATCTGAGCCAGTAGGAGACGAGCCTTTTCTCGCGTGTGTGGTGTGGGCGAGCAATCAGAAAAAACCCAACCCTCCCTGGAACCACACCCACTCTCTAGCTTCCCCCCCAAGACTGGGCCCCCCCCCAGTCGGCGTTTGTGTCAAGGGTGGAACGGAACTATGGGGTCCCCTCCCTGGATGCAGCCGTGTAAGTGGAAAGACCAGCCAGCCATTGCCATGTAAGAGAGAGCCTGAGGCTTAACTTTGAGGCTACATGATGGGTACAGCTGCACCGTGAGATCTTCTCGGGGAGAAAGGCTGAGCTTGTCCTTGTCCTTGTCCACTCGCTGTGTGGATTCCACCCCCATCCGATCCGTCCATCCGTCCATGACATCCGAACCTAGACAGGACGAGGCGAGGAGGGGGGTGTCCTGCAAAGCATGAGCTTGTTTGCTCCTTCCTCGTCCTCCTTCGCTTCCTCTCGACTATTTTAACTCTCTTCTCTCCCTCCTTTTTTTCTAATTTCCTTTCCCTCACTCTTCTCATCATCATCCAAGCACTCGACTACCAACAGCATCTCTTCTACTTTCAACTTGCACAAAACCACCACTTTCACCAAAAACAACTCCTTCATCACCAACATGCCTGCCTACGAGTACTGCTGCCAGTGTGGAGGCATGATTGTCATCAGCACCACCTGCACCGCCTGCGGCCACAAGCAGTGCCCTAGCTGCCCCATGTCCTAAATTGCCCATGGGAGTCTTGTCGGCGACGACAATGGACTCGTTCTCGAGTGTTGGACACTACTCTTTGGTGCGTTCCCTGTCGATAGCTTCAAGGAAGGGAAGCGCCCTTATTAACACGCCTCTAGGTGTCTCGAACTCCTCGCATCATGAATCGTTACTAAAAACACCTCGAGATGAGAGCCTAAACTCGCTCGATCTTGAAGACGACAAACCATCACTCGACGACTTTGTATGACGGCGCATTCGGTTTCGCTCTGGGATTCTTCAGCCTTCAACTTCTACCCTGTCGTCACTTTTTCTCCCTTTTTTTTTTTTTTTTACCTGGAATTCTCTCCGGCCTTCGATTTGATACCCTGATTTTTCGGAGTCGGTTCGGCGTCCCCCAGTTAGTTGCACACTTTGGGTCAAAGCAACCGTTCGCCCTCAAGGGAAACACAGCACGCGGCTTGTTGTATTGTATGGATACTACGCTACGGTGCCGAAGAATGACATCAACGCCTGTCCTCAAATGGTTTATTTTGGATTCGGACAATTGGGCGTTTCTTCTTCCTTTTTTACTGCTGCTGGTTTACTGTGGCCTTGGGATGGACGCGAGGGAAATGAATCGCAACGGATGATTGATTGTATAGTATCGATACCCGCGGTCTTTGGACGGCTCGACTTTAGAGAAAGAAACCAAGGCTTTTTTTCCTGATTGTTTTTTATCTTGGTTGAAGTGAAGCATGTCAACTTGAAGCCCACAATAAGAACGAACCTTTGATGGAGCCTTGACACACTGGCTCTGTATTGAACTTTCTTAGTAATTTCTTTTACTATGGAGCACCTCAAGAAGACTTCCGCTCAACCTCTCAACAGGCCTTGGAATACTGGACGTATACACTCTCACCTGTTGTACCTTGCACGCCCTGTTGAACCCTCTCTTCGAAGCTTGACTCTTGAGCTTGAGTCTGTTCATATAAACGCTCCAATCACAAAGCCAGTCCCTTGTCGTCGCATCGTCCATTGCCACCACCCACGTCTCGTCTCGTCTTCAACCCGATCTCTCCCGATCTCCCTCGTCCTCGGCCCCGGAAAATTCCCTCACCATCAAGATGGTCTCTCGGCCCTTTTCACCAAACATCCGAAACCCCATGCGCTCATAGAAGGGAACCACCTTGTCATTCTCTCCCGCGATCCCAACGTACACTCCTCCTCCTCCGTCGCAAGCCGCCACCAGCCTCGCCACCACCTCATCCATCAGCTTGCCTCCCCAGCCCCGCCGCTGCCACTCACCGAGGAGGTCGATGTGCATAGTCGCCCGGGTGCCCTGTCGGATTAGATCCTCACAGCCCCTTGTCAGCAGTGCTTCTGGGTCATGTAGCAGTTCTGCCAGGTGCCTCCCGACGTCGTCGTCTGCGTCGAGGTGAATCTCCTGCTGAGGTACGGTAGCGAGGTATGATGGCCACGCAGCCTTGAGGACGAGCACGTCTGGGCAGGCGATACAGTAGCCCACGACGGTGCCGTCACCAGAGTCGAGGACGAGGCACGTAGACGGCGAGTGGTACGTGTAAGGGTGCGTCCACAGAAGAGGCGCAAAGTGGTGAGCCCCCTTGGACGCGTCGAGCGTTGGAGGTAGAGTCTCGCGGCACTTGGGTCATGACAGGTGAGATTGAATGGCATTGAGGTACCATTGCAGGACTTACAATGTATGCCATGGCGTCAAAGTCCCGTGCCTCGTAGGGTCGTATGAAAGCCATCTTTGTATCTGTCAGGTGCTTTGCCGTCGAGGTACCCAACAGTATACCTAAAGATCGTCGTCCGTGTAGGTGCTATCGTATTTAGATCAAGATATCCCCTCAATCGCCTCGAAGAAACGCATCATGTATTTGCTCCCCGCATTTAGCATAAATGCGTGCAGCAGGTCCTAGCCAATTGCTGCTAAACAAGCGAATGCATATTAACGCGGGACTGATCTCACGGTACAGTGGATTGGCCAATGGATGTCTAAATAGTCACCAAGTATCTTCTGCGAG
Source organism: Fusarium piperis (assembly GCA_027886205.1). Lineage (NCBI taxonomy): Eukaryota > Fungi > Ascomycota > Sordariomycetes > Hypocreales > Nectriaceae > Fusarium > Fusarium piperis. Next base: position 575,589 of record RZGM01000004.1, on the reverse strand, counting down.
TTGATCCAGCCTCCAAGCTAAGTATTATATACTATCTCCTTGCTTACCAGACTACTAGGGTGTATTTATCCCTATTGCCAAGTGATTATTCAAATCTCTAGTCAATGATATAATATATCTAAATCCCTATCTAGGCAGTACCTATGGCAGTCCCTGCGCAAGCGAGATATCCAGATATTTCCAGGAACTCGATGACTTGACCCTTGTCACGTTTGCAAGTGCAACTATTGTTGACTTCCATGACGCTTCCAAGAAGATTTATCGGTCACGATATAAAACACAGTTAGATACACAAGACAGCATCAAAACCCAATGCTGTAAAACACCGTAACCTTAATAAGTACAGCCATAACCAGCCGGTGCTATTCAACACCCAGGACTCACAACTCCAGTAGCGATAAACCGCTCAGTTTCAAAGTTTTGTAAATTGATCAAGGTGGTATCCTCACCGCGCCTTTAAGGTCTCCGCCAGTTTCCCATCCTATACGTAGGTACAAACCAAACACCTCTCCTCAGTGCTCCATCGAAATGCGTGCGCTCTTGATTCCTTTCCATTCTTCCTCCAAACATGTTGCTTTCCTCCACGTTTCGCCCCGACGCCAGCACTTCGAATCAAAGGCCTGCTCGATCCATTTCGCCGGCCGGGTGTGTCTGCGCCAGTTACTAGATTCCAACCTGCCCTAGCAAACTGATTCAAAAATTGTCTTCCACAAAGAAAACGAAACAGAAAAAGGGAATGAGGTATTAATCGCCCCGAGAATTATACAGTTGCTTGGGAACCCATCGTCCCAGACTTTTTTTGGTGGATTGAGAGCAGCGGAATAAAGTAATGGCTAAAAGAAAAGGGCCGTGAGGTATCTTCATCGTGAGTCTCATTGTGTCGGCAAATAAGGGATTAAGACAAGGTAGTTTCAGGTACATGGCTCCTGCTGGAGCCGTCAGATCATGCCTCCCGGAAGCACGTTGCTGCTCATGCTAGGAGGCAGAGGCGGGGGAGCCATCGGCTGAGGAGGACTTTGTCGCATCGATCTCGCACGTGCGTTCATACCGTTCGCTTCGCTCGTTACTTTTCGTAGTCGTTGTCGGTAGAGTCCGGCGCCATCGTCATCTTCGCTACGGAATCCGGCGCGGTGCTCATCGCCGCCAGCAGCGCTCAGGGGGTGGTGAGAGCCCATGGTACCGTCACCAAGTGTAGTGCCAGTGTTCTTGCGTCGAGGGTTGATGGGTGGCAAGGGCGGTGCAGTCATGTTGCCATGCAGGTTGGGTGTTGAAGCTGCGCCGCCGTTGAGACCACCAGGGCCTAGTCGAAGGGCATCCCGAGGCGCCATCTGCGACGTCGGGGACAAGATAGAAGGCTCCGACATGTCCCTGTTTCGCATGACACCGCCAGAGTATGGTCCGCCATATGGCCCTCGAGGACCAGCGCTAGGAAGACCATAGGGAGACGGGGCTCCGCTCAGGGGGGTGATCGGGGATGGTTGCCCAGCATCATATCCGTGGCCGGGCTGGATGTGCAAGTTGTTGTCCGGGCGGTTGAATCGCCCAGGGGAAGCATTGGCAGCAGCGTAAGACTGAGGTGGCATATGTGGCGAGCGCCGCATGTCTTGACCCGGCATCATTTGTGATCTGAGCATCGGACCTTGTCGAGGCATACCATTGGGACCCATGGGTGAGGCCAGAGGGTTGTGGTGATCATCACGCGGGATAGAGCCGTTTCTCAAGCGTGGTGGTCGGCTGCCGGAACGGCCTCCGCTACTAGCCTCGGAACCGCTCCGGTCACGCTCAGAGGGCGCTCGGGATGCAGAACGAGAGTTACTTCCATTTCTCACCTCCTCGCTTGGCGCACGGTTGTACATGACTGGGGGAGGCCTGCGTTCCTGTGATGGCGGTCGTGAGCCACCCGTCTGAGCTCGATCTCGGCTTGGGGGCGCTTTCTGTGGGGCCTGGTAACGCTGTTGGACCTCAAGTTCCTTCATCCTCTGAAGCTCACGTCGAGCCTGTCGGAACGCCTTGAGACCGGCATGCACATTATCCTTATCCTCGGGTCCTTGTCGACCATCTCCCTCATCCCCATCTTCAGGGTATCGCTGGGCGTCATCGCTGAATTCAAAGGAGCTGCGTCGGGGGGAGGCAGACGCTGGGGCTGGAGAGGAACCACGGAGGCCAAGAAGCTTCTTTGCCTTTGACTGGTTCTGGGTCTCTCGGTCCATTCGGCCACGGTCAACCAGGGAGCCACGGCTTGACTTGGACTTTAGTATCCCCAGGGCATTGGGACGAGGTGGAGGGGGAAGCTCAGAGACAGGTGGAGCCACTGGCACCAACTTGCTGCTGTCAGCTTCAACATACGAGGTCAGTCTCTCCCTAACACGCCTTGCACCATCAGCCAGATGTCGAGCAAACTCATCCGGCTCGTCTGCTTGGTCATTGTCTAGCTTGGAGTTCCGAGCAGAGCTAGGAGCGGATAAGATCTGAGCTTCCACCAAGCCTGACGATCGTGTAGGGCTAGTGACGCTGCCATCAATCGACATGGCCAGATCTCTCTCAATAGTTTCCCAAGCATTTGCGTTGACTGTCATGGGCTCGTAACCCTGCGCATCGGGGCGCTCGGGTGGAAATCGTGAAGCCAGATCGACGTCGTTTGACAGGCTACCATAAATAGATGATGCACCACTGTCGTTTCGCAGATGTTGACGCACCATGCCACTCAAGCCCCCAGAGGAGGGTCCCAGTGTGGGTGAGTCCTCGGGCGACTCATCCTTGGGGCGAGCAGCGACGCTTTCAGGCCCGTCAGAAAGAGCCAGAGGGGTAGGGAGTGCAGATTTTCTGAAAGCTGGGTGCTCATTGTCGGCAGGCCTCTCGACATGTACTTGAGGTGGGGGAGGTGGTGGATTTTGGGGAGGGACCTCGCTTGGTAGGGGTTGATCATCATCGTCGTCGTCGAAGAAAGTCGAGGGCTGGGTTTCCTCCTGAACAGTTGGCTCCGTCTTGAGCAGAGAAGAGTCGTGCTTCTCAAAGGTTCGGTTGGTAGAGGACGATCGGGAGCAGGTAGCTGCTTGTGAGGCGTTCGACTCGGTGCGGAAACGGTTGGTAGGAGTGTCACGACCCTGCTGCATTTGCACTTGACGCTGGGCGAATCTGTTCTCATCATACTGGCCGCTTGACCTGCCGTTGAGGAGCTTGCCTCGATCAAGTGGCTGAGCTTCTCCCGTCTCACTAATAGGAGGGCTGAGAGGCGGAGTGCCGCCAAAAGCCTTCTCTTCGACGCTAGGGAATTTGTTGGCCGAGTCAACAGGGCCCAGCTGAGATGATGTTGGTGGGCTGAAAGATCTCAAGTTCGGGGCACTAGCCTTGGCGAGAATCGATCTTGTCACGAATCGGTCTCCAAACGTGGCACTGGCTGGGGAGGGGAGAGTGGGTGTAAGGTCTGGTGTCCGGTTGCCCAGAGTTCGCCTTGAAAGAGTATCAAGTCTCGAGAGAGCGCTTGACTGCTGATCTTGGACGTCTTGGTTCAGGCTCTGCTCGTACAGTCGACGTGTCCGGGTCACACTTCGTTCCATCGGTGGTGTTGGGCTGACAGTACGTGATGTGCCAGCGAAAGATTGCCAGTCCTTTACAGAAGCAGGTTGTGAGGAGTTGACCGAAGTTGCGGCTGTCGAGTTTCGAGCCGCGGATGGGCCAGAGGAAGTGGTGGAGTTGGTCTCCCGCTTCCTGTTATATTCTGGCTGTGCAGGGGACTCTGGTCGAGCAGTCTCTGATTCCACTGAGTCATTCTGGTCCAGGTCGTCAAGTGATTGTCTCTCCCTTTCGGCTTGCCGCCACTTTTGGAACGCTGACTGAGCGACGTCGTCGTCATAAAGGGCTCGACCACTCATGGCTCCGCTGCCTCCCGCAGCAATCTTGTAAATCTTTTGGCGGCCTCCAAACAGGTTGTTTCCCTCTGTAGGCTTTGAACGGCCCATCATGCTCCCTGATGTTGACGCGGCATCATCTGATGACTGAAAGGATGATCGAGCAAAGGGGGCTCGGATAGATTCAACCTCGGCAATATCTCCCAACCCAGCGTTGAAACCAAAGTCCATCATTCTCGATTGCCTCTTGGGGAAGAGAACGCTGTCGTCACTGGCCTTGCCAACCTTTGTATTGGGATCATCCTGCTCACGCAACATGGAGAAGCGTGCTGAAAGGTTGGTCATGAGCAGGCTGGTTCGGAAGTCATCGGTTGATGGAAGAGCTGTGGCAAGATCGATCTCCTTTTTCGGTTCTTCTTCTGGTGCCTTTTTCTTTCCAAACATCTTGAATGGACTTGACGACTCGGACTCGACCGACGGCCGAGGTGCGTCGAGATCATCCTTGCCCTTCTTTCGGCCTCGGAATCTGTTCATGGTAGCGGTGTTGGTCCCAGAAACAACGCTAAGTGTGATATCGTTTAAATTTGATGGCAGATAAGAGACAAACGCTTCGGTGCTTCGATTAATTCATCACAAGGGTCGGATATCAGTGAAGTCGAACGAAATTGGTAACAATACCAATTCTGCGTCGAGCACTATACCAGTCAGCCTGAGAACGTTGAACGGATTGAGACTCGACCGATTGTGGCCGAGGATTCTCTGAATGCTAGCTTCCCGGCTCAGAGCTGCCTTGGGAACGTCTGTGAAATTGACGGCAACGAGGTCGATGCCGCCCACATTGCGTGCACCCAGCTATGGAACATGAAGATATTTCCCGTACCTGTATCTGCTTGTCTCCCGATGAGATGGATGCGTCGAAGGACTGGCGCACAGAAACTTAGATCGTGATCAAACCAGAGCGTGGTTGTAGGGAGTGAAGGGAAGCACGGCCGTAATGCAGAGCACGCGAGGGGCCACTTGTACTCGGTCGGGGATGGTGAGGTCTGGCGAAGGAAGTCGTGTCGGGGCCGTCGCTCAGCCGGGTCGTAAATACAGGGTCGCACGATGTCAAGTTTGCTGTGAGCCGAGGGCGGGCAGCGGCAGTGGAAATGTAAAATGAGGGTAACCGGCGGGCGTTGACAGACGAAGATGGGTCGGATTTCGAGACCAGAAGGGGAAACGATGGAGGCAAGTTTGGCGGATAAAGGAGGTTTGTCTCAGATTCGATGCAGGAGAATGAACAAAGCAAGGCGCCCGAGTTTGCCGCTGGTCGGTCTGTTGTGAGTCGGATGGGCCCTGTTTGGCTTGGGAGGGTTCCGGTCTGCGGATCTCAAGGGAGGACGAGGATCTGAGCGAGAGTCGAGGCAGTCTAGAGAAGCAGATAAATGACGAGAAACGAGACTGTCAAATGCTAACTGTCTGGCCGGCAGCTTGATTCGATCTCATCAATCTGGGGTCAGGAGGGAATCTTCCGAATGAGAACAAGACTCGTGATCCCGACAGGCTGGAGTTGACCTTGACGAGAGGAGAAGTTGGGGATGAAGGGGGAATGAACAAACGAATGGACGAACAAAGATCAAACGAAGGCAGGCCGCTGGATGATTTGTGCTGAACCAACCCAGAGTTTTCCTTGACGGGAGATGACTCCAGGGGGATACAGGGCGCTCCGGGGTGGAGTGGGGTGTGAGCAGGGACAGGTAGAGGCGTTGGGGGCTAGTCCTGAACTGGAATAGGGGATGGTTTAGGATGAGTACGTACTCCTTTTGTTCCGGTGAGAGGTATCATTCAAGGGCCCGGACGATTTGAGGGGACATGTAAGACACAAGGGATTACTTTTTTAACTCTCGTGTATTTCCTTGCTACGATCAACTTTGAACTGCTGAATTCCAGTGGTAATGTAGCGCTGAATGGAACGATGGCTCATGGTGGACAAGGATTTTGAGGACTGCAAGAGCAACCTGGAAGAAATTGGGACGGGATGAACAGTGCACGGTACGTACCTCCGGGGCATGCGAGAGGGTGTGCCCTTAACAAGGACCATCCATGGAAAGAGCTGTCAGGGGTGAACGCCCACCGCTCACGATCCATCCCCATTCCCAACAGGCCAGGCGCTTCGGCGGGCTGCCCGCGGTCGGTGGATTTTGGGCGTCTCCCTCGGCAGACTTGGCCCAGGCTTCCAGTGGACATGCACTGGAACCCTCCACTCTGGAAATGGCCGGTCAAACAGTGGTGAGAGCATCCTCACCCACGTTGACGAGAGCCGCTGGAATTTTTCCAAGCTGTTGGGTTTGATCAAGATCTGAAAGGGACAATTATGACCAGGAGCATCGCGTCATGTTGACTTCAGGGGCCGGCGACATGCCAATGGAAATCAAATGGGCCTCACACGTCCACAACCTACGCATTGGCAGCATTGACGCTCCTCACCACCACCAGGTCTGCCCACGAAACACAGGATGCTACCTATGTCCAACATACCAAGCACGACACGAACCATGCGCGTCTCACCCGAGGGGATCCAAAGGTCTCGGTGCCCTCGAGACAAACACGGGCATTCACCCTCCCACCTCGCACTCAGGGACTCTCTGCCCACGTTTGCTCGCATCCATCCGGCGGGCAACATGCATCCTGCAAACGCCAGGTCTCTCCCGTCTTACATACCCGCCCGCCACCTCCGTGGGATCTGTACGGCTCAAGGGACCAAGTCTCGGATTTCAGGCTGCGGCATGGGAGAAGGCCATGGGTTGTTGGCTAAGGTGCGAGCGACATGGGCTGGGATAAGGTCTGACACTGACATGAAGCCATGGTGTCTTGGGGGAGATCCCACCGCCCTATCATTGCTCCTGCAATGCTTCGCGAAAAGAGAGAGCAAAGCGGGCTGCGGGAGGGAACAGAGCCATAGGTCCTTGCTATCTCTCTGGGTGCTTCCCGCCATGAATAGGGGCGGCGTGAGGCTTGCTTGGGTTTCTAAGCGGGCGGCTTCCAGGCTGAGACCACAAGTGCAGCCGTTGGAGGCTACTGCAAGGAACGGCTTCCGGTCACATTTCCGTCCCATGCCATCCGTCCCCTAGTGCGTCGGTGGGTGCAACGCCTGGGGTTCCATTGGGCCTCGCCGTGAGGTGGGAATTGTGACGGACACAAACTCTAAGCACCAAAGCAGAACAAGAGCTCCCTGAGTTGACCAACGAGGATTGGATCGATTGACAGCCGTTATCCATCTCCTGGTGTCAATTCGACCTTCTGGAAGGGGCGCGCTCTATCTGCCAATTTGCAACGTCCGAGCTCTGTGCAAAGGATTCCAAACTTCAAGAGGTCGATGCTACTCAGCTGATGCGAGAGAACTTCAGTAACATGGTAGGGCGTCTATCATACAATCTTTGCAGCAACTTTGATTGCTCAATCCTATCTAGCCCCGTCATCCCGGGTGAGGCGTTGGAGTTCGAGCGCTAAATCGCAGCGTCATATTACGCACGCATCTCAGGATCCGACATCTCACAACTTGCATCAACCAGACAGATCCCTTGGATTCCCCTTTTCGAGCCTCAATCAGTCCTTTGAAGATCAATTTTCGCATCCCGCTTCTCAGACCAACCAGTTTCTCTCCTTACTATCCTCTGTGTCGCACACAAAACCTGATGACACTCTCCACACTCGCCACTGGCCCCCTGGATTGGGTTCAAGGATCAAGCGTCTTCTCGTGCTGCAACTCGGGCGATATGCAGTCGCATTGGCCTCCTGCAACTTACATACATGCTACTACCTCACTGGTCCTTGCCTGCGTGAGGTTCTTGGACGAGTAAGAGCTTGGGATTGGCTTCACCTCTTTCCCCTCTCTGCTCACCTTTCTTTTACCTCGCCAACTAGTGCCCGAATCTTGGTAGTCTTGTCGCTTCTGCTTCAGCTGGTCTGGGATCTTTGTTGAGAGGCGACGGCACAGATGCAATGCACAACCCAACCCCCTTCCCCTAAGCTGTGCCTCGTCTTCGAGTTTCGCCAAATGGTTTTTTTTTTTCTTTTCTCACTTGATCTCAAACCGCCATCCCAGAAACCTAATCAGCCTGATCCTTCCATCCTTCCTAGACCGGTCGATCATTGCGCTTTTTAAGATGGCCTACCCCACTCGTGAGCTCAAACAATTCCCGAGCTTCGATCTCACTCAGCACGAAGCCGCGTGCTCTTTGGGAGGCGGCTCGCAAAACTGCCGTCCAAGACACTGAGCCTAGCTGACTGTCTTTGCCGCCGCCATAGTGTAATCCTCGAGACATGATGATGGCATTCAGGGATCAACGGATGTCATCGCCAAGCTCCCCGCAGCATGTAAATCGCCCTTGCAAAGCCTCAGCCGCCTTCTTGGTTCCAAACGCTCCGATTCCGCCGCGCGGCCTCGGCGTGTTGCAATAGGAGGCTCAGTTTCTCTTCCTGAAGAAGAGCCTGGAATGATGACCGAGCCTTCGGGGGCGCTTCTCTGGGGCCGCCTTGACACGGCCAGGCACAGGCACTCGCCAACTCCGATTACTAGAGACGCCCCCTGGGAGCTGTCCAAACGGCAACGGTGGAGACAGTTCCCCTGACACTATTCCCCATGTGGCCCTAGCCACCTCTTGTCCCGCTATTTTGGATACTTTCGGACAGGGGAAGGAGAGGTGTGTTCGTTGGTTCAGGTTCCTTCCTCTGGTGCCTGCATCCCCTCGCACATGGTCGCGCCTGCTTGTGCCTGCGAAAGGTGACATCGCGGGAATCGGATCTGCCTTTAACCTCGTTGAACAGAACAGATGCCAGGCTCATGTGTCGCGGAAAATCTTGACCTCAGCATCCGTCATTACAATCACAGCCACCTCCCTCACTCTTCATCTGATCCCGATTTGCTGCCGATCTGTTCATGTGGCTGCTGTTGATGATTAATTTACTGACTGACTCCCCTTGTCCGTGGCACCAGTTCAGCAAAACGAGAGTCGTGGCGTTGTCGGCTATTGAACGCTAGCTAACCTTCAAGTTGGTTCGCGAGAGGAATTCCTCTCTTGACGGTTCCCAATGAAAAACGGTGTCCGTTCCAGGACTTTTCTTTCTTCCCACAAAAACGGTCTGGGGCCAAGGGAGCCACTTCGCTCGGCTTAGCGATCAATCCCAATCGACCGGTCGTCGACTCCCTCAGCTCTCCTTGTTCGCTGATCATGCCTGCGAATAGCGTAGAGCTTCCCACCCCGGTATCTCTCCCAACTCGCCGGGACCACCTAACGGCTCGCCTCGCCATGAACCGACATGACAACTTGGCCCTCGCCCTGCCAAAATGCAGCCTTGGACCGCTAGGCATGTCCGAGAAGCCCTGTTGAGCGTCGAGCCCTGCCGGCTGCCACCATTCTACCGTGCTTCTTACATGTCTTCCGGGGCCAGCTTGGGTTTCAATTTCGATGACCGACCCCAGCTAATCGCACAATATTTCCCCGTGCGGTCCTGGCTACGGTGGTGACGGTAGTCTGTCTAGCTTCTGGCACAAACCCAGCGCGGTGGTCATGGAATGGCCCCGGAACTCTCGAGGCTTTCTAAATGTGACGTCCGCTTCATTCCTCTATTTCATCCGGAATCCCGGTACTCGACTCTGGCCAAGATATTCAAGCCTCATCAAACAGCATAGCTCAAATCACAGTCAGCTGGTGAGGTCCATTTCCCACCCAGTTCATCTCTCCCGGCTGAAATGGTGTCTCTCGGACGTTTTCCCCGCCACACCGCAGACAGTATGCTGCTGAAACCATTCGGCCGAGCCTGGTAATTACACATTACGCCTTCGATTTCCCACGAGCTGGTATGCAATTCTGCTGATTACGGAGTTTCTTGCATCGGTTCGCGATGCGAGGTATTGTTCAAGTTGTCTGCGTCATCGTCAGCATCTTCATTTGCGACGAGCTGGTCTCAATCAAGACCCGGCTCCCCGGCTTTCACCCCCCTCCCTGGACGCACTAAGAAGGTGGGAGTCAACAATCTCCGCCCAAGAAATCATGAGCTTCCATCTCATTTGCCCTCGTGATACAGCTCCCTTCTTGGACCAAGATGCCGACTCGGTGGGAACTATCTCGCCCATGCCAGCAGTTCATTCTGTGATGGTGAGTCGATCCCAGCTCGGTGTGTTGGAGAGTAGTTCGGCCCACGCTAGCCTGGCTTGAACTTGTTTCCTGAGTCCGTCGATGTTTGACTTTGGCAGTCGAAAGCCACCCGCTCCGTTTAATCTCACTACAGTCCACTTGCGCGGGGTTGGATGACGAAGCAAACATTCAATTCAAACTTTCAAAGTAAACAAGCATTCGACAATGCTACGCGACGCGACGCGGGGTCGGCAAAGTTACATCCTATCCTCGGCCTTCATTGCGATATGGGGTCGATGTTGCGTGATGCGAGTCTGTCATATCATGAGAGCGGCGCCCTTGACTTCCTTCGGCTCTCTCCATTTATGAGATGAGCACGAGTGACAAGCAATGAAAGCCTCGGGAAATGAGCTCTTCTCATTGATCGACGACGACAAACTTACAAGCGCTCGAACTGAGTTTTGGGACAGAGTCGGCATGTCCTTGACACCTCCAGTCCCACAACCCCAACGGGTACAGCCGTGATCGACTGCCAGCTATCTTCAGAATTCGGATGTCGATCATCCACGAGACGGCAGCACAAATATGATCTTCATGGCCGAGTTGGTAGAGGATACGTGCTATCGTCTCTTTGCCTTTCATCCTCTTCACAGCAACCGTTAGTTTCTCTTGTTTATTCTCGGTAACCCAGGTTACGAATCGTCCTTGCAGATGGCTTCTGCAGGGCGAATGCAGACGCCGCACTTCATCATTTGAGACCTCGCCCCATCCACTGAAGAAGCAGCTGATGGGAATGGAGCCCTGGCTTCCAGAATCAGCGCCATTGCGGAGGAAACTAGACTGGACGCAGCCACTGTTCATTTCACCCAAGCCCACACCATCACCAGGGTCCAGGTGGCCTGATTGTGGCCTTGGCGGGAGACGGAACATCCGCAGAAGCCTGGGATGAGACGGCCGGAATAAATCAACGAGGCGGTCCAGGGTCCTCGCACCCAACTGGCGGTCAGCTCACTGACGGGAGCCAACATCAGATCTTGAGAGTGCCTCAATCTCAGCCTTGACGGTGAAAGATGCACTAGCGAACGCCCGACGCCTTAGATCTCACGATGCTGCACAAGCGTAGCAGTAGTGTGTACGACCCTGGCACAGACTCTTCGAGACTTGAGGACGTGGGGTAGGACATGGTATTGGTGAGAATAATGAGATCTATATGCCAATCTACTACGGATATTTGCGAGTGCGAATATATATGCCCTTTTACATATCGGACATTGCCAAAGAACGCCACAACGCCTTTTCCCGGATCCAACGACGTGCTGATAAGCGACGTCAAGAACTCTGGGAAACCAATATTCCAACGCTATCTTTCAAGTCAAAACAGTCCGTACGGAGTCGTGCTTTTCACCATTGACCTCGACCGTAGTCGGAGTCGTCTAACAACCAACGTCCCTTCAGTTTTGGTTCCTTTGGGCAGCATCGAGGCTTGACATGGACATATCCTCGTTGGTCTCGTTCGCCAGGGACTCACAAGGGGGGTCTTTCTCATGGGCGGGTGCCTCCCCGTGCTCAAAGGCGAATCCAGGGTGGCCAGCGTTCAGAAGGAGAACAGCAACGCACATCATGCTAAGCAAGTGTTAGTAAAGCACGCGGGTCTTGAGAGAATTGAAGGAATACTTACCAAGATTCGAGACCAATGAAGAGACCCTCGTCTCGGAAGAGAGCACTGAAGTAGCCCTGGCCCAGCTCAGCAATACGGTAGGCGCATCGGATGAGGATGAAGACGGTAGAGAGAAAGAGGAAGATAAGGAAGAACCTCATGGACTTGTTGAGCCGGTACTTGGAAGGCGAGCGAGCAGCCCTAGCGACGTAGTCGGCGAAGAGGCTGGAGAAGCAGAGGAGAGTGACGACCTGGAAGATGAGGCCAGCAAGAGAGATGTGCTCGCCGACCTCGACGGCAGCTTTGTCTACACCAGTGCAAGACAGGGCGCCGCCCACCGCTTGCAGGACGAGAGAGATGATATCGGAGGGAATGAAAACCCAGTAGAAGTAAGCGGCGGGGAACCGCGAGACAGTTGGATCAACGAAGTTGATACTAATCGGTGTTAGACGCTGGCTGCATGACACGGGACCCTGACATTGGCGAAGTGAACTTACACTTGTGAGAGGAGAACATAAATGGCAGCGGAAAAGAAGACGGGTGCTACAGTGATGCAAACTATCGAGTAAGTCAGTACGTGGCTCTTTTTCTCCGTAACTCTTCTCTCGCGAGAGGCCAGAAGTTCCGAATATCCCATAGTGGTGAATGCACGTACTGATCTGCATCAGGAACCCGTTAAAGTCGAAGGGGTTGTTGTAGATGATGAGACGCCCGACGTAACCAATGATCTCGAGGATGCACCCAGCCAGCATACTCGACATGAAGCCCCAGGTCTTGGACTTGTAGCCCTGGAAGGCGTGGACAATCATGGACAGTCCAAAGATGGCGATGAAGACGGCGGTGGCGGGGACGCTGGGCCGATATCGCAGGAGACTGACCTCGAGGGGACAGAGATCGAGTGTGCAGTTGGCGAAGGGGCCAAAGGTGATGAGCCCGTTGGGCAGTCGGGACATGCTCGTCATGTTTGCTTCGTCGAGTCGTGGTGGCTGACTTGTTGGGGCTGTTTAGGCGGCGGAAGATGAGGTTGAGTACAGGGGCGATTTTGCTGGGCGGGTGGTCTTATCCGTGGGTTTTGGATCCAAGTTGAGTGACGCGGTGCAGGGTGCTATCCCGTGGTGGGCATTTATCGAACGATATGCATCAAAGGTTCCGTTGAAGGAGACAAGTCAACGACTTGAAGGGGGGAGAGTCAAGATCTAAATCTAAAATACCCAAAAGGAGAAAAAACAAAAGGTGCCAGATATTCCCAAGATCTCGGATCCATCAATGCCCGTCGGAGCAAAACACGTCAAATCACGCTACACCATGAAAGAAGCAGCGAACCGAGAAAGCTCGTTTAACCAGGGGGGTCAGGCCACGAAAAGGCGGAAACAGAACCCGTAACAGCAGAATCAGGGTTCATGACGTCCTGGTGGGCCCGAGGCGACGGGTGGGAGAGGTGCTCCGGGGCGGAGGCGGAGAGGTTCAGTTGCTCCGCAGCCTCCGTTTGTCAAGGCCGGTGTCCGCGGGGGGCCGTGGGGGGGGCTGGTGATGGGAAGGGCTGGCAGGGCTAATACGATCTGATTGATAAGATTATGTTGATTAGATTGGGTTTTAGGCCTGTCGCCAAGAGAGGCTGAGGGCCATGAAGTGGTGGTTCGTGATGTCGAGAGTGGAGTGGCTTGGATTCAGGAACTGACGGTTGACAACTTAAAGTGCTTGCAGGAAAAAAAGAAAACAAAGACACGATCATGATGGGAAGTTGTATATCATCAAGGAAGACGGGTGAATCTCAAAATATTGAATTCCAGATGTTGGGGTCGCTTAGATCGGGCCGAGTCGAGATCTCTACCACCATGCAGTCGAGAGGCGGTGATTTGCGATAGAGATGTCCTCCCACTTTTAATTAAATAAAAATCTGCGATTGGCCGGCCCACTAGAGGACGAAGTGTGGATGGGCGGGTAAATAGAGTTGTAAATGCTACCATATTCGAGAGGGAATTTCGCCGTCGTTGTAGGGTAGTAGTAGATGACAAGGCGTGAGAATAAGTTGCGGCATCCATTCATAAGTCCACAGCATACCTATAGACTCTCTACCATTAGTTCATGCTGAATTTCTACGTAAAACAATAAGGATCAGTACCCTCAAGGGTGACCAGCTGATGGTTGATTGTGGCACACTCTTCCGGCTAGCTGGGTTTTGGAGGGTGGTATTCGAGTCTCGGAGAATAGGGATGCGACAAGTCTCAGCAACATCATATGATTCGAAACAAGGGCCACCGGAAAAATCCATACACCCACCCGGCTTATTCAAAGGCCAGTCGACCGTAGATAGCCCCCATACATCACAGTGCTGACCCGGCTTCGGACCTCCGTAAGATCCGGCCATAGGGCTGATCCGAGATGCTGGCCTTCGGTCCCGAAGATTGCGGGCCCCCACTTTTCTGGGTGACCTGCCGGGACCGAACTCGGGGTATAGATGAGCATCGGTCGGTTGAAACATATTTGGGACGGCAGGTTGAGATTGTAGATGACGAATCTGGGGATTTGGATGACTTGAGTCTCTTTGATTGTTCAAGCACAAAGATGGCCTCATCTCTCAATCTTTACCAGTCTGTATAAACAAACCATTACTACCTGTCAATACACACCCACTTACACAATCTCAAACCCCTAATCACCCAAACAACCCTGCTAGGAACCAACATGAGCAACACAGAAAAAACCTCAGTCATCGTCGTCGGGGGCAGTCTCGTCGGCCTCTCAACCGCCCTCTTCCTCTCCAAGCAGCAAGTCCCCGTCATCCTCCTTGAGCGTCACAAGGGCAGCAGCGCTCACCCACGAGCCATCGGCTACACAGCTCGGACCATCGAGATCCTGCGCTCCTTCGGCGTAGAGTCCCGTCTACCAGAGGCACAGTGGAAGGGCGGTCCTCCCCGTCGTATCGTCGTCGAGAGCCTGACGGGCAAGTGGCAGGATGAGAAGCACTGGACACCCAAGCCTACTGGTTCCAAGGACGGTGCGAAGCCCAAGAGCCAGGAAGATTATTCGCCGGTTTCTGGCATTGCAAGCGCCCAAGACAAAATTGAGCCTGTGCTGAGGGAATGCGCTATCGAGAGTGGCGCTGACTTGAGGCTGGGCTGGAAGGTCACCAGCTGGTCTCAGAATGACCACGGCGTGGCTGTAACCGCAGTCAGCAGCGACGGCACAGAAAAGCAAATCGAGGCAAAGTATCTCGTGGCCTGCGACGGTGCACGAAGTCCCATCCGGGAACAGCTCGGCATCAAACGCGATGGAGTTGGCTTCTTGCAGACCCTCCGAAGCATCCTCTTCCGCTGCGCTCCTATTGACCACTATCTTGAACTTGGCTACTCCCAGTTTCAAATCGAAGGTCGAGAGGATGGTTTTAAAGGCTTCATGACAAACTATGGTGAAGGGAGATGGGCTCTAATGTGGAACCCAACCGAGGGGTCTTCAACCTCAGTCAACCAGATGGACGAGGCTGCGCAGAAGGACTCTATCCGCAAGGCCATAGGGAAGGATATCCCTAACAGTGACATCGAGCTCATCACAACAGGCAAGTGGGATCTCTGCGGTCTCGTCGCCGAAAAGTTCTCCTCCGGCCGCATCTTTCTCGCCGGTGACGCCGCGCATGCCCTCCCGCCTAACCGAGGAGGTTACGGAGCCAACACTGGTATTTCGGACGCCCACAACCTCGCGTGGAAGCTCGCCGCCGTTATAAATGGAAATTCTAGCCCGGGACTTCTCGACACGTATGATGCGGAGCGTCGACCCGTGGCTCTGGTGCGTCACGATCAGATCTTTGCAAGGGATGATTACCAGCGGTTCCTGGTTGATCGGGAGTGGAAGCCAGAGGGCGTGCAGATCCTAGATGACGTTGCCACGGAGTTTGGACAGATCTATCGTTCTAGATCCATTAGTGGAGCAGACGAGAGCTTACCACCCGCTAAAAGACCCGATGAGTGGCAAGGACAGCCTGGGACCCGGGCACCACACATGTCGATGCAAAGAGGCGGAGAAACCATCTCGAGCCTGGATCTGTTTGGCCAGGGCTGGGTCCTCGTCTCCAAGGATGAAGCATGGAGGACTGCTGCCAAGGACGTCGAGTGCAGCTTTGTCAAGGTTGGTGACGAGGTTGAGGAGACGGCCGAAGGAGAATTCAGCGAGGCTTTTGGCGTGGACGACACTGGAGCTGTACTCGTGCGACCTGATGGCTACATTGCCTGGAGAGCAGCGACGAAACCTCAAGATGGCCTTGATTCGCTGAGGCAAGTTCTTGCGCGGGTATCATACTCTGTTGCTAAGGAGTGAACTGCATATGTGATGCAGGAGAGTGGAGGAATTATTTGAGTGATGGGAGGGAAACCAAGGGGGTAATAATTGGGCAAAAATAGAGGAAAATAGATCAATTGTGTTGAATTTTACCAATTATTTTTCAATGTTTATCTCTTGTTGCCATTCTCTCTTTTCCAAGAACTGGTCTGTATCCCCTCACCCAGCAACCTGACCGGGCCAAAAGCAATTCGACCATCTACAAGGCCTATCCCAGAGACCACCACCACCATCGCTTACACTTGCTCGACTAGAGGTCGCATATGTTGTCGTAGAAACGCGTCTTTCAGCCGGCCCGCTCTTCTTTTTCGCCCGCATGTGCAGAATGCAAGGTGGCCGCTTTGAGTAGACGAACTAGCTATACTCCCCTGCAATAAAGTGATGCCTGGATGGGATGTAAAGTTGATAGATGCCTTGTGCGAGCCGCGTCATGGGCCGCAGAAGAGCTGAAAGGCAACCATGAAAGTAACCCAAGGGTAGGAAGGAAGCGAATGGTTGAGAGTAAAGGGAAACCGTGTTCTCTTGCATATCAACGGCCGCAGTCTATAGAAAAGCAGCATGATATTTCCCTCTCAGTCTCATGACTGCCCGTCTTTGTTGTCTCATCCAGCTGATCATCTCTCTATCCGCTCCCGGCGATTCTCAGTGGGTCAGTTCCCTCTAATTTAGCGGCCGTCACGCGTGTAGCAACTGGAACCCCGCCCCCGCCGACGGATGCTTCGTAAGATCTTGGTCTAGGCCGGAATAGGAGCATCCTCAGATCTTTTGACCATCCCTCGCAGCATTACCATTACCTTTCTTTTTTCCCTCTTTCCTCTCTCCACTTCCTCGCTCGACCGATAAACATCCCAGTCGGTCTCTTTTGTTTATACACTCCCAAAATCTATAAGAACTCGAGGGCGCGAGGTGCTCCTCGACATTGTCGCAATCATGTTTGACCTCTTCCCTATGATCTTGTCGTAAGCTCTTGTCCCACTACCACCGTCATGAGCCGTCATGACAGAACCACCTCTGGTCAGATTACTAACTGCTCGTCTCCAGCTCCGTCGCCTCGTTTCTCTTCCCCATCTTCGCCTCTTACAAGGCCCTCAAGACCCATGATCCCGCCGAGCTGACGCCATGGCTCATGTACTGGGTCGTCCTCAGCTGTTGTCTCCTCGTTGAATCTTGGGTCTGGTTCATTGTGTCATGGTGCGTTGCTCTGCGCCAGTTTGACTTTTCGCCAAGCTCCAGCTAACCTCTTCCCATAGGATCCCCCTCTACGGCTACTTCCGCCTCCTCTTCCTCCTCTACCTCATCCTCCCTCAGACCCAGGGCGCCCGGCGCATATACGAGGACAAGATCCACCCGTGGCTCGAGGAGAACGAGACCCAGATTGACGACTTTATCGCGAGCGCCCACGAACGCCTGACCGCCGCCGGCATCGCCTACCTCAAGCTCGCCATCGAGCAATTCAAGACAAAGGTTCTCGGCCTCCCGCCCTCGGAGCAGCCCTCGCCTCCTCCCGAGCCTGCCCAGAGCTATACACAGTCGCTGCTCTCGCGGTTTAGCGTGCCCGCAGCGAGGTGGACCGGCGACGGTAGCAACAGCACCGGCACCGACTTTTACAGTCTGCTTTCCAGTGCTGTTGCCGCCGCTACCAACGCAGGTGGAAGTGCCGCTGGTACGAGGACTGCCGGCGGCAATGCTACCAACACGAGCACCCTGATCCCTCCCCACCTCCGAGACTCCAATGAGAAGATGTCCTTTATCTCTGCTCAGCGCGACCGTCTCAACATTCTCCTAAATGCGCTCGACCGTGAGGCTCAAGACCTGCGCAACGAGACGCAGCGGGCGCAAACACGCGCAGCCCACCGCCGCGCACCATCCATGTCGTACGACGGAACTGAAGAAGACGAGCCGACCCAGCGACCCCCTAGCGGTCTCAGCGGATGGAGCGGCATGAGCAAGAGCCGCAGCGAGACCGACTTTGAGAGGATCGACGCCGAGAGCGGCACCGAGGATGACGGCACGGTGCGCCGGCGAAACATGGGAGCCGGTACTAGAAACACATCTGGCACATGGGTGCCGTGGGGATGGGGTGGTGAGGCTTCCCCCGGTGGCGGAGCGAGGTCATCCGGAATGGAAAGGTAGAGACGCCGTTCTCGGAAACGGGCATTGCACGAGTTTTGGTCTTGCGGGTAGACAATGGACTTGAAGGTGTTTTTTTTTTCTCTACTGGGAGATGATGGGAGGAACATTGATAATCGTATCCAGGAATTAAGATGAGCAGAATCGATAATGCACGTCTATGGACGGGGGGGTTATTGCATCGCCTCTCTTCTGTCATGTACCCCTGATGCGACAGTTTGCTCCATTCGCCAAACCCACATGTTTCGTGCATCATTGTTATATCTTACAGTCGTCCAACGATTTTTTTTTACCCCGAGTCAACCAACCCTCATTCTATACACACGAAAAGTACACGGGGAGAATACGAATATCTCCCCTACCCCATTAGTCATGGCGTCAAAACATCTCGTTTCTTTTAGACCAGCTTGTAGGGGTACACTGGCTCGGCGAGACCCTTCTTATACCAAAAGGTCCTCTTCTTCTTGGTGGTGACGTGCTCGACCCAGCGCTCCTCCATGTAGTGCTTGCGGAACCAGCGCAGGAAGACGGGGTCCCAGAGCTCAGAGGCGATGCCGAGGTCCTTGCAGCATCGCATCAGGGCGTTGGACTTGCAGCCCTCGATGGCGGCGGGGAGACCCTCGGGAGAGAAGTAGTTGTTGACACCCTGTGCCTGGGAGACGAAGCTGCCTAGGTGTCAGTTTTGCTGCTGTCGGTGAGGCATTCAAGAAAACTTACCGGCCATTGACGATGAGTGCGTACTCGCGCGTCACGATGTTGGTTCCCACAACCACCTCTCCACGGTTCACCATACCCCACCCCATAGGTCCAAACGCCTCATTCAGCCGCCGTCTGTACTTGACTTCTGGCAGATAGACGATGCCATCAGGCTTGACCTCGACGTCGTCTGGGTTGACTGGCCGCGAGAGGACCTTGTTCTGCTCCGAGGTGACGGGCCAGGACCCAATGCCGAACCAGCTCTTCTCCCAGTTGATCTCCTGGGGCTCGGTCGTGTGCTTGCCATCCCAGATGCGAGGCGAGCCTGTAGGCTCCGGCCGCGGGGGTCTCGAATCGCTCAGCGACTGCTCAGCCACGGGCGCGGGCTGGTATGGGTTGCTCGGGCCGCTTGCATCGGTCTTTGCCTTGGCAGCGATTGTGCTCGAGGATGTGACCGTCCTGGAAGAGGTAGAAGAAGGCCTTGCTCTGGGAACGGGCTTCGCTTTGGCGTATGTGGGTGCGGGGACGGGCTTGACGGCAGGCTTCACAGCGGTCTTGGTAGCGGGCTTGGGAGTCGAGACATCCTCCTGATTCACCTGCGTGACATCCTCGGCGGGCTTCTGCACTGTGACTTCAGGCTGGGGGCTCGAATCGTCGCCGCTCTCCGTCGTGGAGGGGACGGCGGTGGCAGAGGGCTCAGCGGTCTTGGTCGCCTCGGTGGAATAGCGTAGTAGAGGTGCAATTGGGCGGGCGCGGGCAAAGGGAAGCCTATGGGCCGCGAAGATGGCCCGGCGAGGGACGAACATGGTGAGTGTGATGGGGGGTTGTCGGCGTCGAGGATATCGCCTAGAAAAGTTATTCAAGTGATAATTTTGGACAGCGTCGGCGGGTGAATAGAAAGTCCGGGTACAGTGTGGAGACAGTGCGTGTGGTATATGATGGCTTCATTCTTGAAGAGATGGAGTGGAGAGATGGACTTGACAAGCTCTAATGGTACAGTATTGATACACTTTCGGTGTAATAGACAACTCTTATCTCTCAGTCCAGTATTCGACTCTTAAGCATCCTTCATCTCGGTGCGCTTATCGTTGTCGTGGGCTTTCCAGCACCGTCTAAACTCCTCCATCTAGACACCACACCATGAGTATTGCTTCAAAATTAGAGGGAAAAGGCCCTTGAAATGATAGATGCATTAGCATCAGTGTGACACTCACCTCTGAAGCGCACGCGCGCCAATCCTTCTTTTCAAAGTAGCAATCCGTCATCTTGGTGTTTTCCTCTGTATATCCGAGTCAGCACAGGAACCACCAGAATCTCTCATCTCCCTTGACCCCAACAATAAACCCCAACACCGAGACCGGAGAAGGAAAGCGCAACAATTGCGCAAAAGAACTCATCTCAGGCCTGGTCTTTTCTTTTTCTTTTTCTTTTTCTCTTTTCTTCTTCTGCAAAAACTCACCTGCGCATCCGGTGCTAAAGATCCGCTTGTCCCTGCATCAGCGCCAATTAGGTCCTCGGCTTTAGCAGGAGATACTCTCGGGTCAACCAAAGGGTAGCCAACTCACCACTCATCGGGCTCATCATCGTCTTCCTCCTCCCTCTTCTGCTGCGCTTGGCTCTCTTCCTTGGTCATTTTTATCGATTTAAAGATCACGTGTATTCGTCTTTCCTGCTGTTGCTGTTGTTGTAGGAAGAGAAAGTCAGGTGGTTCGAGGCGGAAAATTGGCTGAGGCGAGATCCAACAAAAGTCAAGTGACAAAGACCAAGGAAACATCGAAAGGCTTCAACAACCCCCGGAAGCGGAACAATACAGATCCAATAATGGCCCCGGCCAAGCTCAACGTGCTCGTCTATACAGGTTCGAACCGCCTCACTCATATCGCTCCATTTCCTTCGTGCTGATTCTCAAAAAGGCCTCGGCACTACTGTTGAGTCTGTCAAGCATTGCATATGGACTTTGCGTCGTCTGCTCGGACCCAATTATGCCGTCATTCCCATCACTGATACCATCCTACTCAAGGAGCCATGGGCGTCAACGTGCGCCATGCTCGTCTTCCCCGGTGGTGGTGACTTGGGTTACTGCCAGGCGCTGAATGGCGAGGGAAATCGCCGCATCAGCGATTTTGTCAGGAAGGGTGGTGCATACCTGGGTTTCTGCGCCGGAGGCTACTACGGGAGCCGGAGATGCGAATTCGAAGTCGGGAACAAGCCTCTCGAGGTCATCGGTAGTAGGGAGCTTGGCTTCTTCCCCGGGACTTGTCGCGGAGGGGCCTTCAAAGGTTTCGAGTATCGCAGTGAAAGGGGAGCCAGGGTCGTACAGCTCAAGGTGTTCAAGGAAGCCTTTGAGCAGGAGGTCGCATCCGAGATTGTATCGTACTACAACGGAGGCGGTATCTTTGTCGATGCTGCTTCCATCAAGGAGAGAAAAGTCGAGGTTCTGGCTTCGTACGAGGAAGAGACAGATGCCGATGGTGGAGATGGCAAGGCGGCTGTTGTTCTCTGCACTGTCGGCAGTGGAAAGGCATTGCTTACTGGCCCTCACCCTGAGTAAGAAGCGTTCCAGTTGCTGATTGTCACCAACTCACTGACACCATCAGGTTCGCTGCCATCAATTTGCACCCCCATCCAACCATCCCCGGCTACGAAGAGCTCATCAGCAAGCTAGCCGACGCTGACAAGCCCCGAGTTGAATTTCTCAAGGCATGCCTGACCAAGTTGGGTCTCGAGGTCAGCCAACATGATTCCGGCATCCCGTCTCTCTCACGCCTCCACATCTCTTCCATCGACGACACTGGAGTATCAGAGCTGCTAGTCGACTGGGCCGACATCATCGACAAGGAGGACGGCGAAGAATGGATCCGAGCAGAAACGGACACGTTCCACATCCAAAACGAGGACACCATCTGGAGTGTCGAGGGCCTGCAGCAGTCCCTGGCAGAGACCAATGGCTCTAGCATGTCTGAGAATGGCATCATCGACTACACAAAGGTCATCAAGAAGATCTTTCCTCACGAAAAGGCCCCTCCCCACCCAAAACTCACGCCTCAGTTCAACCATGGCTTGTACTTTTCGGGGTTGAAGCGTTACCGACAGATTGAGCCCACAGCTCAGGACTGGGGCAACTTGCTGATGTATGGCGAGGTCCTGACCAGCACAAACACCATCCTCGAGAAGTGAGTACCTGTTCTGTATACCATGGCCCTCATAATCAACGAATACTAATTGTACTAGAAACCCCAAGCTCATGTCTAAACTTCCGACTGGCTTCACAGTTGCCGCTACTACTCAGGTTGCGGGACGCGGTCGTGGAAACAACGTCTGGATTGCACCCCCTGGAATGCTCATCTACTCGGTCGTCATCAATCATCCCGCCCACCTCGCCGTCTCTCGCCCTGTGGTATTTATCCAGTACATTGCCGCCGTGGCCATGGTTGAAGCCGTCCAGTCGTACGACCGCGGCTACGAGAAAATTCCTTTAAAGCTCAAGTGGCCTAATGACCTGTGTAAGTAATAGACTAGGTGTGTTACAATCTTGGTACTAACAGTAGGATAGACGCCCTCGATCCTACAAAGTCGGCAGACAAGCCTCACTACGTCAAAGTCGGCGGTATCCTGTCGCAGTGCCTCTACTTTGATGGCGCCTATCAGATCATCCTTGGCATCGGCCTCAACACCACAAACCCCCGCCCGACAATCTCCATATCCGATCTCGTCCCGCCCGGTGCCCCTGAACTGCATCTCGAGACCCTCCTTGCCCGCGTACTGACCCGCCTCGAGGCCATCTACGCCCAGTTCCTCCGCGAAGGCTTCTCACGCGACCTCGAGGCCCGGTACTACCGTCACTGGCTACACACAGGCCAAGCCGTCACGCTCGAAGCAGAGGGTGGTGTGAAAGCTCGCGTTCTAGGCATCACCCGTGACTGGGGCATGTTGAGGGCCGAGGAAACGGACGCAAGCGGGAGGGCAACAGGCAAAATCTGGACCCTGCAGAGCGACGAGAATAGCTTTGACTACTGGAAGGGTCTGGTCAGGAGGAAGACATAGCACATGCGTTTAACCCAAACAACAAGAGCAAAAAATAGACACCCATCGTCTGGTGTTTTGGCAAACCGTCGAGGTGTTACACCACACTTGCAAACCGTCGATAAATGTCTGCCAACGAGCATGTGTCGACCAGGGTTCGCAAATCATTCTGGTCAAACGTGCTTCTACTCCGAATAATTGACTTGTTTCTCAATGAATCAGTCGGGCTTGACGTGTTTATATATTGAGGTCTCTGTCCTGGAATCCCTCGACTTTAAACTACATTCCCCATCGTTCATTAAAGAAAACACTACTCCTTTACTCCTCACCCGTCAAAGGCTACTAGCTCTACCATGCTTTCATATCGGTGTTTTAACATGTGGTTTCTTTACCTTCTCCTTGGGCAGGTATTGTCAGTCGCCTGCTTGTCTGGCGACACCTCTACTGCGAGCGAGATTGTTCTGTTTCCATTCCCCAAAGGTTCCCCCATGTAAGTTTTCCCATAAAAGCCCGATGACTATATATGCCCATACCTAAATCGCAAACAGTCAACCTCCAGACGTTTCGACCGAAAGCTTGGACCCTGAGTCCCTTTGGTCTAAAATGCCCTTTACGAAAACTTGGAGTGATGACCAAGATGGGGCTGGGGAGTCTACGACCGGGAATTTCTTTGGCTTCATTTCGACCATGGATCTCGCTCCGCAGACGTCTTCTCAAGATACTTGGTCTACGGAGACGCTGAGCCATGAGGATGAGACGGCATTTCCCACCGTCACGTTGGTGGAGGAGGATGAGACGACGGTTCCCGAGAGCGAGACCAGGTTCGAGATACCGACGCTAGAACTACCATCGGTATCGACTGATTCGAGCCCCTCGTTCACGACACTCCCGCGACCCACGACAACCGCGGAGGAGTCGTCAACACCAGAAGCGACGACGACGGTACCTGACGATTCCCCCGGTCTCTCTCCAAGCCAAATAACCGGCGTTATCATAGGTACCATAGCCTCTCTGGTGGTAGTCATAGTCATCATCCTCCTATTCCTGACATACCGCCGTCGCAATCACCAGGCAGCGTCACGCCGACCGACGATCCGCCTCGTCAGCGGACCGGTCCCTGACCCTATGGCACGGTGCTCGCAGACATACTTGCCCGTGATGCAGCGGCAGGTCGTCGACAGCAGAGACTTGTTAGCCGGAGGTGTTCGGAGAAGTGGGTCCCCGTCTCGGCGCTCCGACCGGACCGTCTCGGAGCTGACACCCAGCGAGGCGGCCGACGGCAGAGACACGATCGATGCGATAGTCGATGGGTATAGTTCGAGTGTTTATAGTGAGCAGAGTGGACAAGAGGGGCCTAGGGGTGCTGGGAGTGGTGTAAATTTTAGTCATTGACGTTTCGTTATTCATCCATTCAACCCCATCTCCCTGGCACATAAGTGAATATATATTCATACGAGACTGATCTTGCCAGATTATGCACGTCTAAAATGTTGACCAGGTATCTGCGGCAAGCTGAGTATTGCACGAGATACACTTCTATGTAATCTAATCGACATCCTTCTTCTCTGCCAGCTTCGCCTCCAGCTGCTCCACGTGCGCCCTGATCTTGCCAAACTGCCATGGCCAGTCAACCACATACAGGAAGGGTCGCAGGTCATGCCGGTTGTCATCAGGGTTGTATGGGCAGAGGTGGATGCTGGGCGTTATGATGGTGGACTTGTGGCGGTTAATGGAGTAAAATCTGAAGAATCTAAACACCTTCTCCGCAATCTGTCGTGGGCCATAGCCAGGACGGTGGCTCCAGTCGCTCAACAGTCGGAGGTAAGCGGACCAAGGTCCAAGCTTGTCAACCTTTCTCAGGATCTACACTATTAGTATCTGAAATACTCGGGGGAGGTTATGGGGACCTACTCCAAAGACAGACAGTTCCTCGTACGTCATACCCATCTCTTGCTCCGACTCGTCATCCTGCACACCCGCAGAGAGCGGCAAGAGCTCAGCGGTGGGTGTCGCCTCGATGAAGTCGGTGAGAATTGGGAGGTCCCAGTTGACTCGGGCCCATCGCTGGAAATCCTTGGCATCATTCTTGGAAATACTGCCAAGGGGTGCAAGATCCGCCGAGCTAGCATCCTATTAAATCATCAGCCAAGTTGCAAGGCGTTTATGGATTAGACCGCGTAGCTTACATATTTGGTAAAGTATCCACGCAGGTTCTGCATATCGTTAGCATCAGAACGTCGAGCCCATAGACGGCTTTGCTCACCTCATCGACATTGCCGGATCCCAGGACAAGAAGAGCTGCTCCAGCTCTGGGGAGACCTCTGGCAGTGGTCGACAGCTGAGCCAGCGAATAAGCAATCACCATACGGCTGCGAGCCTGAATATTCTGCTTGGCCAGATTCTCAGCCCGAGAACCACCCTCGACCTGGTACTTGGGCTTGAAGTTGAGCGCCTTTTCCACCATGAGCTCGTTGGCTGCTACAGTCTCGTCGATTTTGATAGTCGAGTGGAAAGAGCCAAGGGTCTCCGCAAGCTTCCTGGCCCTTCCTTCAGTCTCCTCAGACGAGTTGACGGTTCCCATATAACAAGTATGGAGAAGGCGACCAGCGATCTCCTGAGGTGTAGTAGGGGTAAACTCCTTGTCACCCGTGACCCGTCTCAGGGCCTCGAGCGTGGTGTCCTCGCCAGCCTTGATCGAAACCATGACGAGACGAGCCATGCCGTAAACGAACAGCGCCACGCTCGAGCTGTCAAGACCACCAGATAGCGGCAAGAAGAAGCCAGGGGAGTTTGTCCTCGTCAGATACTGCCACAGATAAACGGCCGTGGACATGTAAATCTCCTCCATGGGGTCAAGGATCTTGAGCTGGATAGCCGGAGAAATCTCTGGCCGGTTGGACAACCAGATTTCCTCGGCAGGCCGCGATAGGACGAGATCACACTCGACCCGAGGGAACTCGGGTTGTGCAGCAGCCTGGACATTTCGGCTGATGCTGCTGCGGAAGCTGCGGACTTTTTCGATATCGACAGTGGCCACAGTGACCTCGACAGATGCGAGGGAGAACTGACTGCCTTGAGCAAAGACCTCGCCATTCTGAATAACCATGCTGCTTCCGTCGTGCATCATACGAGCATCACCGTCAACACCTGTCGCGTTGGCATAGACATAGATTCCACCCAACTTTCTGGTGGAGTTGGCGATAAGTTCAAGCCGAGTTCGCAGTTTTCTAAGCTCGGCGTGAGATGCACTCGAGTTGAGAATGATCTCGGCACCGTTGAGGCCGGCGAACGTGGATGGGTTCAGAGGGACAAACATCTCCTCGCAAGACTCGCAAGTCACAGCAGTATCCGGCGTAGACAGGATCATGTCGCCGATAGGTACTGATGCTTGGCCAGTCACCTTTCGCACAGGGCCATCGAGATAGTACGTCTCAACCTGTCGCGGCTTGCTCCAGGCGGTGAAATGACGAGCCTCGCGATATAGGCCGTCATTGGCAAGGGCGGTCTTTGGCCTGATGCAAAAGATCTTGCGATACGTGCAGAGCACGCGAGAGTTGTATCGAACATTACGATGACGCACCCCAAGCTACCTTGTCATTAGTGATTGCTCTCAGGTGCCATTTCGTTACTCAGTGACGTCGACATGCCAGCACCAGAACAATTCATCAGAGACTGCAGACTTACACCAAGATCAATAAGCATTCCCTTGCAAACCTCATCCGAGATGATGTCGGCAAGCACCTCCCAAGAGTGCAAGAAAGTGTCGCCTATTTCGGGGGGGACCAAGTGTGGTTAGTTGACCAATCAATTAACAAGACACTCAACATGGGTTTTGGGACTCATGATCCTACCTTCAAGGTGGTGATCGAGAGCACAGTAACCAGGAATCTCCAGCTCAGGACCAGTCCTCAGCGTGGCACCCTTGTCCTTGGCGATCCGGATCGACTCTAGAATGCGCTTCTTGTTCCCGAGAAAGTCGAGCGGGATGCTGGGCAGCGTGGCCGCCGCGACAGTTACCAGAGCCATGTCGGAGGGCGAGAGCGAGTCTCTTACTCAAGACTATGACTTGGGAGAGTTGTGATGATGGTTGAGAGTTGAAAGATAGTGTTTTACGAGTGTTTTACGAGATGCCGCGAAATGTCCGCTCCTGGAGCATGCGCGCAGGCGGAAGTCAAATCAAGTGCGGGGGATACGACTCACTAAAGCAGCCCACCAGAGTCACGTGTTACCCCGCTACACTGTTTGATGCCATGATGAACGTGTACAGTGAGTTGAAACTATACTTGCTGCTTGCCTTTATTTAAAGTCATGAGATAATACTTATCCATGTCACCTAATATATTAATTTTATTGTTTTTCTACTCCCATGGGAGCGTAGTTCTTTAATCTCGTAACCCTCTGACCTCAAGTGTTTGAGTTGAGCTACCCTGTATCAGACCGTCCATGAGGTTCAAGAATCACGCATATTTGCTAGTCAGGGTACACTGGGCAAGCCGTTTGACCTCCATCACGCTATGTTGGCTACAGAAGACAAGTCACAAGTACCTTTGGTGAACCAGACTTGTTGAGTTTTTAGGTACAACAAACCAACAGTTGGGTATCGCAGTTTCACATCTCCACTGCCTAGCCAAATGCCGAACAATCTCCTTCTATCAGCAATCGATATCGTACAATTGTATTATCACATAACATAGGTCGTCTGTCTTTTTTTTCTCTTCGTCTAAGAACCAGCCCCCAACGGCCATGATATCCCAAAAAAAAAAAACGCCGTGCCATGCCGCAGTCGAGTGAAGATGTATACACGGAGAAAAACCCTCCCTCTCCTACAATGAGCTCCGAAACCCCTCCCGCGCTCGCCAAGAACTCCTCGTCGCCGTGGTGAGGCCTGAGACGCTTGTGTGGTGTCGTGCTCCCTGGCGAAATCATACAGTGTCGCCTCTCAACCAGTATCATGACTGGTCAGAGTCTTTTTCCTCCTCATGCTTCTTGGTCTACCGATCCTTGTAGACCTTGGGCTTCCAGCCCTCCTTGACGTCGGCCTCCTGCTCGATCTTCTCTTTTATGGGGCCAATCTCACGCTCAAAGCGCTCCTTTGCTCGCACAATCTTGCTCTGGAGGTAGAAGCTGCCACCCTGCTGGGGGTCGTTGGCGTCAAAGAGCCGCTTGTAGCGCCCGAGGACCTCCTCGATGTTGGCCTGGCCGCCGGCCGGGGGCTTGACGTTGAGGATCTTGCAGGCCTCATCGAGGGTCATGCCCGACGAGAGCGAAGCGCCGCCCGAGGTGTTGCCCGCCTTGGCCTGGGAGCGCTGGTATGCCGATGCGGCAGAGGCCTGCTTGTAGGCGGCCACGAAGGAGCGGCCGAGGATTCGGGAGCCTGTGAGGAAGGCTGTGATGACGAACTTGTGCGCCTGGGGAGGAGAGTGTTAGTAAATTCGAGTAGAGGCCACCGGACCAGAGAGCGGCAATTCGGGAAGAGAAAGAAGTGGAGGGGCGAGATTCAAGTGTCGGCTTTCGGCTTAAGGTGCGCATACCATTGTGAGGGTTAATCAAAAAGACTAGAGTTCAGTCAATGTCGAGAGATCGCTAGAAAGCGACTTTGAGAATTGTACCCTCGTTTGCGACGGATGGGGAGGAGGATCGTGGAGGATGGGACGGCTGCTTCTCTTGCTTGGAGACCCGGTCTTTGACTTTTTCCCCGGGAGCAAAAGAGAATTGGCGGGTCATTCCGAGGTCGGAATTTTGCACCCTCCGACCGAGCGGCGCCGCCGGTTCGGCCGATGCTTAGCCGGATGGTGTGGCAGACATGAAAATCGTTCACCGTGATTCACCGAGCTTCACCGAGATCTCCACCCATGTCAGAGGCAGAGGTGGAGGGGATGTTGGCTGATGAAGAACTTGGTTCACGGATACGAGCATCAGAAGAAGGTGTCTCTTTTTCTTCCAATTAAACTCAAAACAAAGACATCCAGCGTGGGGATTGTGCCAAAAGACTCTGCATAACTACCCTGTTTCTTCTCTGAACGGTTCTTGAAAAACGGTCTAGGACTTTCGTCTAGGTCCTAGCACTAACCTCGGAGTGAAGCTGCCTTCGCCTAAACACAACATCCCTCTGACTTCAAACCTAGAATAAAGGCCTCACTTTTAAGTCTAGGTTCTCCTGTACATGCCAATCCGTCATCATGGTCATGAGCCCCGAAGAAGTCATCGCTCTCCTGCAACGGGAGGGCAGTGGGCTATCCCCGGATACCTACGATGAGACCAAGGAGCCTGAAGGTGCTCGCCCAAAGAGAATCAAGTTACTCTCTAGTGTGCTGGAAACATGCCAGCAAGCATCGAAGCAACCAGAGTCGGATCTTGAGGCCATTGCCAAGGCTCTTGGTGATGGGAGCCGAGATGGTAAGCCGACGCTTATACCGAGAAATATCGTCCACTGACATGGCGTAGTGGCCTGGAGAATCCCATATGGCGAGTCTGGAATAATGGAATTCTTCCTTGACGTCATCGCCTCTACCGAGCAGCAGAAGCATGGCGTCAAAGTCCATGCCTTGCGCATCATTGGCAACTCGTGCGCCGATACCGATGAGAATCGTGCCAGAGTTGTGGATGGAAAGTATATCGTCTCCATCATTAACCATCTTCAAGACGAGAGCCTCGTACCGTACCTGATTCCTGTTCTTTACAATGTCCTTGTCGACTATGGTAAGTGACGGCCCAAATCTCAGGATATTATTGCTAACATCCGTAGAACCCGCCCAGCTTCTAGCCTCACAGTCACGGCTCAGCAGCCATCTTATTTCCCTTCTCAAGTCCCCCAGCATCTCCAAATTTAGCGCCATCATAACCTACTTCTGCAAGATCCTCGCCCTCCTGGTTACTCAAGACGGCGAGCCTGCCATCGCGGACCCTGAGACGGTCCAAGTCCTCCTTAAGCTCTCCGCCAGTCCTCCTTTCAATGAGGACTTGGAGGACTTCATGGCTCTCGTCTCTACGGCCGCGAGCTATCTCGCCAACGAGGCGTTCCAGGAGGGCCTCCTCAAGGATCAACGGATGAACACATTCATGACTACCTTTGAGTTGGCGCTCACGCAGTTCGATGGGCAGGTTGAGGAGCAGGGCATGGATAAGGAGTTGAGCCAGTTGTGCGTTTCCTTGCTTACAACGCTGGCTGACCTGACAGCCGCCGACGCTTTCCCCCAATACTATCCCCTCGACAGCTCTGTGCCTCAAAAGCTCCTCAGCTGGCTCAAGGGAACAAACCCTAGTCTTCAGTCGGCAGCTTGTCTTGCTCTAGGAAATCTCTCTCGCTCCGATGAGACGTCTTTGGCTCTTGTTCAGACTCAGCAGGCTCATCGTCCTCTCATCAATGTTCTCTCTGATGCCTCGATCAAAGACTCTCAGCACCTCCACTCGGCACTCTCGTTCCTCAAGAACCTGGCCATCCCGGCTCAGAACAAGCCCCTGCTCGGCGACGTGCTGGAGCCGACAAGCATCCCCCGGATACTGGCCATCGACACTCTCCCCCAGGTTCAGTTTTCTGCCGTGTCACTTGTCCGCCTACTTCTCATCAACTGCGCCCCGAACGTCCGCCGAATTTGTGAGCCTCGGCCTGGAGAGTCGTCGGATCAACACACGAGTCTTCATGATATTCTCTCTGTGTTTGATCGAAGTGACACGGAGCCAACAAAGCTTGAGGCTGCTCGCAGTGTCGCTGCCATTTGCCGTGTACTCCATACGACACCTGTTCTCGAGGCACTTCCCGCATGGAAGACAGAGGAAGAGGGCTCCGCCGAGAGCGATGAAACTCGGGCGAGAAGCCTGTTCTATGCCAAGCATGACTTGTCCAAGGCGCTTGCTTTCCTCATCACTCAAGAAAAATGGCCCATCCTCAGATCCGAGGCATGGTTCGTCTTCGCCCTCGTCTCCCGAACCAAGGAGGGGGCGCAAGTTGTTAGCAGCGTACTCACTGTTCCCGGAGCGACAGATGCTCTCAGCCATGCAGTTACAGGCAAAGCGGCCCCAAACAACCAAGACAAGGCCCTTGAAGAGGCTGAGTCTGATGCTCCTGTCGTTGTCCCTGAAGGACTAGGCCTTCAGCCTCAGCAGGTCGACCCTAAGCAAAAGGCTAACATGACAAAGGTGGACAGAGAGAATTGTCTGGTGCTGTGCACTGAAGTTATCAAGAATGGGGAAAACCTCGAGTCAACGCAGCAAGGCTTGTTGCAGGACTTGATCAGACAGGGCACACAGCTGCTCACACAATCCAAGACAGAAGAGTAGAACATCATGTTAGTCAGATCATAGTCAGGGATATTCATAGACAAAACAAGATACAGTCACCGAGGAGCATAGAGCAGGGCCATGTTGGAACCGATAAGGATAACTTTTGACAAAGCAGACACCTGTGCACACGCGATGCATCCATTGACCAACTGATTACAGAACAAAGCCGGTGATCATGCAGTAAATTTCTTGAGCTGGACCTAGAGAATCCTCCCTCCAAACCCGGCCAAGCCTTTCATCAGAGCCTCGAACCGACGTTGCCCCTCCCTTAGAGACGCAAAGAGCAAAACCCTCAAACACCAGTTCCCTTTTTGCAAGTTTATTTCTTGGCCGTCTCGGCCTCGGCCGCATCCCGCGCACGCTTCTGTCGGGCACCCTCGTATCGGGCGTTGCTTCGGGCGACACGGAGAGTTCGGTAGGCACCCTCCTTGAGAGCGGCGGGGATCTCGCTCTTGCTGATCTCCTTGACGGCGAGGTCGGTGGGGGCAATAGGGAGGACAGCGGAGATGGCGGAAGCCTTCTCGATCTTGGAGACGTCGGTCTTGGTGTCGCCCTTCTTGGGGGCGTTGGACCGGCGGGGGAGGAGGATCAGTCGCTCCTGGTAGGCCTTGAGGCGGGCGACATTGGCGGCCAGGGACTCCTCAGAGAGGTTCTGTCGGCGGGAGTCGACGGAGATGCCGATGGTGGGAGCGAAGGCCTTGGGGATACCAGCCTCCTGTGAGGTTGTTAGATTGTGCGCCAAATTTTCAAAATTCCTCCTCTCGTCGGTGGCTTCTCGTGGAATTTCGCATCGACTGAGAGATTGGCAGAATCATACCTTGAGCTCAGCCAGGGTGAAACCGCGGCCGGCACGGACACGGCGGTTGTACTTGATGGTAGGGCATCGCACAACGGGTCGGAGCTTGTCGACGGGTCGGGGGGCAAGGGCAGCGGCCTTGGCCTGGCGGGCAGTGCGTCTCCGCGACTTCTTGCCGGGCTATACCACAAGTCAATATTTCAAGCTCATGATGGAATTTTTTTGAGACGGCATCGTCTTCTGTCGTCGGGGTCTCGCCATACCTGGTCGAAGTGGGTTCGAACCCGGCGCTGCCAATCCTTGCGGAAGTCTGTGTGAGGGGTCAGTCGCTAGAGTCCTTGATCTCGTCGGTCTTGATCGTCGGGTGGTGCTCACGGTTCTTGAGAAGCGTCTGGTTGTGCTTGATCGCCTGTGGGAAATCAAGTCAGCGAATGCCTTTGACGGCGATGATGAGCATCGCATTGGGTGCGCCAGTCCATACCATTGTGTCTGCTTGCGATCAAACGTGCTCCGATTGTCGATGGTCGGTCGGGTCGTGAGGCGTGGGAAATTCGGAGAGTTGAGGCTTGTCAAATTCCAAGAAGGGTTTTCGTGCCCTACACGTGCTACGCACTGGTGGGGTTAGGCGAGAGGTGGAAATGGATCGTGTGGGTCACGTGCTGTGGGCGGTAAAATTGTTAGCGCTGGGGCACGATGATGGAAATTCATGATTGAAATCATGAGCGGAAGAATATTGCCCCGGCATCCGAACAATCCTTGGGCTGTGACCCTGAAGGGCTATTGTGGCCAAGAGCAATTGAGAAGAGGACTTTGGTCATGAGGGTGCGAGAATCAAGGTCAAGAAGTAACTCGGAATGCTCACATCATAAAGTCAAGCCTGGGCTACTTGACGATACAACAGCTGATCGGGAAGCGTGTCCTCACGACATCCCTCAATCACATGTCCTTCTCAGTGACATACACGCCTCCCTTGTTAAAGAAGCTGGATCAAGGGTCAACTTCACTTGGGTTAAGAAAATGGACGTTTGCCTTCTCTCACATCAGCCTAGGCCGTGAGCTTTTCTTGTTATTAATACAGCCATTACCGTCACATCATGACAGTGCACATTTCTGATCGCTCGCTAGGTATGTTCGCGGTGTGACAGAGACCATATCGTGCACATTCCCCAAGATTCAAATTTCATAAATAACTCCATAGATGACGAGTTCCGATACTTTCTGCGCGAGAGAAAACCTAAAGAGGAGGTGGCTTTGTGATGTTGTGGACAGAACGAACATGGTGCTCACCCACCCTAGGGAGGTAGGAGACTGTTGGTTACCTTGGAGGTACAACACCTACCTACAAACCACCTAACCAGCTTGCCCAAATCGATGAAACGCTGCAACTGATTTGCCCTTGACATGTAATGGCATCCCAACTCTATCCGTGAATCGAGTGGAAAGACGTGTATGTGGGAGGAGAGACTTGCTTGCCTAGAAGATGAAGCACCAGGGCTCGCTGGAGATGCAATTGATGACACAAGGTCGCACGTCATCATCCCAGCAATGTGCTGGCTATGCCAATAAGCTAGCATCAGTGCTCTCACGGCAATCCGCGGGTTCATCGTCAAATTACGAGATTGTTGATATAGCCCAAAGGCACTTAATCATGGAGGACGAAGGTCCGGATCGCCCATATGGACCTGTATCCTCTCGTTGACAGTCACGAGAGTTGTGACTACAATGGACTGAATCACAGTCGATTGATGACGCATG
Source organism: Fusarium piperis (assembly GCA_027886205.1). Taxonomy (NCBI): domain Eukaryota; kingdom Fungi; phylum Ascomycota; class Sordariomycetes; order Hypocreales; family Nectriaceae; genus Fusarium; species Fusarium piperis. The sequence goes on along the minus strand of RZGM01000004.1, from coordinate 541,956 downwards.
TGCAGTTTATGCAGCATAATTCTTCCCTTGAAGGTTTGCATTCACAGACTGAAGCTTCCTCAACACTCCGAACCCACTCCGGAAATTACCTGGCCCATGCACCCTGCTCCCAGCCCCAGGCATCAGCCCCTCTGCCTAAATCCTCAGGCCCCAACTCCAAGCCCCCTCACCTATAAAACTGCCGTCTCCCTCCCGCCGTTTACTTGTTTTTCTCTTTCTTCTTCATACTTACCTTATTCCGATTCACCCCGCTCATGAATGGGGGGAATCAGTGTGGAGGGCCTGCATTGCACAGCGCGGAGTCGCTCCACGCTCCATTGTCCTTCGGGGCCATGGGGGGTGCAATTTTTGATTTACCACATCTTTTCATTGTGTGCGTCGCTTTACGTGACGGCACGAAGAAGAGTATTGCTTGAATGGGGGCGTCGAGTCCAAAAGGTTTCTACTAGAATTGTTTCGTGACGCACCGAAGTCTTGCCGTGATTTTGGCCACTTTGTATTATGTGAATGTTGAAGTCCATATCCATGCTGTGTTGACGCAGCCTTTCCAGGTGGATGTGACGGTTGCCAATCGATCTGTCGCCGTGTGCCCTTGTAGCATCTAAAATACCAATCTTCTCCATAGAACACCACCTTGCCAACACCATCAACTCTGTACGATGCCCTTCTTGCATGTCACCATGTCACATTGGTCTTCGACTCTGCTCGTCGTGCCTGTCCATGCCTGCAAATATTCAACCCCTCTTGACATTCTTATCCATCCTCAATCGTGCTGTAATTGAAGCCATGCCGTATCAAAACAAGCATCAACACCACCATTCCCTCTCATAAAAACATCGCCCGTAGCTACCTCAACATCTCCCCAATTCCATCAAGCTTCAATCGTTGACCACACTTATCTCCTCTCACCCGAAGCTACTCCGCACCAATCACAGACCCGCAATTCATGTCCCACGCACCTCGCCCGAAAAATCTCATGACACCACTTCCATCCATCCCGAACCGCCTCAGGAACCCCACGACGAAACCCGTTCAATTCGAACCGGCCTCGCACCCCAACCCAACCTGCCCCGACACTCCCTCCCCCCTTCTCAATTGCCGTTGTTCAGCAACAATGGCCTCCAGGATGGGCCCCAGGAGCGTCAAGGACGCAACCCGCTTCACGTCCACCATCCCCCACGCAACCTCCAAGACGGCCACTGGCGGGTCCGCCGTTGCGCCCAAGGTGCCGCGCATCCCAGGCGAGACTCCCGAGCAGCGCGTGAGGAGGCTTCGGCAGGCGCACCTCGCTGCGCAAAAGGCGCAGATCAGCAAGACGGACAAGTTCATCGACGCCTCCCGGAGGTTCCTCGATGTTGCGCACCGGTGGACCGTCGGAGGCATCGTGATATTCACAGGTACGTCCTCGACCTGTACAAGGTTGCAAGACTGTCGCTGACAGAGAGGCCGAACTAGCCGTCGCCGGTGTCGTCTCCATCTACTCCGTATGGGACATGCTCCGATATAACCGCGCCCGCCGCGCCGAATGGGTCGAGGCCCAGAAGCAACTCGAAGCCGACGAGCTAGCCAGCGCCCGTCTAGCCTACCTCAAGGGCGAGGCCACAGAGGAGCAGATTCTCCTCGTCGAGGAGGCCAACCGCGAGGCCGAGGCCAAGGGCGAGAAGCTACCGCCCCTGCTGGCCGCCCCCTCGCACCGCACACACTTTGAGGAGCACGTCAAGCCCGCCTTCGAGGGCGGCGAGAAGGAGGAGGCCCCCGCAAAGACAGGGGGCAAGGGTGTCTTGGGTCTCTTTTCTAGCAAGCTTAGCCGTGAGGAGGAGGGCGAGCAGGTGGGCTCGTCACAGGAGCGCCTAGGCTATGAGAGTCTGAGCGAGGAGGATGATGCCACAGGCGTGCGAGACAGTGACCTGGTGCGCTCAATCGAAGCCAAGGCACAGCAAGCCTGGGAGAAGGAGAAGGAGAATCAAAGGAGGGGAGGCAGCCTGGACCATCTAGGCCTCGAGACGGCGGGGGGCCCAGCCTCTCAGAAGAAGTCTTGGTGGAAGTTTTGGTGAGCTGCGGCAAGAGAATTGGAAAGACCAATGAAAGACAAGGTAAGGGACCAGAGGGATGGTGTACGTCACACGGTCACAAAAAAGAAGAGTGTATCATATCGTGTAGATTGGCAGTGCATTAGACGGCGTCGGGGACCATCTTGTATGTACCATCATGGGGAAACAAGCCCTACTTTACCATATCTATTCAAAATACCAAGCGAATAAAAGAGTAAAGATACCAATCAAGTCCTGTCAGATGATCCTTGCATATCATGTTGTGAGCTCGTCAACAGCTCTAATATTATGCTTTGTATTGACGCTATTGCGGTAGTGGTATTTCCATCTCTACCTCACGATCAACCAGATCGTATTAATGAATCCTGTCCCCTGTTCCCGTCTTGGCGACTAAACATGTCGACCAAGCAAACGCTACCTGCAAATAACCGCTTGTCCTAAACCTTGACTCCAAAACCACATACATAGTAAAGTTGAAAGACCGTGTGTCCGTATGTCCGTATCCATAGCCCATCTGCAGCAAGTCCATTATGACTTGAGCTGTCCAAAAACCATCCAACGCCTTTGCACACTCTGCCAGTCTAGGGTCGTGTCTCCTCAAAATAGGACCCCCTTTGTTGCATGCATCATATCCCTAATAAACCGATTTCCCCTGCCCAACATTTTGTTCAGTTCTCCCTTGTAGGCGGTAGCGCAAGGAATGTTGAGCTTGGGCGCTACTTTTTCCACAGTCGTGCCCATTGTCGATGGGTTTTGTGAGTTCGCCACAGACCAACTGAGGCGTCGCCGTGCTGCTCGCTGGTCCAAGGGCGCCACATGATCGTTCCACAGTGACGGATCCTCCTTGGGGTCCACGATAATCCTCTGATCCCTCTAGCCAATGATAATGTGGTTGAAGTGTCCAGGAACCTTGAGACGGCACTTTTCGCAGTCTGATCGGTATCCTATGCTGAAGCTCTTCTTCATGCCGGGTTGCCACGTCCAGTTGTTAACTGTGTGTCGGCTACGGATGTGACCTCGCCGAGGAGAAGGAGTTGTAGGATCGCCCTCAGCGTCACCCGACTGAGTTAGAGCCTCGACATCCATCATCGCGTTAGGGTGCTCCATCTCGTGGCAAGGCGAAGACTCGATAGGCAGATTGGGATGCTCCATGTCCGGTGTAGGGTTACCCTGGGCGCTGATGTCAAACTCCATGACGGTGGGTGTGATGGGTTGGCCGCCCATAGAGTCGTCGCACTCAGAAATGGGGGAGGGAAGACGTCGATTGTTCTGGACGGCCTGCCAGCCCGAGGCCATGGTACGAGGAACGCACTGATCATCGGTGAAATCCGTGGGTTGATGGCCGAGGTTCACAACACCGTTCAGAGTAGTTACAGTCGGGCCAGGTCCTGCCCACTCGCATTGCTGGCCTCTAACCTGCGCGGCAAAGCTGGGTTGAATTGGAGTCGGCATCCGCCCGTTGGTGTTGTTAGACTCGGAGCCGACGGGGCCGAATTGGCCTTGCTGCTGAAGAGAGGCTTGCATCAGAGCCATATCGGCGTATGATTGAGGTTGTGGCATTCCCGTTGATGAAGACCACTGCGAGAAATTGTGTTGCGAGTACTGCTCGTCGGAGTCGGAACTCTGGGGTGTGATGGCAGCGGAGGAGAGCCATTGCTGCGAGGCCCGGGGAGAGGTGCGGAGAGGGAGGCACTGGACTCGTTTCTGTGCAATTGTCAGTACTCGAGCTCCGAGAGGATGTCCAACAGAATCAAATGAAGCAAACTCACGTTTCGGTGCTCGCCGAAACTTGTCGAGCCATTGCCATTGGCGAGCTCCTCCTCCTCGCGGGCCCGTTTCCGCTGGTCGATTCCAGATTCAACGGCAAACATGCTGGGCTGGTCTTGACGGTGTTTGCTGCAGAAAGAACCTGTCCAACCGAAAAGACTGAAGAAAAACCGAGCAGGCGGATCAAGTGATGTCGACACTGCTGTCGTACCCTGCGTGTTAATGCAGGTGGAGCAGGCGAGGGAGGGAAAAGGTCCCTTGGGAAACCGTATCGCGGGGGTATCCGACGCAAGGCGATGTAGTAGCGTGATGTGATGCTCAAGTCGAGTACGAGACGACTTTGACGTGAGATTATGTATGCAGCGGACGTCTTTCAGAGAGTGGGAAGAAAGTGAAGAGGTTGGGCTGAGCTGAAGAGAGTTGAGTTGGCGTGAGAGAGTCGTTAGAGTTGAGTTCACGAGGAAGGTGGCGGACCTTGGTCGGCGAAGGAACCTGGACCACGCTGTGAGGGGGAAGGAACCTGGAACGCAGGCAGGCAGCCGGTGGGCGGAGGCGTATGGGCGGAGGCTGGGCTGGGGCGGAGCGCCGGCGTTGACTTTTTTGCAGGCGGGCGGGAAAGGTGAGAGTGGCAGCGATGAGAAGGAGATTAATAAGAGAATGAGTGAGACAAGAGAAAGGAGCGAGTGAAGAGAGTGAAGAGAGTTCTCTGAAATGTCTTGCAAGTCCAGAGGGTCGGTTGTTGGTATCTGCAGCCCTGTGTAGATCGGCTGGTGAGTGTAAACAATAGGTACCCAAAAAAGGAGGACGATGAATAGGAATCGACGAATTAGGTATAAAATGACAAACGATTGACAACCGTGAATAATATGAATAGCCTAGTAAAGGCTGACAAGAAACTAAATGGACGATGAATTACAATGGTTCACTGTTGAATGGAATATGAGAAAAGGGGCTGTTTGCTTGAGTGTGTGTGGGATGGAAGAATTAAGACGGCATGGTTGAGAGTTTGTATGGAGCCCAGCCATGGCGCGTCTCGTCTCGCACCAGCCGATCCGATGCCGTTTGTTTGTTCATGCTAGCTGGGGCCCTCGAGGCGAGGTAAGTAAGGCAAGTCGTGGGGTCGCCGAGAACCCGAGCGTTTGCCTTCCAAGGGCATGGATCTTGGAAGCTGTAGGTAATCATGCTCTGCCTCCCATTAGGTCATGGGGTTTTCCAGGGTCTACCATGCCCATCATCCATCACGAGAATCGGCGGGCTCAGTGGGCAGCCCCGGGGCACACGGACCATGAGATCCGGACCGTGGCCAAGAGTGCGCTAGGCTGTTCACTCAGACACGGCGCGGTTCACCATGTTTGAAAAGAGCTGAGAGTTGTCAATCCTTTTGACTGATCTTGTGCGTTGGGTTTCACTTCTGTTTTGCTTGGTTGGCTGCAGTTTCAGCAGAGCCCGAGTTCTTCTGAGACGTCACAAACGACACGACATTGGTGTCAGTGTCTTACAAGGGAAGGGCCCATTTGGTCGATTCCCTCGGTTGTTCCACCTTTAGATATAGGGTAATATCGTCATGACAAAAGCTGGTGACGAGCCTCGCCTTTGGAGTAATGCAGTAAAGAAAATACGACCACCACCATCCGGGCTTGTGATGCAAGACTAATGACCTTGGGTGTCCCTAGAAGCTTTCGTTAGGCGAGTTGCAGGGTCCGTGATGCTCAACAACCCCCTTTTGTTGGTGACACCACATTCCTGGTGCCACGAAGGGATCCTCAAGATCTGAGCGCAAAGAGATTTTATGAGCAGCCACGATACCGCGTCGCCATGGCATAATATCCTTCTGCATACCGACGTCACAGCGACGTCTACCCCCTTTGCCATCTCTGAGATGTGACTCCTATCGGCGCAGAACAAGGGAAGAGAGCACAGCGGTTTGCCTAAGACTTGGGCCTGTTCACGTTTGTTTCTGAAAGGCGTTAATTGGTGAATCGGTGTGTGACGCTCAAGTGGTGGTGCCTAGCACTAAGCTCTCAGTCCCAACTGGTGCCTCTGGGACTGGACCCTGAACCTCCAAACAGAGACATGAGCCCGTCCTTCATGAGCAGCCTCCACAAGCCCGAGCCGCTATCCTCTCAACTAGAAGGTAAAGGGATAGAAAGCACACACTCACATAGGAAGAGGAGGTCGGGTCTTGTGTCACTAATACCTCGACCGGTGTGTCTCGTTGGTTTGCCATGACTTGACGATTTGATCCTCTCCTTTCCCAGTCCCCTCTGATCTACATACCTTGTCCCTCGGCCGGTATCGCCGTGAAGTCTGAATGGGCAAACCTAGATGCACCATGCAACACTCCAACATGCGGCCACTCATCCACAACTGCGGAGGGTTGCACCTTGAGGTGAGAGGTCAACTAGACGGGCGGTCAAAAAAAGATCACCCGTTCCTTGCATTCATTCAGACAACGAAGCTCCGATTCGGGGAGAGGCTGGAATGCCGTTGAAAGAAGAAGGACGAGAGAAGCTCAAACGAAGTACTAGAGCCAGCCTCCATTCTCGTCAACTCTATCATATTTTTATTTATTTTTAACTCTCTTCACTTCCTTTGCCTTCACATGGATCTTGACGGCCTCGAGCTCTTCTCACGGACACACACCGGAGCCAATTGAGCTTGGACCATTGGCAATTGCAAATTTCCAGAACCCTGACGTCGTGGCCGAGGTAGCCTGCATGTAACTCCCTGGGCCTGGACCCGTGCAGAGTAACCACAACCATCCAGAAAAGGCCCCTGTAGTGACCCCTCGGTGGGGACCCCTCCGAAGGTGCTCCGGTCGCTTGGCCCGTATGAGTGCGCAGCACCTTTCAGGCTTTTTTGAGTCACAGCATAAAATTGAATGCTTGCTTGGGCAGCTCTGCTCTCCTCTCAATCTTGACCCGTGATTCCTCCTCTTACAGCTCATCTTTCATCATCGACTCTCCTATTCTCAAGCCTCGTGGCGCCCTTGCCGAAGGTTTCTTTAGCAAAGAATACGCCTCTTTCGTGATCCTCTTTCGCCTTCGCCGGAGCTGCGCTAAAATATTAACTTGACTACCGCTTCCCCCACCTTCCACCGATCCATTCCAATGTAAACCAAACCCCTCCAAAATCCAGAATTTTCTATTCTTTGAGAGAGAGAGAGAAGAACAATATAGCTCACAATGCCTTCAGCCGAGATGCCGATCGCTGCCGACGATACCAGAGGTTAGTTTCTGGACTTTTTCCGCCTGTCATTCCCCTCCTTGCTTGGTGGTTGGGTTCGTTAGAGGAGCCATGATGACTGTGACAAACTTCTTCGCGGGACGCGGTCAAACGGACATGCTACTTGAAGAAGAAATTTACACGAGGATATTATGGCTCGATGGGGTGTTCTAGGATGGTACTTTCGAACATGCTTTGCTATTACTATGCTGCACTGCTCGCATAGGCTCACCTGTCTTCTCCCCATGACATTGCGCAACCTCGTCTTGCGCAACAAAGAATCAATTCGCTAACCTGAACACCTCCAGTCCTCGGACAGGATCCCTTGATCCCTCCTGCTCTGCTCACCTCCGAGATTCCTCTCACCGAGGCCGCCACCACCACAGTGGTCAAGGGCCGTAACGATGCCGCCGACATCATCCTCGGCGCCAGCGACAAACTTCTCGTCGTCGTAGGCCCCTGCTCCATCCACGACCCTGCCGCTGCCCACGAGTACGCCGCCCGGCTCAAGGAGATCTCGGACAAGCTCTCGGATGACCTCTGCATCATTATGCGTGCCTACCTCGAGAAGCCCCGGACGACTGTTGGCTGGAAGGGTCTGATCAACGACCCTGATATCGACAACTCGTTCAAGATCAACAAGGGTCTCCGGGTTTCGCGACAGCTCTTTGTCGACCTCACCAGCCGAGGAATGCCAATTGCTTCCGAAATGCTCGATACCATCTCTCCCCAGTTCCTTGCCGATTGTATCTCAGTTGGTGCCATCGGTGCCCGCACCACCGAGTCCCAGCTTCACCGTGAGCTGGCCTCTGGTCTGTCTTTCCCCGTCGGCTTCAAGAACGGCACGGACGGTGGCCTGGGCGTTGCCATTGACGCCATTGGCGCTGCCGCTGCTCAGCACCACTTCATGGGCGTCACCAAGCAGGGTCTGGCCGCCATCACCCGCACCAAGGGTAACGAGCATTGCTTCGTCATCCTGCGAGGCGGTACCAAGGGCCCCAACTTTGACAAGGAGAGTGTCCAGGCTGCCAAGAAGACCCTGCAGGAGAAGAAGCAGAAGTTGGCCATCATGGTTGACTGCTCCCACGGTATGTGCTCTCCGCCTGTGTAATTTGACTCTCAATATTAACTGTCATAATTAGGCAACTCTCAGAAGAACCACAAGAACCAGCCCAAGGTTGCTAAGGTTGTTGGTGACCAACTCCGCGAGGGTGAGAAGTCCATCGTTGGTGTCATGATCGAGTCCAACATTGGCGAGGGCAACCAAAAGGTCCCCGCCGAGGGTCCTGGTGCTCTGGAGCGCGGTGTCAGCATCACTGACGCCTGCATCAACTGGGAGGACACCGTTACTGTCCTCGAGGATCTCGCTGACGCCGTCCGCACTCGCCGCTCAGTCAACAGCGCCTAAGTGTCTGACGCACGAGAATGAAGTATGTAGGAAAAAGGGATTGGTGTTATCGTTTCGAAAGTTTCAAGCTAGAAAAAGGGATCTAGTCGAGTTGTGAGGGCCGGGCTTTGGGAGTTATTGACTTGGACTCACGTGGATACGTCGAGAGGTGGAAAAAAAAAGAGTCGGCGCATCTAGGTTTGCATTCAAAAAATTGTCACGATGCTTTTGGATATATATGCTTCGCATACGAAGCACAGGGTCCAAGAAAGCGCCTGTGTAGTCTGTATTGAAAGTTGACACACTTGGAGCCAAATTGATAGTCATGATACCCTCCCATATCAACTCCAAACTCCGTTCTATACCAGTATCCCGTGTTTGGCCAAATCAAGCCATATCGCAGCCAGAGCCAGCCACCGCATAAGCATACTCTGTGACCTCATCGAAAGTTCCCAGGCATCGGGGCATAGCTCCGCCTCCCAAGCCCAGGGGCCTCGCGCCACGAAACAACCTTCTTGAAGGCTGCCCAGCCCAGCAGGCCGACCGTGCCAATGATGAACCCCCACACAATGATCTTGTCCTTGTTGCTGTCCCGCTGGAAGCACAGCGTCGTGACGTCCTCCTCCGTAGCGCCCTTGCAAAAGTCGATGCCCTGCTTGAGGCAGAACGCCTTTGTGCACTCGGAACACGACTTGGACTTGGAGCGCGGCTCCAGCGCCGAGGCGGAGCGGACCTCGTTTGCGGGGGAAAAGTCGCCGAAGTCGAGTGTTGCGGAGCGGCGCAGCTGGGATCTTTCGCCTTTGGGGCCGAGGGGGATGATGGTGCTGTTCTTGAAGCATGTGCATTTGCAAAAGGTCGGCGCGGCTGCGACTACTTGTTAGACCTGATTATTGGGGACGCGCGTCAGGGGTGAACGTACATGCTGCCGCTAGCGTAATGAAGGCTCCTAGCAGGAGTATGATGAAGGATACGCGCGCCATTTTCGAACAGTTTTAAATGTCGGATCGAGGTTCCCCTGATAGATCCTCATGTAGTGGAAGGTCGCACGTCACTCACTTGAGGCTATCGACAGGCCCGCGACAAGTGGGTCCCTTTTCAGCCTCGTCTCATCCCATTGGCTAATTGGACCACACCGGAAAAAGTTCCCTTTGGACCTTGTGCCACCATCTTTTCGACCTCATCCTCAAGAAAAGGAACCCCGTCAAAAGTCCACTCCCTACCGCCCACAATGCCTCGAATACCGCGGGTGCGGGGTCTATCTTCCCTGCAATCGGCCGTAGCGCCATCGACATCCGTCAATCGCATCATCCCCTTCTCCGCCCGCGCCGCCGCCCTCTCGACGTCGTCCCCCGCCCGCATCGGCAAGAACACGGAATGGGTCCGTGGCAAGCTCTGGAAGGGTGAGGCCCCCGGACCTGAGGATCCCTACACACAGCGTCCCGAGCCCGTGGACGAGTCGAATCTGCCGGAGGAGGCGCTGGATATGAAGCCGCGGCGTGACAGGACCCCTCGAGCCATCCAGCAGTCTCGTCTCGCCCTACCACCTAAACGCACCGAGGCTGCGACAGAGGATGAGATCCGGTCCGTTGACCCATCTTACACACCGGCTACTGATATCGATGGTCTGGAGGAGATTGAGCCACTCAAGACGTGGTGGGAGCAACCCGGACATTGGGGCGAGGAGAGCGAGTTCCGCGGCTTCGGCAACGCCGACAGGGTGCAGGACAAGGCTGTGCTAGAGGTGTACCTGCGCCAGGCCCTCGTCGAGGCCCTGTCGCTGCAAGAGGCGGGCCTGCTCGAGGGATTGGTGGCCAAGAAGTGGCGTCCCAGCGATAGGAGCGAGCTGGACCAGACACTGGCCGTGGATCTCCAGGTGCAGGATGGAAAGGCTACGCTGAAGGGCGATGTTTCAGCTGTCACTGGACGGTTGACGAGTGAGGCAGAGCAGCCTGAGGAGGTGGCCAAGATTTCTGTCGAGGAGGCTCAGGAGATTGTCAAGGCGTGGGATGCCTCATGGAAGACTGTCACCCTCAACGACCACCTCAAGTTTGCCGTACGATATCGCTCCTCTTGCATTCACAGCCACATGCTAACATCCATGGCAGATCCGCAAGCGTTTCTACCAGCTCACAGGCCGCCTCATCTCTGACGTCAAGCTCGGCGCCGCCCGCACCCCCCACCACTTCCTCGCCCTGACCATCAACAACACCAAGCGCGGCAAGAAGCTGGCCGAGATCCTCGAGGCCCGGACCGAGCTCCCCGCGCTGCCCAACGTCAAGTTGCACAGCAAGAGGATCGGCCCCATTGACCGCGAGATTTCCGTCGGCCGATGGAAGGTCATTGAGGAGGAGCTGCGGAAGCGTAACCTGCCTGTCACCGGCACCGGGGGACTGGGCAAGAATATGGAGCGTGACTGGCTTACTGGCAAGGCCTGAAGAGATGAGATATGAACAGAAAAATATATGGGGACGAGGTTGTACGACCGTGTATACTTGTACATGTATAACAGACACATTAAGAAATGCCTTGTTTGACCAACATGGGTTCCGCTTGAGACTAAATAACGATTGTTGTTGAGACCTCTTGTAAGTCGTCAATCTCTCCTACCCTTGCGTGCGGATATTACTATATGATTAACAGGGTTGGATTGAGAGCTAATAGTACAGACAACAATTGAATATGTTGACAGTTTGATTGTGACTACCTATTTCTAGTGGTGTCGGTTGTTTAGCATCTTATGTCCTTTCTATAGGTTCATGTGCTTCTAGTTTATAGGTAATTGTTCTCGCTGAGCCACTGCTTCACATCCTCTCTATCCCGTGCAAGCCAGTTTTGCTTGGCCTTGATGGCGTCCAGGCTCTGCGCCAGCTCAAGGTCGAAGCCCTTGGTGCCCTTCTCCTCAAAGAAACCCTTCACGTCAGCAGTCTGCTCCTCCTGAGTAAAGGAGCTTGTGGAGATGGACACGAGACCGCCCAAGAGCGACATGCCAGGCGGCAGACGCTTGGTGATGACCTCCCAGTTCTCCTTGACCCACGCCCAGAGTGCGATGACTCCCTCCTTGTGTGCGCGGAGGGCGCTGAGAGGCATGTACAGGTCCTGGGTCTTGACCTGATCGCTGAGCGTATACTCGAGTGTACGCTTGATGAGAGCAGGGTCCTGAGCGAAACCGAGGGACCGAAGTGCTGTGTTCCGCTCGCTGCTCTGCTTGGCCGTCTCATACTCCTTGACCACGGCATTGTACTCAGCCTCACCACCATAAGACAGCACAACAGCAAAGACACTGGGTCGCAGGTTAGGCTGGAGGGAATCTCGGTCTCCCTTGATGAACTTGTCAAACAGCTCAAAGGCTGCCTTCTTGGTGGGCTCGTCCTCCACAATGGCGGCCTTTCCAAACATGAGGCCCTTCAGGCGCTGGGTCATGTGGTCGTCAGCATCGGTGATGTCCCACCCAACCTCGTTGGCCTTCTTGCTAACCAGATCTCTCTGGAAAGCCTTGAGGGCCTTGGTGACCTCTTCATCCTCAAAGATCCAGGCGTCTCGAAGAGAGCCGATGCGCAGCGTAATCTCATCCCAGACAATGAACTCATTCTCAGAGTCAAAGCCTTGGAGGAGAGCCAACAAGCCGGATGTCTTTTGGTAGCCAGCGGCAGCAAGGGCACCAGCATCGGCAATCATGCCGGCTCTGTCCTCGACACCTAAAAGGCCTGCCTTGGCGTTCTGGCCAAGCTTGTGAAGCCGACTAGTTGTGTAAGAGGTGCGGTAGATACCGGAATGACCCGAATTAACCTTGTAAAAGTCAAAGTCGGGCACCTTGAAATCGGCCTCTCTCGTGTTGAGTGCAAGATCTTCTTGGAGGCCGTTCTTGGTCAGGAGGCTGAGGAAGACGGGGTACATAACCTCATCCTCGTCGGGCTTGACGTCTGCCGTTCTGAGGAAACGATTCTGCTTGACGTGGATGGTGCCGTTGGACTCGTCTTCGGTGACCGCAACGACGGGGAAGCCAACCTTCTTGGTCCAGATATCGGCAACACGCTCAACATCTTTGCCGCTGGCTTCGCTGAGGGCAGCCCAGAGATCAGTAGTCTCTGTGTTTCCGTAGGCGTGCTTGTTCAGGTAGCGTCGGACACCTTCGAGGAACACGTCCTCGCCAAGGTACTTGGAAATCATACGCAGGACGCATGAACCCTTCTCGTACGAGATGGCATCAAAGATTTGGTTGATCTCATCTGCGCGCTTGACAGGCACCTCGATGGGATGCGAGCTGCGTAGCGAGTCGAGGCCTAGGGCAGAACGCAGATCCTCGATAACGTAGCCCTCCCAGATCCTCCACTCAGGGTAGAAGGCATTGGAGGAGTACCATGACATCCATGTTGCGAAACCCTCCTTTAGCCACAGGCCATCCCAAAAGTCCATGGTAACCAGGTTGCCGAACCACTGATGGGCCAGCTCGTGCTGCACAACTTCGGCTACACGCTTCTTGGTTATGGCGCTGCTGGTCTTTTCGTCCAACAGAAGATCGACGACTCTGTAAGTGATGAGGCCCCAGTTCTCCATGGCGCCGGCGGCGAAATCGGGGACCGCCACCATGTCCATCTTGGGGAGGGGGTATTCACTGCCAAACTGCTTCTCGTAAAACTCGAGTGTCCGCGCAGCAAGCTCAGCAGAGAAGACGGCGTGATCAACATTCTGGTCAGGGGTGCACCAAACTCGGACCGGGACCCGGAAGTTGTTGGTCTCGTAGTACTTGAGATCACCAATGACGAAAGCCAGGAGGTAGGTAGACATGATGGGAGTCTTGTTGTAGGTGATGGCCTTGCGCTTCTTGCCGGTAATCGCAGAATCAACCTCTTTCTCGGAAGCAACATCCATGTTGCCCAGGCAGACCAAGTCGTGGTCGGCGATCAGGGTGACGGTGAATGTGGCCTTGAGAGCCGGCTCATCAAGACAAGGGAATGCACGGCGGGCATCGGTGGCCTCCATCTGAGTTGTGGCAATGTACTTGGTATTTCCCTGTTCATCCTTGTACGAAGAACGGTAGAAGCCTGCCATATCATCGTTGAGAGTACCGGTGAAGCGCTGAGTCAATCTCGCCTTTTGCCCTGCGGGAATCGTCTGGTCAAAGGTTATGGTCGTGGTCTGGGTATCCTTGTTGTAGTCAAGGGTAGGGGAGGATGTGACAGTGGCGCCGTTGGCTTCGACGATGGTCTCATGGATGTCGAGCTCTACAGTGTTGAGAGCGATAGAGGTCGAGTCTTCAACGACATCAAAATCGATAACAACGGTACCCTCATACTTGAAGGTCTCGAAGTTGGGCTCAAGGGTTAGATCGTAATGCAGCGGCTTGACGTTCTTGGGGAGGACCTCGCGACCACGACGAATGTCGAGGCTGGCACTGGCGACGTCAGACCCGTTGCGATACATGGCTCGGCGGTAAGAACAGTAACGCTGCTGCTGACGAGGGAGAGGAGAGAAGGGTGTAGGTGGGGTGAGGCCAAGGGAGGCGTAAGTAGACCGAGAAAGGATAGTACGAGAAGGGGAAGCGGAAGCTGATGCCAAGCTCGAGAAAAAGGAACGGGATTGTTCTCGAGGATAGCGAGCAATAGGTGTTTTGGACGGAAGGGAAGAATAAGCTGGGGCTGATGGGTGAGATGAAGCTCCAGAGCTGATGCTGATGCGGGGGAGGGGTCGTTGCAGGTGCAAGTGACGGCTGGGGATCATCGGCGGGTCGGCGTTGCTGGGTCCGACGGAGGGGCTGCGAGCCAATTGCGGTAGGCGCAGAGCAGCCCGGAGGCCTGAATATATAGATGGCGTCTTCATGGTTCAGTCATTGGCGATGCGTAGGCTAATGGTCATGGTGATCCGCCTCGCAATGGCACTGACGACGCGTGCTGCCGTCTTGGGTCTTGTTCTTGGGGGCACAAACGCGGTCCAACATTTTTTTGCCGCGTTGGAAGAGCAGGGCGAGGATGGAGTGGAACATATCAACCAATCAGCATCTATCAGAATGGGCGAGGCTCCCGGTGCTAATTCTCGCCTTGATGGATATCGCATTTTCGCCTTGCACAAGGCTATAACTTGAGGCAAGACAAGGATTTCTTGTGCACAATGGGCGAAGGCTATAAGCCTTCTCTGGTTACATGGGTTAAGAAAGAAACAAGCCAATGGCAACAAAGGTCTGACCCTTACACATCAAGTAAGATAAAATATTAAAAAGAAAATGACTATTATTCCTGCCTATTGAATCTTGGGGGACATGTTTTTGAACCGGTGCCTTGTTTGTTCCTTAACCCGGCAGGTTGGTACTGTTTTGACGCCAAGGCGGGAGCATATGAAGAGCAAACAGGGGTCGCTTCTCGGCAAGCCATGGCAAGCATTAACGAAAATATGTGAGGTTGCAGTCTTCATTGCCTTATTGCAGTCTTTCTTCCTATTCGTCGACCACCTCTGCCTCATCCTTCTCACCATCTCCCACCAACTTATCCCGGAGTCGTTCCAACAGCGTGCGTACCGCCTCGTTCTTCGCATTCTCCAAAAGAGCTTCAACAAATTCTAGCGAGACGTTTTGGCTCGTGGAATTGTCAACGAGAAACTCAAGGGCCCAGATCTCTGCCTCTGAAGTTGCCATCTGGCAGCTTATCCCCAAGGTTGACTGCTCGCCATCCACCGAGTCAACGCGGGCGCCGTTCTCCAACAAGAGACGCACAGAGTCCCTGTAGGGCTCGAAAAATGGTTCACTGGGATCGTCTGCCCTTGGGGCCCATGGGGGTAAGTTGGCGACTTTGCGGAAGAGCTGACGGAGTAGACCCTCGGACCTGGAACCATCTAGATATGTAATGGCGTTCCTGATGCTGGCACCAGCATCAAGGAGAATCCTGATACACTCGGCGTCTTTCCCCCCTAGTAGTGCCCAATAGAGGGGTGTGCGATATTCTCTCACCATAATATTGGTGGCTCTGTTCACGTCGGCCCCTTTCGCAATGAGCAGGGCCACTAGTTGTCGTCGGTCCTCATTCAACTCTTTGGTCACGGACTCTGGTTCTGTTGGATCGATATACCTCGCATTAAAACACCAGTCTAGCGCACGCATCTTACGATTGTGCGTGTCAAAGCAGGGATCAGCACCACGCTCGAGCAATGCGATTGCAGGCTTGAACTTGGCCCCAGCGACCAGCTTCGAGAGAGGCGTAATGCCATGCCCTATCATGTCCATTGGCACGCCGTGATCGACTAGCTTGTGGACGATTTGGCAGGCGGCGCTGGGGCTTCGGACATCGGTGACGTAATGAAGGGCATTTTGTTCATTGTGATCTTGGTAATGAGGGTCAAAGCTGGGCTGCTGGGCGAGGAGGTCGATGATATCCAGCCTTTCATTATGGATGGCGCATCGCAGGCCTGGCACCCTACGCGCCGAGAAGTAGGCACCTTTCTGGAGGAAAAGCCGTAGCATTTCCTCATCACTGTGACACATTGCAAAATGCAGAGGATACCAGAAGAGGCCCGTGTTATAACTGCCAAACAAATTGCACCTGCACAGCTTGACTGATGGCTCGTCCAAATTCGCGCCATTGTCAAGAAGCCACCGGACAATTTCGTGGAAGCCGTTCTTGGTCGCGATATGCAATGGTGTCGAAGACATTCCAGAAAGAACATCGCTTTCCCTTATCGCACAGGAGCCGTTGATGTCTGCCCCTTGATTAATAGCGTGCTTGAGGGTGTTGAGCGAGTTGTTCTCCACGGCCCACCTCACACAGGTCTTGGAGGGTGAGTCGTTGGAGATGCTATGTCTGTAGAGGAGAGGATTGAAGATGGCGTAAAGCTCACGACTGACTTGAGCGAAGGAAGCAAGCTGTTGACGGTCGCAGTAGTTTCCGACCTCTTGAACAAGTTCCGTTGGCAGGGAGGCGAAAGACATGTTGAACAGGGATGTAGTTTCGAGGAACAGGAGGGTGTGTAGGTAATTGAAGTTTTTGAATCGCGAGAAACGAAAAGAATCGTCAAATGGTAAATAAATTGATGGCTGAGCCCGCTGACACACTGCCCTGCAAGTAACCAATCCACTGCTATTTCACTCAGCCTCGATTCTAGACCAGCAGCTATGCTGTATTCATCTTGGCCTTGTCCGAATTGTGAACAAGGTGCGCCATGGGCGAGCATGTTTGCTGTCTTGACGGCAAGGTCCTCACGGAGATACAGTCTGTCACTGCCACGGGCGTCGAGAGTCGGGATAGGGACGGTCGAGATTGAGTTATCTGAGTATGCGTGATTCGAGGTGGTTCTCGACAAGATCAGCAGTGAACATGTGTTTGATGACATGGTCGACGATACAAGAGTTGTTGCGGTTCAAGCGTTGGTGAAGGTAGGTCGTTGCATGAACGTTGAAGCGACTTGAATGGCGAGAACCGTATTCTTCTCAACCCAGCTCATTACACCCATACGCCTGAAACAGTAATGATTCAGATGCCGTGTCTTTCTCCCCCGCTCAAAATCACCAAAACGTTTACAGGCCAAGGAGGACAAGACCAAGCGAGACGGCAGCCGGAGCCATCTGGACGTAGAAAATGCGAGGGTTGGCCGTAATGCCTCCAAAGGCACCAGCAGTGACGACGCAGCCAAGGAAGAAGGTCTGCAGCTGAGTCGCAAACTCGGCGTTCGGGTGGAAGAGCGACCAGAAGAGCCCGGCAGAGAGGAAACCGTTGTAGAGGCCCTGGTTGGCGGCGAGACCCTTTGTCTGCTCGGCGAACTCCTTTGTGAGCCTGAATGTCTTGCGGCCGCGGGGACCTGTCCAGAGGAACATCTCTAGGACGAGGATGTAGCTGTGCAGGCCGCCGATGAGGCCCGTGGCGACATTTCCGATGATGCCCATTTTTGAGAGAGATGGTCGGATTTCCCGGGGAAGATTAGAAATGTCTCGGAAAGTGAGTTTTTGTGAGTGTGCGGTGAGAGAGAGGTTGGTTTGAAGCCTGAGACATAGGTTCACGATAGAATACTAGGATAGGGCGGATGAATAATGATGCGAAGGGGAAATACGAGTGATACTAGACCATTTTTGAGACTCGGACATGGGCATGTGAAAAAACAAGACAAGCCAACCTAGGTTCCTTCGGAGTCGCCGAGGTTGGGCATTCGACCGACCATGGAGTGGTGGCTACCGGATTTGGCAGTGGTTTCAAGTCTTGGCAGGATGGGTGATAAGACTAGGAACTGTCCAAGTCAATTGCGCGTCTCCAGCAGAGAGAATGAGTGGCTGCTCTGCCCGACAGCTATATACGCAACATCTTTACACATGTACTCTAATACGCAAACCGAAAGTCGAGTCGCTTGTTTCCATCCACCTCTCTAGCTTCCTTGTCCGTCTGGTACTCGACCTTTTGCTCGGGCGTCATCTGATCCCACTCTGCCTCCTTCTTCTTGTTCAGTCGGATGAGGTGCTGGCGCTGCACGAGGAAGACGACGACTGAGAGTGACAGGATTGAAATGCACACCTTGTTGCCGTTCTTGTAGAAGGGCGAGTCCCAGGACCGGTAGATCTGGCTGCCAATCACGCTTCCGCTGTTTGCTTGTCAGTGTATTTGGTCGACAAGAGTAGAAAGGTGACTCACATTTGCACAATGACGTTGTATGTGGCTGCGGCCACTGCTCTCTTCTTGACGTCGAACGAATTCTCAGAGATCCAGGAGCTCACCAGAGGGTGAAAGTAGGGATAGCCCGAGATCAGGGTGATGATGGTGAAACGTCCCCATTCGCGGCCTTGATCCGGGAGGGTAAGCAGCGCCGTGAAGAGGGGAAGCGACCAAATCTCGCCAAAGAGACAGTGGAAGGATCGCTCGTTGAAGTACTCTGAACTGTACGCCAGCGCTAGCATGGTGATGATCTGGAGGGCCGCTGAAGGCGCAGTGAGCAGGTTGCTAGCCAAGGTGCTAAAGTTGCCAACACGCTTGAGCGTCAGAGTCAGATATGCCGTAACAGGAGTCGCGGGGATATAAGCGACGAGACCGATAAAGTACAACCCCCAGAGAGAAGGATCAGTCCAGGCCGCCTTGATGTCGGCAAAGGTGGCCGGCTCGTTCAGCGCTGTGAGGCCCTTTGCGGGGTCATCGCGGAGGATGCGGTTGATCATGATGACCTCTTCCCGCTCCGTGTACCAAGAGCTGCGCCAGATGAGCGTCTTTGTGCCCGTAGGACTGGTGGGGAGGTAGGCCATTGAGGCGAGGCCGATGACGACGGTGAGGAGGCCCTCGAGGAGGAGAAGCCAGAACCAGCCGGGGCGACCGGCGACGCCTCGCATTTCGAGGAAGCCGGCGGCCAGAAGGGCAGAGATGACTCCTGTTGGGATATGTGAATACTAGTCGACTCTTATGTGGAGGGAAACTGCGCTTACTTGCAATGTTGAGGGTGCTCCAGAATGCAGCCAGCCGAATCGATAGCTCTTTCGAGGTATAAAAGTAGGTCGCCATGAGAATGACACCGGGGATGAAACCGCCTTCAAAGAGGCCAATGAAGGCCCGAGAGATGTAAAAGCCGGTCCTACCTGTCATGAAGGCTTGAAAAGTTGCTGTGCGCTGGTTAGTACGAACGAGGGTTGGGTGAGGCTGAGTGAAGACGTACAGACCAAGCCCCAACAGACCATCAACTATATTTGTTCAATCAGTCTTTCTATTGAAGCTGTATATGAGAGAGAGGACATACCGTTGGTAGGACGCGCTTGAAGCCATATCTCTTGGTGAGGAACTGTACGGGGAACTCGGCAGAGAGGAAGCATAGAAGCTGAATGGTGGTGCCCTGAAGCGAGATCAATAAGAGACTCTAAAAAATAATGTATATTAATACTCACATTGTTGTAGTCGTCTGTTGTCAAGCCGAGATCGGTCAAGAGGTCATCTGCAAGAGCATTGCTGAGATTTCCACGGTCAAGTTGAAGGCCAAAGAACTGTAACTCGTGTAAGTGCCCATTCCGGACGAGGGCTAAAGACAATACTCACCATCAAACACAGCCAGGTAAGCAGACGCAGATCCGTCTTCCGCACAGCCCTCTTCTCTTCTTCCGGAGTCCATGTGGCTGACGGGTCCCATCGGTGACTACCCTCGTAGGTGTCATGCGGTGGGAGAGCCGAGTGAAGCTCTTGTCTGCCGACGCCGACCTGGGTTTTGGCGATATCCACCGAGGAGCGCTCCGCTACTGCAGGGCTTGCTTCGATATCTGCAGTGCCCATGTTGGATGCGGGTGTAATCGGTGATTAATTGACAACTGGTGATGGATCGACTGTACTGACACGATGGGACCAAAGTGATTGTCGCTGGTGACGGACTAGAACTCGGGGTTCCTGTCAAGATATATACTCTTTGCCCATGGTCTCTTGTCTACCGAAACAAGCTCCGCGGCGACATGGTATGCCAGTGAACGGGCGTGGCACGACCGCGCACGCCATAGATGGCTATGGAGCCAATTCTAGTAATGGTTCATGGCCCATCCCAAGGGCCCCGGCCAAAGATGCTACATGTACCTCATGCAAGAGGTCTCGAGAAGAGTAGGATCAATACAGCGCCTTGCTCTAGCGTCATCTCACCTACTGCTTCGGGTTGGTGTGGGGATGGCCTCTCCCCTCCGAGATTTTCTCCGCCGTGTCCAAAGCTCCTCGCATGCCATTCCTAGTCCCGATGTCGTCTTTGCCCCGCGCCGTGATTCGACGCTGCCGCTGGCATTTGACGGTCCGTGATGCCCTCTGGGGATAGCCTGGTTGGTCCTTGTGCTTGGTACTAAGTATCGCGGGAGATGCCTCCATTTGATATAGCCTCAGCGATTGCCATCGATTGCAGGACTTGTTCCTTCAATTCGATACCTTTTTTTGTTTATTAAAATTGGTGCACAAATATTGCATCATGCCTTCTGCCGCACCTTCACAAGCTTATCCCACCCTGGGCGATCACATTCTCGGTGGTCACCCAGAGAGTCGGCCTCGGATCTCGCAGCCATTGACTTATACTGGAAGCCTTGATGACATTAAGCAGCTTGACATCACTCCCGTAATTGGTCGTGAATACGACGGCCTCCAGATCCGTGACCTGCTTCGATGGGACGAGACGCTCATTCGTGACCTCGCTGTCACTATTTCGCAGCGTGGAGTTGTCTTCCTCAAGAACCAAGATGTGACTCCTCAAGAGATGAAGGATTTCATGCTTCGCCTCACCAAAGTCGCCGGGTGTCCTGCTAGCTCTGGGCTGCACATTCATCCCTTGACTGAAGAGGGTAGCGAGCTTGGTGACCAGATCAGTGTCATTTCGAGCGAGAAGCAGAAGAAGGGAGGTGGTTTGACGCATCAATTGAGTGATGTGAGTCGGTTTGCCAGTGCTGGCTGGCACAGTGATATGTAAGCTACTAGCCCGCACCTTGAGATGAAATCATGGGATAATGCTAACCAGAGCAAAGCACCTTTGAAAAGGTTCCGTCAGACTATGCCATGCTCAAGATCCACACACTGCCAGCTACTGGAGGCGATACAGTACGTTACTCGGGTCGCTCAAGTCAAAAAGTGCAGATACTAATGCGATTTATTAGCTTTGGGCCTCTGGCTACGAGATTTACGACCGGCTATCCCCACCAATGAAGCAGTTCCTCGAAGGATTGACTGCAACCCACGATGCATCCTTCTTCCACGACGAGGCAGCTCGCCTCGGCAACCCTCTACGCAAGGGCATCCGTGGCTCTCCCCTGAACCAGGGCGAAAACCTCTCAGCCGTGCACCCCCTCATCAGAACGAACCCAGTCACGGGTTGGAAGTCGGTGTATGTAAACAAGGGCTTCACCAAGCGCATCAACGGCCTCTCCAAGGATGAGAGCGACACGCTGCTGGGTTATCTGTTCAACCTTGTCACGCAGAACCATGATGCTCAAGTGAGATATAGATGGAGCAAGAATGACTGCGCGATTTGGGATAATAGGTCGACGCTTCACTGCGCTACGTACGACTATGATGCGGCTCGTGCTGGTGACCGGGTTTGTAGTCTAGGTGAAGCGCCGTATCTTGATACTACGAGCAAGGGACGCAAGGAGGCACTGGGTATTTGAAAAGGTATATTAACAAAAAGAAACGATAGAAATGATATTCGAGTTATGAATTACCTATAGCGAACTGACCAGATGTGAATGAGAGCAGTGGAATGTTGGGCGTCTAGATGTCATCCTCCTCATCATTAGCCTTTTCGACAAGGAGGTACCTGCTCTTGCCCGTCTTTTCATCCAGCTCATGCTCAACAGCCAGCTTCTGCAAATGTCCAATGATGTTCTCGATGGCCGTGTCCTTCTTGCTGCGGTTCTTCCTGCCGAGGTTGTCGAGCCAGGCGATCTTGTTCAGGAGATAGTACGCGATGGCAATGATGACAGTAACGCCGAATGAGTACAGCCAGATGATGACAACGGTGACAATGTCCACCCACCCGTTGCTGCTCTGTGGGAAGTTGTCCTTGGGTGTAGTAACCTCCCCGTTGCCAGAGAGCCAGCCAAACAGGCAGAATAGGGTGGCGATGACGTCCACGCCAAAGATGGCCCCAACGAGCTGCCAGGATGGCCAGGTCTTGCCTCCTCGCGTGACAAAGATGAGCCAGTTCTCCGTGAGAGCCACCTCGAGGAATAGGATCTCCTGGACTGAGCCAAAGTTCTCGACGATGCCGCCGCTAGGGAGGAACATGGATCCTCGAATGACCCAGGTGCCGATGGCGAGGAGGATGCCCAGAATGACACTCACGACCCAGATCTTGGGGAGCTGCCACTCCACTGGGCGTGGTTCCCAGTGAGCATTGTCGTAAGCCACTGCGACTGTGGCCAAGTCTGCGAACAGGGCGAGGAAGACGATCAGTTCGACGCGGATGGTCTCGTTGATGATGATCATGGAGAGCGTGAGGTAGATCTCGAGGTGTAGACACAGCGCGATACGATACTGAATATAAGCTTTCATGCGCTGGAAGATCTGACGCGCCGTCTTGATGGCCAACACGATGGTGCTCAACCCAGGGGCGAGAAAGACAATGTCGGCAGCGGCCTGGGCTGCTTCAGAGGCTCCCTCGACAGCGATTCCGCAGTCTGCCTTCTTCAAAGATGGGGCATCGTTGACGCCGTCGCCCGTCATGGCTGTGAGATGACCTCGTTGCTGCAGCATCTCGACGACTGTGTACTTGTGCTCTGGGTATACCTCTGCAAAGCCGTCAGCACGCTCGACAAAGTCGTGCTGCACACTTCCAGCCAAGCCGCCGTGGATGAGCCGCTCCGAGTTGTACACCTTGGTGCCCAGCGACAGCATCTTGCACGTCTCCTTGGCGATGGCGATGGCGTCTCCAGTAAGCATCTTGACGGGCACACCAAGATGTCCGGCCTCGATGATGGTCTGCGCTGTATCTTCACGCGGGGGGTCAAACATGGAGAGTAGACCGAGAAGAATCCAGTCGCCGTCGTTCTTCTTGTAGGCGACTCCCAGGGAGCGGAATCCGCGGCGTGCAAACTCCTGAGCCTTTTCTCTGTACAAGTTGCCGACTTCTTCTGAGCAGTTTGCCAATCTCAGAATGGCCCTCGGTGCTCCCTTGGCACAGGTGAAACGGTCACTGCCAAGACGGCACACGGTGGTGATTCGCTTCGAGACTGGGTCAAAGGGGGTGAAGGACTCGGTTATCCAGCCCTGCTGTAGGATCTCGCGTGCCTGGGGGTACCTCTTCAACGTCAAGATGGTGACCTTGTCGATGGGGTCCAGCGTCTTGAGGTTGTGAGAGGATGCCAGAGCTGCGACGGCCATCATCCAGTTGACATCTTGGCCCTCGGAGACAAAGGGGTCGCGGATGCTGAGCTTGTTTGCAGTCAACGTGCCGGTCTTGTCCGAGCAGAGGATATCGACGCCCTGTTGTCGCTTGTTAGTATATGTATGATAGATGGCAGAGGAAGAGTGAGACTCACAGCAAGCGACTCAATCGCAGTCAGCTTCTGTACAATGGCCTTTTGCTTGGCCAGATAGGCAGCCCCCACAGCAAGAGTAGTGGTCGTAACGACGGGCAGACCGACAGGTACACCAATGATGAGTAGCACCAAGGCGTAGTGAAGGAGATTCTGCGACCCAGGATTGGCGATCTTGATGTGATGAAAGAAACCGCCGATCCACGCGGCGAGGATCCAGAACATGACGAGAACCAGGAGGGAAGTGCCGATGTTGTTCATGACGGCCTTGAAATGGCCCTGATCCTTTGCACCCTGGACGAGGTCTGCAGTGCGGCCGACGAAGGATTCTCTGGCTGTAGAGGTGACAATGGCGTAGGCTTTGCCACGCTTGCAGCCTGTGGTGTAGTAGACCATATCGCCCAGGTACTTTTCCACAGCAAGAGACTCGCCCGTGATGGCGGACTGATCGATGGCAACGAGCGGACGACTGCGGTACCCAAGAGTCGGAGGTTGGTACTCGCCATCACGGTCTTTCCCATTTCCTTTGAGTTCATTGTTTTGGCTGTGCTCTTGATCTTGATCTTCGTCTTGCTCTGCCTCGTCCGACTCTTCGCTGCGGTCGAGCTTGTCTTCGGCTCTGAGGCGCTTGTACACCTCAAAGTCTTCTGGACGGGTATAGTCGCAGAGGAGACGAGAATCAGCAGCCACGGTGCCGCCTTCTTGGACGATGAGCTGATGGATCTGTTAGATGTCGCTCTCAGTCAACCAGGAGGTGTCTTACAATATCTCCTGGTACCAGCTCACGAGCCGGGATCTCCTGCTCATTGCTGTCTCTTACAACCGTGCATCGCATGGCAATGTCTCCCTTGAGGCTCGCAACGACGTCGGCGGCTTGTTTCTCCTGGTAGAATCCGACAAAGGCGTTGAGGAAGAGGATTCCCAGGATGACTCCAAAGTCGACCCAGTCACCGAGACCAACAGCCAGCAGCGCAGCAACCTCCATGACTGTTCAATTCTTGTTAGTGAGTCCATTTTAATATATAGAGAGTAACAACTTACCATAAAGAATTGGGCCTGTGAAGAAACCCAAAAATTTGACAAACAAGTTCTCCTTCTCGGCTGTAAGCTCGTTCCACCCAGCTCTCTTCCTCCTCACATCGACATCTGAGGACGCAATGCCAGTGTGCATGTCAGTCTCGAGCCAAGACTCTGGTATCCCCTGCTTAACAGGCGCAACCTCCTGGGTGTCGACACCTCCCAGCTGCCACCATCGCTTCTTGCGACCCTTGCCGGTGCTCTCTTCCTCTGGAACGCTGCGGCGTCGCTCATCGCGGTAGACGCTGATGTAGCGGTCCAGAGCAGGATACTCGCCGAGGTCTTCCACGCCTGGGACGTAGACGCTGCCAATGCGTCCTCGAGACTGGCGTCTAGCGGCGTTGGCCTCGAGGTCGCCGTCGCCAGAGGCCTTCTTTTTGCGGTGGAATAGACCAGGCATGGCTGATGCGCTTTTGCTACTTCAATTGATCTTACAATGAACTTTAAGTCCCCTACAGGATGAACTGCAGATATCTCTTGTTTCTGTCCCCGGCTGGACTTTGCTATTTATTGTCCAGACACCAGACATTGACCTTGGCCCATTTGGGTGGTGACGATCATAACTGTAACCACCCGTCGATGCCGCTCCCCCTCCTCGACAGCCCGATAGAAACATCCATCCTATGGCATGCGCGCGGTTTCCATCCCGGCCGAGTTATCCGGACGCCTTGTAAAAGCCTCAACGGGAGGTGCCAGCGGCTGAGATTCCATAACCTTTCCACGACCAAGGTTATCAGGATTCCGGGACCTGGACCGGTCGGGAGGCTTGACGCACAGTACGGTACAATGTATCACAGTAGCCGGGCTGATCTCATGATCCCCCGGCTCACGAGGCTCTCCTCCCCGAGATGCCATCGCAGCGTCTCGTCTCGGCGGGAGTAACCAACAGAGTTTATGGGTTGGGGTTGTGAATGGCCGACACTCAACCTGACATCCGCCAGAACCGAAAAAGCCGCCCTCTTTATCCCTCTCGCCCACGGATATGCGGCATCCGCCGTGGCATCATCATTATGACTTGCCGTGCCCTCCTGTGAAGATTCTCGACCGTCGGGACACGCTCATCATGGCGTCACTGCTACACACCATCGATATGTCATTAGTTTCGTGCAGATACCCTTGCTGTCACATTCTTTTGCATGTCAACTGACACCTTTTTGTACCCGAAAATAGTGGTTCTTATTGGTTGTCACTTGAACCGAGGCACTATTGCAGGAGAGTTGATGCATGAGTTTCGAACAAGCAACATTGCTTGGCACATCCGATACTCATCTCCCGCTGTTGTAATCACCAATATTACTTCCTGGTGAGTTGGCGCATAGGTTGCGAAAGAAGCGAACAATGTTCTAGTGTTCAATATCGCGTCTTTCGAGGCTTTGGGAAGCCCCCAAAAGAAGCTGCGAGGAACGATACATGTGCTTGTGCTTCTCCTCGCTCAACCTCGCTGGTTACTTGATACACCTCAGATACAACGTGAAAGTCCCTCCAATCAGTCCATCACTCGGCCGTTCGGCATCTTCATTCTTTATAACCTCATTGTTTCCGTGATTTGCTACACCCACTCACGAGACCTCCCATTCTATCATGCTTCCACACGGCCCGCGGATGCCGCATTGTTATTGCAGAAGAGGCAGGGGAGTAGTGGTGTAAGAAGCATACTGTTGCCCATCAACTTGAGTGCTGTCAACTATATTTGCCGTGCTTCCTGTATTGGGAACAACGTTTGAGAGCCGTCTTTTCCGGGCCTTGAGCGATCTATTGCATCTGATTGCACCGAAGCTGGTAATTCATGGTGTAATAATTGAGGGGGTGGTAATAGGTTCCTCTGATGGATATATGGGTTGATAGTTTAAAGAGCCAAGACTCCTAAGCGTCTCTACTAGCTGAAATAGGCTTGTGATGTTGATTGTGACAACGATAATGTCTCTTGTTAGCCCACCTACATACGAAGCAGTGTCCCGCCATGGACCAAGAGCACAACTATCGACCGGCGAGTTGATCTGCCTAATATTGGATGGCAGTTCCATCTATTCAGCTGGGAGCCCTCTCCCCCGTTACGAACTGAGCGTCTCGCCTCGCGAAGCAACATGTCCATTCCTTGGCATCAAGAAGATCAGGTATCGGTTGTCGAGGAGCAATGGGCAAGGAAAACTTCGACTTCGGTCGGACGACATGTATACGTGCCGCGATACTTCGTTCCGCTTACACACCCGACGGCACATTATCATCAACGGGAGGACAAGGGATAGCCGCACATGCAGCTACGTGAGGCTCCGGCCTGGAATTACTGGCTGGTCATCCTGCAGTGCTGTAGGCTACTTCAAGGCTGCTCGAAGACGAAGAGGCAAGCAGACAACATGGAGTGATGATACCGGACGTATGATAGCTATCGAAGAGGAGGCCATGCTGATGGAAAGCGGAGAGCTGATATCTACACCGAGTCTCAGACTACTTCGCGTATTGAGCGATAGAGACCTGGACCTCATGGTGACCTGTTGGGTCGCGCGCCTTTGGAAGAAAGCCAAAAGACAGTTGAAGGGATGCATGTGTTGGTCAAGAGGTGAAGTTACACCTGTTCCTTCTGGCATGCCTGTATATACTGATCCTGGTCTCAACAGCCTCGAATTGGAAGCCTGGCATTGCTTCCTACATGTCTACCCCGTGTCCTCCATACTCTTCTTTTCCCGACCGAGGTTATAGCGACCATGAATTTAGCTGCGAGGCGCTACTGAGCTGCCGAAGCTTGAGTGGAGAAAATCCGGGGTAGACGCCCAAGGCGAGCTCAACACCTACAATCACGCCATCGAGGATGCAGTCCAAGGTACCGGTAGCTTGGGAAGGTTTTTCAGAGGATTCTTCATTTGCTGCTTTCTCAGAAACCACCCTCTCATAAGCCGATCCTCCTTTCATTCCTGCCCTGCTTTGACGAGTCCCCGGAGCCATGTCCCCACATTCGGACGCCGCTCCGAGTCCAGTTCCGAATCAGCCTCCGAAAACAACTCCGAACACGTCTGCGTCACGACAGAAGCTTGCAAGACGGGCATGTGACTCGTGCAAGGTGCGAAAGATTCGATGCTCAGAGACACCCCCCTGCACGGGCTGCGCAGCCTCTGGGATCGAGTGCACCTTTAACCGCCTCCAGGCGACTCGTGGTCCTCGGGGACTTCGGGCAAAGACCCTTGATAAGATTGAGCGGAGACGTCGAGGCAAAGTCGATGTCAAGTGTGTAGATCGCAATGGGGAGAATAACGGCAGAGGGCAGCAATCCAATGAGATAACCTGCTTGGTGGACGTGCTCGACGTTTACGCAGAGAGACTGTTTCCTATCTGGCCTATCTGCGATGCTGCTGACCTGAGCAACAAGATCAAAGACAACCCTAGCAGAAATGATTCAACGAGGTTTCTAGCCAATGCTGTAGCCTTAGCTACTATTGCGCAGCTGAAACTGGAAACGACATGGCAGCCCAGCGTGGACAAGGTAGAGGCTAGCGGGCTAAACGGAACCCTTGATCTGCTTGACAGCCTTCGCATCTCATTCTTCTTACACATTTACCATGAGAATGCTTCGCCCGGGGGCACCAAGTCGCTTGTGTATCTGCGCGAGGCCATCACGCAGGCTCAAATACTCCGGCTTGATCGCGAGTCGACGTACGCATCGCTGCCCGAGGCAGACCAACATGTTTCGCGACGGGTTCTCTGGCTACTGTTTGTAACAGAAAGGTGCGTCAAATACTCACTAAATAATTTAATCTACTAATAATCTATGCTAGAGGCGTCGCGCTTCTTCATAAACTCCCTATAGTACTGAAGCCCAACATCCTGTTCCCATGGTTTGGCGGAGCCGACGACCAGGCCGAGGTCCTGCCCGCCTTTCTAAAGCTGGTCCATCTATTCTGGGTATTCGATCAATCCGGAATCTTTGAGATTCTGCGAAATGCAGACACAGACTCTGACATTCCCAACATGGCGTCCGTTGCCCAGAGCTGTCTGGAACTACTCCAGCAGAAGCTCCTCGACTCGGTCGACAATGATGATTGGGGTCCCGTGAATCAAGTTCAGCGTGCAGACATGTTTGTTACTCGACAGTGGATGCGTGCTGTTCTCTGGAGGGCGTCGTTGCGCTTTGGGATTGTCATTCCGGGCATGAATCCGATTGATATCGCAAACGACTTTTTGAGCCTGGTCTCTGAGCTTCCAAAGGCTGCGCTTGAGTCTCATGGGCCAACTTTGGTAAGCAGTCATCTGCTTTTGATCCAAGGTGATACAGTACTAAGATAAAGCAGGAGTTCAAGACGTTTGAGATTGCTACGGCGGTGATCGATGCAATGGCCAGCAACCATTCGGCCATTCCAATTGATCAGCCAGGGCCAATCTTACACCGCCTGCGAGATATTTTATCCTCCTGCCGAGGAGGCAATCGGACTCTTCTATCACTTCTCACCATGAAGATGGACGCCGTGTCCGGGTCGGGGCTTCTGCTAGAGGCCCCGAACGACGATGCCATTGTTTTCCAGATGAATACCCAATCTGGATTTGATACAGTTGAACTCTTGGCGAGCCAGTCAAATATCTCCATGCCTACGTATCAATTCATGGAAGAGCAGGCGTCCCAGATTTGCTGGCCGCCGCTGGACCTGGGATATCTCGTCCGATCACCATCTCCACTGACTCGGATGCTGCTGGAATCGATGCCCAGAGACGTTGCAGAGGAGAACCAGACACTCCCAAGCTAACAAAAGACCTCACTAGAGCTGCGCGATGACATCTTGCGGAGGTTTTCTTGCGTCATTTTACCCCGGTCGCTCGGTGTGACTCCCTCCCCGCCTCGCAGAATTACTCCGAGGGTTTCTCCGTCAGCTTGGCTCGGTGTATATGGGTTCACTTGAGCAGCTCTTGATCAAACAGGTTGAAAAGAGCATAGCATTTTCTCGACATTTCACATCTTTCATCAACATTCTTCACAATGGCTTGGCCTGAACCTCGAAACACCGGCATGATCTACCGCCGTCTCGGCCGGTCTGGACTTCATGTTTCTGCCATCAGTCTTGGTGGTTGGATGACCTATGGAGGTTATGCCCAAGATGAACAGGCATTTGCTTGCATGAAGAAGGCATACGACCTTGGCGTCAACTTCTTCGACACGGCTGAGAACTACACCGCTGGAGAGTCCGAGATTGTCATGGGCAAGGCTATTAAGCATTTTGCGTGGAAGAGAAGCGATCTGGTCATCAGCACAAGTAAGCAGCTATCCTTCATCCCTAATAGATTGCTATACTGACAATATCAAAGAGATCAACTGGGGCGCTGTCAATGGAGAGATCCTGGTCAACAACCATGGTCTTTCGAGGAAACACATCATTGAGGGTTTGGAGGCTTCACTCGCCCGCCTGCAACTGAAATATGTCGACATTGTCTATGCGCATCGACCAGACAGATTGACCCCTATGGAGGAGACAGTGAGGGCCTTTAATTTTGTAATTGATCAGGGCATGGCTCTCTACTGGGGTACCTCTGAATGGAGCCCTGATGAGATTGCAGAGGCTGTAAGTACCCCCCCGGCAAGCTCCCTAGCATAATGGCTGACAAGCTAGGTTGGCATTGCCCGCGACTTGCGCATGATCCCCCCGATCGTGGAGCAGCCTCATTACAACCTGCTCGTCCGCGAAAAGGTCGAGGGCCAGTTCCAACGTCTATATGAGCGTGTCGGCCTCGGTCTCACCACCTTCAGCCCCATCAAGATGGGTCTACTCTCGGGCAAGTACAACGACGTCGTGGACGGCCAACCGCCCAAGGACTCCCGGTTCGGAGCGAGCAAGGACGGTTTCGCCGACTTCATGCGTGGCCGCATGGGAAGCGACGACTGGAAGGACGAGATCGAAAAGGTCAAACAACTCAAGCCTATCGCGGACAAGTTGGGTGTCAGCCAGAGCCAGCTCGCCATCGCGTGGTGTCTCAAGAACCCCAACGTGAGCAGCGTAATCACGGGGGCGAGTCGGCCGGAGCAGCTGGAGGAGAATGTGGGAGCTCTCAAGATTCTTGACAAGTTGACGCCTGAGATTCTTGAAGAGATTGATGCTGTTACCAAGAACAAGGTGACGCTTGATCAGGCTAGGCAAGGCTAGGTAGTATAAAAATACCTAGGGGTTAATTAATAATAAGCTACCCCTATTTAATTCACTTCTGGAGTCTTTGATATTTACATTTCTCCTTTTGACGCATCTCCTTAAACAAGGATTCTAAACTACCAGGAGACGCTTCCTCAGCAATACGAATTGCAGCCCTGGTGACGTCCTCGGTGCAGTCTTGCTCCTTGAAGGGAATGCCCGGGATCTCTCCCACTACCCCACGGATCATCTAATCTCTAGCGACACTCCACGAGAAGTCTTTTATGGCCTTCTTGACCTCCGAGGTTAAAGGGCAACCCCTTCCATCCTGCAATTCACGCAGGTAATACCGGATGAGATCAATGCCATCACCATCTTCATGACAAGCTCGCTGATGAGCGAGAGAGAGGTTGAGCCGAAGCAGCCATATACTAGCAGAGAGCAGAGTATCATCCCGTGCTAGAACCCATCGATTTGGAAAATCGAGTCCAGTGTTCTGTCGGAATGTGCGTAGACCCATGAGACATTTCTGACTGGTCAGCTCGTCAACACAGGCGAGATCCCCGTCTTTGCCATCTCCACCAAGTACGATTCTCGTCGAGCAGATTCAAAAGCGATACAAGCTATCAGATATTCAGAGCGCAGAGGAAAAGGCCTACGAGTACTTCAAGACAAATCTGGCGTGGACTTGCCCACAACGGTCTTTCCGACGAACACCACGCGCAGCTTTGTACACTCCGGGACAAGACTTTCAGCGTGAGCTGATAGTAGGCTTCGGTAGTGCTTCACAGACTCCTCAGAAATGTCGACCAGTTCGCAAAGAGGTCGTGCATTCTGAGGTGAAGGCCGCTCCTGCGAGCGCTTCCGCTGCTTGCCATCACTTGTCACCTTTTTACTTGTGGACTTTTTGCCAAAGAGAAAAGACTTCTGTGAAGCTGGCTTCTTCACATTGGAGTCATCGCTGGCTGACGAGACGCTGGCCAATGTGCTCGGCGCTTTGGTTTTCGAGGATTGAGAGGGAGACAAGTCCTCGCCCAGGTCCTTACCAAGATGCTCACCAAACTCAATCCATTGCTTGGGTACCACGTGCTGCTCCATCTCCAAGATAGTAGCCTCGAGGTCGACAGCAATCTGTACAGTAGCCATAGGGCTCGTGGTCTTCTCTGGCTTCGTGCTGGGCTCGAAGAACCCGCCTATTCCCTCCCCCAAGGAGCAAAAAGCCGACTCACGTATGGAGGATAAGTATCAGGACGCTTGTCTACCGATATAGCAAATCGCTCCACTTCTACACCTAATCATCATGCCAAAGAAGCTGAGCCTTTGCTGTCTTGGACAAGTCCTTGTTCCTCCCCCGGTTCCGAACCCTTAGCTCTACGAGCACGCGAGTCTGGCTCTGGCAGTATCATCTCTATCGCTCCAGGTGGAGTAGCATGTTGACAAGCTGCACATGGCATGTAACCCACAGCTTGTGATTCCGCTCTCTTAAATTCGAATTGGCAGGTCCTGCCTCTGTCGTCACGTACACATGGTAACCAAAATCTCGCTACTTCCTACCCTTCCTCCTCTTAGCCGCCCCTGCATCTGTAAGTGAAGTGCCTGGAGTACCCTTTTCCTGTCCCGCATCGCCCGACTGGCTATCCTGCTCAACAGGAAGTGACACGGTGTCAGCGTCTAACTGCAACAAATGATGGCTTTCCAAGTTCTGGGAAAGACCTGTCTCTGAAAGCGACGGGACATCGAAGTCCAAGTTGGCCGGCAACTGGTTGATAGCAGAGCAAATCTTCTTGAAATGAGCGGGCATCCATTTGTCGTAGACGTTCTTCGTGAAGTGATGCGATGTCCACTTCTCCTTGCCATCGAGTGCTGTGAAATCGTATGTATGGAGCGGATGGCGATAATACTTGATGTTTTTGCCATCTACCACTGGATAGTGACCGTAGATCCGCACTGACCTATGGTCATGCGAGATGGAAAACGCAAGGATCTCTCGGTGGACTTCGCCCTCACGCTTCACAGCACGAAAGAGCTCGGCGACGGCCCGTACCGCAAGGGTCATGCTGTGGGCATTCTGGCGGTCCGCCACGTCCAGCGCGCCGCACTTCACCTCGCACGTTAGGAATGGGAAGTACATGTAGTACGTGCCCATAAAGAGGGATTGGTCTCCAGCGAGAAAGTCGCCGAGGAATGGTGACAGCTTGGTGAGCTGGTCGTCGGTGAATGCCTCGCGTCTAAAGCCCACAGAGTATTCGGGTTGCGGACCAGTCCCAGTCAGCGGGACCGAGTTGTTCCAGCCCTCGTTGACGCTCTCTATCAAGATGTCAAGGTGCTTGGCGCCAAATGTGGCAAGACTCTCAGCCGAAGGAACGATAAGCCGAGTGATATCTTGAATGACTCGGGCCTCATTTCTATTATGAATCTTTTGGCAGGTGGATTCGAAAACATCGTCGCGGAATAGTGAATCCTCAGGAACCGCTTGGGTTGCCTCAAACAAAGACCTAGCAAGACCTTTGCTTGCGCTGGTAACATCCAGGTTGGACTTGACCATGAAACTGCCTTTTGTCCCGAGTAGGGTCTCATAGCGCGGATCTAGGTAGGGTGTACTCTTCTCTTCCCTCGACATCTGATCGCTGGGTGTCATGGACGTGGCAGAATTTGATCGCTTGCGGACAAAAGACGACGAGGACCTTTTTCGGGCAAGTAAATGCTTTATGTCGAGATCAAAGAATTCTTGCGGCCACTGCCCTTCTCTCACCCAAAAATCAATTGGGTTGGCCGGCTCGTATGTGCCGCCATTGTTGGTTGGGAGTGTGTCAGAAGTATTCTCCACAAGAGACAATCTAGGAGACCGTCGAGGCATCTTCTGAGGGGAGTCAAGGTCATGATCGAGGGAGTTGACGGGTCGTTTCGTACCACGCTTGCCAGGTGTCGCGGAATCCTTTGATGAGTTACTTACGGTGCCCGCACAGTGGTAAACATGAGAATGCCGTACCAGTCGAGATAGAGTCTTCTTGGTTGGAGATGGAAACGGTTGATCGCATTCAGTGGGCTCGGGAGCTAGTCGTTGGGTCGTGCGACGGGCATTTTTCTGGATTCCCTTGGGTCGCCTTCCTATTTATCATCAGCGAGGATATCGCTCGGCGCTTCATGAAACAAGCACCTTGATCTTTTGGCGGCGACGATGTGCGACCCTTCTGGGCAGCCGGCTGTGCTCGAGTACGAGCCATGGGGTCGAGAATGCCGGGGGAGCGACGCGTTGAATTTATGTGGATGCAATCTTTGGCGTAGTCTCAACCAGTAGACGCCGGCCGGCAGTTAAGCGCGCTACCTTATTTGGGCACCTCAATGGCCATGTATTGGCCGCCAACCTCCTTTCACCAAAATTATAAGCTACTGCCCATCACTTCCTGTTCACTATGCACGATGCAATCCGACTAAGCGCCGACCAGTTCCGTTCCATCTACGAGGAGAGTTTCAAGACTTGGGCCCGGCTTTACTTTCGCGTCGTCGAGAATTCTAAGCTTCCAACCCATATACTCCTTGTTCAAGATGTTTTCCGACAACACCCGTACTTGCCACGCAACTTGAGCCTGAAGCATGACAAGAGAGGAGCACTAGCCACCGGTACCTCTATTTGGGGCTCCGCGACAGGTGCATGTGGTCCCGGACTGCCATCATTTCGACAGCCGGTGCATATCAGGGTTGCTGTAAGGGAGCCCATTTCGTTATCGATCTCTGAGATGGGCGAAGCTAAGCCTGCCTATACATCATGCTTTGCGCAAGATGGTGATTATCTTGCCATACTTATTCTGGCTTGGACATACATTCTGTCAGCTCGATGGACGGAAATTATGCCCGGATCCTGCACCCTCGCGTACACCGAGAACCAGGCAACATACCACGACAGTATGGCGAGATGCAAGGACGAACAGAACCTCATCAGCATCCATATTGGCAATGCGAGTTCGGAAGAGGCTCGATGGTGGGCAGCCGTTCTAGCGCCAGGCCGGGGCTGGCAAGCCCAAATGAAGCTTGAGCAGAATACATCCTTATCACCTTGGTCAATCCACCTCCAGCCAAGCCCAGGTTTTGTTTTGCTACACACAACCGATGATATGCCTTTATCACATCCGGCTGCATCATTCTCAGATGCTAGCACCTATCTCGACAACTTCTGCACGCGCCATAATATTATGGACCAGAGCCATGCTGCGTTAGCTTCTGTCCTTCTACTACCATCTATGAGTGGCTTCCGCACCTTGCGACTACCAGCTCCTAGAGTTAGTGATTGGAGGAATGCGACGGATCTTCCAATCGGCTGTCCTGATGGCAAGCTGCAGCATGACTGGATGCATAAGGACCATCACATAGACAAGCTTTTGACCCTGAGCTGCAACACTAGAAGCATACGTCCTATGTTGTTGAGCGCCTTCTATGAGCCCAGCATTGAATGCAACGGCATCACTCCATGGCTTCAGGGAACTTTGGCTTCGATTGAGCACCTGGCTGGCCACAACCCATACATCATTGGACGCATGTGCATGGAGCGGGCACCTAGAGTGGCGTTCCTATGGCTCGGTAGCCTTATTCTGGGTCTACAGGAGAGGCTACTGCAGGATGTTCGTTTTGGGCAGATACCGATCGATCTCCCCTCCGCTGTGTGGTCGGGAACGGTTCAGTCATTTATCCAGCAACGGGTATCCAAACCTCTTGTCACAGGTGGATACGTGTCGCGTGCGGATGAGTGTAGGCTTCTCTTCCTCTCTCAATCAGGCCATCACGCTCGGATTCCCGTGTGTCAGTGGAGACCGTTCGGTGCAACCCCTTTCGAGGATGTCGACATCGAAGTCCGAGCCCACGAAGGATGCGAAGATCATCAGCTTCAATACAAAGGAATCATCTGGGAGTGTGAGGACGATAAATTTGAGTTTCAGTCGTCGCAAGAGGCGGACAGTCAGAATCTTTCCGTTCGCTCATCGACAACGGCTCCTGATGATGCAGGACCAGTGCGAGTCTGCTTTAAAGAGCTAGACCGAGAGAGAGAGGCCATTTCGGAAAATGCAACGCGGAATATCTTTGGTTGGTTGCGCTTTGATGGTTACGCGCGGCACGAAGAGGACATATGGAAACACGAGTGGTTTGATATGTCTGAATCCGACGAAGATGATATAGGAGAGGATGAAACGACTTCTGGCGCCTCGCCCGAGCTCTCGCCGCGGATAGAGCCTTGGCTATCGGGTGTAACTCCTTCCACGAATGATTTCACTGTAACTAAGAGCCTCACTGATCAATTACAGTATCAACTCTAATGGAGTTGACCTTGCTCGTGTGTCACTTGAATTTGTATGCAAATTATCGTGATTATGAATGCATCCAAGGAACTTATATAAGTCATGTATTAAAACTCGGCCATTAGCAAACTCCGAAGAACGAGGCTTGAACGCGAGAATCAGCTAACACGGGTATCTCGGTCTTTCGCCCTCTGGCCAAGTTCCGATCAACTAACACGTCCGCGCAAGGTCGATGCAGTTTCCCACCGCTTGTCGTATTCAGAGGGCGTTGATTGGGCGTCTCCGGCCGTTTGTGGGGAGCCGCCGGTCGAGCGATTACCCAATCCGGCAATTCGCAGTCCGCTCCGAGTCCGATGTGCGCTTGAGGCCAGAGTCTCAATGGCGATGAACCATCTATCTCCGAGGCATGAAGACGGGGTTTTGGGACATGTTGAGATATAAATATGCCCTTGGAGAATCATTAGCATCAATACAATACCCAATTCAGCTACCAACTCCTCAACACCCACCTCAGCCGAGAAGTCATTCTTCACTTACACAAAACCTCCAAACTTGTATAATCACCATGGCCCAGAAGTACGCCAAGGACCAGCCCGAGGGCTTTGCCAACCACATTGAAAGAGTGGCCATCGTCGGAGTAAGTGATTCTATCTACACAAATAGCACCGACATCTAACACCTTTAGGCTGGTGGCTCCATCGGTCAATATCTTGCTAGGGCACTATTGAATACCGGGAAGCACACAGTCACCGCCATTACTCGTCAAGGCAGCACCAGCAAGATTCCTGAAGGCGCCAAAGCTGTCACCGTCGACTACGAAAACGAAGACTCCATCGTTGCTGCTCTCAAGGGCCAGCAGTTCCTGGCCATCTCCATGTCTATTACTGCTGCCCTCGGTACTCAAGAGAAGATCATCGCAGCCGCTGCAAAGGCCGGCGTCCCCTGGGTGATGCCCAACTGCTATGGCACAGACTTTACCAACGCATCTCTTGCTGAAGAGAACATGACTGGCAAGTCAGTTCTCCCAGGCATCAAGGCTATCGAGGATGCCGGTGTGTCATCCTGGATCGCCATGGGTTGCTCTTACTGGTATGAGTTCTCCATTGCCCAGGGACCGCAGTGGTATGGCTTCGACTTTAGTGAGAAGCAAAAGAAGGTGACCTTTTACGACGACGGCAAGACGCAGATCAACACCTCGACCTGGCTCCAGTGCGGCCGAGCCATTGCCGCTCTTCTGAGCCTCAAGGAGCTGCCCGAGGACGAGGACGACAAGTCACCAACCATCTCCCAATGGCGAAACAAGCCCATGTGGATCTCCAGCTTCCTCATCTCCCAGAGGGAAATGCTCGACAGCATCCAGCGCGTGACGGGCACCACGGACAAGGACTGGGAGATTGAGTATGAGGGCTCTCACGAACGCTGGAGCCGGGCGATGGATATGCTGAAGAAGGGTGACCGCAGAGGCTGGACTATGGCCATGTACGCCAGGGGATTCTACCCCAACGGTGACGGCAACGTTGAGGCCAAGCATGGTCTCGCGAACGATGTCCTTGGACTTCCCAAGGAAGACTTGGATGAGGCTACCAAGAGAGCACTCGAGATGGTTGATGCCAGCTACAACTACTTTACGAACAGGAGCAAGTAAAAAGAAGGAGAGAGAAATCGTTAGAGTTGGATTGGTTGTTGGCTTAGACAGTAGTGAGATTTAACATTGTTACAAGGTTCCCAATCTAGAAGTTGGTCGCGAATGGAATCAAGGACCACATCTTGCCGACCACGTTTTCCAGATGAACGCAATTACAGGTTGGAACAGCCTGAACAAAAAGAAAGGAGGTGATCCCTCCTGAATCGTGATTCCGCCCGGGCTCGAACCGGGGACCTTCTCGGTGTTAACGAGATGCCATGACCAGCTAGACCACGGAACCGAGGCTATCTTGTTGGATGGAAACCGGCCGAGCGTATGGGGGCCATCTCTTCTGAGAATGGGGCCGGGTAGGTTGAAAAAAAAGGAGAGCAGAGGGTGGAGTTGTGGCGGTTTGAAGTGCAAAAAGAGTGGTTCCGCCCGGGATCGAACCGGGGACCTTCTCGGTGTTAACGAGATGCCATAACCAACTAGACCACGGAACCTGAGTTGACGAGATCGGATGATCTCTGGTGCTTGCTGGAAGGGCCGATCCTAGGAGTGTCTATGGTCCAACGGGTTTTCTCAACCGAGCTCTGTGCAACACGCCTGGTAACTACAAAGGAGAAAGTCATGGAAGAAGGAAGCTGGGAATCATTCATGATGTCGGTCTCGCTCATCAAGATTTCGGTGCAAAGTCTCAAGTTTCAGAGGTCTGGTTTGAGCATGTAGATCTCACCACTGTGCTCTTTTATATCGTGCCTGGCAAATCCCCTTGGAGGCGTCATAGAAGTCAACAATGCGGATCTCATGGCTGACATTTTCAGAAGGTAAAAGTTTATATTCGCTTTAATGCAGCATGATTACTGCGGTCAAGGCTCTATCCACTGTTCCTTAGGCTGACGTAGTTGGCCCTCGGTGTCGTGAACGTGACCCTTCCGCTCACTATTACTAATTTAACGCCCAGGCTCAGGCTCAAGCTCAGGCTTGCATTGGAGGGCGAGAAGGGGGCTGTACGATAGATTGCGTGTGCCGTCGTAGCCAGTTTAGATAGTACCCAAGAGGTCTCCTTCAGCATGTGGCTGTGTCACGAATACTCGTTTGAAAACACAGGCTGGATATCATATCCACGGTTCAGGACATGGCAACTTGGTCTCGCTGCTCTGAAAAGTTATGACATTGGTAATAAATAAATAAAGAACAAATTTCTATCAATGTCTATTATATTCTAACAAATTCTTTCTTTTATTTTGCTTCTTTTATACCGCAGGTATATGTTATACTTGCAACTCTAATCTCTTAATTATAAACCCCAGCTTCCATGTTGACCCGCCTTAGAGATCCTCCTAAACAGATAGAGAGCAACTTTTAACTAGAGTAGAATTACATATTGCAAGTGGCTAGAGGAGATGTGACGTCTATCCAAGATTTATTGGAGCGTGAGCGAAACTCTTCCAAGAGGCGACTGTTTTCGTATATCACCCTAGGGTATGTTGTGAGCAAGTATCAGGTAGGTATTCTCAATGTGAGGACTGCTGTAAGCTGGTAAAAAGCCTAAAATAAATGATAGGTCATCTCAGTGATGAGATGAATCTGAATTGTGTTGCATGCACGTGCAGTCTGAGTTACAATTGCCCTTCTGATGCTGGAAATATCAGCTGTCAATATCTATATCGGTTTTTGGTGAATCCATTTGCGCAAGCCTAAGGAGCAATGCTGGGTTCTTCCAGACAGAAAAGGTGTCTATATGCGTATGACTAAAACCATCAATTTTGTATCTAGCCCTTTTTTGATTCTATACTTTTTATCTGCCTTCCTATCATGGATGGTTGCTATCGAGGACGCCACTCGGCGCCGAGCCTCAAGGATCCGTTGGGATGGGCCTGCGGCTTCATCTCTTGGCGTGCTTGGCGATGCGCCCTAGCGTCTCGTAGCAGAGCCTCAAATTTGATGGTTGACGTCGCTGGAAGAGAGTATGATGAGGGGATCGAAAAAGGCATTGTTTCTGGCTCTGACCTGGTCTAAAAATCAAGCTTGAAGGAGAGGTGATTCGTTCTCCAGTCCACTGCCACGCCCCGGCTGGTATCAGCATCCAGTGTCAGCTGCTGCACTGCTGTCGCTAATTAGATGAGTGCTAGTCTCTCAGTCGGAACGCTGAATCGTGAAATTGTTTGAAATTCAAGAAAGCCCAACGTTCTGTTCAACTTTGTCGTCTCTCAGCTCAGCTCCCTCGGCTCCCTCGGCGCTCATTGAGATCGGCATCCCTTCCGACCTTTGCTCGCCAAGGCATTAAACCACGGTCGTTCCACCATCTCGTCATGACCGGAGCGCGCTCATATCCCCTTTCCCGGCGCTCTCAGTTCACGTTCTTCAACGGGCATCCTCCGACGTGGCCAATATTCGCACTCAGAGCAAACGATGGCTGAATCGAGCAATTCATTACTCAATAGAAACCCACCCCGACACGGAGACGAATTCCTGGAGACCTTGGGGAAGACCACACGGGGTCGCGGGGGACATCGCGGAGTAGGCCCATGGGCGAGAATCTCGCCGTCGAGCCAGTTCAGCGGATTCTAAACGTAACAGAAATCATGGGATCAGGGGTTCGTCTCCAGTGTTTTGGAGATTCTCGACACGGGTCGCCTGGGGTTTTCCGGATGGAGTTCTTTTCTCACAAAGGTGAGATGTTGCCACTGAGACCCTCTTTAATGGAACGGAGTCGCCGTTTGGCGAGCTAGGCGTAGCCGGTCGATGCCGGTCCTGATGGTACAGAGCCGCGCCTAGACAGTCTACTACAACTTACAACTGCCAATGGGCGCTGTCATGTCCCGGCTCGACCGGATCAGCTGCGTCATTTGACTCGAGCAGTCGGTTAAGTCGGATGCCCACGGGCAGGGGGTTTACACGCACAGGCCAGTATAAGCCCATGGAGCGTTTATTGCCATGAGCAATATCCAGGAGTCACAACTTTTCGGAGCCGTAGCCCAGATCTCGTGTTTGGAGAGCCAAGACCGGGGTTCGGTGGAGAGCTTTTTCCTGGGGCTCCAACCTCTCCCAAGCAATGGGATTGATATTATCTATCTCCAGGGGATAGATACCATCTGCTGCTTGGGCCAGTGAGGTATTTATGACCCCCATGGGGCTGATTAGACTTATTTTGTGTCGTCTCCTGATGCATTATCTACTAGTCCGCGCTGTGTGTGTAGCAAGGCGTCTCGTGTCTAGCCGTACTTCCGAATTGCGCGCGCGCGCTCTGCACTATCTATCGCGTCTGACCATAATGTCGTGGCTGATTCAAGCATTGACCATGTTTCAAGCTGATTTGAAAGGGAATTGAGCATGGAGCTGATGAGAGAAGGGCGCGCATGGCAAGGAGTTGGTGTGTTGAACACATCTGCATATGCATGCTTTTGGCACTTGGATGATTACCATGTCACCATCATCGACGGGAGAGACATTGAAGAGCAAATACTGTTCTTTTAAGCTTATAATACAAACTTCAAATGACCAAAACCTCCATCAAACCAAGTCCGTCCGCTTGCTGAACCTCCATTGACGTGCTCCCTCCCGCCTTGACAGCATCACCCACCCCCAACACGAGACAGCCTCTCTCGTCCTATCACACGATGGCGTGAGGTGGGATGTCCCCCTGCCGTCTCTTCTAGAAGCCCAAAGGAATCGTATGGCTTGCATGAGCCGCGGCTATTACTGCAGGGTCTTTGGCAGCCGCAATCCCTCTCTCAAAAGCGTTCTAGAACAGAAGCAGATTAATCGCCTCCCGGCCCGGGGGGTCAATCCCCACAACGTCATTCTCCTATGGGGCACGCTTTCGGGGGTAGCATGGAAAAGAAAAGTTTGTTACGCAACCACATTACTGACCGTCTCCATGATACTCCTGTGCTAGAGAGCTGGGGGGACTGGGGACTACTATTCCAACAAGGGGAGTGATCCTCCGTCAACGGACTCGTTAGTGAGACTTGGGGGATTTTTAAATACCTGGCCGCCCCAAGTGCCAGTTTTACTTTTCCTTTCGACCTCACTCGTCCTCGTATTTGTTTCACAGCGAAATTGTCAACATATCCATCATGGAGGAGCAACAGACCCACGCGGACAAGAACGTCCACTTTGACGACTCGGCAGCCCTCGAGCAGCTCGGCCACAAGCAGGAGCTCCAGAGGAATTTCTCCAAGGTTTCTCTGCTCGGTCTTGCATTTGCCATCCTCAACACCTGGACTGCCCTGTCCGCCTCCATCAGTCTCGCCCTCCCCTCCGGCGGCCCCAGCGCCGTCATCTGGGGATTGATGGTCGCTGGTGTCTGCAACCTCTGTCTGGCCGCTCCTCTGGCCGAATTCCTCTCTGCCTACCCCACAGCTGGTGGACAATATCACTGGAGTGCTCTGATCAGTTGGCCTAGATGGTCTAGAGGCATCAGCTACGTGACGGGTTGGATCAACGCTGCCGGCTATGTCATCCTGACTGCCACCGCGCCCCTTCTCGGAAGCACCTTTGTTATGGACACCATCTCGTTTATGCACCCCACCTACGAGTCCAAGGCATGGCACCAGTTCCTCATCTACCTCGGTTTCACCTTCATCGCCCTCTTCATCAACGCCTTTGCCAACCGCCTCCTCCCCCTGTTCAACAAGGCTGCGTTCCTCTGGAGCATCTCTGGTTTCGTCATCATCAGCATCACTGTCCTCGCCTGTGCTTCTCCCAACTACCAGAGTGGTAGCTTCGTCTATGGCAAGTTCCTCAACGAGGTTGGCTGGCCCGATGGCCTCTCCTGGCTCCTTGGTCTTCTTCAGGGTGCTTTCGCCCTTACTGGCTTCGATGCTGCAGCTCACATGATTGGTACGTCCCAGTTTTAGTGTCTATCACTTACTATTCTTTTGCTAACCATTCACAGAGGAAATCCCCAACGCACGAAAGGAGGGTCCCCGCATCATGATCTGGTGCATCCTCATCGGCATGGCCTCCGGATTCATCTTCCTCTCTTGTCTCCTCTTCGTCCTCAAGGACGTACAAACCGTCATTGAGTCCCCCGCCGGCGCTCTCCTCCAGATCTACTTCGACGCCACCAACAGCAAGGCCGGAAGCGTCTGCCTCATCGTCTTCTCTATCGTCTGCATGGTCTTCACCGCCACTGCCATCATGACCACCAGTGCCCGAATGACTTATGCCTTTGCCCGAGACCGCGGTCTGCCCTTCAGCAGCGTTTGGGCTGTTGTTCACCCCACTCTGGATGTGCCCCTGAACGCCCTTCTCTGGACTACCGGCTGGGTCATCATCTTTGGTCTGATTCTCCTGGGAAGCTCTAGCGCCTTTAACGCCATCACTGCCGCTTCTGTCGTTGCCCTTGGTTAGTTTTCCCACCTCAACTATTTAGTACCAGTAACTAATATCCAACAGGTGTCACCTACGCTATCCCTCCCTTCATCCACCTCTGCCGTGGTGGGAACATGCTCCCCGAGGACCGACCCTTCAAGCTCAGCACCCCCGTCAGATGGATCTGTAGCGTGGTCGGTATCGCCTGGGCCATCCTCACCACCGTCCTCTTCGTCTTCCCCCCTGAGCTCCCCGTCAC
This sequence comes from Fusarium piperis, assembly GCA_027886205.1. Taxonomy (NCBI): domain Eukaryota; kingdom Fungi; phylum Ascomycota; class Sordariomycetes; order Hypocreales; family Nectriaceae; genus Fusarium; species Fusarium piperis. Next base: position 498,923 of record RZGM01000004.1, on the reverse strand, counting down.
CCCCACCAACATGAACTACTGCATCGCCGCCTTTGGCATCATCCTGCTGATCGCTGTCGTCACCTGGATTGTCGATGGGAGGAAGAACTACAAGGGACCCCTTATCAACATCAACCATGATGGCGCGACTCTGGAGGGTGCCTCGATGGCTGATACGACTTGCACTTCTAATGCAGAGGATGATCTGAAGGGTCATTGAGCCCTAGAGTAGAAGTTGCACTTTGAATTGGCAAGCCTTGGATTTTAGATTCGCTTTGAAGTTTGATGAAAATACATTATAAATCATCACATTCACAGGCGCCATGTTAAGCACTCAGTTCCTGTGACTAGCCATCTATATTGACGCACATGCCTCTATCCACCATATCAGTGTAATATGCAATCCGAATCTCGACTTACAAGATTTCCTTTCTCATGGGCAAACCTGAGCTGATGCTGCTTTAACCTGAGCTTGGGGTGATTTATGGCAAGCGCAGGATCCCGACGTCCTCGGATTCCGGCGAGTTGCTTATTCCACTCACAACTCGACATTGGCCGCCTCACTGTTCCGAGGTCATCAGACATTTATAACGACATCCCAAGATGCCGACTCCTCTGAACGGCTCAAGGAGCCGGTGCCTATGGACAATCAGCATATGCGGGCGCAGCGTTGAGGTCCATGTCAAGCACGCGGAAGCCCATCCTCCCGCTGTCTGACTCAACTGAAGATCACGAGTCGTGAGCTAATAGCAAATAGTAATAGAGACATGTTTGATCTAGCATCACCGAAGACTCTGCCTTGTCGAGAGGAATCCAATCCCTGGCGGTGGATAAGGTGGTGCGTCAAGGAGGTTCATTTGCCTGCCTAACTCCGTTGGTGTGACTCGGCAGTTGGGTGAGTGGCTTGAAGCAACGAACGGTTACGCCTCTCTTCTTTACGAGTAGCACCTTATCTCAGACTCTAGGACGTTAGCGGAGGGAAATCGGGCTAGGCTTCTATATAGTGTGGAATCTATGCGGTTCAACCACGAGCATATAAGCCAGATAATGCCCATCCATCTTCCACTTGGCCGTACTGTGAGAGAAAGTCCCTTATCTTTTATCTTCCTACGCATCTCCAACTCAAATATGATATCGGAAACTTACGATGCTCGGCTGCCGCAATGCTTCGCTCCTCCTGCTTCTTAGGCGGCCGCTGTGCCACTGTGCGACAACGAGGCACACTCGGGTTCTGGAAAATCCAAGGATTCAGCAACTAGATTCCCTCTGGCATAGACTCTGATGCTGAAAATAAAGACGATGAGAGTCGAGGCTTCTGAAAACCCTCAATCTTGCGTAGCATGTACTTTAATCAAAATCCTGGGCCTTTTGGGTAAGTCTTTGGCACTCTGATTCTTTCCTTGGTGAGGTTCTAAAGGAGATGTATAGAGCACGGGCACCAAACATGGCATCACCAAGAGGCCGCCACCAGCTTGGAGACTGCGTCAACTGCATCCATAAATCCAGTGGAAGACGCTCCGACTTAGTCAAACGAGTCACAAGTGTCCGTAGAGACATGTTCATGAAGATGACAACTTCGCGGCCTCGCTTAATCCCCTGAAAGTCAGCCATGTCTGGGTGTGTCAGACAGACAACGGCTGGCCCCTGTACCCACCAGCGAACCGGGCACCATGACGGTCGATGCTCTTCTTACGGAGGGTCCTGCGATGGGGCACAGCTAATTCCAAGTACCCTTCAGTGAGCACACCCCACCCGTGTAACTGCCAGCCCCGGCGAGGTGGTCCAGACGCTACTCCTGGAGAGCGAAGCGTTTGTGGGCATTTCGTGTGATGATAGCATCCATGGAACCCGTGCTACATCCCCCGCATTAAGAATGTTACCCGAACCGTGTTAGAGGCAAGACTTTGACGACACAAACTGCGGATCCAGCGATGCTGAGTCTCAGATCTCGGAACTGGGATCTGGATTGTTAATTAGAGCCCAAGCGCATCCCCTCCCACAAGGGCTGCCGTCCCCCGCCGTTCTTGTCACAGATCCTCACGCGCATATGAAACGGTGCACGTTAAGGATAGTGATGTAGACACGGAAGGTTCTGGCAATGAGGATGGCCTCGATGTTCTAGAATCCGTGCGTGATAAGGACTATTGTCCTTAGCTATTAATATAACTTAGTTATACTTTATACCTTAGAGTATATTACTAGATATAATATTACCTGTTTAAGATTATATAATATTCTTTACTAATATAAACCTATGGTTTATCCCTTAGGAATTATACAACTATAGAAGTTTTTTTTAATATTAGAATAATAATACTATAAAGTATTAATATTACTATATTCTTTATTATAGCTAAAACCCGGCCTTAATAGGATAACCGCGTAAAATAGATAGCTGAGTCAGGTTCGGAGCCGAGCCGGCAAGCTCCTTTAGAGCGGTGAGTGAGTCGTAAATATATCCGCCTCGAACCTGCAAACTTTGATAAATGATCTTGCCATGAATGATTCGAGGTATTTTTGGTTCCGTGCAAACTGCTGTGGTCCCGAATCCACTTGACATTGAGGAGAGAATCTGCCTGACACCTTGCTCGGTGGGGAGACTCAACCCGGCCCGATTAAACGGGCAAGGATTCGCGGACTCTCCGGGATAGTCGGAATGTCCGCGGACCCAAGGGACACACGATTGAGCAAATTCAAGAAGGGTTTCTAGGAAGATTCTGATTTTCACTGGAAACGGTGGTGTTGCTCGCGTATATAAAGATCCCGCGTTGTCGTACCTCCGGACCCGAATGAGACAGGAACACAACCCAATTGCCTACAAAAGCTCCCTCTAGCAACTTTTTACATTGGTTCATCATGCGCTTCAACCTCACATTCGCCCATTTGTCCATGGCGCTTGGTGCTGTTACAGCAGCTCCTGCCACTATGGCCAAGCCCAACAACAACCTACCTGCCTATTCATTCAGGCCTGAAGCTGATGAGTCGTACTGGAAGGTAAGCAGAGTTTAACCCTCTCTTGTTGTTCCGAGCCGAGCCGCAACTGACTCTATGTCGGTACAGTCGAGTCTGCCAGTCCTGTTCAATTTCAGCACCTCGCAGTTTGACAAGACGGTCAATGGCAAGGCCGCTGCCAGCTCATACTGGACCAGTTCCTTTCTGACGGGCCTTAACAAGCGGCAATACCTCGCCATCTCCCACGCATTCACGGACATGCACAACTCGTCATATTACCGGTCTTCGGTGCTGGATCTGAACGATCTGGAGGTCTATCACTCAAAGGTTACATACTCCAACGACACCGTGCTGCAGAGCGACTCCCTGCTCAAGTTGACCCTGGCCCAAAATGGGTTTGAGAGCACATCCGTCGACAACGTATCTCAGATGCGCACCTGGAGCAACCACGGGAAGGTCAAATTCAACATCAAATACAACGCTACGTCCAGCGCAATCGTGGACGGCGGCATGGGCCTGTTCACGTTCGGAAATGGCCTGTCTTACGAGTGGGGTCTTCCTAGCTGTCGAACCGAAGGCAGCGTCACACTCGACGGCCACGAAATTACCATTGATCCCAGCAACTCGTTCACTTGGTATGATCGCCAATGGAACGATGGCCTCCCCGTTGGAGGCAACTGGACCTGGTTCCAGTTGCATCTGCCGAATTCTCGAACCAAGTTCAGCATCTGGGCCATTGAGGACGAGGTTACCAAGCGGGCCGACTACTTTACCACGATCCGTCTAGAGGATGGCTCCCAGAACCTCGTCCCGGTTACCTTCCTTCCTGATTACACCCGTCAATGGCATTCACCTGCGAGCGGATTCTATTATCCCCAGGATTGGACTCTGATCGTTGGTGATTATGCCACTCTCCGAGTTTCTAGCGCCACCAAGAACCAGGAAATCGTGGGTAACACCGTCTTTTCCACTGCGTATGAGGGTTTTGTGACCTTCGATGGCGAGATTGATGGCCAATACGTTGATGGATATGGTGTTGTCGAGGTCCTGTTTACTAGCTAAGTCGTCAGCTTTTTTTCTTCTTGGCGATACTAGATGGAGGCTCGATAAATAGTTAGAACTCCCGGCCCTTTGGTTTATTCTCGGCCGAGAACTTGTAACCAGAGCCAGGCACTATGTTCTATAGTGTTGATACTTTTTATTCTTATGTTAAGGTAGTGGAGTTATGCATAAAGGTGGTGTTATTATAAAGATGTTCTCTTCTAGCCTATCTGCTTGCTGCTCCCTCAAGGGCAGGTTACTTCCACGATAACAAAGAACACAGTATTTCCACATATCATTGAAATCACTACCCAATATTAATACAATTACCTAGCAGTAATAGCATTCATTGGTGCATGGTCTCTTTTTTAAATAAATACATAGGAAGGAGCTGGCTAAAAGTTTTTATCTTTTAGTGCTGGGAAAAGGTCTCTGATAGATAGGTGGCGGGTGATATCCCATTGTCAAACCCATGGTTACACCTTGGTTAAGAGGACGAAAAGAAGGCGGGTAAGGCAGTCAAGCCAGGTATTGCCCTGATCAGCGGGCCGATGTACCCTATCTGGCATGCGGCTGTTTGTAAAAGGAGGAGAACGGGCTACAGCGGGCGATCCTTAGCAATGCCAATGATGCTGAGACTTGATTAAATCCTCCATCTCAAGAAATGCCCAGCACCAGCCCACTTCAGCAAAAACATTATAATAAAGTTGGTCCCATCCTCCCTTTCCGTGCCGCTCTTGATATGTGACGGTGTAGCGGCGCCAAAATCCATGATAGTCTTATTATGCAGCGTATAAGTCGGCCAGTATGGGACAGTTTCTTCAAACGTGGCCGAGTTAGTAAATTAGTATGAATGCATCTTATTCTCAAGCTCACTCCTATAACTTGAGAACTCGGAGGGGAGAGGGAACCTTTCCCTGTATGCCTTAGCGGCGGCAGACTGGCTGATTGTTATTGCGACCATGGTGTTGTGAAATTAAAAACCGGTTTGAAGGTGGATTGTCGTACGGGGGGTCAGAGCAGGCAGCTTTATACCCGTTGGGAGGTTATCTAACTTTTTATGATGCAGCTAGGTGTGAGTCTTCTGTTGATATTAATGACACGTCTAAGATATGCAAGGGAAAGGCTAAAACATAAGCCACGGTGTTAGCATTGGGATAATGATGCTATGAAGTGTTGATATTGTGTTATTTGTTATAGCTGAAACCCGGCCCTTGATGGGATAACCGCGTAAAATAGATAGAAGCCTTTATGGAATCTAACAATAAGATGAATGGAGTTCACTGTGGCCTGGAAGAGCGCTTCCCCACGGTATCAACTACCGCAAGGTCTCACACCAGGCTATCGATGATGTGGCTAGGAATGTTTTGGCTCTGATCAAAAAGGTCACGGCTGTCGAGCACATGTCCACGCCGCCGGAATATGACACCCAGAACAGCGAGATTGCTTAGGAAGGAATTGTCTTGCTCAAGAATGACAACAAACTCTATCACTCACCGACGTCAAGGGGAAGAAGTTGGGTCTGATTGGAGACCACCTCAAAATCCCGCTTTATATGGTGGTGGTAGTTTGAAAGTCAAGGCCTACCTCCGTCACCCCGTACGACGCAATAGTTGAGGAGGTGGTAGAAGCCAACGTCTCGTATGCCCCTAGTTGCTATAATGCGTAATACCCCATGATCAACTTGTTGTTGCTAGCAATTTCCTCAGCTTTCTGATTCAGCCCCCTTCTGGAACGCCTTGCCTGCTCAAACAGGGATCGATTTGGGTGGTTGATCGAGATCTTTTGCGAAAACCCAAATGAGAATCCCAACGATGAACCCGTCGTGACGACTGTTGCCGAGAAACCCCTGATCGAAGTACCCGAGGACCACACACTCCCAACAAAGTATTGTCTAGGCCCGATCCATCTTTACTTCAAAGGCTCCAGGATAGTTTTGCTTTTGGCTTTGGCCTGGCAAGGGCCTCTTGAAGGTCGATGCGCGGGTCGTCATTGAGAAATGGACCGACCAACCTCCACAGACGGGCTCGACCCCTTGCTACAACAGACTGTGCATGGAAAAGTTCTGCACTATCGACGTCACCAAGAAAACCACGCTTCCCGAGCGGTCTTGATATGGTAGCAGGCCACAAGTGTGAAAGCCCTCATGCGTGCCATTCGCTGGTGCTCACTCTCTGCCTCAGCGGGATAAATTGGGCCACCCGAGGAAGGACGAGACATCCCTCCGAAGAGTCGGTTCAGAGGCTAGTGGGGTTGTGGGAAAGGTGAAGCGCATGTACAGATCGATGCAGTGGCTGGTGATGCTTCCCAGTGAGAGGTCCGGAAGTTCTGACTTGATCGAGACTGATAACCCATCTGCGATGAGCCGGTACGGTTTTGCAACGGCAAGGTGATCCCTTCTATGTGACGCGGTGACATAATTTCGGAGGCAACCAAGGACAACATGGTCCCTTCAAGCTAGGGGGTTCGTTGGAGGCGGCGGTTGCTGCTGCTGTTCCTCCACCTCCTCGACGTCGGGGCGGCTCTCCGGGAGGACCATTGGTATTAAGGCGGGTAACTAAGAACATTGAGTAAATGTTCTCAAGACTAAAACTTGAATATAGCTATTGGAGAGAAAAATTATCTGTTTCTCAATTAAATCTCGGCGAAACGTTGCCTCTCTCTCTTCAAACTGGCGTCTGGAGTTGAGGCAAGGTGCTTACAAGCGGATCACTTCGTGTCACGGCCACCAGCAATGAGCGTCATAGTGCTCCGCAAGTTGCTGCAGAAGTATGGCAACCCCTCTTTCGTCGTAATCATGAGATTGCTCAACTAAAGCCCATTTTTGCCGCGTCTTCATGATCAAATCCCATCATGACGGCCGTGTTCGGAGTTAATAAGCGGACTTAGCATGCACGCCAACTGACGCATCGCTACGTCACGTCATTCATTCCAGCCATGAACAAATCACGGTCCCAGAGGTATATAAACTCAACTACATCATGGAATGAATGACTTGCTCTCTATCACCTCACTTCATATTCTCTCTCCAATCTCGGTCAAAATGGTCAAGACACTCCCCTTTGCTGACATTACCGTCAATTCACCTGGCTTCGGCGCCATGGGCCTCAGCTTCGGCCTGGGCAGCAACTTGAGCCTCGAAGAAGCCGAGCCTGTTCTCCTCAAGGCCATTGAACTGGGCTGCACTTTTTGGGACACCGCTGTACGTCTGGACTTCAAAAGGTTCTTCTGCTATAAGCAAGCGCTCACGTGTGCATGACAGGTCGTCTACCGAGCTGGTGTCAATGAGACGCTCCTGGGAGATTTCATAAGAAAACACAATGTTCGAGACAAGGTCTTCAGTAAGTTCCAAAGCATCACTTTCACCACCATTTCTGACAGCGCACAGTTGCTTCCAAGTGCGGATTTGACGTCTTTGGCGACGGCGCTGTCACCAACTCTGCTTCCCACATCAAGACCTACATCGAGGGCACCATCGAGCGTCTCGGCTTCACCCCCGACTTGTACTATCTTCACCGGATTGACCCTAGTAAGCAACCAATTATTCACTTGTGACGAAGACATGATTTCTGATCTGATGCAGACACTCCCCTGGAAGAGTCCATCACTGCTCTCGATGAGATTCGTAAGCAAGGTAAGACCAAGTATATTGGCCTATCTGAGAGTTCTGCCGCAACTCTCCGAAAAGCCAACTCCAGTAAGTACTACTATTCCCTGCTTCCATATAGAATTAACTGATACCCTGCCATAGTCGCCAAGATCGACGCCATCCAGGCCGAGTACTCTGCGTTTGAGACCCTACACGAGACTGATGGCCTCATCGACACGGCGCGAGAACTCGGAATAACCTATGTCGCCTACAGTCCTCTCGGCCATGGCTGGTTGGTCGATGACTTCCCTTACAAGACTCCTGATGATTTTGCCCCTGATGATTTCCGTCGCAAGTGTGAGTCTCCCGCGATTCGAGGAGATATGAGCATCGCTAATGCCGAGTTTAGCGCCCAAATTCCAAGGTGACAACTTTTACCAGAACAAGGCGATCGTGGAGGAGATCAAGAAAATCGCTGTTCGAAAGGGCGTTTCGCTCACTCAGATTGCGCTGGCATGGGTCACCGCCCAGGGATTCATAGCCATCCCAGGCACCACCAAGGCTGAACGCCTGGGACAGAACTGGGCCTCTAGGGATGTTGAACTATCTGAAGAGGACAAGGCAGAGTTGAGGCGTATTATTGATTCTACAAAGCCACATGGTACCAGGTACGGTCCGGCTCAACAGGCCATGGTCGGCCATTAGGTCTAGGCTATGAAGCATGGCCATTTGTGGGCAGATTGTAGCAGCCTCAAGTATGCTTGAAGTCGCCTAGCTTAATCCGTGCCACAATAAAAAGGTATAATATCTGACCCATCCACAACTCAATAGCTTCGATGGATGATCAAATCTTCTGTGTCGTCTTTTGGACGGGCTGCGCGACGCTACTGACGGCTCTGGATTAAGCCGGGACCGGAACATCAGGCACTATGTGATAATTAGAATGATCCTTAACTTCAGGGGCTTGGTGAGGGACCTACAGGCATCAATAGTGCTCCCGTTTCTGATCTGGTTCATTTGGACACCCTGAGATCTGTCAGCTAGCTCTTTTCTCGTAGGAATTTGAATATCATACCAGAGTGATGTATCCGGAAACGCCCTTCGCATAGTATTCCATATGGAATATAGTTAATATTGCCTTTGTAAACTTACCCATATGTCAACCAACACGCTATCAAAGGGATCACACGTGTCGATGTCAATGACACCAATTTCCAGAGAAAGAGGCACCCCAGGCTCATCCTCCCGGATATTCTGGCGAATAGTCTGACTTCTGGGTAAGGAGCAGGGGCCACGGCTCGTCTCGAGCGTAAGAATGTTGGTTCAGTCCTTGATCTTGTTGTTCTTGAGTGCTTTGGCGTTGACCTTATAGACGGTATCCCAGAGTCAACGTCAATGGAGTCATCACGATGTCTCAGGGTCAGTCGATCTCGCTTCAACTTTGCCACTTGAGGACCACATCTCTGGCGGACCTCATTGTGAGTCTTGATAGAGCACCTGGCCCCACGGAGGCAGATGAAGATCAACAAACCTAGCGCTGGTATTATGGAAATACGGACCAAAACCACATAAAAAAGGAAATTCCCAAGAAACAAGCTTAAAACATGAGGCTCGGAGGATTAGGATATACGGATATACGGCATGTAGGTGCAAGATATGCATGGCGGCATGGACCTCGCATTCATCAGATCATGCTGTATAGACGACTGAAGGATGGGTTTTTACAAACAAGAAAGAATTTTTCTTGGCTGGTTAGAGATAAAATTTTTGCCAGTCTTATGGATGTTGGCTGAATGCTTAACCGCCGGGTATGATAGGATGGCTACTGTGAAGGAAGAAGGGGTGTGATGTGCGCTCCACAGCCCCCATGTTGCGTTGAAGCTGGTTTGGCCCGACTGCAGGAGTGGCACATACAGGGCTCTTGGCGCTTGAGGGACGACTGGGCCACTAGGTGATAAAACTAAACATGAAAGCATCACTATTGTGTTCTTTGTTATAGTTGAAAGCGGCACTTTGATGTGATAACTGCGTGCGATAGTAAAAGCGTCACAAAGGGGAGCCAGGCTACAAAGATGGAATAAAACGCGTATGCTTAAAATAGAACAAAGACATATCTATTCAAAGAGAAAAAGGGAAGAATATATAAATAGATAAAGGCCGGCAAAGTGGCTAATAGCCTGAAAGATAAATAGCCCTAGGTTCCTCCCTCCTGAGATTGAAATCCTCAACCATTACATGCGATTTCTCATCCACAACATTAAGATCACAACTACCAACAACCCTGAAAGTCAGCTTTTACACCTAAAACTACGCGAAACATTCCTACTATCTACTTTTCACCCTGCATCCCTGCTCACCAAGACCATCAAACCACCTATCAGTCAAGTTTAATCATCTCGCAAGAATGAGTTCCTCTCTAAATAGGGCCCGGCTGTCAACCTGGTTCTCCCGACGTGGACTCACAAAGGCTGAGATCAAAAACGCCGAGAGAGAATTTAAAACCTACAGGGATAATGTGCTTCACCTTGATTACTTGTACCGCGAGCATTTTGGTCTCCTCTCTCCCGGATGTCAATTCGACCTTGCCATAAACATGAACGAGACGTTGATCCAGGCTTATAGGGTCATCGATGAGATGGACACACTTATATATAAGCATTACAAATACCGGGCTTTTATCCGCTTGCTTCGAGGTATATTCAGATACGAATTAGATCAATACGAAAAGTTGAAGGCAGAGATGGAAGAGAAGGGCAGAAAAGTAGAGGATCTACGCCAACAGGTAGATGAAGTCGTTCAATCTCAACCTCCACACGTCCGTGGGCGGCCATCTTTCGACTTATTTAACCCTATTATGGATGATTTAGATTAGTTTATAATTTAATGCTATCTCTTATATCTAATTATGTTCTTTTAGATTATAACTAATAATTCCTCTAAATGCATTATAGAAGTTAATTAATAATAATTAGTTTTTAATTATATAAATAAGATAACTAAGAATATAGTTTTCCTCTCTAGGAATTAGATTAAGTATAAGGAAGTGGAGGCTTACTTTAATGCAATAGACCTAATTAACTATTATACCAAAAAGATCCATGAGTAACCGCAATTGCCCGTTGCGGTTGCTCTGCCTCATACTACCTATAACGCTTTGCTCGTACGAAGGCTAAGCCCTGTAACGGTTGCCTTGTTATATTAAGGTATTAAACTTTGCTCTCGAAGAATAACTAAGTGGCTAGGTAATAAAACTAAATATAAAAGTATTACTATTATATTCTTTATAATAGTTAAAGCCTAACCCTTAATATAATAACTGCCTATAATAATAAAAAGATTATAAAGGGGAACTAGATTATAAAGGGGAACTAGATCATAAAGGGGAACTAGATCACAAAGGGGAACTAGATCATAAAGGGGAACTAGATTATAAAAAAAGATCATAAAGGGGAACTAGATCATAAAGGGGAACTAGATTATCATAAAGATAGAATAAAACGCGCATACTTTAAATAGAATAAAGACATATCTATTCAAAGGGGAGAATAAGAAGAATATATAAATAGATAGAGGCTATTAAAGTGGCTAGCAGCCTGGGAGATAAATAGCCCCGGATTCCTCCCTCCTGAGATTAGAATCCCAACTAAGAATTCACACGTTTTCTCTCCCATAACATCAAGAGCACAATTATCAACTCCGAAAGTCAGGATTCACACCTAGAGCTACGCTAATCCTTGCCACTATCTACTTTTCACCCTGAACCACTGCTGACTAGGACCCTCAAACATCTACCAGTCAGGCATTGCTTGTGCCAGGAGGCCAGGACAGTGTAATCATCTCCCGGAAGTTCAACCACGCGTTCCTCTCCAGATATGACGCGGCTTTCACGCTGGACCTCGCAAGGCGGACTTGAAAACGCCGAGAGAGAAATTAAAACCTACAAGCATACTGTTGGGAAGCTGAGTAGGCTATGGCGCGAGAATGATAACCTCCTCGCAAAACACCATGAGCTTAACCAAAACATCAAGAAAATGAGGTCCGAGGCTTATAGAACCCTGGAGAAGGCGGAATCACTTGTGCATAAACATTACAAATACCGGTTTTTCATCCGCTTGCTTCGGGACATATTTGGATCTGACTTGAAGCGCTACGAAAAGCTAAAGTTGGAGATGGAAGAGAATAATAGCACGTTAGAGGGTCTCTATCAGCAGTTAGAAGGGATCATCAAGCCTCGACCTCCACACGTCCGTGGGCGGCCATCTTTCGACCTATTCAACCCCATCATGGATGATTCAGATTAGTTTGCAATTTAATGCTGTCTTTTGTATCTAACTGTGTTCTTTTAGATCGTGACCGACAATTCCTCTTGGATGCGTCATAGAAGTCAACAACAATTAGTTTTCGATTAAATGAACAAGATAACTAAGAATGTAGTTTTCATCTCTGAGAATTAAATCAAGGTATTGAACTCCGGTTTACCATCCCTCCCCATCCCTGACCAATTCTTGAAGACGAGCCCTAATCCATTGTAGATGTGGGTGGTCATCTTCGAGCACTTTCATACCAACCTTCATTGCGTCCATGTACCTTGCCTCGGCCTCGCTACATTGCCCCTGGTTTCGAAGTGAGTTTGCGAGGTTGCCAAGGGTGATAATCGTGTCTGGGTGCTCTTCTCCCAGCAGCTTCCTACGCGCCTCAAGCGCTTCCTCGTAGATGAGTGTAGCCTCCCCGAACTTCTTCAGCCTCGTCAGCGAGTTGGCAAGCCTGTTATGGCTTGACATCGTATCAGGATGGCTGTTCCCGAGCGTTTCCCCATGAAGCTTCCATACACTCCGATAAATTTCTTCCGCTTCTGCAAACTCCCCCTTGTATTCGAGCATGGTTGCCAAGTTACTTCTGCAAGCAAGCCTGTGTGGGTGCCTTTCGCCGAGAGTTTCGGTGCTGAAGGCCAGTATCTCCCGATACGTGTCCTCAGCCTCCTGATGCTTGCCTTGCTTCGCGAGTGCATTTGCCAGGTTGCCCTTGATTGAAATGACACAAGGCCCACTGGCCTCCAACTTGAGCGCCTTCCGGTATTCCTCCTCAGACTCCAGGTACTTGCCCTGGTGAAAGAAATTCTTTGCGATCTCGACAATGCTTGAGAGAGACTGGGGACCACTAGAGCTCAGTGGCCGGGAACAGGATTGCGTCGTCTTGTGATGTACGGTCTCCGCTACAGCGGAAGCGCCCTGGAGAGACATGCAGTTCTCCAGATGTCCCATGCTTGGGAAAGTTGAGGGGTCGTTGCTTCGATTCAAGGCACTGCCCATGCCCAGTGCCTCGTTATCTGGTGACTTTTGTGCGAGTTCCAAAGCAGTGTCGGCGCGGGGTAGTAGCTGCTTCGAGCCCATCCTGTTCTCAAACGTTGCAAGGGGAGATGTTTCGTTGGGTTTGTTGATCACCTTCCCGGCACTTCCCCCGACCTCTCCCTCTGAAACCGAGATGTGAATCACATCTGGGGCATCCGTAGGCATGTCATCGGAGCCACCCATTTCGTTTGCGGTGACGGACTTGTTCCTCTCTGGCATAACAATAGCCTCGGGCGCTTCGGGCTCATCCTCGCCAAAACTGCGGTCCAACTCCAAGGTAGATACTCTTTCAGTGTTGCTGGGATTATCGGAGTTGAAGTTCAAGCTCGGCGCATCCTGATCAAACATGGCCCTTGTGCTGCTTTGTGAAGATGAAGCGATCGAGCTTCCCCCAGATCCCAGATACGAGGTGGGATTGAAGCTGGAGAGCGGTCGTGGAGTATCCAGACACACGTCGCGCCCCGACTGGTGATTCGATTGACTCTCCGAGGAATTAGAACCCCTTCTAGATGTCTCGGTTGGCGCAGAAGTTCCTGCATGATTGGTTGTCTGTTGTGTACGCGTGGGCTGCTGCCGTTGCTTCGTCCGTTGTCGGGGGGAACCGTGATCCTGCAAGGAAGTAGAGGCCGTCGAGGGATTGCACTGGGCAACTCGCTTTATCGACATGAAGTCGCTCTCCTCTGTGCCTGGTTCCGTGTGGTCTTCGGCTTGAATTTCGTGATCGAGGGCTTCTCTGAGCTCATTCAGCAGCCTACCAATGGTGGCTTCGACCGCGTTCAAGGCTTTTGAAGGCGTTCCTTCCAATTGCAGGATCCATTCTCGTCTCTGGGTTTCTTCGGGGGAGCTCAAAATATCCAACGTGTCCGGGAATTCTGCGTCATGTAAAGCAGCTAGTAGTCGGTATTAGCTTGAATGGAGAATTCAACACTACCCTCGAATCAACCGTGACAACATACCAAACTCTAGATTTGTCTGTATCATGGAAAGCTGGTTAATCACCAAGTCGCGAATCTCGTCGTAGCCCGGCGATGAGTTGGGGCCAGTGAAGTCGGCCAAATTAGACTCCCATTTGGCGAAACGTTCCTGTTGCCTTGCCGCGCTCTTGCGTAGTGCTGAGCACGCTGGGTTAGAGGTGGCATACTTGCTGAAAAGGTTTCTGCAGATCCGTGCTAACTCGGAGATGTCGGGCTTCTCGACCTCTTGCAGCGTCATGATGGATCGACACCGCGTCTACCGCGTCTACCACACATGGGCAATGGAAGGTCTAGTTTAACCCTTAGTTGGAGAGCTTCTTCAGTCGACCACCGATTGCGGCTGGGACAGTGCGAGGAGCGGATAAACTGCGCACCACGCTTACGCATGCAGTTACAGCTTGAAACAGCCACCATGAGCCATTCGGTGATTGCAAGGTTCTATTTGAGGCTTCTCTGGCTGCCATTTGAGCCTTGGAGGCAGCCTTGTAAGCCACAGTGGTGAGCCGATTTGGCTGCCCAAACATACACCTGAGCGCTATACCCACCGCCCCACCTTTTCGTCTCATAATGCTTTCGGCACTCAGCATGGCCGTTACCCGACGCCAGCCCGAAAGTGAACACATTAGCAATAGCTGCGAATTTGAACACATGTCAATTAAAGCTATCGCGAAGGTGACTGCCACGATTTAAAAGTCAATGGTGTAGCTAGAGGAGTTGCAGAAGGTATTGGAGGGCACTGGGGGTTCCGCCGCCAAAGTTGTAACCTTGGAGCTTGGAATCCTCCTCCGTGTTGGGGCTGGCCTCTCTAGTTGCGATTCCAATTCTAGGGGCCTGGGGCCTGGGGCCACCAAGAGCGCGGCTGTTGCGCTGACGGCGGCGGCTGTGCAACTGGCAATAGCACCATGACTTTCCTATTTAATACAAAATAGTGGGCCAATCGTCGAAATAGGTATAGCTCTCAGGTGTATATGCCGTTGAAGGCATCCTTGCAAGCTGCTATTTTAAGCCTCCTTGATTGGCTTCTTGCCGGAGCCCTGTCAATCTGCGACCGTATTGTTATGGGTAGGGGGAGATGGCTGTGAACGAGCCGACCAAACGACCTTATTCATCTATGCTTCACGGGCACAGTGGACCTGACAGGTTTTCTTTTATTTATCTCCCTGTTTCTTCCCATACCTGATATTCAACCTCCTCACTTCCTCCCTCGACCCTGTGATAGTCGCAGCCGGTTTTACAGCCATGATGGACGACCAGGATGGGGACCACATCGACACTCTCAAGAAGCAGATACGCCTCATCATCAAGAGCATTGCCAACTGCGATGAGACCAAAATCTTGGACCTGATGAATTCTCGGACTGAGCTCAGCTTTCAGTTGAGGCTGACCTTGCTTGAGCTGCGAAACGACCGACCCCTATCCCAGGACGATGAACGATTGTCGAGATACGTGCGCTCTCTTCTTGAGGTCCTTAGGGGCCTTGTTGATGAGCGCAACGATCGCCACTTGAAGACCGAGGACCCCCACCAAGCTGCACTCGCGCGAATCTCTTGCGATGAAGCAGATTCGCCAGAACCGTCTTTGGTACGACTTCCGCAAACAGCGGAAGAACTTCGAGCCGCAGCGCAAAAGATATCGAATTTGCGAAAACTCAATTCCTCGCGCCATGACGTCCAGTCGGACCCAGAGAGAGACCGGGATTACACCAACCCTCACCATCGGACGACGACCCGAGACGGATCCCACCTCAACGAAGTCGATAAGAGCGAGGGGGAGAACGAGTGCCACAACTTCAACGAATCCGAAGTCGAGCCCCCGAGAAATGGTCGTGATCCGAGCTTTTCAGTATCTCTAGGCTGCAAATCGCCCGCCACCGCTGAGTTCCAGAACATAATTCCGAAGGAGCTGCTGGACCAACTAAGAGATAAGCAGACGGCGGCCGGGGAATTCATGCGCTCGGCCAAGACATTCCACGAAGAAAAGATCATACCGCTGAAGAGCAACAAGCTAATCAAGGTTGCTGTCCTCGACACTGGAGTGGACAAGGGGGAGCCTTACTTCATGAGAGGGGTATCCGGTACATCAATCAAAGATGCGAAATCATTTATTGACGACAGCCCGCATGACATCGATGGGCATGGAACAAGAGTGGCGGCTTTGGTTAAGGCAATTGCGCCGCACGTAGACCTCTACATCGCGAAGGTCTGCCATGAACACAAGACAGCCGTTGAGGACCAGTACGCTAAGGTATCGCAGCCAGCACACCTCTTCAGCGAAACTGAGCTGACCAAGTTAGGCAATCAATTGGGCAATGGAGCACAACGTTCACATCATCAACATTTCCGCCAGCATAGACGAGACTGAAAGCGTTTGTGATGCTATCGAAAAGGCAGAAGCTCGGGGCATCATCATCTTTGCTGCGGCTTCCAATAGCGGTGCAAATATGCCAAGGGCCTTCCCCGCAACGACGGATAAAGTGCTGGCTATCCATGCGACGGACGGGCGCGGGAATCCTAGCAACATGAACGCCTGCCCCGTGAAGCAAAGCATGAATTTCAGCACTTTGGGAGAGGGGATTTCTTTGCCACTCCATAGGGGCATGCTTTTTCCTCCAGGGACATCCTACTCTGCGGCCATTGCTACCGGGATGGCAGCTAACATCCTGATACTCGTGGAGGAGTGTCTTGGTAAACTAGAAGAGGACAAGCTTCGGCGCCGCCGAGGATTGAAACGAGAAGGTATGAAGCGGATATTCTTCCAGGCTTCTCAACTTCAAGGTGGCTATGATTACGTTTGTCCTAATTGGCTGGCCAAAGGCAAAACAGATGTGACTGGGTTTCGTCACTGGCTTATGGATGCTCTAGACCCGTGATGACGGATTCTCTTCCAGCCCGAGTGCCCGGGCGGTTGTTGCTACGGATAAGGGGGTGTGGTGTCTAACCCTCGACACGAATTTTAATACCAGCACAGTAGCGAAACAACGCATCATCAAAACAGAGTTGAGGTTTTCTAATCGGCCAAAGGCCACAAAACATAGCAGTGGTTGATCAACACGTCCCCTTCGCCCCCTTTTGCCCTTCGCTCCTTCGCCTCCTTCAGATGTCATCCTCCTCTCTGCCGAACATCTTGTTCACTTCTTCAAGCGTGAGCTCATCGTCCGATCGAATAGTGAACACGGGTTCACTGTAGGAGGGCGTTCCATCTAGCATCTCGGCCTTTGCTGTGTGCGCCTCGTGCTTGACCTTTTCGTTGCGCTCGAGCCATATCTTCTTCACCTTGAACGACAGAAGGATGGGGGATGAGTCTTCGAAAGCCGATCCCTCTTCATGGCCCTTCTTAAGGCCAGCTCTCATGCCAGGCTGCACAGGTGTCCCAGGGGGGACGAAACCAACATTGGCCTCCAAGGCCGCAGAACTGGTGGTGCTCGATGTTCGGGACGCAGAATAGGCAATCTTAAGCCCTGTCACCATGTATACGGAGCGCTTGAATATGCCTGGCCGCAGGAATGACTTGACATTATCATCAGCCTTTATAGCGGCGTGGATGTAGGAATCGGTCGCTCTGAAGGTGTGGGTCTCTAGGCGCTGGCATGAAATCACCTGGTTGCTGCCCTTAGCCCGTTCGATGGATGCGTTGGCGACCAAGCCAAGAAGCTCTAAGACCTTGGCCCTGAGACCGCAATCAGCCGAATGAAGCTGAGCTAGGGAAAACGTAAATCCGGTTTTTTCGTCGACAGGAAAATACTGATCCGGAGGAATCTCCTTGACTTCCTGCTCGAAAGGTTCGAGCTCGGTGAGATTGCTGAGAATGGAGCCAAGACGGATAGGCCCATCTGGAGGTGGTGGTGTGCTGCAATCTGGGGCGAGGAAGTAGGACTTGATCATCTTTGCGGATGGACACTTGGTTTAGATAGTTGAGGGTCGATAAGATGATAGAAAAAAGAGGGCAGAGCGACAAAAGGCCTTCGCGAAGTCTTGTTGAAGGAGGTCGGGCTGTTGAGGGGAGGGAGGTCCATCCATCCACTGGACAGTGCCGCTTTATCACCTTCGCATAGGTTACACAGGTTGCCTAAGGCAGTGAAGCCAGCTGGCTGGCTGAAATGAAGGAGGGAGGGGAGGCGCTTAGCTTGGCTCTGCAAGGAACCACGTCAATGGGAGGCGATTCCTAGGCGCCAGTCGATCTAGCTGAAAAGGGGCACTCCGCCTCCGGCTCCTTGACTTTTGACCGCTTCAACTAGACTTAGGTTGGTCTGCCACAAGCATACCGTGCAGGGAGGGGAGATCCCGTGCTTTTTGATGGAGCATCTGAGTGGCCAGTTCCGGCCCCCTGCCGGGGATTCTGTAGCCTCCCATCTCCGTCTCCGACGGAGATGGGGGCTGTGCTAGTTTGCTCTATTGATCAAGCCGTGTTGGTTTGCCTTATTGACCAGGCCGTGCTTGTTTGCCCTGTTAATCAGGCCGTGTTGGTTTGCCTTGTTGACCAAGTTGGTCAGGCCCCCGGGCCCTCAAAACACCTGCTGGGCAGGTATTGTTGGGGCTGGAAGGTCAGCACAATTTAACCATCTCACTCAAGAATGAGTTCCTCTTCGAATAGGACCCGGGATTTAGGCCGGCACTCCCCACGCGGACTCGAAAACGCTGAGAGAGAAGTTGAAACCTACAAGAACAATTTTTTGAAACTAGACAAGCTATTCCGCGAGCATTATGGCCTCCTCTCTATACACCACAACCTTACCCAAAACATTCAGAAGACCTTAACGGAGGCCTCTGGGACCCTGAAGGAGGCGGAAGCACTTCTTCTGCTCGAGCGCAAACTCCACGCTGCCCGCCGCTGGTTACGAGATGTCTTCAGACCTAGATCAAATGGCTACGAACAGTTAAAGCTGAGGATGGAAGAGGGCAATGGCGAAATGGAGCGTCTCTGTCAAAACATAGAAGAGATTATTAAATCTCAACCTGCACATATCCGTGGGCGGCCATCTTTCGACCTTTTCAACCCCCTGATGGATGAAACACCTGTCACCGAACCATATGATGAGGGCCTATGCGAGTTTCAAACTCTAAACTCGCAAACCTAGTTCAAACATGGCTACCAGTTGGAGGAAAGAAGGGGGGCGTTTGTTTACTCTATGTCATCAGGAACTATTACATCAAGAGAAGGGGTCGCTTGGCCACGGTGGTAATACTTGGAGTGAGATCAAATGAAACCTTGGAATCTTGCAACATACTTCGTCCCCTTCTGATCATAAACCCGTGCACCTATGGCATAGTCTTAAGTAATATTCCATCAAGAGGCCCTAGGTCCGACTTTGACAAATCCCTTTGTTGACTTTGTCCCTGTGAGAATAGTGCTTAGTCCTCCATGAGATCGACCGTGACAACCTGGGGAGGTTGAATCATCATTGGTGATTCATAAAGCTCTCCCAAATCACCGCTATGTCGTTCCAGGCCTGGTAGAACAACAATAACTCCCTTTTCCTGTCGCGGGAACGTAAAGTGCCAGTCACACGCTTGCGCAAAGACATCGTAACCGAACCGAACACACCTAGTAATAAGTTGTTCGAGGCGATCCTGGTGGACGCTGGGGGAATTATCGTCGTCTGTGCGAGCGAAGTGTACTAAAAATCCCTGGAGGATAGTGACAAGTGCCTTCACTTGAGATTCCGCGCTGGGTAGTGGCTGTAAATAGCTTATACCATGAGGATCGTGATGCATGAGAAAGGCAGTAATTCGATTCCAGGACACAAGAGCTGTTCCAACTAAGTAGGGCCCTCCGAGTTAGCGGAAGAAGATGGTTGAGGGTGGATGGGTGTGGTTACAAAAAGAATCCCGACTCTCTGTGGGAACTCTGGGCAGAGACTGGAACAGTTCCTTGACAACCGGCGGCAAGAGAGAAAGTTCGCTAATAGAGTGCGTGTCGAGGTTCGAGAATATCGCCAGCGCCAATAAATGACGGATGACGACGTAACGGGTGTTCGGATCAATGGCCAAGTCCACAATCATACGGCGGACGTCCTCACTCAACTGAAGCTGGGACAGGGACCCGTGAAGAGTGTCTGGTGTCGCCGGAATGGTGTCACAATGGTAACTGCGGCGGACGTGGAGTTGGATCCGCATGCCCTCATCGTTGAGCCGGCCTCTGATCACGCTGTCGGATGATGCGCCCAATAGGCAACGGTTCGGTAGGCCAGCGAACCTAATGTCTGCGCCTAGCTCTTTTCGCGATAACTCAACCGGCTTATTGGAGCTCGCCTCGGCGACTGGTGTAGACGGTGCAGGATCGGGATGGGGTCGTTTCCGGCGGCGGAAGAAGACAACAGTTACGACCAAGAGCAGTATCAGCCCGGCGACCGCGATTCCCGTTCCTGCCCCAATCCCGGCGCTGATAGAGCTCGACATCGAACGCTCATCTCTCGAATGGGGCAACATCGTTCCGGGAGTAAGGATGGAGGCAGGTTTTCTGGCGAAGAAAGGGAGTTGTTGAGAAGTTGCAACTTGGGCAAGGAGTTGCTGGTAAAATTTTGACAAATGACCTGGAACTGATGGAGGTTGAATGGCTAAAACGAGATGCTGGCTTCCTCAGAGTCTTGGTGAAGTGGGGAAACAGACAAGCAGGTTCTTGTTCGCGGGCAGCTGAGAGACATGCCAAATGTTCACTTCGTTGACAGACGGACGCTTCGCGGGGCTTCCAATTGAAGTAAGGCCGCTGATGACGGGAAAAGGCGGATGCCTTTGCACAGTTCCCAGAGGGTTGGCGTGGGGATGCCTGCTTCAGCCGTGCCAACTCAATATAATTTAATTAATACAGCCATGTATTCGCAGTGATCTTCCGTGCCATACCTAGCCAATTGGCTGAAGGACCTCGTGGCGTCTCCACCCCCTGATGCATCAATTAATTGGCTCAGTACGGAGTGCTGAGTGATCTCCTTCACTGCGCGGGGGCCAGCAACTGGTACCTGGTCCACTGATAGAGTACTATCTGAAACTCTGGGCAATCCTATGAGCCACTATTAGTACATTATGGAATTTCTCGGTAGGAAAGGAGGGAGACTAATCATAGCAGGACCAGATCCTTGCAAGTGGCCGGTTGGGAGTTCCCACACAGTCAAGGAGATATGATTTATCGATTGCAGCTCGGCTTCCGCCACGACTAGCTTCATGTTTCCTCGTCCATCTTGCCTTGCGCTCAATTCGCTTGACTTCTCTGGCTACTATGTATATCCCGCAGAGAACCGCTGGAGCCTGCTGGCAGGCACCTCGTTTTGAACTCCCAGCATCTGACCACCATTCCCCCACTCGCCGTCGCGCTTGACGCTGGTTGAGCACTAGTAGTCACGATGAACAGTCGTCAGCCGGATCTTTGTGTCGGCATAGATTTCGGCACCACGTACACAGGTATGCGAACGTCTTGATCTACCTAAAAATTGAATTATCTCACATTGTTCAACATTTACAGGTGCCTCTTGGACCACCCCCAAAGAGAAAGCCACCCGAATCAACATCATCAGTCAGTGGCCTGGAGAGGCCAGCAGTGGAGTGAAGGTTCCGACTCTCCTGGCTAGAGACACTAGCGGACGGGAGACAAGATGGGGCTTTCTCTGTAAAGGGCTAGCCGAAGACAAAAAATGGAGGCTGTTAAAGCTGCTCCTGGACCCAAAGGTGCACGAACAGCGATTGACAAGCGATAGGTATGGGCTTTGGGTGCCACGGACGACTGATCAGTTACACAAGCTTGTGACGCTGTACCTGAGTCAGATCTACAGCCACATCAGCAGCGAGATTCCCGCGCTCATCAAGAGCGATCCTGACTTCAGCCAACAGCTCAGGCTCAAGACCTGGGACTCCCTGACGATCGATTTCATCTTCAGCACCCCAACGACATGGGCCGCCCCCGTCAGTCACTGCTTCAAAGATATAGTCTCTAAAGCAGGCTTCGGCGAGCAGAAACTCCACAAAGTTGCCCTGGGGCTAACAGAGCCTGAGGCTGCAGCCGTCTTTACGTGTCAGCCGAAGAAGGTCACCAAAGTCCGGAAGGACGACGTCGTTCTATCAATCGATGCAGGAGGGGGAACGACTGATCTTGCCTTCGTCAAGGCAACAGCCAACACAAATGGCTCCCTAACCCTGTGTGAAATACAACCCATCAGTGGGGTTGGCGTCGGTTCCACAAGGGTCGACAGCGAGTTCGCGAAGCTTATCGAAGACCGGATCAAGGACCATCCCGAGGCTCGATCGGCGCTGCCGAAACACTTTGCCCTGAGAGCATCACAGAGCAACGATTTCCAATCCTTGAAGCACACACTTGAGCCAAGGACTTGGCATAAGGCCGACGAGGAATTCGTCATCCGAGTCGCGGGGCTCGAAGAGTCGTACAGCAATCAAGACCTTGGGATCCAGAGGGGCATTTTATCCTTTACAAGGTGCGATTTCCGACCAACATATGCACAGGAGATGATGAAGTGAAGCCTAAGCTAACCCCAAATAGGCAGGAACTCGAAAGCTGCTTCGATATTACATTGAAGAAAATCGAAAATCTCGTCAAGGAGGCGCTTCTCAAATTTGAGGGCGTTAATCGCGGGCAAGTGGTGAGTCTGGGCTGCAATTCGGTCATCGGTCGCTCTCTAATCTCCGCCAGGATTACGTCGTTCTCTCAGGTGGCCTAGGGAGCTCCGACTACGTCTGGGGAAAATTGACCACGTTCTTCGATGCCTTGGCAAATGAGGGTAGTCGCGTCGCCGGGTCAAGGGTCTTGACAGCTGAGGGTGATGCCCGGATGGTCGTGGCCAAGGGCCTTCTCTACGATCGGCTAACGAAGGCTCGCGCGCTCAGAGAACATATCGCACGAGCGAACTATGGCATCATCATCGAGGAACACCAACCTCAGAAGTCTACTACTCCTTGCAAAAGTACCAAGCAATACCCCGCGAATGACGTACCCACAACAGATCAGATTCGTTGGCTGTTAAAGTCTGGAGAAACCATCCAGGTCGGCAAACCAATAACTCTCGGCATCACCAAGCGCCTGGCGAAGAATGATCAAAGGAAATGGACTGAGAAGATTGTGTGGTTAGCGGTTGGAGGCTCAGCCCTGCCCGAGACCGTGGAAAACGGTAAGTGCTCCGTGTCCAAAATAAACCGTCATTCAGTGCTAATTTACCAAAGCATGGAAAGTTGGGATGGAAGGGCTCTACAACGTCGATATCGAAGTCCACAAAGGTACGAAGCTGAGTTCCGGTCCGCGAAACCGATGGGGCAGAACCAAATATGACGAATGCGAGTTCGAGCTGACGTTGGTTGTCGGGCCGTCGGGCGACTGTGAGATTGAGGTGTCGGACAACGTCATCAAACGGAGCGAGTAGGAAGTAGCCTACAGTGGTTGTCCCAGGGTCGCAATGGGATGAATCTCGCGATGCTAGGTTACAGATCAAGATTCATTGTGGATAAGTGGTTGGGCAGCGTGACTACGACGGTTCCGGGACAGCAAAATCGTCCAATAGCCTAATAAACAGCTGTGTCATTTACCTACACCTGGGAGAGAAGACTTTGATGGCCCTATCATGAGAATACGATGATGAGGGTTGGCCTGATCTCATCACCGGCGGCTTTGCAATCCGCCTCAAAAGGTGGGTTCAAATGACGTGAAAGATGAGAGCTTGTCCGAGGAAAACATAACCTTGACGATCCCACGAATTGGCCGTCTTCACATCCCCATTTTTGGACGCGAGTCATGTCATGTCGGAAGGCGATGCCTTTTGTTGGTCATTTCACCTCACCTGTTGGTAAGAGGCCAAGTCTTTCGGGCGCAGCGGTTCCTGGACGATCAAAGCTCTCTGGTAAAAATGTCCATGACTGCTTGCCATGCCATGGGATGGGCCCCCTGGTGGTTCGCAGCTTGCATGGTGAGATGGCACTGACACTTTGATGTTGGTCTTGTCGGCACCACCTTATTCGTGACCGCGGCGGATATTCTTTAGGCCCCTGCGCTCAGGAACAGAGTCACAGGGCATCGATGATGGAGAAGCTTGGTGGGGGACACATGCAGTTCTTTGTCTCCTCCCACGGACCGCATCACCACCGGTAAGTATCCCACATGCCGCCTACACTCACCACACTTGAGTGGCGGTTTACGCAACAATGGACGCAAGCACAGGTCGGCGCAGCATGTTGATCTTTGCACCACCTTCTTCATCTCTTATCCCACCCTCTTTCGGCACGGGACATGGCTCTATCGTCCCGCCAAGGGATAACAGTGGGATGCCCAGATGAGCCAAGACGGAGGTTGCTGGCATGTGGAGGGCCCTCAGTGCATCTCCCCTGGAGGTACCCACGGCGAACAAGGTGCTATCAATCCACTCATCCTATCCTTCCTGCCCGACTCTTACTCTGAAGCGAATCAAGAAAACAAGAAGGGTAGCTTTCAAGACCAGAAGGACACTCAATTTGCTATCTCATGCTCCCGCGAAGTGACCTTCAACTCAAGCCCCGACCACTCTCTCCCATGTCACCAGCCTCCCTCCGTGTCCAGCTAACGCTGACCCTGGTGCTGTATCTACAAGGGCTCTTCTCTCCGGCTTCAGCTTCAAGTCTTGTCACCCAAAAGAGCGACGGGCGCTCATCATCATGGTTTGACTGGGGCTGGTACGGCGCCTACCCACACAGCAGCTACGAATCGTTTGGTGCGCAATCGCCATGGCCACTTGTGGTGAAGACGAACGACCGATGCGACAGCGGGTACATTTTTGCTGAGACGCGCGGATTCTACGTTGATGCTCCAGGGCCTGTTATTCTCGACAATGCAGGCAATCTTGTATGGATGGAGACGCTATGGGGAGAGGCCATGGACGTCAAGGTGCAACGCTTTAACGGAAAGGACTACATCACCTTTTGGCATGGGACGGACAATGGGACATTTGGCGAGGGATACTACTTGATGGTGAGTGAACAATCGACTGGAAGGCATGTCGCAACTCAAAGCCTCCTATATCATCCCAGAAGACGAAGACGTGGCTGATCGTGGTACCCATTAGCGACTTCACAGGCGACCTTCACGAGTTCCGAATCACCGAAGAGGGCACCGTGCTCATGACCATCTACAATCGAAAGCCCGCCGACCTATCCGCGTACGGGATCCTCGACGGCCGGATATTTGACAGTATATTCCAGGAGATCGACCTGAACACGGACGAGCCCGTCTTCGAATGGCACACCTCCGACCACTTCCCCACTCACGACAGTCTCACGCCCATCAACGGGCAGGGCAAGAAGGGGAAGAAGGGGAAGAATGCCTTCGACTTCTTCCAAATTAACAGTGTTGGCAAGGACGAGGCGGGAGACTACATTATATCTTCTCGCTACTACTGCAATGTCGCTACGATCAGCGGGAAGGACGGGTGTGTTCCCTGGCAGCTTGGAGGCGCGAACAGCTCATTCGGCGACCTCTCTGACGGAGCCGCCTCCAACTTTACATGGAACCATCACGCTGCCTGGCAGGGGAAGAATAATTTGACAGTGTTTGGCAATGGCTCGAATGGCAACCAGAACTCGGCCAGGTTCAGCCGTGGTCTCATGATCAATCTCGACATGGACGCAATCACAGTGAGCTTGGAGCAAGAGTACATCTCATCACACAAGATACTCTCACCTTCTCAAGGATCCGTCCAAGTCCTCCCAAATGGCAACGTCCTCGTCGGATGGGGTCACGTCCCCTCTTTCACCGAGTTCTCACGAGAAGGCGACGTCCTCTGCGACACGCACATCGGGCCCATCAACTTTGACGTCTGCTCCTGGGTAAAGAACTACCGCACATCCAAGTACCCCTGGATCGGACGCCCCAAGACTCTCCCGGATGTCGCGATGCGGCTAGAGAAGAATGCCCTGTTTGTCAGCTGGAACGGCGCCACCGAGGTTTATAGCTGGCTGCTGCAGAGCGCCTCTGATGCCTTGAGTGATGAGTTTCGCGATCTCGGGTTCACCGAGAAGACGGCTTTCGAGATGATGATTGCCACTCCGCGGGACGCCGACCAGTTTATCCGCGTGGCTGCGCTTAACAGGGACGGCAATGTTCTCGCTCATTCGACGCCCGTGTCCAAGAACGAATACACCATCACCAGGCTGCTTGACGCGCCGGTGAGAGGGAGCCGAATGAAGCCCTTGCATATCCTGTGCCTCAGCCTGCTTGGTGCTGTGGTTGGCGTGTGCATTATCTATAGCTTCCGGTTCACAATACACCGTGGCATCAACAGAGTACTGCGTCGGGCGGCACCATTCAAGTACCAGGCTCTGCCGATGCATTCGTGAATTGGGCATGGTATGGGGCGTTTTAAGGTACTTTTTGGGTCCGGTCGGGCGTACAGGAAGGGTCAATTTACGCTTGTTTGAGAACGGTCATGGTCTTTACCACTGTCAACTGTATCCCATGCTTTGTCGCGAGGTAGTCAGTACATGGACAGCAAGATTATCTCGAGATATTATCTTGTACATGTTCAATATCGTATTATCATCCCAATTGCAATTGTCGAAACTTGTCCCTTTCCTCCACTCACTCGCTTCTTGTCGTGGCTCATCTCATAAATCGTCACATTGCATTGTTGCATCGACCTTGCTCCAGACCCAATCCCCGTCTATTCCACATCTCGACTCCAAGCAATTGAATGAATCGATGGTATCGGAAAAGCCGACATGCCTTGTTGGCCCTCTCAGACGTAGTATCGCGAACCACGGCCCCGGTCGGAGTCGCTGTAATAGTAACCAGGCGAAACACTGCGACGATAACCGCGCGGCCTGGAATCTCGAACGACGACTGAAGCCGGGACCGAGATGCTTGAGCGCCGTCTGCTGCTCCGCGACCGGTGACGATGCCGTCGAGGCGGCGACTTCTCCTTGTAGTGATACCACTTCTCGCGCTCTTGGGGCGGCGCGCCGAGGTTCATGCATGAACGGAGGATCCAGAGGAGGAGAAGGAAGCCGACAATCGATCCAATGACTATTCCTGCGATGGCACCGCCGCTGAGATTTGTGCCATTGTCGTCGTCATTGTCCGCGATGACGGTAACAGTTGCGGCCGGGGGATTCTGTCGAACGACCAGCGTCGGCGGGGAGAGCGTCGTGGAAGCACGAGCGAAGATCTTGGCCAAGCCTAGATATTGCGGGGAGATGAGCGGGGCCATGTTTTCTGGGTGTCGGCAGTTGAGTTTGTCGCACAGAAATGAGATGAGGACAGGAGGAGCCTGGATCGGATGGACACGATATATGTTCAAACACATCAATGACCAAGAGCTTTATAAGAGCCCGGGGTCACCATTCAATGGGACTTTCCGAACGTCATGGCGCCGTCAAAAACCTACAAATAATCCGTCATCGCGATCCCCAGCTTCTCTCTCAAGACCTTTTGCAAACCGTTCCCCGCCTGTCAACCAGCATATCCCGGCAAATTAAGCATCCATGTCTCGGCTGCATCGCTAGCGGGTGATGATCCTGGATGAATCGAGACCAGAGCCGCATGAGACTGCAACCTCCAGGCTCGGCTAATGCAGCAGTCATCGCGTCGGTTCGATCCCAATTGACCATCTCCATGACGTCGACGACACCCACGCCTGGCTTCTGCGCTCTAATAATTCCACCCTAGTCAATCGCCCATGACCCTGCTTCTCAGGCTAGTCATGTCTCAATTCAAGGAACTCAAACGGCAGTGCCTGGGATTGACAAGAAAGTCAAGAGAGCTTGTTATGCGGCAGACTCCCAATTGGCCGGGCACTCACAACCCATGTCAACCTCGGCACTGCTATCAAGAGCCTGCAGTGGAAGGGAAGGGTCGATTTGTCAGACACCATCAAACTCATATGTGCAATTGAGTCCATTAGCCCGGACCTGACCGAGTCTCTGACTCGGCCGGTTCAAAGTTAGCTTCAATGGGAATATGGCGCTCTTGTATCACCCTTCCGGTGATTCCGGCTGACACCCAACTTCTGAGGACATTGTGTCTCCCAGATTGACACTGTACAAGAGAGTGGTAGGGATAAGGAAAGAGCGGCAGTTGGCTTGTCCTTGTGTTGCGGAACTGATGGTGGCGATCGTAGCGATGGGTTTCAGTTTTATTGGCAACTTCCTCGGAGTCTCGGATCCATTTCTATTTGTGCATGCTGGGTGATACTGATATTTACCCGGCGTAAATGGCACTCAAGGTATCAGATTAAATAGATGCGCTCGCACAAATATCATGATCAAACCCTTATCATAATAACAACAGTGAACGCCAGCCAAGGCTCAAGTATTGTTTACTTCTGGCGCATCCATGAGGATTTATCGTGCACGATATAAAAGAACACAGCGAGGGCTCAGGTATAAGACGCCGCATTAACTACTAACAGGCTATCTTTGTTTATGCTTCGTCTTCGTCTTCAAATATGCTCCAAATCGAAGGAGTGATTACAGTCGTTTTCCAGGTCACTCCAAATGCGGGGACAGAGCGGTCTCTGCACTGGTCAACGGTGTGGGTCGTACTAAACTGGATACTGTTTTGGTGTCGTACTGGCTTCACTTGGGTTCGATTCGCGGTCTCTTAGTAACCCTTTGATTGGCCAAGTTATCGCTATGTACTGCCCAATGCGGTAAACGGTGGGCCCGTTTCAATATCCTTCTGCTGAAGTTTTTCAAGCTATCCCTTCCCGTCAAGCCTTCAACTTCATTCATTCTATATTGCACGGTGTCATAACCAGCCACGAAACAGGATAACTTTAAGGCTTGTTGATAGTGGTTGGGCAACTGGCGCCTGGTCATTCATCTCGCGCCTGCTCAATCGTGACACGCGCGCGACTCGCCCAAGGTCAGTATCGGATCTTCGATCGAGTCAAAGATTCCACATATGTATTAATTCAGAACTTTTATACTTCAGACCCATGTGTTAGATTCGTCCTTGCAATCCTAGCGACCCCACCACGCGTCCATATCTCCCTTCGACCTAGTCCAAGATCTTCCACGAGCCATGTCTACTCCACAATACCCTCGACGCATTCGATACGTCCCTGTGCCTGGCGAATGGGAACGGAAGCTTCACCCAACCTGGCCAGACTCAGCCTTCAGAATCCCCGATGTCGTTCCCGAGGGACACATATACTACGTCACAAAGGGCGATTACGTTGGTTGGGGTGCAACTGCCCTCGTAGAGCGTCTGCCTTCTGGTCATATCGTGAAAACCCCGCTTCCGAACCCATATGACCTCGACGAAGAACGCAGAGCTCGCGAGCAAATGGAACACGAGTATAACGTCTATCGATTCATTGGCCCAAGCCAATTCATCCCCAAACTAATTGACTGGGATGGCGAGTCCAAGACGTTGGTTCTCGGAGATCAGTCCAATGGTGACCTTGAGACCTACTTGCGAAAGCATCACGATGCTGATATCGATATCGATACCCGTCATAAATGGGCTTTGCAGGCTGCTCAAGCACTAGCAAGTCTTCATAGTATCGGGATAATCCACCAGGACGTCACACCTCGAAATTTTCTCTTAGATGAGAACTTGAGCCTTCAAATATGTGACTTTGCCGGAAGCTCTTTTCCAGGACACGTTACCTTAACTAGTGCCCCAGGATCAAGATACCAATCACGGACATGGGACCGCGGGTACATCCCTACTCAAGCAGATGATCTTTTTGGTCTTGGTTCTGTGCTGTACTTTATTATATGCGGTGAGGAGCCCTACGGCAATCTTGATGAAGAGGAGGTGGAGCGTCGTTTCGAAAAATCAGACTTTCCAGCCTCTGATCACCTGCGCCATGGTGAAGTCATTCGGAGTTGCTGGTACGGGGAGTTTGCTGCCGCAAAGCAGGTTGTTCAGGCCTTGGTTCAAAGTAGACTATACTAGAAGGAGGGAAAGGCCGCATATGATGGCCTGTATGCCAGCGTTGATTGGCCGTTCTTCCTGCATTTCATCGGTCCTGTATCGTCACACCGGGCTTGCAGGTTGCTGGATCGGTGGAAATATGCAAGGCCTGAAATACATGCGACTTCTTGAGAGTTTAATACCTATCGAGCTCTCGCCAAGTATAAGAGGCTATGTGGCCGTCCAAGTTGACGGTTGAATCCTAAACTCACCAGTTCGAACTTGGAGCCAATATCTGGCATGGGCCTTATCTTTGTCATTCATCTGATTCTCGCTCAAGTCCGGCGTAACCTGACTCCCCCCAAGCTGCCTTTTTGTTGCAGTTCTTGCTATTACCAACCTACCTGTCTCAACGTTGAGTCAGTCCTAGCAGTCTGTCGCTTTGGCATGAATCATTGACAAGACCCAGGCTTCCTACTTTTAACACCTTTGTAGCAGATGGCTTCCCTCGCAATGTTTAGAAAGGAACCCTCGCCAAAGCCTCCCTCACCACCACCACTGCCACCAGATGTTGGTGAGGTCTCCACGGCAGATGTGTTGGCAGGAGGAACTTCAGAGCCGTTGCCTGGAACTACAGGTGGGTGACATGATAGTAGACATTGACATTGGAACTATTCTAAAGGTACTCTTAATAGGCTCATCGACATCGAGTACTGGGTAGCACAGCTGGCAAATCACCTCTCAATGTTTGGTTAGGAAGACATGATGTGGGAAGGTCTCGAGTCTAGGGTAGTTGTACATACTGGTTGTGGGTAGGATATCTCTGTAGCGTTGTGAGATAGTCTATGGCCGTGTGACTGAATTGGCGACAGGCCTTGCATCGATGATTCCTGCGCGGAGCCAGAATTGACCTTTTTAACTTTCGTGTTTGGTTCCTCCCCTGTTTCTGGTAATCGTGATGCTGGCTGGTGTGCTGCGCCAGTTTTGAGCCCATCCACACCCACTGCTCCCCTGCTAGCAATATCCCCAGTCTCTGCCACGAGGGGAGGAGAGGCATGTTCCGACTGAGGTGTGAATTCAACCGGGGCCTTATCGATGCGGGATGGGCGATGGTCTTGACGAGGCAAAGTCTGTGAACGCTTGCGTTTGAGCGTGACATTGGGTGATTCCGAGACAAAGGTGTTGAACAAGGGGAGGTCCTCTAAGTTTCTGACAATCGCAGTGCCCGCATCTTTGCAAATCTCCGCTACTTCTTCGATCTTCCGAGATATGTATTTGTTTAAGAGGGATTGGAGCTGTTCCTTATCTTCTTGAGCGAATCTTTCAGCTCTAGTCACCGTAGTTAGAAATGCCAATTGCACAATACTCCATGGATACTCACTTAGTTGGTGTCATGTCTATGACAAGAAGAACTCCTTTATCCCATTTTTTTAACCAACTTCATGTAAAGTTTGCCCTCCTTAATCCATCTGGTGAATGTGGCTCGCTTCAAGGTGAACCCATGTTGTGTCAGATAGTTGTAGAAGCCTCCGACGCTTCCCCATAATTTTTTATGCTCAGCGAACATGTATTTCACATATCGTAACTGAGCAGCGTCTAAGACGTTGGACTTGGATAGTGTAACGGCGTATGTGCACAATGAGCTTAAATCTTGGACAAAGAAACTCTCAGGTGATTGAGCCCAGGTGTCGAGGCTATCCAAGATCAATGAATCAACGATGATGTCTTTATTTTCTCTCTGTTTCCCTCCTTTGTCGCCTTTGAGGTTTTTGGATCTATGATCGGATGGGTTTGCAACGGGTGTGGAGATATCTGGCGAAACCGTGGAGAGAGCAGACGAAGAGGGACCAGTCGATGAGGGAGCAGTTATCGAGGGCGTAGTCAAGGAGAGGGTGGTCGTCCTAGAGTTGAAGAGTTCAAGTAAGTCAACGATGGCATTCAGAACTTGATCCCATCGTGAACTAAGGCATCCGGCAGTATCGCACTGATCTTGCCGTGCGGTGGCTCTGGCGATAGCTTCACAGCTGGCAGTGAAGTTGTTCAATACCTGGTCTCTATGAGCATGACCCTTGGACGTCCATCATTCTACTGACCTTGACAAACGTCTCGTCGTCTATGCTCTCCAGACCACCAAACCTGGCACGCCGGCACTGGTCAAGGATGCAATGAGCTACCGATTCAAGTTGCTCTACAAGCATCGTCATGCGTTATATTAGCAAAGGTAATGCTGATTTTCGAGCAACACGGCTTTCGATGGGCAACACCTTTCCCCCGTGTCATTTGACCTGCCGCTGGCGCAACTGATTAACGCCTTACCTATTCTAGCGAATTCTCATGATAAATCATAGGAAATCGCTAGAATAGGTAAGGCGCTTCTGAGACCCAGACCACGCCTCCGACCATGAATCCAAGACCCCTGCTCCAGCACACAGGGGTCTCGCTCTACTGGTCCACTGCTGAATGTTCTATACGGAACAGTTCACCCGATAGATTGTATATAGTCGGCCATTGGCAGTGGCGAAGTGCATTATTCTGCAAGCCATCCTGCGGTTGCCTCTTTGGCTTTTTGCGAACCATGCCCGACAACAACACAACGATGTATGGCAAAGACGGAGGGATATGGGTAACCATAGAGGTACGGTAACCCTTTGTTGGTTTGAATAGAATGCTGACCGCGGAGAATAGTTCGATCAAAAGGTCGAACCGAGTAGGATAACCAAAGTGTACGGGCCTGCCCCGAATCTTCATTCAAGGAGGGGATGGCCCCGGTGTACCCATATGTCTTTATCTTGTTCTCGCACGGCAGATGCGGAGTGCAGTGATGAGAAAGTATCTCCTCCAGCGCGGTGGAAGTCACGGTTCGCCCGCATTCTTTCCACTCTGTCTTGTTTCGGCAATACAGATACAGGTTACCAACCCTTGCCTTGACACTGCCGCTGCTCCCTGGTTAGGAGGCCTCAAACTCAGATGATAAGGCCTAAATATCGGTGTAACTTGAAAGGTTCCTTTTGGCGTATATAGTTAGGGACGAGGACTCTCAACCTCAATTGAATGTTTCTTTAAAGCAACTCTCCTTGCCAACGTAGCTGATAGCCCATGGCATTTCACTCGCGGGGATAACTGCCAACTATCGACCGATCATTGATCCAGAAAAGATGACCTAGAACCATTATCCGCGATAGAGAGCTGGCCAAAGACCCGAGACGTGGCTGCTAACATAGCCAAACACATCAAGACGCCTTCTAACCCAGTGCCACATGGCTGAATCCCTTTTCCACAACCGCGCTGGAAGATGTCATCGCAGGCCTCGGAGGACCTTTCGGCTTCGAGGGCGAGCCTAGTTGGCCATGGACTGACTTGGCGCCCATCCCGTCCCTCGCCTAGGTTCGCCACCAGAGTAGTGACCCCGTCTAACTCGGCAATTTCAGCTAGCATTATCCTCAAGCCACTCATTGCTTTTGATCTAGCATAATAGAATAACTCGTTGTATTTCTCCCTTCTTCTCTCTACTCCCCTCACTGATATGATTGTTCTTCCCCTTTGGCACAACGCAAGGGACTTGGACTCTCTTATCGACGCCCATGACCGACACGAAACCCAACTACGCATACCCTCGTAACATGGCCGACCAAGACACCGAACTACCCACCGAACCACCCACCGAACTATCGCAGAATTCCCTGACGCGTTTCAGTGCAAGCTCTCGCTCTCGCTCTCCATCGTTTGGTGAGGCTACCGAGAAACTCCCAGCGTTATCGCCGGATGAGACTCTGAGCAACCCGACGGAAATAATATAGCTCTAATACACCTGAAGCTTATACCAGGAGGTCACTCTTTGGTCTCTGTGTCGCGGCTCAAGAGCGCAAAGTCGAGGAAGACAGGATAAGACAGGCTGATAAGCGCCTTCTATGTGACTGGTCCGCCCTTGCCAACTCGGTTGTCAGTTCTAGGCTGGATGGAGCAATGTTTATTATTGAGACATAGCTCTCATTGGGCCCTTCGTCGGGAGGTATAGCTCTGGAGCAAGTGCGTTGCTGGAAAGTTGAGATGTTTAGCTCTCGAACAGCCTTAGTTTTCAAACGGTGAATATCAATAAAGAGGTTTTACAACTCGGATTAGTTTCTAGCATAAGGTTTGGAGTTATAGGACTGATTATATAATAACAATACTAGGTAATGTGGCGTCAGATATTGGAGAATGGCATGGTCAGGAGGACATCATTCAACAGTCAGGTCTCGGCTCGAGTAATGACAGGCTCAACGTATAAACTGGCTAGATTCAATGCTATAAATTACACGCTCCTCGCTCTCATACAATCTACAGGCTCATTTCTTGGACTCCTCGTCGGCTGAGTTGTCAGAAATGTTCAACCCCTTCTCATGCTCAGCATCAGTTACACTATTCGAATTGTACTCCTCGGCGCCCATGTCGACAATTATTGGGCCCTTGAAGTGCTTCCTAGCATAGGTAAAGTACCAAATACCACTGATGGCTCCAAATCCAGCAAACACGACGCTAGCGTAGTTCATTGATGAAGCTGTAACTGGCAACGAGACGGGCATGCAGAAGATGACGACGGCGAGGCAGATCCAAACGAGGCTGAGGTAGTTCAAGACATAACCAAGCTTGCCGAGGGGAAATGGAGAAGACCGCACGGCTTGTCGTCCTCGGACTACGCTGACCAGGATGGGGACACAATATGAAGCCGAGAGGCAGATGGTTGCGACACCGGTGAATGAGCCAAAGGCAGCTGACGAACCAAAGTAGATGCATCCCAGGAGGCAATCAACGGTTGTGGAAAGAATGATGGCCCAAAGAGGGACGTCAAGAGTCTTGTTGACCTTGGCCCACAGGTTTCCAGGGATTCCACCATCACGAGCAAAGGCATAGGTGCAGCGGGACGCAGCGGTAAGAGCGCCAACGCCAGCAAAGAGCCAAATGCCGAGGATCAAGAAGAGCAGTCCGAAGCCTCCCGAGGCAGAGCCCGTGACGGTCTTGAAGAGTAGTCCGATCGGTTGGCTACTGGCGAGGAGCGCGGTGACGTCGGGAAGAACGAAGAGGACGGGGACGAGATAAATCACTCCGGTGAGACCGGCTGCGACGACGGATAGGA
Organism: Fusarium piperis; assembly: GCA_027886205.1. NCBI lineage: Eukaryota > Fungi > Ascomycota > Sordariomycetes > Hypocreales > Nectriaceae > Fusarium > Fusarium piperis. Next base: position 464,111 of record RZGM01000004.1, on the reverse strand, counting down.
CCATGGCCTTGGGCACTTCGCGTTCGGGGTTTTGGACTTCTTCGCACATAGCGGCAACCATTCCGTATCCCGTAAGAGTGTACGCAGCTACAACCGTGTCAGTACGAGAATGTGAACAAGTTCCAAGACGTCTACTTACCTTGGAGCAGTCCAACAAAGAAGGACCAGCCACCTGGCCATCCACTGGCAGACGCGTCAAAGTGACCAAATACAAAGTCGGCGGATCTCCTGGTATCGGCCATGGATAGAAGTGTAACGAGGATGATGATGACGCTGGCTCCGGTCCAGTAGATACAGAGCTTGTTGAAGAGGTCGAGATACTTGGACCCGAACGCGTTGATGAGGGCGGCAAGCAACATGACAGCCCAGAAACAGAGGACAGTTTGCCATTCATTAGGTACAAAGTCTTCGTTGAAAATGGTGATGGCGCTGAGAATCAACTGGGCGCCTGAAAAGTTGATGGACAGCGTCACGGTCCAGTTGCCCACCAACGTCATCCAACCGTCGATGAAGCTGACGGCTGGTGCATATTTGGGAGTACTGAGGATTGCAGACCAGTAGTACACGCCTCCTGCTGTCGGATAGACGGCGCAGATTTCAGCTAGTGATGCGGCGATACTGAGAGAAATCAAGGAGACCAGGACCCAGCCCCAGATGATGGTGACGGCTTGTCCGTTGACAAGGGTGATGTAGAATGTTGTTGACAGGCCAAAGGGAACAGCCATGATTGCAAAGGACATGCCAAGGATGCTCATCATGCTGAGAGTCTTGGGCAGCTCGGCGGCATACCCCAATTGGGTGGACGACCCCATGGTGGATGGGTTGAGGGTGTGAGTGACAGTTGCCAAGCCAAGATAGGGGATGGACTAGAATGCCAAGATTGTGAATGGAATATAAAAAGTCAAAATAGGGGGCGAAGCAGGTCCAGAGAGAATGTATCAATAGAATTAGTTGGTATAGTAGTACACTGTATTCGAGGTGATCAGGCCCTCGTGGAAATAAAAGAAGAAAGAAAAACAGAAAAAACAAGGTGAGATACGACGCAATTTAGTCAAAGCATCAGTATCCAAGCTCCCTCCCGCAGGAGCCCGATGACGCCGTCTAGAACAAGGCATGGAAACCACCCACGCTCATGGCGTGCATGGATTCGGGGCTGAAAACGCGGGGGAACAGGGATCGAAACATCAAGACTAATCGTCAGAGAACGATAGGGGGTTTGGGGGCAACTTGTTTAGCTTCATTACGTGGGAGATGGCCAATTGCGGGCGTTACCGCGCTGATAAAGTTGCCAACCGCGGTCCGTATTTCCGGGGGGTGATGATCCGATATCGAGAAAACGTTAACAAATGGACATTGGAAACTAGAGGTAATGCCCACGCGCCGAGATACGCATTGACTCCTCAGATAGCGGGTTGACCGGGAGGGAGCCTATTCGGTTTGATGATGCTCGACCCGCTTTACGTGTGATTAGCTGGCAGCAGTGGCCACCTGTTGTTCTATGCGAGCCGCGGTTCAGGAGGAGAAGGGGCAGGGTTTCAAGAGGTCTGATAAGCGAGCCGCGATGCTGCTCTTCCATCAGGATGAGCTGGGTTGCTGGGACTGGGCTTTCTTGGGCTGGTTCTTAGGAGTCGTATATGTGTTGACTGATCATGAGCTTCGTATGCTGACGTGCTAGCGAAGTTAAAGATTATGACTTCCTGTTCAAGTAAAAACAGCTGGTAGGACTTCGGAAATTCGGATCTTTTAATCCCTGTTGGGAACTTTTGGTTATTTGGCGCGGGTTCAGGTTGTTATATCATCTTTCCCGGTGTACTTTCAGCCCGTACCTTCCACCAGGCGGAGACATCTGCTCCCTTTATATGCCCTACAGAAGATGGGAAATGGCTGAGAAACTTCCGCGCTCAAAGGGCCAACCGATTCCTCAAGATTCAGGGTAGGGGGGAAGAGCGCGCTTCTCTGCAAACGCTGGCAATATTCAACGCAAAGACTGTCCCCTCCATGATAATGAATCTTTTTGGGGGATTCTAATTCTATGCAATGTGAGATTAGTGTGCTTGGTGACTATTATCTTGTTTGAGATCGAGAGAGCCATCACAGGGGCGTAAGTATAGGATCATATCGGCTCACCGGCTGTGGAATTAAGTGCTTGAATGAAAGTGGTCAACAATAAACACGCACTGAAAGGAAGAATACTTTGACGAGTAGATAGCTAGCTAATATGTAACAAGGAAAGAGAAAACAAAGCCTAAAAGGAAAGAATAATAATAATAATTCATGTGCGTTCATGATCACCATTTTCATATAGCGCCGCTCAAAAGGAAGAAATAATCAAACAAAATCGGACAAAAACCCTTGTCTCAAGCACCATACTGCTCCTGCCACTTCATAAGCATCTCGACAGAAATGTCATTACCTCCACAAACGCAGAGTACAACAGTTGCATCCGGGCCCAACTCTCGGCCCATCAGCTTCTCCAACAGCTGGTCCTCGCACAGCCTGATGGCGATTCCGGCAGTCAGCTCAACCATCAGCCGCTCATGGCGGGCCAGTGTCAGGCATCCCTTTGCTGCTTCGCCATCGGACAGGACAGCGTTGACCACCTGCGGTCTCTGGGCATATTCAAAAGTCTTCTTGGAGACAGTTGCGACGCCGAGGCTTCTAGCCGCCGACGTGATTTTGTCCATGGTGATGACCCTCTTGGCTTTGAGTGATTGGGAAAGAGAGTCTGCACCCTCAGTCTCCAGGGCCAGGACGGTTACATCGTCAGTCCAGCCCAGGCTATCGAGGGACTGGCAGATTCCGTTCATCAAACCGCCGCCTCCGACACTGCAGACGACAGCATCAGGCTTCTCGCCATTCATTTGCGCTGCAATCTCGTGCATCACGGTGGAGTTTCCCTCCCAGATATCAGGGTGGTCAAAGGGGGGTACGTAGACAGCCTCTTTGTCTGAGGCCAAGACAACAGACTTGAGGTACTTGTCGGCATCCATGACACTAAGGCCATACTGAATAACCTCACTGGCGCCTTCAGCGTGTAGTCTGGCGATCAGCGCAGGGCTGGTTGTAGTTGGGACGACGACCGAGGCTTCGTAGCCGAGGGATCGGGCAGCAACGACGCATGCGATGCCCGCATTGCCACCGGAAGAGGCATAGAAGTGTGGCCGTCTGCCGACCTCTTCACTCTCGCGGATACGGTGGAGGAGGTAATTGCCAATGCCTCTGGACTTGAAGGAGCCCGAGGGCTGGAGGTTGTCGAGCTTGAGGAGAACTCTACTTCTACGATTTAGAAATCCGGGCTTTACACACAGAGAAACGAGAGATGGGATGTTTCGTGACATATGAAGTGTTGATGGAAGGGATTGAGGTGTGGGAAGGTTGAGCATTGTTCAACGTACCATCCCGCAGTCTTGGAGAGGTGAGGAGACTTGATGAGGGGGGTGGTGACCCAAGGTTGACGGCGGTCAATGGTCATGTTGAACTAATTTGAGAGAAGAGAAGAATATGTTGAATTGACTGAGATTGTTCTGCTTCAAAGTCAAGGCAGATTAGATCGCGAGGGCGCCCTCACTTATACCACCATCTCGAGATTTGGGGGTACATGATGGCAGATGCCGATCCACAACCCGAATGGATTCGATTGATAACAAAATCTCCCCCGAAGTCGCAGTACTAATGCAGTACGTACTCTTGTAGGCAATGATCACGTACTCATAGAGGTTGCGAATACGTACTGAGGTGGTGGCTGCGTGTGCTGTGCCATCAAGCTCCCGCGGTGAGTGATGCCCTCGCCAGCATCACCAGTAGCAACCATTATGTCATGGGATGGGACACCCCGAACAAATGGGGGAGCACATGGACCATGTCCGGTTGGAGCTCCGATGGACGGTCTCGGCCCTGGAAAAGAAAGACTAAACACAACGTGCTTTAGCTGCAGTAGTCACGCAGCGGTTTCATTGCCGACCACCTGATTCGCGATTTGACTCGGTGACATGTTGACTCGGTGAAAGCGCACAAGAATTTCTCGTACCTTTTTTTCCTTGGGGGTCCTTTTCACCGAGTCAACGGGCGATAATTTCCCGCAACTACTTTTCACCGAGTCACTGATAGACCCTTGCACGTGCCCTGATCCTTCTGGAACTAACCCCCGATGGTTCTGTGAGGCTGGCTTGTACCTAGATGTACCTCGATGTACCCCCCGGAAGAGGCTTCTCGTTGTCATGATCCCTTGCCGCCGGGGGGGACGCACTTAAGCCGCATGCTTGACTTAGCCCTCGGACCATGACCGCCGACGCCACCATGGATGTTATCTTTAAAATTTGTCTGCGGCGCACGTCTTATACCGTCTCTCACAGCTTCAGGGAGTGACCATCTTTGATCTCTACATCCTTCCATACCGGCTGAGACGACTCCAACCGGCCCATCATGATGTCGGCTTCTCGTCTCGGACAGCGGCTCTGCCGTCAGTCTCGCCGTGTCAACGTCAACACCCTCCAGCCACGTCTCACCACCCAGTCCCTCCGTCTGACGGGCAGCAGGCCATTCTCACTATCTGTGCCCCTCGCCCAGGCCTCTCCCCGTCGCTTCGTCGACTCCAAGGCTAGCACTGAGCTTGCCGAGCATGACCTCTTCTCGCGGAGGCACATTGGCAGCGAGCTGGCTGAGCAGCAGGAGATGCTCAAGGTCCTTGACCCTCCCGTGAGTTCCATGGAGGAGTTCCTCGAGCAGACCATCCCCCCGCAGGTCAGGAGGAAGCAAAAGGGCCTCAACCTCGTTGAGCAGTGGGAGGAGTCGGGCGCTGAGACTTCTGTCCCGCCCAATGGCCGCTCCGAGGCCTTTATCCAGAAGCAGATGCGCAAGCTGGGCAACAACAACACTGTCTATGAGTCTTTCATCGGTGCTGGATACTATGGCACCCAGGTCCCTGCTGTTATCCAGCGCAATGTTCTGGAGAACCCTGCCTGGTACACCAGCTACACTCCCTACCAGGCTGAGATCAGCCAGGGTCGTCTTCAGTCCCTGCTCAACTTCCAGACCCTCATCACGGACCTTACCGGCCTTGACATTGCCAATGCCTCCGTTCTTGATGAGGCTACCGCCGCCGCCGAGGCCATGACCATGTCCATGGCCAACGCCCCTCGCGCCAAGGGCAAGAAGACCTTTGTCGTCTCCGAGACCTGCCACCCTCAGACCCTCGCTGTTCTCCAGTCGCGAGCTGAGGGTTTCGGAATTGACCTCGTCATCGGTGACGTGCTCGCCGACAACAGCAAGCTTGTTAAGGAGGCCGAGGGCACCCTTATCGGCGCTCTCGTCCAGTACCCCGACACCAACGGTGGTGTCCACGATTACCAGCAGCTCGCCGACATTGTCCATGAGAAGAAGGCTCTCCTCAGTGCCTCCACTGATCTTCTCGCCCTGACCATTCTCAAGCCCCCGGGTGAGTTTGGTGCCGACATCGCCATCGGCAGCTCCCAGCGTCTTGGTGTCCCTCTGGGCTACGGTGGTCCTCATGCCGCCTTCTTCGCCACCTCGGAGAAGTACAAGCGCAAGATCCCCGGTCGTCTCGTTGGTGTTTCCAAGGACCGACTCGGCAAGCCCGCTCTTCGTCTCGCTCTTCAGACCCGTGAGCAGCACATTCGCCGAGAAAAGGCCACCAGCAACATTTGCACTGCCCAGGCTCTTCTGGCCAACATGTCTGCCTTTTACGCCATCTACCACGGACCCAAGGGTCTCAAGACTATTGCCCAGGATATCTGGGGCAAGACCCGTCTTGCCCAGAGTCTCATCCTCGAGAAGGGCGAGTTCAAGCTCCACACCGATGGTGTCCGCGAGGACGGCACCGTTCTGTTTGACACTGTTACCCTCCAGGCCTCCCCCGAGACCATCGCCAAGGTCCACGAGAAGGCTTCCCTCCAGAGCATCAACCTTCGCCGGGTTGCTGACGACAAGGTCGGCTTCTCCCTGCACGAGGGCGTGACCCTGGAGAGCCTTGGCAACCTTGTCAAGTGCTTCGGTGTCTCTGAGGCCGAGTTCAAGGCTGCTCTCGAGTCTGATTCCGCAAAGTTCCTCAATGACGAGATCCCCGCTGCCCTCCAGCGAAAGTCGTCCTACCTTGAGCAGCCCGTCTTCAACCAGTACCACACTGAGACGGAGCTTCTGCGATACATCTACTTCCTCCAGTCCAAGGATGTTTCTCTGGTGCACTCCATGATTCCCCTGGGCTCCTGCACCATGAAGCTCAACGCCACCACCGAGATGCTTCCCATCTCTGACCCTGGCATCTCCAACATGCACCCCTTCGCCCCTGTGGAGCAGGCCTCTGGCTACCAGGCCCTGATCAGCTCGCTGGGCAAGAACCTGTCCGAGATCACTGGCATGGATGCCACCACTCTCCAGCCCAACTCTGGCGCCCAGGGTGAGTTTGCTGGCCTCCGAGTCATCAAGCGATACCATGAGGCCAAGGAGGGTGGTGAGAAGCGAACCGTCTGCCTGATCCCCGTCTCCGCTCACGGTACCAACCCTGCCAGTGCTGCCATGGCCGGCATGAAGGTTGTCCCCATCAAGTGCGACGGCAAGACTGGTAATCTGGACATTGAGGATCTCAAGGCCAAGTGCGCCAAGCACGCCGACGATCTGGCCGCCATCATGATCACCTACCCCAGCACCTTTGGTGTCTTTGAGCCCGAGGTCAAGCAGGTCTGCGACCTCGTCCACCAGCACGGTGGTCTCGTCTACATGGACGGTGCCAACATGAACGCCCAGATCGGCCTCTGCAGCCCCGGTGACATTGGTGCTGATGTGTGCCATCTGAACCTCCACAAGACCTTCTGTATCCCCCACGGAGGTGGTGGCCCTGGTGTTGGCCCTATCGCTGTCAAGAAGCACCTTGCCCCCTATCTCCCTGGCCACCCTGAGATTGACCCTCAGCGAGGTGATGCCGCCCGGGCTGAGACTGCTGTGGCTCCCATCAGTGCTGCTCCCTGGGGTAGCGCCTCTATCCTGCCCATCAGCCACACCTACATTCTGATGATGGGTGGTGATGGTCTCACCAAGCAGACCGGCACTGCTCTCCTCAACGCCAACTACATCATGTCTCGCCTCCTGCCTCACTACAAGGTTGTCTACACCAACGCCAATGGACGATGCGCTCACGAGTTCATTCTCGATGTCCGTCCCTTCAAGGAGACTGCCGGTGTCGAGGTTGCCGATATCGCCAAGCGTCTGGCTGACTACGGCTTCCACTCCCCTACCATGAGTTTCCCCGTCTCTGGAACCCTCATGATCGAGCCCACCGAGTCTGAGTCTCGCGCTGAGCTCGACCGCTTCTGCGACTCTCTCATCCAGATTCGCAAGGAGATTGCCGACATTGAGTCTGGCAAGACCCCCAAGGAGAACAACCTCCTCAAGAACGCCCCTCACCCCCAGGAGGACCTCGTCTCTTCCGAGTGGGACCGACCTTATAGCCGTGAGGAGGCAGCCTACCCTCTGCCCTGGCTGAGGGAGAAGAAGATGTGGCCTTCCGTGGCACGCGTGGATGATGCTTACGGTGACACCAACCTGTTTTGCACATGCCCACCCGTCGAGGGAAGCGAGAGCCTGTAAAGGGAATAGAAAAAGGGAGATAATAAGTTAAACGATAGAAGATGGTTTCAAAGATTTGGTAGCGTTTGTTCATTTTCGGAAGCGGGAAAAAAGATCATATTCAACCATGATGGCTCCTATTGCATGTTTGGAAGGTTTCAGTGTCAGAACCTCTTCAACGAAAGGCGAATTGATCTCTGGCTTGACAGAGTTTTGCGATAAGAAATAGTTTTACTAGATAAAATTTGAACCAAATTCACAAAGTCAAAAATTCACACAAGTTGAGAACAACAAAAAAGTGTTGAAATTGCTTCACATAACTCATGATGACGTCAAAATGTGATTCTGAGGACTTGATATCTATTCGCTTTTTTAAAAACACCATTAACCTGACTAAAATGACCACCCAGTGAAACCTTTTGCATTTAGTGCTCCTTGGTGTGCTCAGCGTAAGCAGCCTCATCCATCAATCCCTCCAGCGGAGAGACGTCCTCGGCCTCAACCTTGATGAGCCATCCCTCACCCTCGGGGTCCTTTCCAATGTCCGCGGGGGAGTCGTTCAGAGGTTCGTTGACCTCTACGACGGAGCCCGAGACAGGGGCCACAATGTCGGATGCAGACTTGACAGACTCGACGGTGCCGAAGGACTCGCCCTCGATCGTCTCGTCGCCTGTGGCGGGGAGCTCGACGTAGACGACGTCGCCGAGGGCTTCAGCAGCGTAGTTGGAGATGCCGATTGTGCCTAGAGATGTCAATGTTGAACTTGTCAAGTGAATGAATGTGTGCTTACAGGTCTTGCCGTCATCAGCCACGTCAATCCACTCGTGACTCTCGGTGTATCGCCTCTTGAGGACTGTGAAATGTCAGAATAGCTTCTCATGAGTGATCGAGAGATGCGACTCACGGTTGAGAGAGACTGAAAAGCATCGGCGAGGAGCAATGCTAGCAGCCTTGCAAGCAAAGACAGTCTGAGGAGCTCGAAGAGCAGAGGACCTCACTCGAGAGGTAGTAGCCCAAGCTTGTCTAGCGATGAATCCCGACATTGTGACTGGTGAATGTGTAGAGATTTGCAGAGAGGGAGAAGTTTGATGGTCGTTTCTTGTTTATTTCTCTGGCTGTGTCTGTCCTGGACTTCAAACTCCACGCTTTTCCCAGCAAAGATATGGCCATTGTTCGGGGTTCCTCCGATGTACCTCGGAGTCACTGGCCGACCCCGGCAGACCGCCCGGCTCATGTCCAATTAGTGCGTACGGAGAAGGCGTTTAACGGTACCGAGTTTCCCCTGCTCTTTTGCAACTTGTTATGAATTGAAATGCCTTTGTTCACATGCAGAGGTTGGAGCCCCCACAATCTCCAAGATTCCCCCTCCATCAGGCCATGGGGAAACTTGTGGGTGCCACGCAGAAATGTATAGGTACTTGTTATCTGCCGAGGAGCGCCTCATTCTTTTCACAGTGGCCAATCAGAGACGGAGCCGCGTGCAGCTCGGCCGTTTTCCGCCGTCGAAATCTCTGACCGCGATGCCACTTCCGATGCTCCACTTCGATGGAGGAGTAGTCGGTACCTGGCACTTTCACTGAGTCAAGTATAGATCTGGCGAGCACGGCCCTGATGACGCGCTTGGAGGGTTGCTCACGACTTTTGCTTTGCGTCTAGAACCCTGGATTGTTGGACATCGTGACCCAACAGTGGCTCATGCGGAGGCCAATTGATGCTCGGCAATGGTGACTTGGGTAATTGCAAACTCGGATTTCATTACGTTGGAGTTTGTCTTCCAGGGTTACCTAGTGGAAGACGCAAAGTCTGGTGGGAAACATAGAAACGTTTCCGACAGGCCAGTTGCTGGTATGACAACGGTGTCATGATCACATCGTTCCTCTCCAATGCCCAATAATACTCCAGATGTGAACATGGTGTGAACAAGATGTGCAGCAGAGCTAACACGGAGGGTTCAACTACAGACATGAAGGCAGTCACTTGACTCTTGACACGTCGAGATGTCTAGTGTCACGACAGTTACGCAGGCTACACATGTCCAAAGACACACATTGACAATAGAATACTTTTTGTGTTGAACGCTCAAGATATCATTATTTTACTTCCATAACCCTGTCTCACGACTGGAGCCAAGGCTGAGGGAATCCGCCAACCCACTCCTCAACCTCCTTCCGCAGCGCACCAATCTCCTCGACCGAAGACCCATCACCAAGATACTCGAGGAAGGCCCTGACCGTCTTGGGGTTCTTGGCACCCTTGGCCTCGGCCGCCGCGCGGGCGTCCTTGTCCACGGCGATGGTGATCTTGACGCCCCGGTCGACAATGTCGGCCACGCGCTTAAAGTCCTCGGCCGTGAAGCCGCGGGTCGTCATGGCGGGTGTGCCCAGACGGAGACCGCCGGGCTTGAGGGCCGAGCGATCGCCGGGGACTGTGTTCTTGTTGCTCGCCACGCCGACGAGCTCGAGGACACGCTCGACACGGGCGCCGTCGACGCCCTTGGACTTGAGGTCGACAAGCACCAGGTGGTTATCCGTGCCGCCAGAGACGAGCTTGTAGCCCAAGCTGGAGAGCTGGGTTGATAGGGCTTGCGCGTTGGTGAGGACCGTCTTTTGGTACTCGGCAAACTCGGGGCTCTTGGCCTGGCGAAGAGCGACTGCGAGGGCGGTGATGGTGTGGTTGTGAGGACCGCCCTGGTGGCCGGGGAAGACGGAGGCGTTGATAGGGCCCTCGAGGTCATACAAGATCTTGTTGCCCTTCTTGTCGGTGCTCCGCACACCCTTGCGGAAGAAGATCATGGCACCTCGAGGTCCTCGAAGGGACTTGTGGGTGGTGGTCGTCACGACATCGGACTTGTCGAAAGGCGAGGGGATGACACCAGCAGCGACGAGGCCAGAGATGTGAGCCATGTCAGACAAGAGATATGCGCCAACCTCGTCGGCGATGGCACGCATGCGCTCGTAGTCGATCAGACGAGAGTAGGCAGAGGTCCCGGCGATGATAATCTTGGGACGGTAGAGGATGGCGTTATCGCGGAGTTTGTCGTAGTCGATCAGGCCCGTCTCCTCGTTTAGGCGGTAGGGGAAGGTCTCAAAGTACTTGGAAACCATGGAGATCTTCTTGTGAGGCAGCTGGTAACCGTGGGAGAGATGGCCGCCATGGGGAAGATCGAGACCCATGATGCGCTCATGGGTGTTGAGGAGGGCAGAGTAAGCGTAGAGGTTGGCAGGAGAGCCAGAGAGAGCTGCAAAGTATCAGTATCCAACTCCAAGAAAGCCAGTGACAATCACTCACGCTGCACATTGACACCCCACTGCTCAGGATCAAGACGGAAGGCCTCGAGAGCTCTCTTCTGGCACAGACGCTCGGCCTCGTCAATGTGCTCGTTGCCGCCGTAGTATCGAGCACCGGGGTATCCCTCCGAGTACTTGTTCTGCATGACGCTGCCTAGGGCGTCGAGGACGGATCGCGAGGTGAAGTTTTCCGAGGGGATGAGGTTGATGAAGTGGTTCTGACGTGTCTCTTCCTGTGAAGAAGTTAGGATATTGTCAATTGAGGTTGGTGGTGATGCTTACGCGCTTCAAGATGGCGTGGATCTCAGGGTCGCCATTCTGAAGAGTAGCACCAAGGAGCTGGACACAAGTCAGCTATCAATGGCCGTGATACCTTCGATAATCATTCTTACATCTGTTTGAGAAGCAAAAGTTCTCGTAGAGACACGGCTGGCCAGAGAAGGCTTGCCAAGAAGGCATTGGCCGGTCTGTCGAAGAGCCCTCATGTTGATCATGGCGACGGTGTTGCAAGATGATGAACTACTTCTTCCAAAGGACAAAGACAGCTTCAAGCAAGCTTCAAGAGCAGCTTATCATCTAATAAGAAAAGAAAAAGAACATGTCCGAGACACAGAAGGTCCCACATCATGTACTGTAGCTCAGCCCAGCCATCTCTCTCCTGCGCCGCCGGCTCATGAGTACCGTACCTACCCAGACAATCGCCATGTCACCGAGTTAAACAACGTCACCGAGTCACAAGCTGAAGGATGGAAGTCCGGGAGGGTGCCCCACTCGCGCTCCGAGGCTTTGCATTGGGGTGGGTTTGAGCCGGAAGTGAGCTACCTCGAGGTACCTGAGAGATCCAAGACCGTGTCCAGACCCGCCATGGCTTGCGCCCTAGAACGGCTCTGGAAGGACAAGCTGGAAGCTCGGCGGCTTCTCTAGGGTAAGCACGGCCAAGATGCTCCTGACTAGCGCCCAAGACATAGCCGGGATCCTGGCCTCCACTCACAGGTCATCCATCTCCCCATACGTAATAACCAAAGAACTGACGAGCAGTTCCCCCACTGCCAAACACCTCCACTCGCTTGTCTGGCCCCCGGAGGTCCCCATCCGACATACGGCGTTCGCTCGCCATCAAACCGCGCGCCGCTGAACCAAGCAAGATCCCCAAGGGACAACCCTTGCTGGCATCTTACCTACGGGTATCCAGTGGCAAAGGGCCGGGACATGCGCTCCAGCTGAGCTGCTGCGTCCCCCCCCAAGATCCTGTACCTGTCAACCCACTCTTCCCTCTCCGGTATGCGGCCCATGCCCATCATCCGGAGCAGGACGGGCTGCTTCACTTGCCGTCGTCGCAAGAAGAAGTGCGATGAGAAGAAGCCCGTGTGCAGTGGCTGCAAGCGCAACAAGCTCGAGTGTCACTGGCCCGAGCCGACTAACAGCAGCAACAACACCAACAACAACAGCTCCTCGTCATCGTCTCAGCCCCGGACTAGCAAGGCCGATGCCTCGGCCGCCCCGGACTCGGGTATCCATCGCCCAGTTCAGGCCGCTGCTGAGCGCCGTTCCTTCTCCCAGCCTCTCCAGCATCGCCGGCAGCAGACCGAGCTGGAATCGGACCATGAGCCGGAACCCGAGCGGGACCCGGAGGACCAGCCGACGATTGTCGTCTCCGCCTCGTCACATCCCGGCTTGCTCCAGAACGGGCCCGGTCCCCCTGACGACACTTCCCCGACCTCTGATGATGCCCACATGATTGATGCCGAGGCTGATGATGAGGCTGATGACCAAGGTCAACCTTCACCATCCGCATCAACCACAACGTCGTCGGCCAGTTCGTCAGACTCACCAGCCGTTGTGCTTCCCGCCGTTAGATATGATCGAGATGTCACCAACGCTCTCGCCCTGGCCGTCGCGTCGGCCGGGCCATCAGATGCAGGTTTCACCATCAACGGCGGCATCCCCATGCCCATGTCGATGCTCCCCCAGCAAGGCCATCATTCCTACGAACTTCTCAGTTACTACCTAGCACGGACAGCCAACAGCATGGGCAACGGCTCAACAGACGTCAACCCCTTTATCGCCAAGCTCATCCCTCTGGCCTTCTCTAAACCTCTAGTCTTGCAACTCATTCTCGCTCAGAGTGCTGCTCATCGTCAGGCGTCGGCTGAACCGCTCCCGACTGATGAGGTCGCCCAGAGATACTACACGGACTCGCTGCGCATGTTTAGGAACGTCGTCGATGAGTATGTCTCTGGGAATGCTGAGAATACTCTCGTCTTGACTGTCGGGAGTCTCATCATGTGCTTGACCGAGGTCTGCAATGCCTACAGCTTACTCTCATAACCGCTGGATACTGACACTGTTGCAGGTCGCTAAAGGAGACATTCACGGAACCATTTTTGATCATCTTACAGCCTCCAAGTCATTAGTGAGCACTCTACTCACGGGAGGCCAGACTGAACCGTACGGCGACTTGCCAGACTTTCTCATCGAGTATTACATGCACATGGCAGCCACCAGCATGATCTCTATCGATCCACAGTACAACTCGCAATCACTACTAAGCCCAGACATTGAGTTTCGAGCCAGAGATCTCGTCACTCGGAAATATGTCGGCCAACTATGCGGGTGCTGGCTGGAGCTACTCATCCTTATCTCCCAAATCTTCCATCTCGGGCAGAGCATGTTGGCAGTCGTAGATGGACAAACAGTCCCCCCAAGTCCCGACAGCATCGTCAACTTTGCCTTTCTTCAGTCTCAGGTCATGGGTTTCTTCCCTGACCCTTCAGTCAGTCCCTACTCGCGGCTGGCCGGCCTGGTATGGAAGCAGGCGGTTCTACTCTACCTCTGGTCGGTGCTGGGCACACCTCCGCAACAACCCAACAACAGCGTTCACAAGGCTCTGATGGATTCTGCCGTCGCAGAAGCAATCACATTACTCGACCAATTCCCTGCCAGCGAGAGGATAAACACGAGTCTCTGCTGGCCCCTTGCCGTCATCGGTTGCTGCACGTCAGACCCTATTGTTCAGCAGGTTCTAAGGGACCGACTGCAGACTATGCTGGACACCATCGGACTGGGGAACATGAGACAAACTCTGGTGCTGTTGGAGCATATCTGGCGGGAGCCGCTGGAGCAGGTCAGCCCTTGGACCTTGTGCAGGGCGATGAGAGAACACCAGATCTGGATATCATTTGCGTGAGACAAGAAGCGCAGGATCCTACCCTCCCCATCAACGGCTAAAGGCCTCTTGGTCAGTGTCCTAGGCATCTGCCCTGAGATAGGCTCGTGCCATGCCCAGTGGTTTGACCATGAATCGGGAAGCTTGGTCATCGCCAGCTAGTAACGCTTGATGGCTTCCGAAAAGCTTGCCGAAAAGCACAGGCGCTATCTCTCGCCTCGCCATGCACAGGTCGTCTCATAGGATAGCAGATGGCATGGGACGGCCGCTGAGCAGTGGAGTAACTGTTAGCCACTATAGCCACAACCTCACACTGGCTCTTGGCCACACTATGGCAGCTCTGCTGATCCTAAACGGGTGTATTGCCACGCCACCCGAGGTACCGTTAAGAAGTACGTGTTTATGACTGAGCGCGAGTGCCTTCCCAGTTGCCGTGCCGAACGTCGCGACATGAAGGACAACGGTGCTCAGCTGGGTCGTCCAGACTGGACCTTGGATATTGTGTGGTGCTTTTGCAACGGGAAGAGGCATTTTGGATGTAAATATGTAAATACCTAGCCCGTATCAGTACATAATAAATAATATACCCTTGAATGTCTGAGGGTGAGGTAATGGGATGAGACGGGCAATGCCATCAAAAGAGCTGGTGACCAAGACACTAGTCCTTCTATTCCATTCTATGCTCATCAAACTCATAAAATGACATGACCAATTAAAGCCATCGTTTACAGCAAAAACTCCCAAATCTTGGAAGACACAAACACTCCGTCGTGCGCCGCCCGAGCTCTCGTGATGCCCTCCTCATACATGTCCTTGTCAAAGATCTTTTGCTCATACCTCGCCTGCATAATCTCAGACATGATAAAATCGTCAAACTCGGGGTGCGCCTGGAAGGAAATGATACGACCTGGCTCGTATAGGCCTTGGACCTCGCATCGCGGACTGCTGCCTAGGCTGACGAGGCCTTTGGGGACATCCAGGACGGCGTCTCGGTGCATTTGATGCAGGCCCTATTGTGACTGTTAGCATCTAGTCATAGAATAGGGTGAGCTGGACGCACAAGAGATGAAACGCCCAGCAGCTTCTGCCCAGTCTCGTTGAGGTTGATCCTGTCAACGCAAATCTCCCATCCTCCCGGGCTCAGTCCAACATTCGCGCCCAGCGCCCGACCGATAATCTGGTGACCAAAGCAGATGCCGACTATGGGCTTCTTAGTGGTTGTGTATACCTTGCTGACAAAGTCGACCAGCTTCAAGATCCAAGGGTCATCGTGGAAAGCCGTAAACTCTGCAAGGGTCAGTTTGCGCGATTCAAAGACAACTAGGAAGACACGTACTGCTCCCAGTCAACAAGAAGCCATCCACATCATCGACGTTGGGATATTCCTGTGCCGTGACAACGTCCCATTTGCTGAGATCAAGGCTCACTTCGCTTCCCTTCTCACCCAGACCATCGAGACCCTTGAGAAGAAGGTCGCGAAAGATGTTTCCGTATGAGCCACGCGAAGCGTTGACAGAGGGAAAGGGAGTATCACACTCCAGAACAGCAAGTCGAAAGGTGCGCGTCATGGTTACCGGGTCTCAAGAAGTGCTAGAAAGATAATGATGCCCTCCAGGCTGCCTACCCTGGGCTTTAATCAAGCACCCCTCCTCCCGCCGGCCTTCGGAGACCGTTGAACAATACCCGCCCCGACCACCGGCATTTGTCATTCGGGTTGTCCTCATTGGGAAGAACCGCGAGAGCGGAAAACGACCTCATTGGGCTGGCTCTATCTCGTTCGGTCCGCCGTTTGCCGCGACTCCACATGTGTCACCTGGAACCTGGGGGAAGATGAGATGAAGCGCGGAGGAGATTGCAGGGCTTAGTTTATCATGTCAAGATTGCGGGGGAGTATTAGCTCTGAGTCGAGGTACACGTGGTCTCTCGAGTAACAATCGAGATATGCGAGGAGCCGCGCTATGGTTCACGAGTGAGGCGCGCCAAGTTAGATACTTCACGAAAGAGCTACAAAGGGAAAAGTTGATATAGGCATTGCACAACGAGCCCATGGGTGTTGGGGACTTGTATAATCGACTAAGAGGATCTAAACCCATTAAAAATATCAGTATTATCAATCAGATAATCATTCGACTGAGATATTGGAGGAAAGGTGCAGCGTCCTGAGGGCAGTGGCTACACTCTTCCTCGCTCTCGTGGCCACCAGTAGAGAGCAACATAGCAAAGAGTAAATTCGGCACAAACTACGCAGTCCCATATCACATACTACACCAGATTTTGGACCTGGAATTGGCATTCATAGAAAAGTAGCCTGTAAACAATCAAGGACTTTACCCTGATCAGAGCCTCGCCGGCCATTGTAGGGTTGAGTGTTCACCCGAGGATATTGAGCCAATGGGCTCAAGATATACCTCGAGATTCCCCGAAATAGAAGCACATTGTCCGCTTCCTTTATCTTTGCCATGTGCTGCATGGCTTGGCATAGGTCTAGGGACAGCCTTGGAACCATGAACAAAGCCAAAGCGAACAAAGAGATGGATGTTCATCACTGTATTAGAAGGAGCCAATTCAAAGCCATGTGGTTTTATAACCTAGCACAAGCCCAGAATTATAATAAAGATCCCATTGAAAGTGTGGGATGAGCCAAGTATATCACTCCAAATGATGCATTTTCCAGACGAATCTTAGCAACGTCAACTAAACCGAATCATTCACAACCAGTTGCAACATGTCCAGCACAGCCGCTGAGGAGCAGGTGCCCATACAGACACCCCTATGCAAGAAGCATTTTCAACAGTATGCCCGACGCCAAATAGCCCTCGAGATTGAAGCCGACAACGCCGTAGAGGCCCAGAAAGAAACAGAGAAGCCCCCACAGCCAACCAGGATTCAGCCAAGACGGGCGGCAAAGGACAGATACTTGCAGGCCAAGGTCGAAGCAAAGAAGCGCAAGGCAGAAGAAGCACTTACCGAGTCAAAGAGAAGAAAGACAACGTCGGGAGATGACTTTGAAGACAGCGACTCGTGGACTTCGTTTGCGATTTCCTTGGACCAGATGGAAACCCGGGCGATCAACCAAGCCAAGAGACGTATGCCTCAAAACTGCCCATTCGGACCTGTTCCGTGGGTCTGCAATCTCTGCGTCGAAGAAGTCGCCAAGTTGTCCAAGGAGATTTCTCCAGGAAGTCCGCCTATAGCACCGGTTGCCAGCATGGTTCCCATTGACGAGCAGTTGAAGCTTCACTCACGAGGTACCTTGGATAGATGGGGAAGGTCTAGATTTCGGTGTGGAGATATGGATTGTGCTATTGATGCTTGTGGGGAGACCATGTTTATGTTTCTATAGCCCAGAGGGGAAAGTAATGTCCGCACGCCGAGGTTGAATCATCACCGTTGTGTGCTAAATGATAACTATGTAGCACCCCTTTCACTTTTGCCTCATTACTCAATCATCTGAGTGAGATTGATTCTCCTTCTCTCTGGATAGTTGCCCTGTATCCTGCTTGTCATGGCGAGTTTCAACCCAACACCAGAATAAACAACAAATTAGGTGGTGGTGGGCGGGGATTTCGGAATATGAAATGGTTCAAAGTTGGCGGTTTATGCAGAAGGCTCCTTCTCCTTCTCCTTTGCGTTTGGGTACGTCAACATGGCGACTCCCAGGATAGTGGCTAGTGGAAAGGGCAACGGGATGGCAGGATTGGTCATGAGGGCGATGGCCATGGTCTGCTTCATTTGTTGGCGGGCAGCAGGATCGTGGATGGTCTGAGCTGTGCCCTCCGAAGAGGTGCTGGTTCTGGGTGAATTCAAATTTATTTTTCTGCCGCCTCCGCGGGTGCCTCGTCGTCGAGGTTGGTGTGTTCGCTGGCTGTTGGAGCGAGGGGCTGAGGATGGTTGTTGAGGTTGATTCATGATTGAATATGTACAGGCGGCCAGTCAGGAATGTTGCGATGTTGAGATTACAGAAGGATATGTGGTATGGACAGGCAGTCTTGGACCCGATTCTATATACTTGGATTCATCCTGGGTTGTTACAGCAATCAGGCCATTACAGATTGGTCATGTCGCGGGTTGGTTTCACATCGCTGCCGAGCTCTGGGGAAACAGATGCGAAACAGGTACGATTTATAATACTATGTAGGGTTTAATATTCGGTTATGCTTATTAAATGTTTTGGTATCAGCTGCTTCAGTTGTGTTTCAGGGCCCAAGACATGGTTGTCAGATAAGCTCTGTCACTACGTCTTGGCAATCCATCGAGTCGAGGTTGCGAATAACTTCAAGCTTTCTGTCCCTTGATTGGCAAGGAGCTCTGATCTACCCAGTAATATTAAGGCAACTTGATTATCTAATGAGGATGATCTCATTTATTAGGATATTATGCTGTAAGTATTTACTCTTGAGGTACAATTTAATAATAATTAGAGTATCCTCTAGAGGAGGAGATATGATCAGCTTAATCGCCCCCAGTGTGACCAGGTTATAGCTCCTTGCCAGCTAAAGAGATCATAAAGCAAATCCAACCGAACTACATGATGGATAATCGACCCCGGCCTTGGTCCTCACGATAACAAAGATGGACACTCAATTGGCATGGCCCCTCGATGCCGTGAGGCCCGACTTGCGAACCCACGCTCCCGATGGCGCGGATTTTGCATCGGCAACATCGCGTAAGAGGGGACCTGAGAAGGCTATGGTTGGTGGATTGGAGCCGTCTCGGAAGAGTTCCATGTCTGTCATCCATGCCGACAGGGGTTCAGGGATGTCGGGGATGTTCACGCGTGTGTCGACAAATGGCGGACGAGCTGTGAAACTTGGCACGAGAACTTGGATTGCAGCTGGCGATAGTGACGTATCTCTTGGTGGCGGTCAATCGAGTGGCAAAGAAGGACGAGTGGACACCCGAAGATGATTCTCGCAAAGGTAAGCGTGATTCCATTCACTGGCTTCTGCCTGTTGAGCTTATCCTCGAGAAGCTTCTCGATGCTCCAATACTAAACTCTCTTATCTTGTACCATAGCACTCACAGCTGCAGCTAGAGCCAAAGTGACCCCATCACGCGGCATCCAAGGTTCAAGCCACCGCCAAAATCACTCAAAGCGGCCCCATCTCAGATCCGATCGCCAACCAGCGCCCGGCGACCCCTCACCCCACGTTGATCCCGCAGAAGCCGGTGGAGTTTGGACGCACAAAAGACGCATCGCAGACGCACAAAGCCCGCAGGCAGACTTATATAAGGCCCTGAAGATTCCTCTCCTGGTCGTTTGTTTCTCTCTCCAGCAGCGACTTACACTGTCAACTAAACAAATAAAACAAAACAACTTGTCCTTCTTCGGTTTAACACCCAACCCTCACAAAACAATCACAATGGCTGGCGACTGCGGATGCTCTGGCGCTTCTAGCTGCAACTGCGGCTCTAGCTGTAAGTCATCATCCCCAAGACATGACCCTTGAACACCTCGCTAACCATCTCAGGCTCTTGCGCTGGCTGCAAATAAACAGCTCAACCACCCTCTCACCACAATCATGATCGAAAATCATTGAGATACCATCACCTTGTGACACTTGTCACTATTCTTTCCCCCTATCTGAGACGTTGGGTCGTTTTTGTGGGTGTCTGTCTAGATTCGGCGTTGTCTTTTGACGAAAAGAAGAACGAGTTTATGTGGATTCACGAACGGTTGGGTTTTGAAACATCTTGTGGTTGGGAATTTGGGGTTCGCTAGCTTCTAGTCCATCATTAGAAACAAAAAATTGTCCAGATTGTCTTGATGAAATCGCCTGCGTTGCTTCGCCCCGTGAATGTGAGATGCTTGAGTAGAACCGCAAGGGACTCTAGGTACCACCAACAGTCAAGAGGTCTTGGAAATGATTGTATGGTGGTATTTCAATTAGGATGACAGGAATTATTGCTCTTACATCGTCGGTGACCATCTCGCGCCTACAATATCGCTCCAGAACACCTGATTCGCTTTTCTACCATGGCCTCTTCGCTATCAAGAGCTGGAACGGCTTGTCTTATGCATTCGTCAATTGAAGAACCAAGTTGAAGTAATTCTTGGCTTTACCTAACCCAGGCATTCATGCGCCCTTGAGATGCACAGTTGCAGGAAACAGGGGAGCGTCTAGGTTGGCCAAGGCAGCATCCTCTTCGTCCTTTGTGCCCTGCCTAGTCACCAGGGCTACCAGAAAGCATTCGCGACATCCTTCACCTATCCCTGTACTTTGATCTGACTGTAATGTAACTATGGAAGAGGATACACGATGGGGGATGGAAGCCTATCTCTTGGTGTTGGCAACATGCGAAAGAATCCCTCCAGTAACGAACAGGAAGAGTAGGGACCATAGTATAAACCCTGTTCATTACTTCAAGATCTAAACCACCACACTGACCGATAATCTCACTTGACGAACAACCGATATCTCTAATCGACCCAGACACCCGCCTGCCCATCATGCCCAGTCAGTGGGACGCGAGTCGCGAGAGAAAACACACACCCTCCGAATTACCAAACAACGTAAAGAGACTGAAACATTCAGTAGTCCTGAAGAGAAAACGTAAGTTTACCGATGTAGGAGAGATATCGAAAATACGACAAGTATCGCAGGCACCTGAGAGGGACAGGGCTGCCCTCGAGGCCAGTCGTCGCCAGAAGAAGGGCCTCAATCGAGGACGAAAGTCTCCAAACAAACAAAATGGACGCATTACATCGTCCAATCCTCAATATCTTGGCTGTTATCCATTAATCAGCTATCCCAGGGAACCCTCAACCCGCATCTCTGAATATTCCCAACAACCCAAAGGCACAGAATGCCCTGGCGAATCCTGAAGATATCGACGCTCACCCAGTCCTTGATCAAAATGGATTGCGAACATTGGCAAGTCCCCAAACATTCCGCGCTTCTACCCCCAGTCCTACTCTTGAGCAACTGGCCGTCTATTTACAACAGCGAGTCTACCAAGAAAGACCCATCCCCTCTCGTCGTCACTCGACCGGTGAGCTCCCAATCCGCGACAAGCTATCCAATAGATTGGTCATGGGCATCCCAAAACAGAAATTCGGCATCGGCAGGAGAAGGGACTCCACCGCGAGTGCTCCCCTGTGATGACAGCGGAATACTGCGACGACCCTTATCGCACAGCCATCAGGGAGAGGTTGAAAGGAGGCGAGCCTAGGGCTCCTCCAGCAGCAAGTTCGCGGAGGGTAGCCGCAAGTACCATAGTTCTAATAAATTTGCCCAAGAAGTATCGGGGATGCAACAGAGGGAGCTGCTAGGTCTAACAAAGAAAGACATGGCCGGCCTCGCCGCCGAGGCCTTCGACAAGTAGGTATCCACCGGCTCTCATAGCTTCGATCGAGATGCTAACTAGCCTGTGCCAAAGCGTTGCCAACCTTCTTACGATCATGCTCTCTAGCTGGATTGGGAACGATGAACTCGTTTCTTCCCTTGGGCACTGCAAAGCGATCGAAAATGCCAAAAAGGCCAGCAAGAGATTCTCCAGGGCGGCAGAGCGGAGCACAGGAGTGAGTTGGCCACTGCATCTCAACCCGTGAGACATTGTGAGGCTAACGGCTCGCATCCAGTTGAGGAGTATCCGTCGTAGGACCCAAGCCTTGCCGCACGATGACTGTTGCCCGGGGCACAGCTTGAGGTAGGTATGAAGCACGTTGAAACCTTCTAACATCGAACCAGAATCTTCTTTTGTTGGTTCCAATGACGCCTCCGGGAGTTGCCGGTCACTGATAAACACCCTACAGCATCAAACCGCAATGTTGTGAAACACCGCACCGGAATCTTCTTCATAATTTCCGTACCCTTCGGACCACAACAACGCTGTTATTCCACAACGTCTTTATCACACAAATACCATGAAGAACCACAGCGCTTCAGTTCCACTCAATGAAGTCGAAATCAGGACCGAATACGCGTTAAAGATCCAGGAGAAGATCCGAAAGTATATGCCAGGGGCCGAAGATTTCTGCTTCAACAATTTCCACATGGCTATATTTTGCGTTGTGCCCCTATCAACTTTTCAGCCCAACGGTATGCTTTCGATTCGGCAAACATCCCACGCTTTACAGTCTAATCTCGAGGCTCAGCTTCCTCTCGTCAAGCAATGTGAGTATCTTTGCCTATTCATAACCCAAGAATGAAACTGACGCATATGCATCGTCTTGGCACGATGGTCTAAGCATAAGGATGCCATCCACGACACAACATTCTCACTCCCTCTTGACGAAGAGAGGAACCCCCAGACTACAAGGCTATGTCAACAACGCGATGGGCATGTCTGTGTCCTCACAGGTACCAGAGACCCCGAGGTCTGCCACATTGTTCCATTCTCGTGGACATCTGGGAAGGCCAACATCAAAAAGACACAATGTGTCTTTGAAGCCAGCGCAGCATTGATGGGATAAAACTGGACTGATGAATGGCGAATGTCCCTCGCCAACTCCGGTGCGCCAGGCGGCTCAGACTGTGTCTGGAATACCATTTGCATCAGCCCGTTTCTCCACAGGTGTTGGGCACAAGCATTGTTCGGCCTCAAATGCCTGGGCATCGTGCTGAAGGACCAGGACACAGCAATTGTCGATGTTCAGTTCCACTGGATGCCATGCAGCGCAAAGAACCCTATAGCTCCATGTGATTTGACAAAGGAGAACGATATGAGCAAGATGATAGATGAGGTTAAAGCTTTCACTGCCGATGGGAGCCTCCTGACTACTCTTAGATATGGCAAGATTGGCGCATCTCGAGTTGATTTGAGTTGTCCACTTCTATCTGGATATAACTTTCACGTCGAAATGTCGCCTGAAGACGCCGGACGATTCAAAGACATGCTGGATTTTCAGTGGGCGTGTATTGTCGTCGCCGCTCTCTCTGGTGCCACAGAGGCTCCGCATCTCCTGCCTGACCACCCAGGATGGTGGGATCCAGACCTGCGCACTCTAGAATGGGTTGAGCAACACGCGCTACTCCTACCAAGGCCCAATGCGGACAGCTTAAAGACGCTATAGCTTGCTGAAATACGGGAGTGAGTACCAAGGAGTTCAGATGTGGTCTATCTCGACGCTCCATGTCTGACACTCACATCCCAAAACAACCCTCCCAAGCCCTTTTACAGAGATCCTCTTCGCTCATCACCACCACCCCACGGAACAAACGTCCCATACGCCACACCCCTCTCAACATCCAGACCAGTCTCCTCACTCAGCTCAGCCTTCCACACAACAGCAGCTCTGATGAAGCCGAAAAGCGCAAGACCCCAGAGCATCACGTTGCACCCCATCAAGACACCCTTGACCTCGGGGCTCTGCTCTTGAAAGCAGCGCGCCCAGAGGACGACGCTTGCGGCGGTCGTGACGGCTAGGATGAGGGATTGAAGATATAGGAGTGCGACGGATGAGAGGAGCTTCACCTCGTGGGCGAGGAGGGTTATAGAGCAGAGAAGAAGAAGCGTGACGAGGATAGGATCGACAAATGTCCATAGCCTGTGACTGATTAGAACAAATCTTGACACGTCAAAGGACATCTCACCATTCGGTAAAGTCGTTCCCGGGCTCATCCTCCTTCCACACAGTAACCCACATGAGAGCACTGAAGACTCCTAGAGAAACAGCAAACTGCATTGCAAGGACGAATCCGTGAATGGCAGAGCTGATGACCCATCTCCCTTCAAGCCGAACTATAGTGACGGGGATGTGACCATTATCGTAGCTGTGCCGTTTACCGTCCATTCGCGACGTAGACTGCTGCACCGACTCATCCCACCCTTGAACATCGCAGCTATCATCTTCGTCGTTGCTCACCCAGCGAGGAAAAGGTGTAAGGGGTGGTGTCCCTCCTCTATCCACAGTCAAAGGTCCTCGAACCGTCTCGGTCGAGTCAGCCCTCTCCTCAGACCGTTCCGAGCGAATAGATCCATAATCAGCAGAAACAAGCGACGCACTGAGTGGCGGGGCGAGAAAGTCGGGCGATGGACCAGAGTAGTTGCGCTGCTGCTGGGCGGTACCGCGGACTGGAGAAACGAGGGAGGAGGGCGCCGATTGTAGCGCGTGGGAGGCCCTCGCGGGCGAGCGTCTCACAGGTGAGGTGATGCTTCGAGAAGTTGGAGGAGCGAGTTCGGGTGCGAGCGAGATTGTGAGGTTGCTTGCGCGAGTGCTTCTCTTTTTACGAAGCTGCCCTCGGAAGGGCGGAGGCTCCATCTTGGAGATGTGATGTTTGGAGCTGAGATAAAAAAAAAAAGAAGAATCTCGTTATCGGAGAAAGCAGAGCATCAAATAATCTAGGCTTGAGAAAGAAAAAAACACTCAAGGTTGTGCAATGTTGACCAAGTGACAGTCGCCGTCAGTGATCAACACTGGCAAAGCGCAAAGGGTCGGACTGCCAACTCATACATAACCCACGAAACGACCTCGGTCAAGGACAAACAGAAAACGTCACATCTTAGGAACCGTTACTTGAATTGCACAGCTGAGAGTGCAGTGCGGCCACCAAAATCTGCCTTTATTCCGAGTGTGACAAGCCTTCCACCGTGTATCCCCTTGAGGCGCCATCGTTGAGTTGCACCATGCCCGTTCTTTGTTCTAGACTCTAGACATCGTCATCACGTCCCAAATGCCGGTGCTGATTTGATCCCAACGAGGACGTCATGAGGCCATAGCTGTGCCAAGGGAGACACCCAATGCCGTTCCCTTTGTCCTATAACAGAAATGCAGTCAATCAAAGACTTGGTATTCGTCATATCCTCTCCACCATCGTTATCTTACACCCATCCATCCTAGTCAACCGTCCATGCGCCGTTCCCTCGTACCTAGCCGTGAGTACTAATCAGTCGCGCCTGTGAACCACAGTTCAGAATTACCTGCAAAGCACCGTCGACCCAGATAATAAAACAAACTCGCCTGCAGAAACCCGTCAACGCCCATGTCCTGGCCGTGGTAATGCCGCTGTCAAAATACCCGTCGTCACTCAAGGCTCATTCGTGCCTCGTCGCCAATCCCCCATTGTCCGCCCGGTTTGCCCTGTTTCTGGATCTCCAGTGCCAGCTCTGCTCCAAGGGCGCTCGCGTCATCGTCGTTGTACAAGCTGCTAGTCCTACTGGCCCTCCTAGTACGTTCTTTATCCGTGACGGATCGGTCAGCGACACGCTTCCGCATTAATGGTGACCGGAAGAATGATCTTGAAGATGTCGAGTGTACTGACAGGGAATCCTCTGCTGCTTTGGAACTCGCGTCGTCGATGCTGAGGTCCTCGGCATTGGCCTGGGAGGCCGCATTGGGTCGTGTGGGAACCATGGTTTCGTTGCTCGAGTTGTATTGTTGAGTCCTCAACTTGGCCATCGCGGGAGAGTCCCTGGCTTCTACCGCATTACCGGTGTGAGCATCCTGGGACTGGTCCACCTCGACCAACTCGGCATCACGATACCACTTCCGTCGTCTCGTCCATCGGCTCCAGCCATCTTGGCCTCGTTGTCCGTTTTGCCACTGCGAGTGTTATCATCCTTCTTCATACCGCATCGGTTGTCTTTGCATACCTTGTTGTCATAGAAGATCCATCCATTCTTACCCTCCTCTCCATCATAGTCGACAGCCCCTTGCTCATCGGCCACTCCATCAACACGCCAACGGCCGCTTTGAACCCATCGCCACTCCATACGGCTCCCGTCTTCCACCTCGGGCAGCTCAAAGTCATCCTTTCCAGGTACCGGGTTGGTATGCTCGTCTGTCCACGCTGGTCGTTCATATGCGAAAAGGTTATTCGTCCACCCAAGGCCCAGCCAACGCCGTTGATTCTCATAAATGATAAACGTGAACTTGACGCCTGCAGTCTTGGCATGGCCATTCCTCCGTCCATGGTTTGTCGAAAAGCTTGAAGTCTTGCTTAGAGCCTTTGTAAGTTCTGACTCTTGAGCCACACGTTCTGAGCCCTTGGTGGCAGCCACCTCCAAGTCTTTTCGGAATGGCTTCTCGGGGGTGTCAAACTGAAGTCCGGTGATTCCGGCCGCGAGCCGCCGCACCATGGAGCTTCTCCAAAGGATAGCCCTCGAGACCCTCATAACTCTTGCATGCCACGTCAAGATGATGGTGCCAGCGACCAGTATAACCCGCCTCGTTGTGATGACCCTCCACGGCGGTACAGTCAGAGCGATCCAAATGGGTGTGATTATGAGGAGGCGCATGAAGATGACAGTCACGGCCGGTCGAGTCGTGGCACTTGTCGGTGTTCTTTGAGTGCTGAGGAAATCTGTCATGTCGAGGAGAGGCTCCATGAGGACATTACATCTCCCCGTGAACTCTTTGACGGTCTCGACGATCTCGTCCAGTGTCTTTTGGTGCTTGGTATTGGTGACTTCAGAGTTTCCCCTAACATGCTTCGACTGCTTCTCGCTGACGCTGGGCTTCCCCTTTTGGTGGCTGCCCTCACCAGTCTGGTTTGCGCCTTGAGGCGCAGTATCTCTGGATTGGCTTCGGGGTTCAGCCCACCCACTACTACTGAGAGGACTGTACCTCCGACCATACATGCCAGCGATGAGGGCCACGCCTACCATGACAGGCCCGGCCCATGTCACTACCACATCTCCATAGAGAACGACGGCCCAGAAGAAGCAGACTAATAGGAAGCTCTGCCACGGATCTCCTGTGCTCCAGGTGAGCAGCCCCGCTAGGTTGTTTAACGGGAGCAGAAAGGGATGACTATACGCAAGGGCGCGGGTGATCTGGGGTGGAGTCGCAAGGAGCAGCGGGCTCTTTTGATGGACGAGGATGGTTGACCGGCGGGAGGATCGGGATGGAGTATTTGCGGAGAGCGTTACGGGAGAGAAGGTCGCATAGGTCGGAGGCGCGCCGCCAGTCGAGGGATGGGATTCGTACGAGGGAGGCGATGCGCCCAGAGAGGCATCGTCGCGGGAAGACATGGGCGACGATCCTAGATGGGACAGCCAAGGGGTATCCTGAGATGGTTGAACAGTCAGCAGCAGGTTCCAGAGATGAAGTGAGGCTATCGCCGATGAATCCGGAGGCGAGTAGACAAGACAGGGAGAGGGAGAGGTGTTCTCTCGCCCCGTGCTCGCTCGGTTCCGTGAACGCTCAGCCGTGTCGCGACGTCAGAGGGTCACAAATCAAGTCACTAACAGTGGAGGCTAATAAACAGCTTGGGGACGTTTATGTCATGGGGGGCGCCACTTTTAGCGTCTGGGTATGGGGCCTGCTAGGGCTATCCGTGCCGACGGGATAGACTGGGGAGGAAGACAAGGGGTTGTTGTGGTGGAAGAAATGAAGAAGGAGGGAAAAGACGGCAGTTGTGGTGGTGATAATAACGATGATGACATTCATGAAAAAGACAACTCACAAAGGCAGCCATCTACACGGCCTCAAAGTCTCCTGTCCTTGTTAGGTGCTGCTACCCACTGTAAGCCACTGGGCGATATCCAGGCGTCATTCGGGGGGTGTTCTACCCCAGGTACCTTGGGACATGTACCTTCTGGAAGTGTGCCCCGCGACGTCAGCGACTCTTGTGACTCCAGGGCCCTCTTCAGCAGCATGTCTCGCAGACAAGAACTCTTCACCTGACCGGATCAAAAGGAAAGAAAAAAAGGACCCGAGTGATGAGATCGAGAGAAGATGAGATTGGGTTCGAAAACGGAAAGAGCCACGAATTGTTCATGTCCTCCCGTCCGAAACCGATCCGTCCCACGTGAGCCCTTTCAACTGGCGCGGCGCAGCGCAGTCAGAAAGTCATTCATTCCCTTCTTCGAGTCTGTCACATGCAAAAAAGAAACCCGTCGGCTTTGCACGAGCTTTGCTAAGATGAACCTTTGCCGAACCAAGACCAGAATAATACGCTATTGTCTTGATTTCAGTGGGGATATTGCCCGTATTTATTAGCAGGGAAGGGAATTCGGTAGAAGATGTACGTCGTGATCATCTTGCCTCGCTTCTTCAGTTCTAGATCCCATTTTGCGGGGTTCAACCCGAGGTGTCCGGATACATCTCCTCCTCCCTCGTAATCCGCTCTTGGCAACTTGACGGGCATGCAGTCATGCCCGTCAACTCGATAAGGTGTTTCATGCGGCCAGAGGTACTTTAAGTGGACTCGATGAAGAAATCACACCCACCCAACAAGCATGCCCCGGTATAGTACAGCCCAGGTGCCATACACTTCCAACCTTCGAAAATGCCATCTCAACGACCATCCCATGTCTTTTGGTCATCACCGGTTGCTAAAGAGTGCAATGCAGTCAATCTTTCTTGATAGATTTTACTTCATTCGATTAATAAGCAGAAAACACTCTTAGGCATCAACCGTTACAGTCGTGTATACCTATTGCATAGAGAAAACCATACGGCACCATGCCGACACCAACGCCGTATTACGCCGTGATAACCAAACCAGCATGCTCATGCGTCCATAAACTGAAAGCCACTCATGAATTGAGCCGCCTGGGGGGTCAAGTCCTCCCTGTCCAGCTAGTAGTGCTGCCATTATCTTGCTATGCCTCCTCATTGTCCTGGACAACCTCTTCTTCCACTATCTTGCAAGTCACATATCTACCAACAGTTAGCAAAACTCCTCAAAAGTAAAATATCCAGGAAAACATACCGAGGCTTCATCGTATCCATTGCAGCAAGGATAATAGCCCCCGTCGCCACAAGCGGCGTGACTTGGCCAAACCCGCGAACATCGTTCTCAGGGTTCGACGAAAATTCATCCGACTCCATCCATTCCGAGTCGGCGATCCAGCTCCTCAAGTGAAATATGCGACGCGTCGCGGCTATGTAGATTATACCGCAGCATAGCCACGAGACGAGCCACCATGCCATGATGAGCCATGTCTTGGCGGGCAGGCTTCGAAGCCCTTTGGTCTCGTCGTTGGTATGGGACCCTCGTGGGGGGCCGTTTGTGCGAAACTTGAAGAACTGGTACACTCTGATGATCAGTGTGATCAAAAAGATGATGCAGATGATCAGATATGACAGCAGGTCGAGCTCTGAGAACGGTTGGCTGGTCGAGACGAGCTTGCCAACTCTGCTGTATTGGTTATCGGAGAGACTCGTAAAGTTGCGCAGATGCTGCTCCTGCATGAAGCAGATGGCATTAAACAAGATCAAGCTATCCTTTCTTTCGTCTGGGGGCCAAGACTCTGTCGTCCAGCCTGTTCTGCGTTGCCAGATAAACACAAACATCAGGAAGATCAGGACCCCCGTGAAGCAGGCGATTCTGATGATTCCCGCCGGTTTTGAACGCCAGAAGTTGCGCACCAGCGTAAAAGCCAAACAAAAGTTTGTGCAAGCAATCAGGCTCAGCCAGACGACGATGTTCATATGGTACTGTGAAGTGGTGCATTTGCTCCGAGATGCAAAGCTGAGACCGAGCGCCAAGGCGATGAGGATCTGTGAATCAGGGATGCAGAGCATGATGGCTTCCAGCATGTCGTATCGTGTCTCTGAGAGGGTGTTCCGATCTGAAAAGTCTTGAAGCTGGGATAGATTTATCATGATGGTACCTCGCTTCTGCGTGGCCGATGGCTTTGCTACCGCCTCTTCGACGTTTCTCTGCGTGATGGGGCGGTAGTAGATGGTGCCCTTCGACCGGGGGCCACTCCAGTGATGGCGAGGGCTTCTTATATGAGCCGTTCGCTGGGCGCGAGGCTCAGGTCTCTCTGGGTGATTATTGTAATAGGTTGAAGCCGATCCCCTTTCGCTGTGCAAATGACCGGGGGAGTGTTCTGGTTGGTCCTGGAGGGGGACTTGCTCGTAACCTGTATTCGAGGATGGCAATGTGCTCGACGAGTTGCCGTGATATATCAAAGGCTGACCGTCGGATGGAAGCTCGACAGGAATTTGATTCGGGCTAGGAACAAGATTTCGCAAGAGAGGACGTCTAAAGGAATTAGCACCACCTTCTACCCATCCTCTCTAGAACATTTCTCACCTGCGAAGAAATCGATAAACGCCCGGGACGCGGTCGAGGATCAAGGCCATGCCAATGATCAAGCTCACAAACAGGCCAAACCCGGTGGGAATAACCAGAGCCAAGACGGTCTAAGCCTCTTGTCAGTTTTCAATGCCCAGACAAACCCGAGTCTTGGCCAAAAGGAAACTCACGCCGATCCCAGCGACATCAGCGTTGGGCTTGAACTCGCCGCGGGTGACATTGCCCACGCTGCTCACGCTGCCATCCTGCCCAAACTGAATCGTGCAGTTGACGTAGTAGCCCGCGCATCGGTGGCCCATGATGTCGAGGGAGGAGGATGTGAATCGCAGCCTTGCCGAGGGAGCAATCGGTGGGACATGTTTGCTTTATAACTAATAGTCCTACCAAGGTCTTGCGCAGGGGGGAAGAGCTGAAAAAACGCCACAGACTGGTCGGTTATGGCCTCAAACGAAGTAGTTCAGAGCCCTCTGCGGCATTATGGAGCCTTGGGGGCGGCTGTTTCGCTGCAGGCTCCCGGCTAGAGAAGCAGGCTCTGGCGAGTCTGGACTCTCTTGATTGTGTGTGTGCGATGGAGGATTGGCATAGCCTCCACTGGAACGCCGAGGAGAGGGAACACATCCATAGGGCTGCAGCCGATGCAAGGCACTTCTGGAATTAGAGCCTTGGGATTCTTGATCAAGGCTGAGCTGAGCCGTCTCGAGTCGACTTTTCCTTGTGCCGTGTCTGTCTGCTTGCGTCCCTGGGTACGGTTGAACATGTCTCAGCTCACAGCCTGATTTTCAAGTCGCCGACCTGAGATGCAGGAATGGAGTCTGGACTTCCCATCCCCGGTCTATTGGGGTCGAGCCCAGAAACTAGTCAATTTAACCTTAAGATAAGGTCAGGCAGGTCCAATACCCTGTTCACGTACAGTTCGATCAGCGCAAGGCACACTCGTGCTATAAGGATGCTCGTGTCATGTCGTTCCGTTCCGTCCACGTCGAGAAAGCTGCTGCGCACGACTGGGCTTGCCAGGGCCAATGTAACATGCTAGCCACAAAACGCCCAAGTCTGTTTGCTGCTCACGTGCGCTCAGCCTGTGATGTGATACTCCTTCAAGACAACACCAAAAAGCCGGGGCTGAAGCGCTTGTCACACCCACGGCCGACGGAACTAGACGTGGCCGCCGTCGGCGTCAATACTACTCTGGGCTAGATGGGACGAACACCAATAGGCGCGGCCACGGATACCAGCCGCTGCAAAAAGGCGGGATTTCGTCAGTCAATGGGGACAACGCGCAGCAGGTGGCTTGGCAACCTGTGCTGCTGCGCATCTATCCGCATGGGTATGGGCTGTGTTTATTTTTAAACGAGACCTGACAAAGCAGAGCAACCACCTCGAGATTTCAAACTGTCAAGGTTGCCCTGTCTTACCTTGTGGCTAGAGGATTGTCTAATCCGGCTGTCGGCATTCGATCACGAACCAGTAACATGGCATCGGCAACCATCTCTTTCTTGCACTTTGAGACGCAGTCGTGAGTCTCCCTCTAGCTATAATTGGTGAAGATACAGGGATTTATCCCATGGCCCGGTGCATGCAGGGCAAGCCTTGGGGGTGGCTGAAAACAGTGGACCAGTTCCTCGTAAAAGCGTATCCAAGAATGGGATATTCCTAGAAGCTCATGCCGCGTACACAAATTACGACAATGACCAAGGGGTAGATCACCCTATCTATACGCTCCTAAGAAACAGGAATCGACACATATGCCGGTTCAATAAGGATCGTGACAGGCTGGCAGCATCCACTGCATGGCGTCTGCAGTCAGCCAGACAACAGGGATGATTCGGCTGTGCGTGAGACGGGATCCAACGTCGAGCCCATCCGCACGGAGCCCAGATCCTAACCCAACTAGAGGGGAACGCGGCGATGCCAAAGCTAATAATCCTGGTGCTGTCAGCGGGCTTGGACCCTTATTGACTACGCCTCTCTCTGTGCTCCCATCTATGAAATAGAGCTTCGAGCCCGGCCCAAATCCTATTCTCCTCACTTTCCTCTCTACAGCTTCAAACTCACCCCATGTCTCGTGCAACATGAGCTCCACCGCTCAACCAGTGTCGTTCAAGGCTTACCAGCCATACGCCCCCGAGGGTACGACCTCGACCTCTGACACGGAGCTATTCCCAGCTTCAATAGACTTTAGGCGACGCTCCTACATCACGACTTCGTCATCCAACACAGATTTACCGACGTTACGAATTCAGCACCATGAGTCGGGACACCACGGAAAGCAGCAGCCCCCTAAGTTGCATATAAACACTGGCAGCAATGCACTGGCTCCTTCAGGATCAAGGCCACGTGCTGTCTCCTGGAGCCCCGGCATGAGCCCAGAAGTCGACAAAGCCGGTCACGATGCTATCAGCTTTCTGAATGCTCACGTCTCGGAGTGGCGAGAACGGCCCCAGTCCGGGTCAGAGCTGCCCAAGACGATAGCACGCAAGGAGCCAGTTCAAACTCAACCCCAGTCGACAGCGGTACCATTGAGCTTGGTTCCTGGGTTCAATACCCCGCCTCAGAGTCTAGCCATAGGCCATGGGGCTCGCGAACGAACACACTCGACAACATCATCAACAGACGGAACCCGCGAACACACAGACAAACCTGCTCCCTTGGATCGGCAATCTGCACTAATCGCCGAACTGGAGGGAGAAATTGGCGTCACCTTGAGCCGCCCTTCGTCCGAAAAAGACTTTGTGGCATGGCCTGGACCGGCGCCCTCTAGTCTTGGAGTTGCAAGCTCCAAAGACCACAGGAAAAGCTGGAGCTACTACCAGTCCATCCCGGCCGACTCTACACCAGAGCAGACTGCGGATAGGGCCTATGTGCCTTATTCTGGTGCGTCACAGGCACCATCAATGGCGGCTTCAACAACGTCATTTCAGCCTTTCAAGCCTGCCCAGCCCAAGATAGCCCACCCACCCAGCATGATACCCGGGCTTGGAGGCATGGACGGCGGAGCTTTTAATCAGACCAACTATAGATACTCGATGCCCGCGAGCGGCATCATGGCCCAGTCCAACAACAGCATGCCCTCCTTATTAGGCCTTGAAGGCTTCGAGGCCTCGTCAGTTTCTCAGCAGCTTGCCCCTGCCCCTCACCGCCGTGTTCCCTCATTTCAAAAGCCCACGCCTCCCGTTTCGAAGCCCGGAACACCAGAGAGCTTCCCTTCCAGCGGACACGGGTCGCCATTCCTTAGGCCAGTGCAGCAACAGCAGACAGTCGAGGTCGAACCCAAGGCTCCCTCTGACAAGTCCGAAGCTCCAACAAACACCAATCTAGCAGCACCAGCACGACCGAAGCGACCAGTCTCAGCCCCGATGGCAGGTCTCCCTATGGTGCTTCTCCCTGGACATATGCACAGAGTTCCAACCGCCTCTGCCCCTAGGTCTGGAAGCGTGCCCGCCACGGAGCAGAGAGCAAAGATCGAGGATTGCAAGGAAGAGAATACAGAGCCAGAGCACAGCGGCAACCCTGCACCCACTCAACAGGGTGGTAAGGTTCCTGGCGATGCACTTGCAGCTGGTGGAGGCCTTGGATATCTCGTTTCCTCTCAACTTCGCCGTGCTGATACAGAAGATATGCCAACGGACACCACACCTCACCATCCGCATGCTGAGCAGAGCCAGGATGCCAAACAGGAAGTTACTGTCAAGGCTAACTGGCGACCGACCACTATTTCTGGTCACTCGGGACACCCATCCTCTCGGCCCGTGCTGCCTGAGCTGGACCTGTCTGACCTGGAGTTGAATCTCGAGCCGTCAAAGACCTCGAAGGGTGCCCAATACAGCCAAGCTGTGCCCGACAACTCGAAACGTGGAAAGTCTTCTCGTGAGGAGGACGAGACGTCTGACTATGAGCACGACCGTGACGATTCAGACGATGAGGATTATCGTCGTCCCATCCACCCCAACGCCGCGCGTCTCCGCCGTCAGCTCACCACCTACTCGCCAGCGCGGTTGGAGAATGAGGAGGTCGACTACGAAGGCTCACAGTATTACCGACGAACTTCATCTTGGCGATTCAATGCAGGAAAATAATGGGAGAGATGGAGACAAAATGAGGAGGACCAGCGGGCTGGTTTGTTGTAGCATAGCAGGTTGGGTATTGGGACATGACAATGGCATAGACTACAGTAACGACCCAAAATGATAGAGATTATTAGGATACTTGTCACGAATACCAAGTCTTATTGGGGTTCTTACATGAGATAATACGGATAATTATTGGGAAATCAACGATATTGCAACATCTAAAAAGAGCAGCAATCTCAAAATGGATGCTGGCTGTGCCTACCGAGAAAATAAGGGAAATTCCAGGTCCATATTAGGTGAGGCAAATAGTACACTGAAAACCATCCAGAGAGCGCATACCCCGCCGTTCGGGCTCGGGGCGGGTTAATTTTGCAGTGAAAGTGCTCGATCGCCGCGTAAAGGTCCCAGCGATCGAGTTTTCAGTGAGACATCGTGCTTGCCTCGAGTGCCAGTATCTCAGCGATCGGGCAGCGTCCAGGAGGGATTACATTTCCAGTGTTGGGCTCGAGCTCTATGGTCGCTCCTGGATCGTCCAAGTTGGGAATAACCTCATAGAGACTCTAACTATCGCCACTACTCAGTTACTATTGCATGCTTCTTCCAAATTATATGTGTATTAATAGCGTCCCCTTTGCATTTAGGTGTCTCACCCAATACCACAGGATCAACATTTAGTATGATGGTCACTAACATCCCGGGAAGAAATTATATTCATCTTCATCGACAGCCCCGGCAAAGATGACGAAGCCTAGAACTACAGTATGTCAGATGGGGTTATACTTGCAGTGAAAAAGCAGGCCTGACGTCTGGGCCGCAAAACGTGTGGAAGTCTTGAGGGGGGCTTATTTTGCAGTGAAAAGAGCTCATCGTGCTCGCTGGTTGTACTCCATGTTTTTATTGGAGGTCTTGAAGCGGTCTCGGTTTGTAGGGTAACTTATTGGTTCACTCAAACCACCAATACCTAACGGCTTCTACGTCTGACTCTAATTGACCTGAATCTGAGTATTTTCGTCCTAGGTCGCTAGCAAATCTTTCAGGGATTAGACTGCACAACGGTTATGAGTTCTTCCAAATCCAAGACTTGGACAACGGCTTTTTGCTATTGTGGTTAACATATCCGTAATCCACATTGATCTAATTCCAGTAATTGGTTCGACTCCCCCTTCAGATTTGGCTACCCCATAACACCTCCAGCGGTTGGCTTCGTCTCCATTCTTAGTAAAGTCGATTCGTGCTTATTACTCACACCGAACAAGATGGGTGATAACCCACACACAAAGTGGAACCAGGTACAATAGCCAAGAAAGCCGGTTCACCAACGTGAAATCCCTCTTTTTAAGCATCTACAATTTCATAACCATGGCAGATATCCAAATCGAACCCGTTACAGACGCCCAAGACTTCACCGAAGCCTTTGCCTGCATCACCGCAGCTTTCGGCCGCCAGACTCGCGATGGCATCTGGATCGCCATGAACCCTGGGTGGGATACACCCGCTGGCGAAGCTGCTGGTATTAAACGCCTCGTTGACCGCTGGTCTTCGGTCACGCGAAACCGCGACGGGGACCTCAACACCGTCTTCCTCAAGGCCACCCTCCCCGACTCGGACGGTCGCCGTTTCATTGCTGGTTTCGCCATTTGGCAGCAGTGCTCGGTTGTTGAAGGCTATGGCGATCCTCAGCCTGAGGACTTTAGCAAGGCCGTGGACCTGGAGACTCTTTACCCGGGAGACAAAGCTGAGCAGCGTTACCTCGTCCAACTTGATCGATCACTGCACGGACGCCGCATCGAGGTCATCAAGGAAAAGGCCACCGCATCCCCGCCAGCAGTCATGGTGTTTGACCTCTGCGTCGTCGACCCAGCTCATCAGAGAAAGGGCATCGCTCAGCGGTTGGTGCAATGGGGCCTTGATGAGGCCAAGCGACGGGGCGGGTTGGAGGCCATCACTGAGGCGTCGAGCATGGGGCGCAAGGCATACATCAAGATGGGATTCCAGCCCGAGGGAGGTGAGATAGTCTATCACGTCGATCCTGAATTCAAGGATCGTGATTTTCCGTCCAACTTATTCATGAGGACGGGTGGACAATGAACCAAAAGACACAACATAGACCAAAGAATCACGAAACGAATAGAAGTAATATTCAGCAAAGACCAAACTTTATTCATTCATGCCAGCATTCAATAGCCAGGCTATGTACCAAGGTATCACTCGTATCTCACCAATTTTCAAGTCTTTACACAGTGTGCGGCTTCACCTTCAGCCCTTCCGGCAGCTTCCAATGCGTCTTGACTCCTCCCCAGCTCTCCTCATTGTATCCCTCCTGCACCTTCTGACATGTCCTCAAACCCCACTCTGTCACGCCCACCATCAGACAGCTCTCGAACATGAATGCGCAGCTCCCCTCACCAACCTTGACCGGCTTCAACTCGGCGTTGCGGGCCGCCTCGCCGCTCTCCGCGTCCGGCCCGTGCCCGCTCATGACGTTGTGCAGACTCGCGCCGCCGGGCACGAAACCCCCCGAGCCTCCGCGCTTGGCGTCATAACCACCGCGGATAAGGCCCATGAACTCACTCATGGTGTTGCGGTGGTACCAGGGAGGGCGGAAGGTGTCCTCGCCCACGAGCCATCGAGGGGGGAAGATGACAAAGTCAGCCACGGCTGTGCCGGGCGTGTTGGTCGGCGCTGTGAGGACGGTAAAGATGGAGGGGTCCGGGTGGTCGAACGAGATGGTACCGATGGTGTTGAAGCGGCCGAGGTCGTACTTGAAGGGGTAGTAGTTGCCATGCCAGGCAACAACATCAAATGGCGTATGCGGCTGCACCGTCTTGAAGAGCGTGTTGTTAAACTTGACCACGACGGTGTATGAGTTGGAGCCCTCGGAAGCTGTGGCTCCAAAGTCCTCGCTGAAGCAGGCGACGGGCGATTGAAAGTCTCGAGCATTGGCCAGACCATTGGAACCGATGGGGCCAAGCTCGGGGAGGTTGAAGTGACCCTGGTATAGCTCAAGAGCGTAACCGCGAGCAGGGCCAGATGGGAGGTGAACCTGATACTTGACACCTCGGGGGATAACAGCAATCTCCATAGGTCGGACCAGGAGCCATCCAAACTCGGTTCGGATATCCAAAACCCCCTCTTGTGCGACAATGAGCAGATCGCCGTCGGCCGAGTAGAAGGCCGTCTTTTCATCCATACTCTTGCCCGCAGCATAGATGTACATGCCGAGTCCCTCCTTCAAGGTGGGATCACCGGCGCCAGCGACCAACCTAAGACCAGTGGTAAAGTCCAGGTGCTTAGCCTGGTCGTGGTCGAAGGGGTCCCAGCGCAGCTGGTTCGGGATGTAGTGAAGCTTGCCCTCGGCGCCGTCCAAGGTCTTGTTGGAGCCATTCTTCGTCTCGGCGTCATATTGGTACGGAGGATGCGCGCAGGACGGCAGGACACGGTACAGCCACGTCTGCTTGTTTTCGTTTCTCGGTGCCGTAAAGGCAGTTCCGGAGAGCTTCTCGGCGTAGAGGCCGTACGGTGCCTTCTGAGGTGAATTATGCCCAAGCGGGAGGGCGCCCTCGACAGCTTCCGATCTATAACCAGCAAGTTAGCACGATAATACTAGATAGAGCATGTGACACTCACTCTAGGTGGCAGTTGAAGCCATTCTGATACCGGTACTTTTCCTTCGTCTCGAACTTGGTGACAGGCATTGTGCTAGAGCGTGATGTCTGTTCGTCTACTCTGTGCGATTGCGAGGACAGGAGATCAGCTCCCGAGACGTCCGCACACCATCTTTTAAAGCTGCGCACCCGCGGCTCTGACCTTCCTCGAGCATGACGTCCAACCGTTGTGTAAGCCGTCCAACGACAGTTCCGCGTTGCAGCTTCAAAAGATGACGACAGCCGGCCCGATGTTAGCCGTGGGTCAGCGCGCCTCGATTCCGCTAACGGCACTAACAGGTGGCCAGCCATTTCAGCAGAGCTTCTGATAGAACTTCATCTCCCCTCTCTCCCGTCGCATGCCGTCGGAACAATCCAATGCAACGACGGGCCTTGTGTGGATTGCTTCCCCAGACAGCGGAATCGCAAGGTCCACGGAATCGGAATCGATGTTAAGCACTCTGCTCCTTGAACTCCTCCAGGGTATCCATCCATCCACCATGTCAACCATGATCACGATAAGATAAAGGCAATTGACGTTGAACTGACAACCAAGCGTTAGTGGGGCCTAAGAACCGAACTCTGGCAGGGTTCTGGATTGTGGACACAAGCATGCTAATTTCAACTTCCACATCCGACTGTCACATTTGCATTCACATTCACGCAAGCAGCAGACACAGACAGGTCGAGATGAATTCTCAATTAGGTAAAAGGCTCAT
The DNA here is from genome assembly GCA_027886205.1 of Fusarium piperis. Taxonomy (NCBI): domain Eukaryota; kingdom Fungi; phylum Ascomycota; class Sordariomycetes; order Hypocreales; family Nectriaceae; genus Fusarium; species Fusarium piperis. The sequence goes on along the minus strand of RZGM01000004.1, from coordinate 425,715 downwards.
GTTGTCATGAAGCCTTGCAGCGCCGATCTATCGACCAGCGATGAACAGAACGATAGTGGAGTACACCAGGCGACGCTCCCAGCGTCGCACAGATTATGACAGGCCAGAATATCTAATCGCAATATCCCAAGCGCCGACTCGCAACGAACCCAGCGAAACGAACAACAAGAATGAAGGGGACTATTGGAACAGATATCAGGGTGGCGTCAAGTCACTTATTCCTCGTTCTTCTTGTTCTTCTTCTTCTTGCCGCCAGAGTGGCCGCCTGTGGTTGAGGGCTGGGCCTGGAGGTGCACAACTAGTCGGGTCCATGACTCGTCCTTGTCCCACTCGAAACCAGCGAGGTAGGGTAGGTCGAGCTCATCATCAGACTGAGAGGACATTGTCAGCACCAGTCTTGGCCAAGTGGCTATGTGTAGTCGAGACTTACCCGCTTTTTGTATGCCTTGTGGATGGCATCGAGGGCATCCTTGATTGTTACACCCTTGAGGTTTCGGGCTGTTACTTCCTTCCCTAGGGGAAAGTGGAGGTCGATCTTCCTGATGAGAGGTTTTGATAGAGGGAGCTTGAGGAGTGCGGGGTCCTCAACAGTGTTGGGACTTGTGTTGATCTTCCTGTAAGTGGAACAAGTCAGTCACGATTCATGGCAATGCCATCCCACGGTCGAGGTGGAAGTGCGGGGTATGTTGGGATGCACTTACCATCCAGTCTTCTGGGTCTCGGGAGCAAGCTCGAGCTCAATGCCTTGAGCCTCTGGAACAAACAATGTCAGTATGAGCTATTGGCACCAAGTCCGGCATCGGACAGAGCTATGCGAGGGGTATCGAGGGCATCTGCAAGCTTACCGAGGTCGGTGATGTTCATCACATCAGGTGAGAGTGAGCTTTGCCGTCGGCCACCCTTCTTGACCTGGTGCTCCTCCTTTGGTGAGTTTGACAAGCCTTGGACGGCGGAGTCGACCTTGCTGAGAGGTTCCGACATGATGGTTGGTGGTTCTGGATGTGATTGATCTGTGAGATCGACTTGGTGATAGCTTGGCCTGCTGTGGTGAGGGGTAGACGTGTTAGCGAGATGCGTGGGTAGACGATGGAACAGGAGATTTCTAGGAGATGATGTCCTCAAGAGGAAGGACCGAGAATAAAAAAGGACAATGACCACGAACCTTTACGTCAAAAGCAGGTGATGGACAGGTGAAGAATGAGGTTGATTTGTTGTTTGGGATCTGAAGGTGTGATGAGGAGAGAGAGGGATGGAAGGACAAAGCGAGGGGGAAGGGGGTTGTTATTCATTGCAACCACAGGCACGGCACAGGCGCACCTGCCGTCCGGCGTCGTCTATCTCCGAATCACGCTTTCATCCTTGGATCCTCAGTCATCCATCCAGGACCTCACCAAAGCAAGGTTGCTACCAGTGAGCTGTCGTCAGACTGGGCGGGGTAACTGCCCACACCCGGAAGGCGCGACCTAGGGGAAAGGTGCTGGAGCTTGCGCGGTTGCCCTGCGCCTGCGCCGCCTTCCGACCCTGATCAGTGATCTCACCTCTCGCGCATCCATTGGATTGTGGATATCTCGCATCCACCCCTGCCACGTTTGGTAGTGGGCATTGATTGCAGGCGGCGGGCGGGAGAGCGCAAGAGGACGATCGCGTGACTTTGGCCTGACGGAAGGCGTGACGCCCCTGACTCCAGAGCTCAGCAGACCAGGCCTGGAGCCGCAATGGGACTAGCGTTGGCGTGACGCAAAACGCACCGTGCAAGCCGAACCCGCTCTGCGTACCGGTCTGGTACCCGCTTGATGCCCATCTCGGGCTAGCGTGGGGGGCGTAAATCCGGGGAAAGCTTGTCGCAGACCCACCGGGATCGGATGCTGTGGGTTTTGGTGGCGTGTGTGAACTGTGGAGGAGCCCGGCAATCAAGTGATGCAATCGACGGGTTCGGAAGCCCGCGATGTGGTCTGAATTGCGAGCGGTCAAGCGAGGGAAACGGGTGAGCTTGAGAGCGAGAAAAACACTCAAGGCAATGACTGAATGCAGATCTGGGAGGGGTTGCCAGACTGAGGCAGCTTGGTGGTGTGGTCGATCTGAGCAAGCGACAAGCCTGCCAACATTGGCACGTCCAAGTACGGCCTATGACGAGCGATCGCCAGTTTGGGCCCCTCCCTCTCCCTCGTGTCCCACGGAGCCTTCGGCCTGCGGGTGCGTGCTTTGGCGCTCGTTGGCGCAGCTCACCTGATGGCATGTCCCACGCTGAGGACAGCTTCAAGAAAGACAATCATGCCTCCCCGGGGCGCCGCGTGAAACCTTGTGATGGAATTGAGGGGAAGTTGGTCGGGCGATTGGTTCGCAATGACGCTCCTGGCTCGCGCTGACATGCGCCGAGTCGACTACATCTCGCCTGGTTCGCTCTGCCGAAACGCCCTCTGCAACCGTGGTATCGAGATGGGTGTCAATTCGGTCCTAAGCTTTCGTAGCTTGACAGCCGACTCTGAATTCTCAGGCCCCCCTTGCCCGAGACTATGCCCTCGATCGTCGTCGACTTTGCCCATCGTACCAGCATCATGCTGTTCGTTCCAGGTTGACTGCCGCGCTGGCGCCTGATACGTGCGTCTCCCCATGGCCGACCCCCGCGTGCCATGTCCCTCGTGACGGTGGTCCTTGTACCTGAGGCACATCTGATGCTGTTTCTGTACCTGGTTTCATTCCTGTTGCCATTGCTGGGCCGGATGCATGGAGGCAATTCCCACATAAAGAGGGCGGTTCTGCATCCCTGGGCCTCCGGCCAGTCCCTCACCCTCTGGCATCACTAGTCCATACTACCATACTTTCATTTTCAAACCTCACAACGAGGTCTCGATTTCTTCTCCTCTTTTCATCAGAATAACATAGTATAGCTTCTCGCTATCATCCTCATCATCTTTGTTCCCCCTTGTCTTACATCACCACCGCCAACATCCGATAGTGGGGCCGGGAACAGGCGACCTCGGGTGGAGACCTCGGATGGATCCCTTATCGATCCTGGCTCCAGGCAGGAGCATGCCACCTTTCAAACCACGTCCGGCACCGGCAGGCGAGCGCCGACGGCAGCTAAGAACAAGCGACTAGACGCCGAAAATGGGTGATTTGTTAAACCATTGATCATGAGGACACCTTCATTTAACGCAGGCCATGGCCATTTCCGTTGCATTCTTCACAGAAACCGTCGCAGAAACCGCTCAGACGTAATGACTCCTTTCAACCCATGAACAGGTCCCACGTGATACGACCCATGACATCTTCCAGGATTCCAAGGTCAGGAAATTCAAAGCTCAGCTCACCTTTCTCGACACCGACTTTCAAGCACGGATTCCGATGGACCAGAAACGGCAAATAGCCAGCCACGTCTGCGACAAGGGGAATAACCGCCAAACCAGGACTCGACAGCAAAAATGGCCAGCTGGCCAAGAACGGTATGTGTCAAGACATTGGGCAGCGGAACTGACGAGGCTTCTTTGCCTCAAACCATGTAGGGCCCTCCAACTTGCTCAAACTGCGATCCGTTCGCCCCCGACCTCTTCGAATTTCCTAGAATAGTACGAGTTAGTCTTAGTGTCTACCCTCGCCATCTCGCTCGCCGTGCCCCGTGCGACCAACATGATGCGCCGATTCAACTACGTGAACACACCCACCGACGTCCCATCCTTTCGCCTGTCGCCCTTTCGTGAATCTTTCCATATTCAAAGTTCCACCGCCGTTTCCGTGACGACCTCGATGACGCCCATTTCGCATCCGATCCCATAAGCAGTGTAAACGCCAATGCGCCTCAGGGGTGGAAGCAATACCTCAGGAGGAGGGGTTTAACGTTTGGCCTCATCAGCATCATGTTCTCATCGACGTCATGTTATCGACATCATGCTCAGCTCAGAATAATGTATCATGGAGGAAAAGGCAACGACTTCGTCAATTTGTCAATGTACTGTTATTCCGAGGCATATCGAAGCCTATCGAATGCGAATACACTCCCTTCGCCACTAATACCGCCTACCAAGCCATCCAAGCCAATATGCCCTTTGGGTAGGTTCTCACGCAATACTTTCTCGCTTCATCAACAAGAATGAGACCTATACCAAACGCCATGGGCAGGAACCAATGTTCGACGGGCACCTCCGCCGTATCCAAGGCGTCCTGAAACTCCTTCGGGTACAGCCAAAAGAAGGCCATGACGAGAGCGAACAACATGGCTGGGAACAGATACCAGTTCTGAGTGTTCCTGTTGAACAGGGGAGGATGCTGGAAGATGGATAGACGCCGGGTCCGCAAGGCCAGAAGATTGAACCATTGCCTGCAAGGTGTCAGAAAATGTTGGTGGCCCCAATTGCGCCCAGTCTGGGCAGCCCCGATCTCGGCGGCGCGACTTACATAACGACCAGGTTCACAAAGTAGATGGAGCTCGCCTCGTTCAGCCTCGCCTGGTAGTAGTCGGGATCGATCGTGTCAGGCAGCTTTCCGAACGAGAACCAAATGTCCGAGAAGGGAATGCCCTTGCGCTGCAAGTACCAGTACGACATGGCAAACGACGCCGCCGTCTCCATGAAGCCGACGAGCCCGTACGCCTGCAGGACGAGCTGCCAATCAACGAGGCGGTTCTTGCCCGGCACCCTCGGTTTCCGCAGGAGCACGTCGGCCTCCGGAGCCTCATAGGCGAGGGCGACGGCAGCGAGAGCATCGGTGAAGAGGCTATGTGTGTTAGCTTATGAGCCCATAACCAACATTGGACTCACCAGATGATGATCATGAGAAAGCTGCTCAAGATCTGAGGGATTCCGAATGCGACGTTGGTCATGACCGGCCAGAACTCGCTAAAGCTGCCTGCTGGGAGCAGATACGCCAGTCTTCTTGAGGTTGTCAAACATCATTCGACCATATCGCAGCGCTTCAACAACGCTCGCAAATGTATCCAGCAACACCATGTCGGCCGCCTCAATTGCAATGTCACTACCTGAACCCAAGGCGATACCAACATCAGCAGCGCGCAGAGACGGAGCATCATTCACACCGTCGCCTGTCATGCCGACAATCTGGTTCCGAGCTTGAAACTCACGCACGATGCGGAGTTTGTGCTCGGGGGTTGTTCGAGCAAAGACAATCTGATGATACTCGGCCAACTGATCCCATTGGCCCTCGTTGAGGGTGATGAGCTCAGGGCCGCTGAGGACAATGGCCTCTCGAGGCCCATCGGCCCCGTAGTCAAGCTCCAGAGCACGGATGGACGGGTCGATAGTCACTGTGCGGTGTAAAGCTTCCACGGTGTCTATGTTTTGGCTGGTAATGATGCCACACTCTTGCGCGATAGCCTGCGCTGTCAAGGCAAAGTCGCCGGTAACCTGTCCCTTTGTTAGCTGAGATAGCTTTCGTTTTATGCCAACAACTTGCCATAAAGATTCGAATGCCAGCAGTGCGGAGCGTGTCAACTACATCCGGGATCTCGGGGCGCGGAGGGTCAACGATGCCGACCAGACCAACAAGAGTCAAACCGGTCAGAGCCTGGTTGTACATCTCCGACTCGAGAGCCGTTTCCGACATGCTCATCGGAAAGACAGAGCTCGAAATGGATTTGCGAGCCAGCAACAGCACTCGCCTACCCTGAGACGCCCAATCATCTTTGATCATCTCAATGCTCTTGCGCTTAGCATCGTCCAGGTGAACACAAACACCTGAGGGGTTGACGTATGAGCTAACACGGTCTAGAAGGATCTCTGGTGCGCCCTTGATCGTCAACAGCCTGCCTTCGTCAGCATAATACTTCGAGCTTTGCAAAACATCACTTACACATCGCCCGGTGCAAAGATCGACCCAATGTCCGATGGCAATGCAATCGAAAGACCATCAGGATGTGTCATGCAAAAGGCTTTGATCATGTACTTGTTCTTGCTATTGAACGCAAGTTGATACTTGACCTTCCAGCACCGTCGAAGCTCAGCCACCTCCCCAAGACCCTCTGAGAATCGGAGGATGGCCTGGTCGGTGGCGTCACCGTGGATGACACGCTCATGAAGAGGGAGTCTCATGGTGGCCGTGTCAAAGGAACCGGCGTTGCATAGTCCGGCAACGGCGCGGAGCTGGCTGATAGAGTTGTTCTTGGGGCTGCTGTGCTGATCGAGGACCATGATGTCTCTTGCCTGGTCTGCGAGCATGCGCTTGTCGCCGATGGCGCACTCTGTAACAATCATTTTGTTCTATAATACATCAGTGATTGTTCTGAACCTGATCAAGTCACTCATGAACGAACCTGTGTCAATGTACCAGTCTTGTCGGAGCAAATGACGGAGACTGAGCCAAGTGTTTCCACCGTCTTTAATGATTTGCAAAGGATCTTGTGCTTGCGCATCATGTTGGCACTGATGGTCATGCTGGCCGTGAGAGCAACGGGAAGTCCTTCCGGAATAAATGCCACAGCTACAGATACGCACGAGATGATGAGGTTAGGAACGCTGATCCAATCAGGATACTCCTTGCGCAGCCATGTAGCCCTAGACAACAGTCAGCGACAGTCACAAGCATGTCATTCCGCACACATACCAGAGAACAACAACGAGGATAATCATGAGAGCCATGATGGAGCATATGATCAGGACAAAGTTGAGTACTTCACGCTCGAGAGTGGTCAAGCCCTTCTTTGGCTCGTTTGTGAGCTTTGCTATCCTGCCGAATACAGTGTTGTCCCCGGTCGCGACTACAAGACCAGTGCAGGTTCCTAAGATGCAATGTGTGCCTTGGAGGCCAATGTTCTTAGTCTCGAGGTAGTTGTCGTCTGTAGAATTCACTGTACCGTGGATGGGAACAGATTCGCCTATGAGGTGTGTTAGTGTGCTCTGCAGGAGTTACACGGGGTCGCCTACCTGTGAGGATGGACCGGTCGATCTTGAGATCAGAAGAGACCTTGATAAACCGCACATCGGCAGGGAGCTTATTGCCAGCCTTGATCAAGAGGATATCTCCCGGGACGAGCTGGTCCGCAAAGAGCGTGACTTGCTGCCCGTCGCGTATCACCTGGCAGTGCTCAGGGAGCAAGTTCTTGATCGAGTTCATGACACGAGACGAGGACCAGTCCTGCCACATGTTGAAAGCGGCCTGGATGAAGAACACCGCAAGTAAGACGATGGCCAAGGCAAGGTTCGCAGGCGCCGGGGGCTTTCCCAGGGGTCTCCACGCGATGAAGACCAAGATGGCGGCCACAAAGAGGACTGTACCGAACCCCTTGAAGAAGTAGCCGACTATCTTTTTGGTATTGTGCGTCGGTGCAGGAGAAGGGGCATTCTTGCCATAGTGACCGATGCGTCGTTCGACTTGTTCAGGAGAGAGGCCTTCGGTGAGGGAAGAGCCGAGGCGTCTTATGACTTCGTCGACGTTGCTGGTGTGCCACTCGAGTTTGGCAAGGTCTAAGAAGCAGCAACAAGTCAGACAACAGTGTCACGATAAGGTTTTCACGTTGAGATCCGTACCTGCCGCAGCTTCATTCTTTGTCTTGGCGAGACTAGTCTTTTGGTTGTAGTCTTCAATATCCATCGACCTTGGAACATGTCAGTTAAACACTCTCCACCGACCAGCCGAGCGCCTTACACTGCGCGATATTGGATGGGCAGCACGGCAGAAGCGTCAACCGAGCCGCGTCTAGACCTAATGGAGCGGATGCCTATAGATTCAGTCGAGAGCCCGCGCTGCACGAGCGGTCTGGCCTTGGTTGCCGTCTCCTCATCGTTGACCCAGTGGATGCGTTCTGGGTGAGGGTGTTTGATGTCGGGGTCTGCCATGATGGAGTAGGAGAACAGTGAGAATAGAGTATGGAGCAGCAGAGAGCAAGAGTAGGAGAAACTGAGTGATTGTTCCAGCAGACAGCACCATCAAGGACCCCTTTATACTCATTTATTCACTAGAGTAACTATTCCCAACTCGTCCATCCCCTCCTCTCTACACAGCCCTCGTAAGAAGAGGGGAACTTTCCTCATGCCTCACATGTTGGTGAGAGCAGAGGAATCAGGAGGCCGCCGTTGATCATCACCGCCTTCACTTCCAAGGCACAACACAACAAAGCCCTATCGGCAAGAAAAACAAGGGCACGCTGCGCCTCCAAATGCAATATCCGACTCATTTACCGCCCATAAATGACCTCTCTCGTAAACGCAGCGGGCGCTCAGAAATAAATCGCTCATAACAATGAATTCTTCAGTTGTCGGTGCAGGTTGGAGGTTGTCAAAGAGGGGAGGTTCTTTATATCCAGACGCCAAGTATCTCTGCTCACAGATAAGCTCTTGGCGAGACAAGCCTAGTGACCGCCAAGCCATGTTCCTGTCTAACCTTAGATCCCGACCGTCGATGATGGAGGGGGGCTGAGGCTGTGCTGAGACATTTGAGGGGTGCATTTCGGCATCCTTGATGCAGCTAGATTGGCCGGCAAGCTCTGATACGGAAACCCGCCAAGGTGTGTGTCTTTGGTTCTGCTTGTCAAAAACTGTGAATACTGACGTAGTTTTGCATGGGTGGACCATGCGAGGCCCCTTCAAATAATGGGGATTCGAGGGTTTGTGGGGGTTTGGACATGTCACAAAGAGCAGGACCAACAAGATGCAGATAAGCTCAGACACGGACGACAGTGCAGAAATCTACCGTGCTTATAAGATGGGGAAGAAGATTGGGTCCGAGTTGTGAGGGTGATGGGATGGGTCGCTCAAGAAGCGAGGAGTTGAGTTCTCCCTCGCGGGTAGCATGGGAACCGTTCGGCTATTACACTCTGCCAGAAGCCTGGATGGTATTGTCGATTCACTCTAGTACTCAATTGAATCAATCCTATTGCTACTATGCAGATTCCCTCTCTACAATGTCCAAGTAAAGCGGGCAAAAACCATGTCGAGTATCATCTCCGGTGATGGGTTGCCTCCCTCACCACTCAATGAACTACCGATTTTTCGCATCCAAGGAACACGATATCTCACTTGACGAAAGGCTCAATTGATGCTCAGTACTTGAAAGTTGTTCATTTTATCATTCACATAGGTCAAAGTCAATTCACGTCGTCACTCGTGAAATCTGAGTCAATCTTTGATGACAATCACGCATCTCGCATTACGGAGCCCACCCAAATGTGTGCAAACCACCAGTCTCCCCAAGGTCTCCAAGTCATATTTACCCTGAAAGACACGAGATGAGCACCTCTTTTCATTTTCATTACTAATTAATTGACAGCCTTCACATGAACCAAACCCATCCCCATATCCCCAACTCCACCTCGCTTCGGCCCATTTACCCTGCAACACATCAATCAACACACAACACCAACAGCCAGTTTACAGCAAATCCTCCGGGGAAAGCCTATGTATCCGTCAAACCAAGACGAACACGCGCATATACTGAGTCACGATCATGCTCCCGCCGTCGCGTCCGCGGAGAACAAGACCCCTCCGGTAGCAAGACTCAGCATCATAACGACCCCATGGCCCATGGGGTGACTTGATCAGCAGGGGCGGGGGCGGTGCGTCAAGCTCGGTCCATTATTCCATCTCAGTTTTTTAAGCTTGATTTTCGATCGAAGCTCTGGGAATCTGTGACTACAAACAACATGAGCAGGCCATCATGTGAGCGCCAATGATGCCGTCGTCTCCGGCCCTTCTCGAGCCCTCTCCTTGGCACGCCAACCAATCCCTCCCTCGCATCCCGCCAAGACCGTATTCTAGCTGTCCTCGGGACATGCCGAGTCCCTTAGCAGCGCCTCTCCCGCTGCGTCTGGCCATGGCGTGATGCGTCGGACAGTATCATCCGCCAGGTCACCCATTTTCTTTCACATTCCGCAACCCCTGTAAACTATAGATCTCGACCACCATCATGGGAACCTCGTCAGGAATAGAACTTTGGACAGGCGGACTTGTACTTGCGTGCTGTGCGTGCTATTCCCGCCTGACGATGTTCGTGACGCGGGCTTCTCTTTGCCCGGATTCGGCCGCTTGTACACCGAGAGCGAGAGCGAATTGACTTGTAGTTGCTGTGCCTCGTAATGAAGAGTGTCTATATAAGAGAATGTAGATCCGGGTAGTGATGGAACTCAATTGCACCACAGCAACACATTCAATCAACATTCAAGACACTTTCTAAACAATGACATACAATAATTCATCATCCCGTCAGACGTCTCAGGACACGGCGAGGCTCGCCCCCGCCGCGGGCCTCACAGACGTCGAGCAGCAAAAGGCACAAGAAGGCGACGCCCGCTTCCACCGTCTAGGCTGGAAGAGGCTGACAGTCGTCCTCATTGTCGAGGCCGTCGCCCTGGGCTGCCTGAGTCTTCCGGCTGCCTTTGCGACCCTCGGCATGGTCGCCGGTGTCATCCTCTGCATCGGCATCGGTCTCATCGCCATCTACACGTCCTACGTCGTCGGACAGGTCAAGCTGGCATTCCCCCACGTCTCTCACTATGCCGACGCGGGTCAATTGCTCATGGAGCGCTTCGGATACGGCCGGTTTGGCTACGAGTTGATCAGCGTCATGTTCTCTCTTCAGCTCATCTTCCTCGTTGGCTCGCACTGCCTGACGGGAACAATTGCCTTTCTCAAACTCACCGACGACGGAGCCTGCTCCCTCGTCTTCGGCCTCGTCTCTGCCATTCTCCTCTTGCTGGTTGCCATTCCGCCCAGCTTCGCCGAGGTTGCTATCCTTGGCTACATCGACTTTGCCTCCATCATCGCGGCTGTTGGAACCACCATCATCGCAACCGGCATCAAGGCCCGGGATAATGGCGGTCTCTCCAGCGTGCCGTGGTCAGCCTGGCCCAAGGAGGACCTTGGCTTTACCGAAGCATTCATTGCCATCAGCAACATCGTCTTTGCGTATTGCTTTGCAATCTGCCAATTCTCCTTCATGGACGAGATGCACACGCCAAAGGACTTTGTCAAGTCCATCTGGTCTCTTGGCATCCTCGAAATCACCATCTACACCCTCACCGGAAGTCTCATCTACGCCTTTGTTGGACCCTCTGTAAAGTCCCCGGCCCTCCTCTCGGCCGGTGACCTCATCAGCAAGGTGACCTTTGGCATTGCCCTCCCCGTCATCTTCATCTCGGGGTCGATCAACACCATCGTTGTCGGCCGCTATCTCCACGGGCGCATCTTTAAGAATTCCATCATTCGATACATCAACACGCCCAAGGGCTGGGTGACTTGGCTGCTCATGATCATCTTCATCACCTTTTTCGCTTGGATCATCGCCGAGGCCATCCCCTTCTTCAACAACTTGCTATCCATCTCGTCCTCCCTGTTTATTTCAGGGTTTACCTTTTATTTCCCTGCCATGATGTGGTTCATCTTGATCAGGAAGGGCTCGTGGTATGCCAAGGAGAATATTCTAAAGAGTCTTCTCAACGGAGCGATCTTTATCATTGGAATCATCATCTTGGTTGGTGGAACATATGCCAGCGTCGACGATGTGGTAAGTGCAAAATCTTCCTTTTGAGATTGGACTTGTACTAACTTGGACCCAGATAAGGAAATTCAGAAATGGCGAGGTGCAGGGCCCATTTGCCTGTGCTCCTATTGCTTAAATGCGACACGTTCAAAAGCGTTGATTGATGACAATGACTTACGGTGGCGTTGGACTGGCGCTCTGATTTCTTTGGTGGCTATTGGATTAATGATAATCGTGCTACTTTCATTTGCTCATAGAGAACCCACGGCACGGACATGGAAATGGACGATGTGGTAATACAATAATATTTCATCACTTCAAAAGGGGGTTGTTCAAGTGTGAATGTCAGTGGTTTTGGATGATTGGATCGACCGGCGTGTTACATAGCAAAGGTATGCACAATATGATAATACACGCGACGAATGAGTTCTTTAGGTAGTGTGCGTCCTCTCGGCCGAGTCAAGGATCCATAAACCGTTGAAAAAGCAGGGAAGATGCCATTCATGCATGAGGTTAAGCTTGACCCAAGCTTTTCGGTGAGGCTGTGCAAGCCGTTGTCACTCTCGCCGTGGGGAGTTCATCCACAACGCAGACATGTCCATCTTGAGGGTGTGTTGGAGGTAAGGGGAAGGGCCTAGTGGGTTTAAAAATTGTGCTTAATGTGACTACAGACTGGAATTGCGATCTGTTCCGTTGGTAAGTGCCGAGGCTGGTTAGTTGAGTTTGCAATTACGTGGTCTTTGAGGGCAAAGGCTGGAGAGGACGTTGGGACAAGGAACACCCCTTGACATTCTTGACAAAATAACGAAGTAGAAGTCTGTAGAAACCTCCACCATCTGGTGTGTGCATATTTCTGTCACCCTTCACATCAAACTCTCAGGGGCATGTCTTGGCGTGCGTCCTGACTGTCTCTCCTTTACGAAAACCCTCGTCGACTGTCTCTTACACGGTAGACCCCGAGATCGAGACCAGGGTGTCCATCTCACTAGCAAAAGATCCGTTTTGTAAGGTGGGAAAGAAAGAGGAGACGGGGTGTGATTCATCGCCCCATGGCGTCCTCATTACGCGGCCCTCATATCCCACTCCATCCGCCAAAAAAAAAAAAAGACGCGAGGCACTTACACGAGGTGAGGACGTCAGCCAGAGTCAAAGGTCGTCGATGAGGCCGCATCAGCGTCTTGATGATTGACGATTAAAGGAAATAGAGTTGAATCCTTTGTTTCATTCTCAATCTCTTTCTCTTCCGTATATCAATCTCCCCTTCGTCGGGTGGCGTCATCTCTTGTAGCAAAGGAAGCCCGACTAATGGAATTACCCCGTTTGTCAGCGGGCCACGCAATGCTTGACGACGCACACCCAACCACACTTTTCTCACTCTGGGAGCAAATAAACTCTTGCTTCTCTTTTCCGTAGAGTTCCGTTTTCTCTTTCAGAAATATATCTCTTCTTGGCTGGAAAATGGACTTTTCAACATGATCTCGCTGTGAGACCCAGTTTGTCTCGATCCCTTCGTTTCACCCACCACAACGATAATGACTAGACATGCCCCCTCCGAACCCGCCCCTGTCCTCCACCACCCATGAGCATCAAGCTGCCGACATTGCGAATGCCTCCATTATAAACATCAAGCCTCCTCTGCCGAGCAGACGTACTCGGATAGCCCAGTCGCCAAGCAATGCCGAGGTCCTCATCCCTCCTCTCATCGGAGGCGCAGTCGTCGCCGCCTTCGCCACAGCCCTCTCGGATGGCCTGAACAACGATCTCCTCACTCACTATTACCTCCCAGAGCAAAAGGTCCGCATCAACATTGACCGCGTCTTGGATCGGTTGCTGTCCGAGTTCACCAAGGAGCTGTGGGATGAGCTGTGGTCCTTCTACTGCGACTCCAACCCGGATTCAAGAGACCAGATCAAGAAACTCTTTGATGGGCCTATCTGTCAGCTCATACTCATCCTCAACGGGCCCGAGGCCCCGCACTGTGTCTTGGAAAAGCTGGGTCCTGGAATCTCACGACGCCCGGCAACATGGTCGACAACTGCACGAGGCATTGATCTTCCTCTCGCCCTGCAACTCCTCTGCAGTTATTGGGATCGAGAATTCCCTGCTCGCTCACCTAGAGGGTCGTCCGATGAGATTGCGCGCTCACTGCACACATACATCACCACGGGAGAGTCGGCCAAGCAATTAATCTCGAGGATTCGTGAGGTCCTGGTCTCACCTCACTATGTTCAGATGCATCTCATGGAGTCGGCTGTGTGGGACATCCTCCTCAAGAGACCCTTCCGACCACCCCGCGATGGCTTCCATGTTATTCAGTTCAAGTTTGAGTGTCAGCTCTTTGGCCCTCTCGAGGGCATTGGCGATCCCCAGCTCGTAAAGATGGGCTCATTACCGGCAATCACTGGAACGGCAAACGATTGCGTTTACACTACAATATCAGAGTACACGGCCAAGCAGTGGCCCAAGTGTGGACTCCTCCTCCTTGGCTGTATTGAAGATGCCGTCAAGGAAGCATCCATATCCAGCTGTGACGGCCACGCATTCACGGGAATGTCCATCTGGGATGGCACCGAAGACCCTTTTCTATGTCCCGGCCTCCGACTGCTTCATATCGAAGTCGAAGACGGCTCCATCAGACTCAGCGTGTCAGCCTGGACACACACCATGATTGAGATCCTGCAGCAAATGGCCTGGACCTGCGCCGCTCTTAGTGCCTCGCCCTTCCCTGGTTCACTCTCCGAGTGTGCTATCGAGGTCTCGGACTACCAATACCTGGATGACTCTGTCTTTGTTGATTGTAGTCTTTCTCACCGACCGGTTCCTGAAGGTGATGGGGCACCTTGGCTTAAGCAGTTGCAAGGCGCAGCCATCGCCAATGGGTTCCCTATTAAGCGCATTTTGGCGGAATCTCAGACATCGTAGAAGGGATAAGGTGGCTAGCGATGAAAGCGAGACAGGCAGAATAGTCACTTAGATATTCAACAAATGATACCCATGATTCAGTATTTTCATAATCTGAGTTAATTTAAGGTGACTGACTATCTGCATCTTATTGGTATCTATCCTAACCTCTGCTTCCTTGGGTAAAGTGAGCGGAAGCGAGGTGCGAGTAGTGCGTAGCCATATTGACTACATGGCTCATGGTAAGAATATATACTCTTGGCCAGTATCGACAAGTAAGGGTTTCGGGGATAACCCCAATCACCGCCATGCCGTGTGCCTCTACCGAAGGCCTATAAATGAGGCATGGATGCTAGAACACATCCGAACTGTCCTTGGTCGAGAATATCTTGTCCGGCGATATTCTCACGTCCGTTGGAAAGGATCCTTCCCGAGGAATAGCGCAAATATGATGATGCATGGTTTCTGATCTGTTTCTTTTTCTCGAATCATTAATCGTCGTGAGCGAACGCTGCGAAAGACGGTTTGTCAACGTCCGTGACGAAAGCGTCTCCAAGGCGTCACCGAGGGCATATACTATTGTTTGGCAAACGCTCTTCCGAGAGCCAAGACAAGACTCAGTATGCCCATGTGAAGGCGCCGAGGGACAAAGGCCGAGTTTTGCGTTGGACAATCGGGGCTTGTCGACTCGCAAATGACTATTTGGCAATTGATATATATAAGAGGTTGATCATATAACCACTTAGTAATGATGGTTATATATGTGTCCTTGGCAAGAGTGTATTCTTGCTATTGGCGACAGGTGTGTTTCGGCTTTTGGAGAGTATGTGAGAGACACAATCAGCCAAGGTGACGCCGGCTGGCTTGAAATCCACCAGCAAAGGACAGACCAGAAAGGGTACAGCGGGTGAATGGTTGAACTCTGTTAGAAGAGCTGTGCAAAAAGCCTCAAACAACCCCCCCCCCCCACAGCGGGCGAATGCAAGAGGATGCAAAGATGGTGAAGGGGTATATACAGAGCGGCGATGGTGAGTATATTGCCTTGTCATCCCAGTCGCCGTATCAGATTCTTGGCTGGTGCGTCTGATGTTTCTGTGGTCCTCTGCATACCGAGCTGATGAGTGTGCCCCTGACGTAAGCTTGTCGAGTTCTGGGGTTCTGCATAGTCGCAGAGTTGTCGCATAATCCCCCTCGCCGCGATGTCTCGTTGTTCAATGCGGATGTTCGACTCTCTCCTGTCGTGTATATATATAGTTCTGTTATATGAAGCTTGGAAGGCAGGGAGCGTTGGTTGGACAACGTGTTGTTGTCAGTCAAGAATGTATGCCTTCGTCTTTGTAGAGATGAACCGGTGGTGTATTTCCCATTCGGTTTTCGCTCGTGATGGGATGAAGGTATGGATGCCGCCCAACACATGTTCTCGCGCTCCTCCAATAGGCTGGGGGTATGCTTGAGGGAAGCACAAAGTGTTGATGAGAAGTGACGGCTATATAAGAGAAAAGGGAGGCAGTTGATATATGAGAGAGTTGGATGTTGTAGAGGCTACAAGTCATTTAATCCGGGCCGATGGCTTCTTTTTATACCTGAAAATGGACATGTAAGTGGCCCATAGACATGGATTGTCCCTAAGAGATATCAACCGCAGAGGAGACAAACTGAGGCCATATAATTCACCAAGTTTTCCACAATCAAAGCCAGATGCCCCCTCAATGATTCACTGCTGGCGCACTGGCAGTTTGCCTGGCACTGCTTGCCAGCTGCATTCACCCCGTCAACACAACATATGGCCCCCAAAACACAAACTTTTTTGATTCCCTCAAACTTGCATCTAGCCGCGTCACACACGTCTGTCCCGTCCTTATCCAGGCATTCCTTCTCCTTGGCTGACCAACTTCACCAGGGCTCCCGCATAACCTTTCCGACCTCACCTCACTCTTTGGACAAAGAAAACTCAGACATGAAGGGAAAGATTCCACTCGATGCCTTGTCAACGGGTGTCACCGATGCTCTCGTCGAGACGGCAACTCTGAGAGAGCAGTGCAAGAGCCAACAGCTAGAGATCAAGAGCCTGAACGACTACAAGCTCGAGTCCGAGATTGAGATGGAGTTTCTCAGAGAACTGCGAGAGATATTTAAGAAGAAGCTTGCACAAAAGGACGACGAAATTCAGCAGCTCCATGAACGCCTCTAGGAATGGAAGGAGAGCTGTCGCGTCTCTGACGAGAGTCTCATCGTCGCCAAGCAAGACGTGGAGGACCTCACAGCAAAGCAAGAGTCCTCTCAACAGCGCATTCAGAGCCTCGAGAAAGAAGTGCTGAGCTACCGGCGGCAGATTGAAAAGCTGATTGTAGCCCTCCGCAACAAGACGCGCAAGGCCCTGGTTTGCAGCATCGCCCTCAAGTCAGCTTATAAGATCGTACCGTCTCTAAAGGATCAAGCCACGATTCAACGTCTACAGTCACTGTCAGAGATGGCTACTTCGCCTCGCTGGGTCGATAAGGAGGTTGATATGGTGCTGAAGGAAGTCGGTGTGGTGGCTTCAACCGACGAAGCAGACGACTTGCCACGGACGCCCGCCTTGACGCACAGCACGGAGACAAACGACGATGAAGAGAGACCACAACTTAAGAGAAAGCGACACAGATGAATGTTGCCCGGTTGCCACGTTGTTATGTGGGCATGAGCACCATGTCGGAGTTTTGGGCAATCTGGATGATTCGGGGACCTGCCATTCTTTGTTGTCGGCACGAGCAACTATGTTTACGACTGGGAGCTATAGGAAGTCACCTGTGCTGTTTATTTCTGGGTTTTCTTTGGCAGGGTTGCTATCACTCGGTCATCATGTATCTGGCTTTGACGCGTCTTTGAGCTGGAGCAAGGCGTGCTCGAGATTTAACTGTAGCATCTTGGTATGTTGATCGCATATTGCCACCTGTTTTCATGCATCTTTCCATGACTCTTAATCTTCCGCTTTGGCATTAGTTGGATGGCAATGTCATGTCTCCCTGCATAAACCCGAGCACACGCAGGCTGGTAAACGGATAGCCAGGCACAACTGTGAGTTGCCCACGGAATGGGGAAACTTCCAGGCCAAAAACATTGACATTCCATGCAAGAGTGTAGCAGCGGCACCAAGCATATCAAAAGGCAAGATCGTGAGTTTGGGGAACAAGTGTTGCTTCAACCAGGGCCAAACAGGGGACCAAACAGGGTCTTGGATCGTTTCCTCTATCTGTATTAGCTTTCATCATCAATCTCATATACTCCTGGAAACTTGCTAATGGCAATGTGCAGTTAGCCAAGCGGGACATATCATCCATGCAGTTTCCCGAAGCCAACATACAGCACTAGATGCTTTCGCCTCTACACAAGCAAACAAAGAAATTTACAACCCTTCGTTTGACATACGATCCTGAACATGATGTCTTTGCCATGTTGTTGTCCGAAGCCCTCACGGTAACAGAACATGGAAGCCATCTCCTTTGTCACGTCTCTGCCGTGATTGTTGCCCCTTTGTTCAAAAGCTCAACTGCTTGCTGCTCCCCATCCCCTACTCTCTCCTATACAATTGAACCATAAACATGGAAATCACTAGGTCTGTCAAAACGGAAACCCGCCAGCTCTCAACAATGCAAAAACTCCCCCCTGAGATCATCCGCCACATCTTCAACGACCTCCCCCACTCCTCACTGAAACCCCTCCGCCTATGCTGGCGTTTCCTGGAGCCATTCGTCCTCCCTAGCCTCTTCCACACTGTCAAAGTAAACTTTGCCGAAAAGCACATCAAGAGACTTCAAGGCATAGCCCTCTCACCACACCTCGCCCCTCTCGTCCGACAACTTATCTGGATCACCTCCGGCACACGCGATACACACGATGACCTCCACGGCCATGTAAACACCTGGACTGGCCATCAAGATTACATCAAGGAGTTCCGCCACCAGTTCTTCTTTTGCGTCGATGCCATGCCCAATCTGCACACCTTTGCCTCGGAGCTTGGGCCCCCGAACCTTGATCCAAAGAGAGACGAGATAGATGGGCTCGTCTACGCCTTGTGGCCCGCCATGTGCAGATCACAGTCGAAAATCACCTCGTTCAGGTGTCAGGATCCCTTGAACTACATGAAATGGCTCAATTACGAGTACCTACAAGCCGAAGCGGGCAAACACACAGAGTTACCTGCCTGGCTCACTGTCAAACCTCTACGCCATGTATTCGCCATGTTTAGACATGGACCAAATGTCGCATTACCACAGTGCAGGAGGTATCTCACATACCCAGACTTCTCCGAACCTCCTATGACTCCCCAGCCCTCTTCCATGGGCTGGGAAGATCCACTGGGTAAACTCCTCCGGCTAGATCTTCGGGCTGATTCAGCTGGGGGTTACTGGACGCCGGCGTACACCGCCGAGGCGATGCTGCGATACTTTCTAACACAAGCCGTCAGTATTCGCGAGTTGTCTTTGAGATTCAGGCCAACTGGGACCTACTCCAGACCCAGAACCGATTCCAAGTGGATGTCAATCGCGATCCTCACATGTCGATGGGAGTTCCTGCACACCGTCAGCATCACCTTTGCCGTTCTACCAAACCCCAAGTTCTTCCTCCAATTCATGGAAAACCACGCCGCGACTCTGAAGCATATTCTACTTCACCAATGCTCCTCCGATAAGGACATTGTCGGGATCATCAGGGGCGCGGCAAAGTCCAAAACAGTCAGACTGCATCGTTTCCTCGTTTTCCCCTCGTATCAAGGGAAACTCGAGGCCCAGAAGCCCCGGATCATATCTGAGCGGCAGGTTCTCGACTTTATAAACAACAAGCATAATCTGCCCCTGGACCCCTTTGACAAATGGATGCCTAGTAGATGCTGTAACTGGGGAACAGTGGCCCAAAAGGCAGCCTCGATATACGAGGAATGGCCAGATAACGGGATGCATTTTATATGCAGAAAATGTTTAGACTGAGTTTGAGTGGCCGGTTCTAGATAGTAATTCGTTGATAGAAGATAGCTTGCAAGTTGTTGATTAGATGAAGTCGTAGTCATGGGCAAGGCTCAGTCAGCAAAGAGTTGGATACATCTCTCACCAACGGCCTACAATAAAGGGAGTCGTTGCAGTACCAAAAGTCTAAGCACTTGTTTCTGAAAGAAAATATCTACAGAACACTTCCTGTGATTCTAAAGCCCCTCCAACGCCAATACCAGCATACCCAGTCGTGATTTCATGTTCATTCCAAGCCCACCACCAGTAGCAGAGCTGTTTACGAGCCTTGCATAACGACACTTTGAACCTCCAATCATTGCGCACTCGGGGTAACTCCAACTCCAGCACTGGCCGCGCTCTCGCCGACCTTGAGCTCCTCCTCTGGAACGCCGACGCCGACGCTGGCGACGCTAAGCACGCTTTGCGTCGTCATTCCTCGCTCGCGCTCACCTCCCGGCCGGATGAGACCTCCATCTCGGGGTCCTGCGATGCTGACTCCTCCGGCCGGGGTGACGTTGAAGCTGGCGGTGGTGCTGACACTCTCGCTCCTTGGTCGGCTGGCATCGCTAGTCCTCCTCTGGCGGACTTGCCTCTCCAGCTCCCTGATTCGATGCTTCAAGGCGTCATTCTCCCGCTTGGCCGTCTCAAGCTCATTTCTGTAAAACGCCGTCTCCTCGTATCGCATCGTAGCTGGCATCATGCCGGGGCTCAGTTGCTCGCTGACGCTTCCCGGCGTTGCGCCGACCGAGCTCGGGGGAATCGACGTGGGCGCAGGGATCCTCTGATGCTGGAAGTAGTTCGAAGGGTCAAGGCTGTGCTGCGGAACGGGCGAGTTTGTCTGGCTCCTGCGAGAGGTGGAACTGTTCTGCCGTGAGAGAGGGGTAGCGTGCGAGGAGGGGCGAGGGGCATAGATCCGTGCCTCGTAGGACGACGACAGCTGTTGATTGCCGTAGCTCTGAGATGCGGTCGATGATGTTCGCTGATGGCGAGCGGTGGGGATGGAGAAGCCTGATCCGGAGAGGAGGGATTGCTCGGCGACATCATGGGACGAGTTTGCGGCCGAGGTGGACGATGTGTTTGAAACGACCGAGGCGTTCTGGGCAGCTCGCAGAAGGGAGAGTTCTCGAGTTAGACGGTTGACCTATAGCCAACATTAGATGCTGGAGGTTTAGTTTGCGTATTGTTCTCTACTCACCACAGCCTCCTGTTCCTTTTCAAGCTGGAGATGAAGCTCCGCGGCGGTCAAGGGTCGAGGGTGTCTCAGTGGGCCAGGGCCAGGTCCAACACCATGGTCGCCAGCCGATCCAGGGATGACAGAGGCATGAGCAGGTGGATGAGAAGCCGTGAGGACTGGCGATGGGAGAGAAGGAGATTGGGACTGGTTGACGGTGCTCTGGTTCGAAGGGAGGATGTTGAGAGACGGCGATGGGGGAACTGGCGGAGCAGCCATCTGGTTCGTAGACTGGCGACGAGAAGCCGCGAGAGAATGTGGCGAAGGGGGAACAGAGTTGAGATCCGGCATGCCGGTGATGAAGCTGAGGCTACAGCTGCTTCTCGATGCTGTAGAGTGGGAATATCGCTTGGGGTCAAGTTGAAAGATGCTGAAGGGGGGGAGGATAACGACGGTTTATCATGAAGAAGGGAAAGCCGAGCCCGACGCGACAGGACTCAACCACTGAGCCCGAGCCTTACGGGCGAGTTCCCACTGCGGGGTTTAGCGGGCCGCTGGCACCACTGGAACGGATGAGGCGGGCGCTAAAACAGGCTGCTGGGGCGTCCCCTGGACCGGCTCACGTCGATGGACAATTCCGACTGGTCTGCCACGGCCCCTGAAACTCGATGACAGTTGTTACTTGGGTCGCGATGTGAGCTTCATCGGTCACAGCGTGATGAAGGAAGAGATGAGATTGGTGTTGTTGAGTCAATCAGGGCGCTGTCAGCTTGAGATACGTGGAAAGTCTTGTATGCGTCGTTGTCCCACGGGGAGAGTCAGTACTTGGGCAGCATTAGCCAAAGGCATGAACAATTAATTCGCCCGGGTATCATGTTAGTATTAAGGACTACTTGCCATCATTTTATTCAATTGCAGGCATATACTTTGCTGCATTGCATGATCTAGGAAATCGCCTAGTTATTAGCGAACCTCTCCACCAACACCCAAGCTCCATATCAATAACACGAGCATCTTGAGAGCTTCACATCAATCAACCAACCCCCAAATTGCACAGAACAGTAAAATGCCAACGCTAGACCATCAATAGCCTAGAATCCCTGGGTGCAACCTTGTCGTCACATTTCAGCCATTGATTGATCAGTAGAGACCATCTCGATCTGGCATCATGATGTAATTCCCCTATGACGGCATACACTCGCGCCTCGACGTCAATCTTCAATCATCTCTTCCGTAGTCGGCACAAGCTCCATCTCTATTTAAGAACCGCCGTTTCAACACCGTTGCAAATTGCTCAAGCTTCAACGACCGTCCTTACTCAACAACGCTTCCAACCCAACTTCAACTCTCCACCTAGAACCACTGTCACCATGCCCGAGGGTCGTCAGTCTCCTTCTCCTGAAGGCCAGAGCGGTCGCCAGCTACAAGATCCTACTGGATCTGGGAAGGGCGGCCTCGGAAAAACAGAGTACAAGGACCCCAAGAGTCAACTTGATGTGAGCCTCTGGGTTACGGCACCCAAGTTTACCATGCTGACCGATATAGAATCTCGTGTCGAACCCAAAGCCCATCACCGAGGATATCCTAAAAGAAAAGTTTGCCAAGGGTTTCAAGAAATAGTGGCATCTCATATTGCGAAGCTCATGTAATCGGGTTGTTAATTTTGGTGGGAATCATCGACACAGAGACAGCTTCATGGATCACCATTTGTAGTCATAAACCATGATCGAGGAATCAATTTGAAATCATGTTGCACGTGCGCCATGCTTGAAGGTGATAACTCGTTACAAAGCAACAAAGGACTATCCTGTCAAACCCAATCCCCATCCTCATCGACCGTTTTCATCATCAACGTCTCATGATATTTAGTGCTTCTCACCACCCTCGGGGGCGCTGACGTTGGGAATGTTCTCCGTAGGAGCAGGTTGGGTGGAAGTGCCAGTAGAGTCACCAGGTCCCGACTCGGGAGCAGCGGTACCAGATGTCTTCTCCTTGCCAAACACCTTCTCGAGACCTGCAGCCTTGTAGGCACTGCCACCGGCCTCCTCCGTCTTCAGGTCAGCCAGACGCCGTGCCTCGGCGTGGACCTCCTGAACTTGTCGGCTGCTATCCGTGTAGAACCGGGCAATCTTCTTGCCGGTGGGGGTATGGGAGGCCTTCTCAAAGTACGAGCTGAGGCCGAGCCATAGGCTGTTGGCGCGCTGGGTGATGCCGTAGCTCTGGTCGGTGGCCTTGGCCCGGTCGGTGGCGTGGTACTTGGTGTCGAGGTTCTGGAGGGTGTTGAGGAAGCGGTTCGAGACGTTGTGCTTGGTGTCAAGTTCGATTCCGCGCTGGATGGCGACATCTCCGATCACGTAGCCGTGGGCGAGGTACTCGGCCAGGATGCGGGCGCGGGGCTTTTCCTCCTGGGTGATCTCGTCGGAATCGCGGTCGGCGTTCTTGGTGGGGTGAGCGGCATCGTCGTCGACGTCCTCGCCGGCGCTGGTGACCTCGAGATGGTTGGGGCCGAGCTGGGTGTTGTGGAGGAGGAGAGCAGTCTTCTTGGCCGTCTCCTTCTCAAAGGTGACGTCGGCCGACTTGGTCTCGCCCTCGGTGGTGACCTTGAGATCAGCAATCTTGCCGCTAGTGGCCGAGGTTAGTGGAGGTCCGTGGTGCCATGTGGCTAGTGGGTGTCGTGAACTCACCAGAAGCTGAAAAAGTCCTTGACCTCGCTGTCGCTGGTCGCGGCGGCGATGTTCTTGACGTGGACGGTAGCGTTGGAAGCCATGGTGAATGTGTCTGTTAGGGATATAAGGTGATGTTGTTATGAATGGATGTTTTGAGGAGGGGTAATAGAGGGGAGGGGTATCTAAGCTTGGAGGGCTTGAGTTTTGCGACGCGGCAAAGGGTTTTTATAACAACACGCGGAAACTTGTAGGAATGACGACACCACAACCTAGATCGTGACGACGGGAGGCAAGGCGTGTTTGGTCAAGTTGGTGGGAGCTTGTTTAGGCGCTTAGAGAGGGACTCAGGGAGGCAGCTGTTGATGGATGATGCGGGGGAGGGCGACGTCATCGACACGTTGGTCGCATGATGGGCGGTGCAGTCGTGGCTGTGCAGTGGTTGTGTGTTAAGGGGATACGTGGCTACACAGGAGAGAGATGCATGTCTGCAAGTACCCTCTTATGTCCTCGCAGAAATGTTGGGATCAACTGTTCGTTGGAGTAGCAGCTGTCACTGGTGATTGCTCGCTCAGGAACACATCCCTTGCGTTACGTTGTGTTGCGTGGCAAAGGCAATGAGACAATCTCAACCAAATGAGGACGCATGAGCACATCTGGCCCTGACATGTGAAAGACCCTTTCCTGCGCATCAGACCCCCTTTACGATGATGGTTTATCTGCAACATGCACCCATTCCCGAGGTTTCTCTCCTCCATAGGCTCTCTTCATGACCGGACGGCGTCATCTAGATGGCACACTCACCACACGCGGATGAGACACGCGATGTGTCGGTTGCGCGTCTTGACACGCGTATACCATACCCTACGTTGAAGTATTTCGGGTTCGTTTTGGTTTCTTGACTTGTTGATTTTACTCTATTGCGACAGAATGATGACGGGAGTGACGCCGAGAGATACTGCATCTCATCACCGCCTTTATCCAGCCACCGCGAAGTCACGACTCCATCTTGACCACGAACCCCTGTTCATCAAATGCAAGAGCCACAAGCGGGAATTTATTGATGACATTCCCCTCCCATTCCCTTCCATTTCATCTGACCATGTCTGCACCCTCGCTTATCATCTCTGCAGCATAGATTCGATCATTTCAGGGGAAATTCATGCCATCATGTCACGGTGGCCAGAAGCTCTCCCATGATGCCACACAAGGATGCAACCGCTGCAACCTTGTCACGCGACGGAGAGCCCGCCCAAGACCCGCCAGCCTTGTTCTTGTCGGCTCCTCATCTGGCCAAGCCCAAAGCAAGGCAAGCCCACTGCGGTTTACGAGCGTTGGGGGGAAACGAGTTGGGTCACAGGACAAAAAAGGTTGGCGATCGCCTCGCCCGAGACCAGGATCAGGCAATCCCTGCACCAGCGAGACTCTTTTTCTCTTCTGACTATGAGAGGATCGAATGAAAAGGTGACAATGAGGCCACAATCTGCTTCGTCCCACCGGTAATTGCCCATCTCACTGCATTGATCAAAGGCTTATTGCCCATCTGCCTCACATTTAAACGGCCATCCAACACGGGCATCCAGGCGGTCAAAGCGGTCCATCGTTCCCCCTCCCCGGACGGCACTGCACTGCATTTTTGCAACCCTAGCCCAGCTGGCATTAAAATAGACCTTGCAAAGGAGCACACCATCCATGGGTGGGACTCCATTCGTTTCGCGCCAAGGAAACAAACTAAAAGGAAGAGGAACCCTCCCCGACTCTGGCGCTGATGATATACTACTATCCATCCCACACCGCCACCCCCAAGAGTCTCTTTTTTCTTTTACACAACTCTAGTTTTTCACCTTCCTTTGCCAGCGCGAATAGTTCTTTTCAGTCTTGCGAGGCGCTTGGAGTTTGATTGTTGATAGGGCAAGGTGAGAGTGACGAGCCCCCGTTGCCCATCGAGACACGCGACTGACGATATCCCAAAAGAAGAGAATGCAACGATTCTACGAATAAACTTCCCATGCCTCTCGTTCCAAGCTCAGCTCCGCTGCCCAGCAGCATGTCAACCTTGACCTATCTGCGCGAGCAGAAGATTCTAAACATCGTCTACATCGCCCTCCTCAGCATCGAAGCCCTCATGGTCGTTGGAGTCTGCATCATGGGTCTTGTCAAGCGAGTCAAGTTGCACCGTCGGCTCAAAGCGAGAACATCCCCATACCTTCCAGTCGACGACCTCTCCTCTCTCGATATAAAGAGGGCAGTATTATGACGAAACGACCGATACTCGAAAATATTGGGCATAGCCCACCCACGACGACACGACCGCATGTTCCTTTGTTCAACCACATAAACCGAAATTGGGTGCGAGCGAGAGCGCTCGTATATGGAATTACAGCAGATATGCCTGGGAAAGGGCATTTCATCCTATGAGGAGGATATCATTGGAGCAAACGTTGGAGATGTTCACTTGATGCTGAACTTTATGAGTAACGACTTTATATACCCCAGTCTTATAGCTAATTCCACATATTTTCTTGCCTTTATCTTGGCAGCTGAACAGTTCTCATCACTGGAGGATTGCGGTTTTGACTTTGGACCAACGCAAAGAAATATTAGCAAAGGGATGCAACCTGATGGCCAACATACAAAACAAAGCGAGATTCAATCGGCGCATTGTGCATAGACCGACAGGCCACTTCGATGGAGCCGAGTATCAGTGCTAGATCTATTGCGCAAGGATAGTTCCGCCAAGGCTTGTTGAAGCGAGACTCGAAACGGTGCCGAATGATGTGCGGTTTGAAGTTCTTCTAGGGCATGACCGCATCAATAAAGGACCTAAGTGGTTCTATTGTTAAGCAGCCCTGGCTTAACCATAAAGGCAGTCAAGGAAGTCGCCCCGACGGTCTTCCTAGGATGAAGAGAGCGGTCGGGCTGACAGGGCTTGACCGTGTTCGCTGAGGGAGCTCATTCATATAGCCTTTCCGAAGAGAGTCTGATGGGTCAAGGAGACTGGAGGACAACCAGGGTCATACGATTGTGTCCCTAGTGAGAGTGCCCAGGTTGATGTTGGTGTAGTGAGGATGGTTGAGGATGCTCTACCATTAACGGCCGGCATTCAAAGCTCAACTGAGTCACCTTGAAAGACCGAGGATCGGAGAAGCATATTGGTCTTACTACTGGATGCAGGTACATTGACAAGTGCGGTGTGAGACTAGATTTAGTTGTGCCTGAGGTGTGTGAGGGCAAACCAAGCAGCATCAGCAACAGAAGCCAAATCGATACCTCCAAGTCTCGTTTCCTTATTGCATAATAGACACGCACGTCAACAACCACAATATATTGTAACTAGGCATCTTACATGATGATTTCCACCCTCTATAGTCGTTGTCGTGACCCAGAGTCACCCCCATCGCCAAGGCATCTTTAGCATCGTCTGCCTATATCCCCGGCCCACCCCAGCCACCCTGAGTAAGACGACAACATAGTGCCCGCAAATGGCTCGAAACTTGATTGGTACTTTGGTAGAAGAATAGTATCATCTCTAGGCTGCAGTGCCTCGATCTCTAGGCTTGAGCCGTACTTTGCATGGTCGCTGTACACATGTGCCGTGTGAGTCAGGCGGTGATGGGGCCGACCTCAGCATCACTACACATTATAAAAGAAGGTCGGAAAACGGGAGTGCGAATATCTCAAGATGTAATACATTCGCTTTCTCAAAACCTGTATACACCGCCTTTTCTACTTCTGTTTCTACTCTTGCTCTGATTTGTACTGGCGACACATGGGTTACACCAACGAGGCCATGATACATAACCTCGCTGTTCAGCATTGGAAACATACGCAACAAGAGGCAGCGACTGAGCAACTGCCTCATACCTATCAACCTTGAGCGACTACATCAAGTTTCAAAGGCATCAACCATCAGTTCGCTTGGACTTGAGCCCTCCTTTGCCAAGATGGACACCAACAACCCCCTCAGGTTCCAGAACCTGCCCTTTGACATTCACTTTGAAGTAGCAAAGCAGCTCGACTACCCAGGGATCGTCAGCCTCGCATCTACAAACCGCTTCTTCCACCAGATCCTCGACCCCATCGCCATCCTCTCCAGGTCCGAGGTGGCCGACTTTTGCGAGAACCAGGATCGTCACTTTCGAGAGGTTGGAAAGGAGCTGTTCGCCTGCTACAAGTGCTTTCGCTTCCTTCCAAAGAAAAAGTTTGGCCGTCCTGCCTCGTTTGGTCGGGACGCGTGGCAGAACCGCTTCTGTCTTGACTGTTCTGGCAAGCTGAAGCGGTACAAGCACGGCAAGTCTGTGTGGAACGGGACAAGGGACGTAAGGTACTACTTTTGTCACAACTGCTGTCGATATCAGACAAAGTCTACAAGATGTCAGGGGAATCTCGTCGATGAGAATTCTAGCGAGGACGAGGTTGCTGAGGCTTTGGCCCTCTGCACCAAGTCGCCTCGTCGAGAATGCCACGGACTGGAAACACTCCCGACGCACATCATGTTCAACATTGCTTCATTCCTGGACTTTCACGACCTTCTCCGCCTCGCACAGGCAAGCCACACCCTCAACGACATCGTCAAGCCAAACAGCTGGGTCTCTCTACCAACCCGGTACCGCTTCGTCCGCGACAAGTGGGCAAAGGACGTGGCAGGCCTGGAATTCTCCGACATTGAGAAGTTCCCCTGCTACATGTGCTTCCGCATCCGTCCAAAGGCAAAGTTCCCGTGGAAGCAGCTCGAGATGGCCGAGAAGGAGCCGGACACGGCGTGGAAGATGCGCTGTCAGCGGTGCGTTGCCCTGATGGGCTGCGGCAAAAAGAGCCTGACGCGTATCGAGCATCGACGACGAGAGATGTGCGACGTCTGCAAGTGTATCAAGCACATGAGGAAGCCGTGTGGAGGGTGCATGGAACTCTACGCCCAAGGGGTACTCGATCGCGAGGCCGTGGACGCAGAGGAGGAAAACCTTTTCAGCGGGTTGGATGTGATATTTGATGAAGAAGTGTTGGCCAGGGCGGCGAGAGAAGCGGCGGTGTTTAGGGAGACGTGTTTTGTCTGGGAGGAGTACGGCGATTGGGGCGTTTTTTGTTGAGTTTGCTGCGACGGTTGTTTTCCTAGTTGTTGGTTCTCGTTGGGTTTCTTCCTTATCTCTTTGACTCTGCTCTATCTCACTATCCTTGTCCGACCGTTATGGTATCTCATAGTCAATCCATCCAATTCCAGAATGGCGGCTACCGTTGAGAGATATATAATAGCAAATCTACTAACGGACAGACGGGTGAGACAACTTGAGGTTCATTCCTTGACCAAGACAGATGGCTTCATATTCCCTGTCTTTAGGTTGAGTAGTGAAGAGCACCTCCTGGGGTTGTAAGAGCATACTCCAGCTCCAATCAAGTGATTGCATTGGCTCATGAAACAAAGCGCTCGGTGGCTGGCATAGTTCTTGGGCTCCATATATAACAAAGGAAGTGTTGTGAACGTGCACCTCAACACGCCAAGTAATGTCGACTTTCCCGCGAAAAGCTAATTCTCTACCACGCATTCTGCAAAGGATCCCATAGACTCGGAAGGAACTGATCAATGAAAGAAGAATCAAGCATGGCAAATTCCGAAAAGTCTGCTGCCCCGTCCGGCCCAGGGTCCTCGGGAGGCACCATGGCGAGGAGCTTTTCCACCACTTCGGTGTGCTGCGCGAGGCAGATGTCGCCGAGATCCCACGCGTGCTTCTCCTTGTGGGATCGGAGAGCTGTGAGGAGATCGGAAGCAATCTTTAATGAGCTGCTCTGTGAAAGACCAGAAGAGTTCTCCGTCTCGAGTGCACACCGCAGGAGAAAGCTCACGGCGGCTGGGAACGAAAAGGCACTGCTGGGTAGCCAGAAATCAGCGAGGTGATTTGGTTGTAACTCCTGAGTCAGAATGAGCATCTCCTCAGATGTTCTCCGCGCTTCCATGTAGCGGTTTAGTAGACGACCGTCTCCAGCGTTGGAGATGCGCTTCTCAGCCTCGAGCTCGATCCGTTGGAGGAGAAGCCTGACGGTGAGATAAGCCAGGCGAAGATTCGGGGCGCCTGGGATATCGAGGTTCGTCCCTCGGATAATCACACGACGAACTCTGTCCTCCATAGATTCTATCCAGTTGTTGAGGGCGAGCTCCAGATGAGTGACGTCTCCGAGTTCATCCGTCTTCCTTAGTTGGTAGATGTGCGTGAGGTGCAGATCCAAGACGTCGGTCAACCCAACGAGGGCCACGTAGACGGAAGCCTTTAATAATTTTTCTACTGAAGAACCCTCTTCGCAGAGATTCTCCATCGTTGGTTGGGGCACGTCGTATTGAGCCTTTGCGATGAGTGGAGGCGTTCCATGGGAAAGACTTGTCCTGCGCCTGTGTTAGAGCAATCACTACATCGACAAAGATATCTCACCATTTATCGTGGACCAGTAAAGCCCACCAAATCCTCATCCGAAGATTCTTCTCAGACTGTGGTACCTCCCAAGCCGTCGGATCATGGTTCAACCCAAGCGAGTGAGCCATGGCTACGGCAGAACCGAGCAGCACACCATTGCCGATGAGGGAGGTAGTTGGCCGTCCGCCCACGTTTAATAGAATCGCCTCGATTATTGACATTCCTGGTAATCGATACAACTGCGAGTAAGTCGCTTCTGTGGCAAGGTTCCAGATGAAACGCCCATCAGGGCGTCTTTGACGAGACAGGCTTGGAGAACTGCTCCAAAAGGTCATTGAGTGCGCATATAAGCATACAAGAAGCGCAGGGGATATTCCATCTTTGTTAATACTGTATTGCCGGCGGAAAGATGCCTCATCTAGAAGAGGAAAAGACGAGTTGACCTTTTCGAAATAGCTACACAGTGTTGTCAGCCCAGGCCTGCATACTTGTTACAGCTCTTACACGTCTAATAGATCAGCTATAAAAGGCTCCAGAATCTTCTCAATCACCTGAAGCTTTTCCGCGGAATGACTACGGCTCGAGTCCAACCCCAACGGCTGCTTCTGCACCATGGTGAATAGCACAGGTCGAGACCTGTCACCGGGGACCGGAATGATCATCCTGGAGCCTCGGGTCGCGCTGGGCATTGCGGATAGATAGTCGGACAAGACCTGGTTGTCCGAGGTGACGGCCGGCCCGACGATGTGGAGGTTGTGCTGCTGCTCATCGTTTGATCCCAATGCGAGAGGTGACTCGTCTTGGTGAGTATCTCGATGCGGGGGCCACTCTCTATTTCTTGCCGAACCCTGAGTTACACCAATCAGGGTGTTGGATATCGGAATTGAAACTTGATCAAGAAGTGAGTTCGTCTCCGGGTTAGAACTTGACTGTTCAAGGGCTGAGGCATCTGTTGTGGACCGGGGTACCGTGCTACTTCGAGTGGAAACCCCGAGCGACCGGGTCTGCCGCCGACGCCGGGCACCCGGGGTCCCACCCGGCCCGGAGGGAAACACGCAGTCGGTGCGGTGCACCCGGCACATGAGACATGTCTCAGAGGAGGCCTCGGACTGACACCGCGATTTACGCTTCCTGCACGGCAGACAGGCCGGCCGGAGGTGGGACCCATACGGCCGTTCATTTGGAGTTTGCTGCATCACCAGTCTGAAGTGCTTGACGGTACTCGATCAGACGCCCGCGGCATAAAAGGGAAAAGGTGAGTGAGAAGGGTCGGCGAGGCAATTGGATGTGATCTTTTCCGCGGGGAATTAAGGACAGTATTTGACAGTGTCCGGATAACTGTGATGGATGCGGGCATAGTACGGAAATGTCGATGCTGTTCATCACAGATGTGATGTATCAAAGATTGACAGGCATATGACTAGCGAAGAGATATCTCCCTATGATAACCAATGTCTGTGGAGTACCTAGGGCACTATCGTAGATGCAATTGTCATGACCGAGAATAGAGATGATATCGGGGAGACTGGTTTGCATTTAAAGAACAATGAAACAAGGATATATATAGATCCACCATCTTCTCTTGACAACTTGCATTGTTCAAGTACGTCCAGCGTACCAAGAACACGGGTAGTTGTCCATAGCAGGATGCAACACTTCTATACAGCGACTTCCTATAATTCGAATAAGCAAATTCATAGCATGACCTACTCCAGACTCCAAACCTCATAACATCATAACCTACAGACATATCTATGACCATGCACAGCATGCTCATGTCAGTCCTCTCTGCCTGAAAAACTCTTCAACCTGCGTCACCATGAGCTGCCTCACCACCTTGACGTTCACCTCGGTCCACAACCTACTAAACTCTGCCGACAGCACCTGGCCCTCGGACCTTAGCCTCGCCACCATCTGCTCTGTATTGCTGATATCTTTGTTGATCGGGCAGTTAAAGTTTTGCCTGTTGCACAAGATGCCGTGTTGTGTATCGTGTAGCTCCCGTTTGTCCTTGGCCTCGGCGATCATCTTGACGACCTGCTCGTGCTTGAAGCCGATCTCACGGCCCTTTTGGATGAGATCGCTGAGTTGATCGATGAACTCTTTTGCGCAGTCGCTCACTTGCGGCATGCCGTGACTCCCAAAGATGGCCACATCCAAATACTCCCACTTCTTCCAGTCATCGTCAGGCTGTCCGTAAAAGATGGGATTGACGCCCCAGATCTGTTGAGGCCTTGGTCGACGATCGTAGCGGTGGATATCGTAGGTCTGGGTGCAGTTGGGCTGACTGCACGGCTCGATTCGCTTCGTGAGGATGCAGCAGCCATGATCCGGACACTGGATCCAGTTCTTGTGCTCTGGAGGGCAGTTGCAGGCGTTGGGCGCCGCGAATGGGTCGATGAATTGGCTGTACATGCCATCAAAGATGATGGGCCGCACATCGCATCTCAGGCTATGCATGATAACGCGCCAGCACATTGTTACCTTTTCTTTTTTTCAGAAGCTGATTAGCTAATACCTGAGATATTGTCAGAATAACTTGTATAGTTTCAACTCGAAGCTTGCTACCAAAGGTCAGTTGTTCAAAACGTTGGCTTCTCGGGTCTTCAGAACATTCAACATACAGGTAATTATATATATCTACGTATACAAGTGTCCATGCTGAACGAAAACTCGAGCTTTGTTCTGGCCCTCGTCCTCTTTGTCTCCACGAAAGCGCCCCCTTTCGGAACAACCCTCGTTGTCGCCATTGTCCACATAACCACCTTGGCGACAACAAAGGCAGCCCATGTGTGCCCCAGAATGACAAGCCCAGCAATGACACTCGCCCAAAGTGTCAAACCCTTTCAACATAACAAGACTCATTAAAATTAGGTACTTCGGCCTTCGACTCTTCTCCACGCCCGGCGTTGGGCCCCCTTCCCAACCCTTGGAAGGGATGATAGCAATACACCTCCCAGCAGGAGGACAACAATCGGCCACAACTAAGACCGTCCAAACATCCAAACCTTTCTCCAGAAGCTATCTGGCTTCTCTTCAGAATTCTCTTCTTTGACGTTGTGCCTCCCTACGATCGTAAGGAACACTTGGTCCAGTGTTGTCGGGCTGACACTATAGTGGCCCACGCCCAGCTGTTCCTTGTTCTCCTCCAAAAGGACAACCAGATGTCCGATTGCGCTCTGGCTGAGATCCTCACCACTCTTTTCCATCTCTTGAGCATCACGGCCTGAGGTGGCTGCGATCACCTGGCTTGCACGGACGGAGAAACGAATCTGCCCATGATACGTCTTCTCTTCAACCTCGGCTAACGGTAATGTCTGCCGGATCCAGTTGATGATGCGAGCCATCTCATCTTGGCTTGTACGTGGTGCGCTGGTAGAAACAAGATGGATGTGAAGAGCATCTCCAAAACGATGTCGAAGCCCATCTGGTGTTCCCACAGCCAACATTCGCCGAGCAAGGATGCCCACACGGCCGGCCAACGCATCAGCCTCCTCCATGCTGTGAGTCGTAAGAAGGATCGATCGTCCAGGGACAGTCGACTCCAGGGTCTTCCACATGACACGCTTCGAGGCCGCGTCAAGGCCAGATGAAGGCTCATCAAGTAGCACAACAGTAGGGTTCCCCATCAATGCAATTCCAAGACTCAGCTTTCGCTTGTTTCCCCCAGACAAAGCATTCGCCATGCGGTTCGAGAATGACTCCAGTCCCACGGCCTGCATGACAGCCCTCACATTATGTTCCACATCTCGGATGCCCCGAATCTTGGCGTAGAATTCGAGATGCTCACGCACCGTCATCTGATCCATGGCGTCGAATTGGGGACACACTCCAAGATTCTTCCGTGCCACGGCAAGATTCTTGTTGACAGAGACATCTTCCACGAAAACATCGCCACCGTTGTGATCAGGTCTGATGTCGCCTCGGATGAGTGAGATTGTGGTAGACTTGCCTGCGCCGTTGGGACCAAGGAGTGCAAACACCTCACCCCGCTTGATGCCAAAAGTAACGTTGTCGACGGCAGTATTCCTGCGAAAGCTCTTTGTGAGATGCATCACTCGAAGGCCATTGTCGTCTGCGTTGTCCGTAACTCGGCTGAGTTCATCCACGACATCCTCGACTGGGGTTTCCTCTTCAGTCTCGACCCTCTTCCTCCGACCTTCAAAGAGGCCTCTGAGTGCGGCACCGGCCGATCCAGTGTCGAACCAAATGATTAAACCAAACAGAATGAAAGACTGCAGAATGAGGTACAAAATAGGACCGCCGTAGTAGAGAATACCGCTCGGGTTTGTTGTCACCATATTCTCATCACAAGCTGTAGAAAACAGATTGGTAGTGACGAAGAGAGTTCTTGCCATAGACCCGATTGGGGCGAAGATTGAAGTAACAAAGTGAACAATGCGCAGGTCGCTATCGACCCTTGTGACAGGGGTGTAGGTGAGCACCGACATGTAGGCAATCACGTACACGACAAAGACAAACATCTGGGTAGCCGCCGCCCATGCGTATGTCCCCAGCTGGGTCTTGGTGAAGAGGGATATCAGGTAGGCATAGAGCGTAGAAGCAATGCCGTAGAGGAATAGGACCAGGAAGACATAGCCAAGATGGAACCAGATATTGGAAACGGCAGCCCAAATCGCCGTGATAAGGGCAGAGCTAACCAGAACGATAGCGAGGTCAAAAAGTAGATAGGCAATCCACAGAGGGAAAGGTCGCACACCATTCGAGTACTGCAGGCCACGAACAAACCTGCGGCGCTCATTGCTGGGATAAAGAGAGAAGAAGGCAGGATACGCTGACAGGGCGATACACATGTACACAACAAGCTGCAGAGCATCACCTGCCGTCGCACTGATAGGGCGTTCGAAGGCAGCCCATGTCGTCCCAATGGGGACCGACGTCAAGAGAGTGTTGAGATACCCCTGAGCGAGAAGGGGACTGGTGATAAAGAGATTCGCAACCCAGGCAAAAGTCGGGGGTTGCTCGTCATCCCCGAGCCAAAATGCCGTGGTGATGTTTGCCGGGTAATTCTTGATAAAGTTGCCAAATTCATTAAAAGTATCGACAATCTTCAATTCCGACACAGCAGAGGTGGCAGCAGGGCCACCGCGCAAGCCAGCCACGAGAGGCGCGATGACTCGTGCAAAAGTAGTTGTGTTAATCTTTGACGAAGGCCCAGCCATGAATGTTATGATTGTATCTTCAGGGGCCTGGCTAAAGGCGTCTTCGGTCGCTGCGTTCCGGGTGGACTGATCTGCTGGGTTGCAGGTGGGCGGGTCGTCTCCTTGGACGAAAAGCGATGTCATGCCGGCTGCGAATATGGGGAGAACAAAGGCGAAAAGGTAAAGAAGCCGATTCCGCTTGATGATAGTCAAGCGCTTGCGGAAGAGAATGACGGCCTGCTCCACGTACCCAACCCTTCGTCCGTCCATGAGTTTCAGTCCTCGGTTGCCACTGTCCTCTCCATCCGACGAAGCTTTTTCGTTTGCGGCTGCGCTGGCATTGCGGAAAGCTTCTTCGTCCTTGATCTCCTCAGCAACTTGAAGGAAAACGTCCTCAATGGTGGGTCCAGAAAATCGATATTCATCGATGCCAGCAGCTTCGAGTTCCCTGATAATGGTAGCCGCAAGCTGCGAGGTGGGTGCTATGTAAGTGACAAGGTCAAAGGCGTCCTTTTTCTCGACGCCCTCAATATCAGGCATGCTTCCAGCGACCTTATCCTTGGAAACATGGACCTTGTATCCTCCACCTGAGCTGTCCTTCAATGCCACAGACGAGCCCTCGGCGCGCAGAGTTCCTTTGGACAAGATGGCGATATGATCAGCCAGGAGATCAGCCTCGTCCAAGAAATGAGTGGTCAAAATCATTGTTCGGCGGCCGCGTTCAGCCAAAATGATATCCCAGAGTTTGCGCCTCGAAAGAGGGTCAATGCCGCTGCTGACCTCGTCGACACAGCAGACACCACTTCCACCCGTCAACATCATTCCCAGTTGGAGCTTGCGCTTTTGACCGCCGGAGAGAGTCTTGGCAAAAGCCTTTCTCTTCTTCCAAAGATCGACGGATTTGATCAGCTCATTGATAGTCTCAGTAGTGGCCCGGGCATTCGGTGCTTTGAGGTGATTGAAGATCCGAATGTGCTCCTCTACCGTCAGGTCGTCCCAGAGCACGTTCTTTTGAGGAGCAATGCCTAGACCAGCTCTCCCATCAATGTGTATGGATCCACTCGTCAGCTTGCTCATTCCCGCGATGGCATCAAGCGTTGTGCTTTTCCCGCTCCCGTTCGCGCCAAGGAGGGCAACGATCTGTCCTTGGCCAACGTCCAGGTTCAGTCCATCGACGGCAACCACAGGCTGTTTCCTCTTGGAGCCTCGATTGAAAATCCGAGAGAAGATACTAGGTTTATATATCTTGGTGAACTCTCGCAGCCGTACAGCAATCCCCCCAAGAGCATCCACCTTGTCCTGCTTCAGCAGCACCTTGCGGCCTCGTGTGTCATTGCTGTAGAGGGCATGTTCGATGAGCGCGCCTATCAGCGGATAGGCGAAGATTTGTATGATCAAGAAAACCCAGAGTACAATACCCGAGATTTTCCAGGGACTCTTTGGGCCGACCGCGCCGAGGCTGGTGGGTTTGTCCTCTTCTTCGAAACGCGCCATGTATGTGAGGAAGTAGACAAAGGTGCAGGGTGTGAAGAAGAATGATAGGACAGCGACCACGGCAGTTCGAGGGGAGGTCAGGGACTGGGCCAGGATTCCGAGCAGGGCAATCGAGAGAATTGCAGTGATGCCACTAAGCTGAGCCTTTTTGAAAAAGGAGGCAAACAGCAACGCCATGGAGGAGAATGCCAAACCGCCGAGGATGTGGAATATCAGAACAATACCAACATTGGTATTGGCAAAAACGCCACCGCGCACGATCAAAGACCCAATCACCCAAGCTGGAAGGTAGACGAGAGAGAAAGAAAGATGATGGGCGAGGATTCTTGCTGTCATGGCAAGCCAGGGTTTGCGTACTGGCATCATGGAGTCGATCAGTGTCGACATGCCGCTTTCGCGCTCAGTAGCGACGAATCCTGTAAGGTGGTATGACACCCAAACAACGGTTCCAAGAAAAGCGACACCCATCCATCCCTTGATGGTTCTTTGGAACGCCTGCCGGATTCTGTCGTTACGTTCGTCCTGGCTCAGGCTAGTGAAGGGGTACTGCTGAGTATTGGCCAACTTGCCGCTGTTGGAGCTCGAGTTGAATTGAGAAATTATCTGGTCAACGGTGCGCTGAAGGGGTATCATATAAACTTGCTGATCGTTGTCCTTCTTATCAATGTCGAATTTGGCGATGGCTTGTTCGAGGGCGCCGTCGAAGCGAAGAGTGTAGTTCCAAACACCTCCCTCACCCTGATCGGGGGAGGAGATCATAACCACGGCGCCGAAACACCTAGAAACGCCCCTAAGGTTGGTACGACACACAGATGCAAGCCCGTCTTCGTCGCCGAGTCGAACAACCTCGATGTAGTTGGCGGCTTTGTTGATCTCGTCTCTCACACGGCCTAGGGCTCGGTCGATATCTCCGCTGGAAAAGCCATTGTCGACGAGAGCAACTTTTAGGCGGCCGTTACTGCGGGCGCTCTCGAACGCTTGGGTGAGGTTCAAGACTGGGCCTGGGCGGCCGACACCGAACTTGGCAGGAGGGACAAGAAGGTTCTTTGTAAAGGTGAAGAGTGAGGCTAGGAAGATTGGGAGAATGAAGGCCATCCAGACGCAGAGAGCCAAGTGCCGAAATAAGAGTATTCGCAAGTTTTTCCCCGTCAGGGTAACGACTTGCTTGACAAAGGCCATGACAGCGGTTTCAAGGCGACGAGCGCCAAAGGGATTGTTAAACGAAGCACTTGGTCAGGCGTGGAAGTGTTCAAGACAGGCCCGAGAGGGGGAACGGGGAGTCCTTAAAAGAGGAGTATTTATGCCACGTAATAGAGTGCTGGTGATATGTATGATTTTGGGTGGCTTAATGATATAATGAAAGAACAAGGTAGAACCGAAACCGTTGCCGAAAGGAAGGCCTAGGATGAAGGAGAACGCATCGTCAAAAGCCCCCCAAGGTCTTGAACGGCGAGGAAGGACCGAGTTCTTGAGTGAATTCGAGCCGGGACGTGGCCTCAACGTTGAAAGAAATAGACCACTTCTCTGAATCAATGATGATGTCGATTTCAAATCGAGGGGACGTGGAGATGTTTAAGTTTCGGACGAGGATGGGGTTTACTCTTGAGTCCGAGAGGGCTTGCCTAGCATCGGGAAGGTGGTGCTGGGGACACTGACCGAAACGTCAGTTGCCTTTTAGCGGCCAACCACTATAACAGCACCGTGCGGATTGGTCAATTGCCAGAGGGCGCCGGCCTGGGCGTGTCCACTAATTAGAGCAGGAGCCACCCGCTGGGACACGGCGATGGAAGGGGCGCCCTAGCAGGGGGCAAACGACCAGACGGCCTTGGCAGGCAGCCACGCAATCGAGTTGCACTTGGGTGTAAGTGAGCCTTGGGCGTATATCCATATCTTGCTGATTTTACGACACATACGAAGTACGAGCGATAGGAAAGGGTGAATGTGACCCTATCAAGAAACTAGAGTATCTCTTGGCAGTGGGTTTGTCATCCATGTCACATCACCGGATGGTACGGAGTTGAGGCCCGTACAATAGCGGGTCCTTTGCCGAGCCGGAGCCGAACCAGGGTTCCAGGATCGAATGGGTTTCCTCTTGGGGTTTTGGATAGACGCATTCTTGCTTCTTTGTTCTTGGCATCCTTTGTTGCAAGATATCCATCAAAACTTGTCATATTCCTTTGTGTTTTTGATTATTTTCATGGTGCTAGTATCTCATCTCACCGCACAACTCAAGGCTCCCTTATCAACCAACACCAGGCCCCCAGGTGATGCTACAAAGAGCAACTAACATTCACACATCATGATGCCAAGGCAAAAGATTTCGCACTACGAAAGTCCGTGTTTCTGGGCTGACAACATGGAAATCACAACAAAACCGGGCCAGGCGGCATGATTTCCCCCCGGATTCCGACCCCTCGCCCAGCACAGCCACCACCACGCGTACGTCACCATGCCCCTGTCTCGATGCTCGCTTCCAAACCACCACCATCTCTTTTTTTGCTCTCATCGGTCAAAGTCACACTCACTGTGGGGGGGGTCTGGCTTCTCGCGATATCATCCCGAGAAATGGGCGTACCCATCCCCACGTGCAGATCAGGGCTAAGTTCGTCGATCTCTTTATTCTCCGCCTGTAGTTTTTTGACTTTCTGCCAAGCCGGGCGTACACTTGACGCAAATTCAACTTCATCAGGCTCAACCACTTGATCAACTGTTTATGCCTCGTCTCACAACGCCGAGATGAAACGGGCAAACACAGCCTCGACTTCGTGTGACGTATCTGACCCCCCGTGTCTCTCGAGGCAGACCAGCGACGTGGGCGATGCATTCCCAATCTCATGCAAGACTTGAAATTCGTAACTGCACGACTAATACGAAAAACGACCCGCTTTCTAGGGTGCTTATGGTCTTTTGCTTCGCTTATGAAGGATGTGTACGTATGTCGAGTTGCGGCAGCGGTTGAGAGGACTCCCCCGGAGTTGGGTTTTCAGAGCATCAAGGCGAGCGCGGACTTGAATATGGTGCCGCTCTTGATTGTATAAGCGTGAAAAGCATTGCCAACGCCTCTTCAGGTCCCACAGCGGCAGGACGGATAGATGCAGTCATCTATACTATTGCCCCAGCCTTGTCACGAATCCAGGGGCGATGCTACAGAAATTTGTTCCTTGCCGCCCCAGTCAACAGTTAAATTGTAAATTACCATGCTTCAATATACATACCTCTCGGTTTGTCCTGAATCTGGGTGGAGAGTATCCAGAACAAGGGCCACTGTTGGATATCATGAGAGTTGCAGCCATGGTCTACACCGCTCAGCAGCCTGCCAACAGCTGCAACTCTCCGAATATTATTAATACATCGACGTGTGATTCAGTCGCAATGTAGAGTTGCAGTCATTATCAGACCGTAAAGCAGCCTACCAAAAGTGGCAACCCCAAACATTAATCTCATCAAGGTACGATCAGGTAACTATTCTCATCCCGCATATACACGACGCGTAAGCATCAAGCAGCTATCGATATACTCCAACAAACGCCCGCTCTATCACACGACCTCACTCCACCAGAAACCCACCTCCCATATCATCGTCGTCAGCCATATCAAACTCCTCAGTGACATCGCTCGGCGCGTCCTCAATATCTTGGTCCAGCTGAGCTTCCCTAGCGGCCTTGTCGTCGGCGGCCCTCCTCTCGTCTGCGTCTACTCCGCTCCAGATCTGCTCCCTGATTCTAAGTCCCATCATGAACTTTCTCCACGCCCTCACTGCACGGTGTTTTCTCCTTTCGTCCTCCACTTGTTGCTCCAAGTCGCCCAGCCCTTCGATAATTGCTCGCACGCCTTCCTCGTACTCCTTTGCGATTACGACACCGCTTAACACCGCTGTTCCATGTCGACCCTTGAACTGGAACCCCGTGAGAGCGGGTGCGTAATCAACCCCGGCCAGAAACGCTGCCCGTGATGCATATTCGTGGATGATATGGGCGCCCCCTGGAGGAACCATGCTGGGCACGTAGACATCAATATTGCCAAACTTGTTCTTGGGGACCCGGCCATTGCGAACTGGCTCGGGTATGTAGAGTTCCGTCTGGTCTTCGGTGTAAACTGGTGTCCCAGCATCACCCTGCGCATCGTCTTCGTCCTCCTCATCCAAGGGGTTCTTCGGTCGAGCTTTCTTGGGCAGCCATTTGGCCGGGATTTCTAGAGGTTTGACCTCTCGGCCAAGACGAAACCACTTGTCAGCCGTCCTCGCTATCCGGACATCTTTTCGGCGGTAAACCTTCTCGAGGTTGCCGCGACTACCCGCCGCAACAGTCCCTGATGGTGTTGCATCTGGGACGAGCACCTCGTGGCGACGCAGGTGCCGTGCCAGGGCATAAACCGGATGGTCTTTGAAGTCTTGGATATTTCGCGGCATCGGTTCTCTAGCCTCGATGCCCGCAAGTTCGGTGTCTTCAATTTGGTCGAGGTCCGTTCTCCGCCGAGGCCGATAAAGTTTCATAACCTTCCTCCACCAAGCCTCGCCGCCCTCGGAGGCGGTCTCGATTCTTGATCTTCGTGTCTTTGCAGTGTAAGATTTCGCGTATCTCCTCGTGACGTCTTTTGCAGTTCCGTCCTCATCAAAAGCGACTACATATGCCAAGAAATTTTCCTTGTCCGTGATGGGGGGTTCCAGAGCTTTGGGTTTCCAAAAGGTATTCGTGACCACAGCGTCTACTGGCTGCCATTTCTGGTGCCCGACGTCGAGAATCTCAACCCAGTACACAGGATATAACGATTCTTTAATCCGCTTACGCGCCTCAAACGTCGGTTGGGGCCTCGATGGAGCGGCCTTTGGTGTGAAATTGTACGCAGTTGCATTTGGATGACCGAGTCGTCGACGCGCCGATGAGCCACCTGAAGGTGAACCGTATCCAGCGTTGGCCATATCTTGGTACTTTGCCATGGTGGCCTTGACCTGCTCATTCTTTGCAGCTTTCGCCGATGCCTTTGAAGGCTTTGGCTTTTGCAGTGTTGGGGCCCCAGAGGTGCAAGCTAGAGGTTGTAGGGAGCAGACCAGCCGTGCTCGCACTCCTACACTCCTGAGAAGCGCACAATATAGCTGGGCACCGACATCCCGAGAACCCTGCAGCTTCTTTGCCGCTTCACGGAAGTCTTGGCGATCAAGGCATGATTCCATGTCGCTCGGAGGCTCATACTATGCCATGGATCAGCAAAGGCCTTCAAATGAGGTATAGTACATACATCTTTTAAGTGGTCTGGTTCCTCAGCCCAGAGCGCCCGCCGAAGTCCCCTCTCTGTAACTTCGAACTTCGTCCTCCAAACACCTTCAGCCTGCTTTAAGCCGTTCTTTAGACTCTCGGTGCGTCCAAACTGTGGTAGATTTGACCCGGGGTTGAGGTAGTTGACCGTCTTATCCGTCAGATGTGGACGCAAATAGTCCTGCACTTTCCTGTCGTTGCACCAGTGATTGCGGCGCGCGACATGCGATAGCAAACAGAGGAGATGAGCTTTGTGAACATCTTTCCGAAGTATGCGCTCCTCTTGGGTGATTGGTCTGCGTCTCTCAGCAGCCTTTTTCCCTTGCGCTGTAGATGATTGATGGGCTGTCAGGTTGAGTTCCAGGGTTTTGGGTTCCTGCGATGGAGCTGAGTCTTGAATGGGGGCAGTAAAGTCGACATCTTCAAACATGATATCTTCATCTTCGTCATCTTCTTCGTCTGACTCAAGTTCCATCGTTTGCATGGTCGGCTCCGGCAGAACTACATCTTGAAATTCGATATCCTCGTCCTCGTCTTCATCATCCTCATCATCATCGTGAGTAGGTGCTGGCTGAGGAGGCGCAGGTTCGGGTGACTTTTCGGTACCAACAGCTCTCCCTCTGGTGCCAGCACGGCGGCGCTTCAGAGGCCGTTCTGGTGAGATTGGATCTGGAGGATTCACGCCCGCCTCAGCCAGCATATCCTGGTAGATCTCTCCCCCAGTCGGCGCGGTAGACGCAGCTCCCCTCCGGGTGCTGGACCTCGTCGCAATTCGCTTTCGACCGGCCATGACGATGTCATGCCAATAATGGCCAAGATTTAAGTCCTGGAGAAGCTGGTGAAGGTGTCATTGCCTGCTGGAGGTGTTGCGTCATAGCCCGCGCTGACAGAATTGAATCGCGAAGTCACGTGCCCATATCCTTAATTGGCTCCTCCCAACTGTATTCTCACTCAACATGCCTCCCTATCTTAACCAGAAGCTGAAGGGCTCGTTTCTTGTGATTATTCTTTCATATCCAGCAGCTCAGCCATTTAATATTCAGTGGTTTCCTCCGCTGGATTCCTGGAGTCATCGGCGGCATATTATGTCACGGAAAGTCGGAGGAGAGAAGCCCACTGCCGACTCTCCCATGGCACAACTCTCCAACGTTTCCAAAGTCCGATTCAAATTCCAAAATT
Source organism: Fusarium piperis (assembly GCA_027886205.1). Taxonomy (NCBI): domain Eukaryota; kingdom Fungi; phylum Ascomycota; class Sordariomycetes; order Hypocreales; family Nectriaceae; genus Fusarium; species Fusarium piperis. The sequence continues at coordinate 383,086 of RZGM01000004.1, read as the reverse complement.
CGTATCTATCAGGTTGAAAAGAAACTAATCAATGCCTCGGCTCATCTAAACAATTAATCTTCCCCATAATGACAAAGCTCCGCTTCGCAACGGAGGCGGCCTGGTCAGTCTCCACGATCAATAATCTTTTGTTCCGGCGGCCGTGCTTTAAAGCCCGCCATGGCCTCACGGCCACCTTATCTTGCAGCTTTGTCAGCGCTCCCAAACAATTAAATCGGACTCTTCGCATACACTATCCGACCCTGTGCAGCGTTCGGGCTGAATATGATGCTATCCGCGGTAGATGGCGTCTGCTGTCAAACAGCACGCAACCGCCATCCAGTCACGAGTTTATCCGAGAATGCTACTGGCTTCTCAAAGCATTGGGAGCGGCATTTGTAAGTCTATATTGAGAAGAGGGGCATAAATAGGAACAGGGGTAGCTTCTCTGAGGTGAAAGATCCCCTTCACCTCAACACACATCTACTTCCAACTCAAGTCTCCTGATAAACAACTCAATTTACCTTCCTCTGAAACACATCATGTCCAGCAAGCCCATTGTCCTTGTGACCGGTGCCAACGGCTACATCGCTGGTCCAGTCATCGCCGCTTTCCTCGAAGCTGGCTACGCCGTCCGTGGAACTGTCCGCTCAAAGACTTCAGCAGATACCCTCATCAAGGCACTGTCCCAGTACGGCGATGCTCTCCAGATTGTCGAAGTCCCCGACATTATCGCTCCAGGAGCCTTTGACGAGGCTGTAAAGGGTATGCCAGAGCATGTGTCCCCATCAAGTGTTATCTGACATTCCTAGGCGTCCACGCAATCGCTCACCTTGCTTCACCCGTGGGCCTCTCCTTCACTGACCCAGATCCTGTCCTCGAAGCAGCGATCCAGGGCACCCGAGGCATTTTGGAGTCTGCCATCAGTGAACCCTCCATCAAGTCGGTTGTTCTCATGTCTTCGGGTGCCGCCGTTACTGCCCACGACAAGGAGCTTCCTTATCGCTTCACTGAGGCTGACTGGAACCTTGGGGCTCTGGACCTGGTGAAGGGGCTTGGCAAGAACACTCCTGGTCCGCTCATCTATGTCGCGAGCAAGGTGGCTGGTGAGAAGGCCTTCTGGGACTTTAGAGATGAGAAGAAGCCTAGCTTCTCCATGACGGCTCTGAACCCTCTGTAAGTTTCGCCAAGATGGCCGCATCGTCTAGTACGCAGGTTTACTAACAAGCAACGCAACAGCTTCGTCATGGGACCGACTCCAGCTCTTGATTCGCTCTCAAAGATTAGTATCACGACAGCCTTCATCTGGCAGGTCTTCTCCGGACAAGAAATTCCCCCACCCATCTCCCCGGGCTCGTCCTTTGTCGACGTCCGCGACATTGCGCGTGTTGCTGTCTTCAGCGTGGACCATCCTGACAAGGCCAACGGAGAGCGCTTCCTGCTCGCGTCAGGGCAATTCCCTCCCCAGGCCGCTGCCGACATTCTCCGAAAGGCTTTCCCTAAGCGCCAGGACATCATCAAGGTTGGGAACCCAGGAGAGGGGTATAACCCTGGATATGCACAAGATAAGAACAGGGTCATCGATGGTTCAAAGGTCGTTAGGGTGACAGGGAAGGACTATTATCCCGTAGAGCAGACAATCATCGACGCCGCCAAGTCTTATGAGAAGTTCCTGTAAGGAAAGGCATGTTCCATCTAGTATGAGCAAAGAATGTATGTATTAATTCAGGCTATGAGATAGTTCATTCAAGTCGTCTAGAGAAAGTCACCTATGATCTCAGCACCAAGTCACAGCTTTATAATGCTGTAAGGGGCCCTACACGAGATAATTTTTTTATTATAGCCTAAAAAATAAAGATACAGTTGTTACCCAAGTAGAAAAATGAAGCTGGCCGTTTGCCATGAGTTGATATGTGTGGCTCTAGGGTAGACCACTTTGCCGCAGTCCTTGAGAAGAGGTCACACAGAGTACTTAATATTAAACAATTCATGCTAGTGTCACCAATTAGAAGCCGTCATCGTATAGGGGTCAGTACATCAGTTTGTGGACTACTGTGAAGCACTGAAAACGCAAGTTCGAGTCTTGCTGACGGCAAACAATTTATTTTTGCTCTCCCTTGAGCAAGACCCTCGTTGTTACACGTGCGTCTTGATCATCTCTTTTTGCATGATCCTCTTGGAGCCTCAATGCTGGTTATTGACAGCCGACCTAATGGACAACCCCATTCACCACGCTCACTGTATATTGCTTTTACCCATGGTTTCGTCTTATAACGGCCGTGTTGACGGTTGAAGTCCCCTTGAATCTCAACGGCTTTACCCGCGAAAGTCGTTTGAATAAGCTCATCAGGCTACGATACTAACAGCTATTTCGGGAAGTTCCCTGTCTGGGCAACCAGAGAGATGCTTCAACGTAGAGCTCATATACATATAGATAGGTGTTCCCAGCTATGTAATTGGGCAAGTAAACAAAATTGATGCCTTTTTGGGCCTCTAAATGCTCTTGCATGAGGCCAGTATTGACTGGTCGAGTGCGCCTCGTACTACACAGACAAGACAGCAATGCTTGAGGGTGATTACCCCCGATTGACTGCTCAATTAGAAAAGAGCATGGAGCCTCCATTCATCTATTTAAGCTAATTATCACCCCATAATCTTTATATCCCTTTAAGTCAAAGCCATTCTGTTGGTCACCGTCGTTATCCCGAGCACCAAAAAGACAGCTCCCCAAGCATTATCACCAGGTGCAAAACAACACAACACCCAGCAACGCCAAAAAGAAATGCTTTGCCGTCAGCAAGACTCGAACTTGCGTTTTCAGTGCTTCAATTGAGCCACAAACTGATGTACTAACCCCTATACGATGACGGCTTGTCACAAGCTGCGTTGAAGCTCCGGTGCCCAAATGCCACTTATGAAGGCTTTTTCGCAGAGGTCCACTCGTGGGGTGGAGCTGTGTCAAACTTCTTGGCTTTTTCTCTTCTGACATCCATGATACCATGAACTACACCATAGTTCTTGCTATTCTTCAATTGCAATCCGTATATTTTCTCTTTCTTATCTTTGAGAGAATGTTCTAGTTCCCATGATATCCTCCATCTGAGACGATACGACGCTGGACCCATTCTCCATTTAGTCAGCGCTACGGAGCAAAGGAAGTCGAATTCCCTCTACCCATTTTATGATTTGACTTCCCCCCTCCCTGCATGAGAACATCATCACTTGGTTCTTGCGTCTTTTATGACAAGTTGATCTTTGACTATTTTTTTAAAAGAAGTCTTGTGTACTTCATGACATAAGGAAATTCCCAGATGACAGCAATGGTATCCCTTCGATTTCAGAAATTCCCTTCCCGATGACAATGAACCCCCCCACCCTTCCCATGAACGCCTTTGAATTCTCGATTTCTATCCGTACGACCGTTTCTGTTTACTGTTCTTTACTCTTGGGACATTCATTTATTTGGTGAGCCAGCCAAGGTAGTCAGCAACGAGCAGTGTCACCATACTGCGGAAACGGTCAGCATCTTGTCGATATCTCAAAACCTGGGATGGGGACTTACGCGTGAGGTGCAATGCGGACATAGTATGTACCGAAGCCACGGTAGAAACGGCCGAGACCCTCCTGCTTGGCGACCTTGGAGAAGCAGTCGATCATGCCGCGGTAGGGAAGCTTGCCGTCGGGGCCCTTGGACTGCTTCTGCAGGCGTGTCTTGACAAAGTCAAAGGGCAGGGAGAAGAAGGAAGCAAAGAAGCCGGCGATGGCGCTGGCGCTGAGAGTCTGGGTCTGGGTAGAGAGTTCCGTGTGCTTCTTGAGCTGAGCCTTGGCCTCGCTGAAGAAGGCGAGCTGGCCAAAGTTGAGGGCCATGGCGCGGACGACGGTGGGAGCGGCTCCGGCCCAGAGAGCGCCGATACCCTCGCTCTTGGCGATTCCGCCCAGTGCGTCGATGACCGACTTGTAGTTCTTTCGCTCGGCGAGGGGCTTGAGGCCGTCGCTCTGCATTCGGATGAGGGCGAGATCGGCGGGGTTGCCAATCATGGCGGCGATACCACCGGCAGTCAGACCAGCGGTTGCTCGCTCGGCGAAGCCAACGGCACGGCCCTCAGCCTTGGCTCGGGAGGAAAGCTTTCCCATGAGAGTGTCGAACATGCCCAAGCGGGCGGTGGTGTAGACAGCCTGTCGCAGGAGACCGGCCGAGAGACCAGTGTACAGGTCGAGAACCTTGCCGCTGGCAATGATCTGTCGAGTGACAGAGAGGGGAGTGGGCTTGGGACCAGCTGCTGTTCCCTCACCAGCGAGCTGGATGCGGACCTTGATCATATCGACGGGCTGGATGACGCTGGTGGCTACCATACCGCTGATGCCACCGTTGACGAAGGGAAGGATGGCCTTGGCCACGGGGGAATGCAACAAGTCGTTGGCGAGGGCAGCCGAGTCGCCCCTGGCAGCACCGAGGACATCGCTGGTCTTTGAGCGAGCTGATTCAGCCGCCTGCTTGAAGGTTGAGGAGCTCATGATGAATGGGTTGATGTGAGGATGGCTTTGCGGGTTCGGGTGTGGTGTATCGTATCTTGTTCAAGTCAGACGGGATCGATTCAAGCGAGTCGGTGTCTAGGAGGAGAGTTGGTGAGCTGGAGCCGGGGATGAATGGTCTGGTTCAAGTCCAGAACCTGGGCAAACGTCGTGGGAAGGCCATGGCTTTATAATATCACGGCCCATGGCCACGAATGGCGGAGAGTACTGACTACAGCCGACTACGGTCTCGCACAGAGCAAGCCATAGCATGACGTCCAGGCCGAAGAGATCCGGAAGTTCATCCTCGGCCGGAGGACGCCCGGCCCTGGGGTGTGGGGGGTTCGAGACTTGGGGTGTCCGGGGGAGGACAAGGGGGGAGGAGGGAGGAGGGGCGTGTGTGTAGGTGGGAGTATGAACGGGGGTGCAATCCCGCGATGGGTTCCGCCGCCCGCCGCCTGGTGGATCAGACAGAGGCAGAGACAGGAATATGCAGGGCAAAGGCAGGACGACGACGACGTTTTGGACGGACAAAGCTTACCGATGACGGGGATTCAGGCGCGCGACCCGACGAGAAACCAAGATGGAATGGGGAGCTGATGTGGAGTTCCCGCGTAATACTGCCGCGACTATTGCCGCGATATTAGACGTCGACGTCGACAATGAACAGCAAGAGAGATGAATGCCGGGCGGGACTTACAGACGGAGATTGATCAGCGGCGCCAGGCGATCAAAGCTGTGAAGCTTAAGCTGAAGCTGTCCTGCTCAGACAAGACAGGCCTTGCGGGCTTGGATGGATCAGAGGGCGCGAAAAGCCACTTGTGATGGTTGAGGGAGGGTGTTTTCGGAACTGACACGCCAAAATACAAGACGTGCTAGGCTATCAGTTGGGGAATTGAGACAGGACTCAACAGCCTCTCTCTGTCACTACGAATATCGATGATCGACGAGTCAGAGGAGGTGAAGAAGGCAGAGAGGGCTGGATGGTGGGAGGGACGCAGTAATAAGAGGTCCTCTGGGACACACACACACGGGCACACACGGAGGGTGACGTCTGAAGAAGAGGGGAAGAGCTTGATACAAATGCTTCCTCTCGCCCTTCTCTCGGCGGTTGAACGGTGTTCGGCGACAGTCTTGATGCATTAGGGAAGCACGAGACCTCCCGTGATGGTCCCCAAGGAGCACAGCTTACCATCGCGGTCGAGCAGAATCGAGCCGGCGAGCTGATATCAACCACTGGCGACCCTCCACCAGAGGCGCACGGCGAGCCACTCACCGAGGGACGTCACATACCAAGGTTCAGACCGTCGATACCTTCCCCCCTCCCTCAGTTGGCGGAAGCACAGCACAGGAAACGGGTGAGACCACTGGTTGAGAGCTGCTTTGTTTTCTTGTCTGCCGAGTGGTTGACGTCGCCACAGCGTCGCATTCAACCAATTCTTGAACGGCTCTCCCGCTGCTCAACTGCGGGGTTTGAGACAATCCCAGGGCTATTTTGACCCTTTGCGGGAACGGTCTTGAGGATGGACGATGAAACTGGCAACGCCTCTTTGCCGTTTTGGAGTTGCATGTGTTGCACTGTAGAAATCAGCAAGTTCACCCGTTGGTCCTTTTGGCGTTGCTTCCCCTCACTTTGTGAAGCTCTCTCATCTTACAGCCCCGGGCCGGCGATCCTTTGTTCAGAGACGTTCTGCGGGCGCCTAAATGGTTGTTTTTTTCTTGTTGTTTTTTCCTTGCTATGGTCGTCGATTAAGCAAGCCACAAGTCGTCGCATTGCAATCCTCGCCTCCACTCTTTGCATACGAATTGACAGCGAAAAAAGAGGAGCACATCGCCCAGGAAGTGCGTCAATCAATCAGATGCCTCGAGTCTTGCTCCAGATGAGGGGCTTTGCGTGGCCCAGAAAAGCAAGCAAGCGTTGTTTGTGGCTGCGGCTACGCCGGGTGTGGGAGGAGCTCAGCCATGCCCAAAGGGTGCCAAGCCAGATGTTGATTAACCTTGGTTAACAAGGAAGAGCAGCTGTTGAAACTGTGGCGGAATGAATGTCCGCCCGATGGATGACGACAGAACGGTAATAAACGGCAGCTGGTTGACTTGGTCTACGCTGCCGTCCTCTCACAGATTGAACTTTGGACCCCTGTACACACTCAGCGGGCGTTTCGGATATTGATTTTCTAGAACTGAAAACCTCGTGTCGCAGATGGGAAAGTGGTGAGAGGAAAAGGCCATCATGGTTGAGGCCATGCAGGTCCGGCTGTGCAGGCCAGGGCAGGGCAAACCTCCACGACCATCCATGCCATCCTCTATTCTACAGCATCAGCCTGAATATCTCATCCACGGCCGCCGTTTGCGCCGGGGGTGGTGGTGCCCGGCCCGGGGCTGCCTGCCATACAGACAAGCATCTCGGGCATTCTCTTGTGCATCCTACAGCTGTAGTCGTTTCTTTTGATGTTGTGCCCAAACCATTGGGGGGCGGGGGGACGCCACAAAGAGTGCAGCAGCAGTAGGCAGCGGCATTGGCCCTCAGCCATCCGTCGCTGTTTGTATGAGAAGCTTGAATTGCTAATGCCTGTCGCGTAGCTGGCAGCATCTCAGAAGGGTAAAGCTCCAGAGGCCATCCATCGACAACACAATCCCGTCTACATACGCGGCTCATTGTGGATGCGGCCTGTCGATGGCAAGACTCCACTAGTTAGCTACAGTATTTCCTGTCCATCTCTCGGCTCGCCAATAGTTATCTCCATTCAAGCACCGCTCGGCTCGGACGCAGATACTGGACAACCATGGACATGTACAAGAAACCGCGCATTATGATTCCATCATTAGACAGACTTGCAAGCATAAGAGCTACACTACCATCGCCCATTCGTTTACGCCCCCCCTGGTCATCGCCAGGGACCAAACCAAGCATGGATGTCAGTTACCCGTTTGAACTGCAGGCCGAGGAACTGAGCTAGGACATTGAAATCCTAGAACGAGTGCACGGATACGTAGAAACCTTCTTTTTTTTTTTTCTCGTCAGTATTACTGGAGAGGAACAGCCGTGGCAAAGCCGAACGCTTAAAGCCGCCCGTGTCCCATCCATCTCGAACCAATATCCTCGGTTATGGGATCTGGCAAGACGCCTATGGAATGGGCTCACCGGACATTGACAACACGTCATTCTCTTCATCGTCGCATCAGGAAGATACTAAACTCCCGAGGGACGAGGCTGATGAGTGAGATTTGGGCGTGGGCGCACGTTTGGGCCTCTGGAAGGACAATGCCATCCATACGGTCAGAACGAACGACTTGAGAATCAATCTTGGGATCATCGTATTCGCTAGACAATCTTGAGAGTGCCCCCAAGACTTTCTCACTCACATGCGTAGATCTAGACCTTGAAGATGAAACGCACGTTAGCTGTCTGCTACTGTGCATTACTGCGAAATCGCCATGACGTCGCCCAACATTTAGACGCCAAACCGCTCACTGCGTACGTTGGAACACAAGCATTTGGCGTCGGCTTTGCTTTTTTTCTCACCCACGCCACACATCCAATGAATGCCAGGGATCACCATGCCTAGCCGCAGACACACAACCGGCATCCCAACACTGGGCGGCTATGGCACAGCTCAGTGGAGAGACAAAGCCGGGCCTTGGAAGCACAAGAGAGCCTCAAGCTGAGATAGCGTGCATCCCCTAGAGAGCTTGGGCCCATTCTTGTGGGGTTCTTGGGGGGTGAAGAGGCCCATCATGATCCATATTAGGTGCTACGTGTGGTCGTTGTCTCGTCTCTGCAAGTCCGGCCCCGAGGAAGATGTTTCCGAGGAACAAGCTTCGGAGTCGACATGACCGAGCCCGAAAGGAGGTTAAACCAAGACATATCCATGAGCGTCCATGATAAGACCTGTCAACGAAACAAAAGATAACAATGGGACAGGCATGTGAAGGTTGGGGCTTCAACAATATGGCAACATCTCCTCGGCCCTCGTCTCCAAGACATGAGAGAAAAAAATCCCTGGATCTCCAAGACCCCAACCCCCAATGAGCTCAGCCCTAGTCCAAGACCCCAATATCTCGAGATTTTTTTCCCTATGCTTATCTCGCAGTCCCTGTCGCGGGGTCTGAAATCTCTCATGACATCTCCGGCGCATTCGGACCTACCTCCCCTGACACGTTGGGGGACACCATCTTGCATAGGATACGGGGTCGTGTGGGTAGCGGACCTTTCTTTACGGGCGTCATCATCATGACTGACACAGGAGCGTTTTCTTGGGGGTTCCAGCCTCTCATGATGAGAAACCTGCGCTACACCCTTTACCTATGCAAGCCCTCATGTTCCTCTCAGACCGCCGCAGCAGCCATGTCATCCCCTCCCGGTCGTTGCGTGTTGGATCATACTAGCAGACGTCTTGTTAATTTCCCCAGTGCCGTTGAGAGATAGACGACGTTGACCCCCATTCCATCTGCCATACAAGGGGACCCAATGTCATACAAGGGGAGACGTCAACATCCCACCTCTCAACCCAGCTGCTTCTCCCACGCCGCCGGTAAGAGACGGGTATTGACGCCTCGCCAAACTCCCATGTGGAGGTGTCTTTTTGCGTCACTATATCAGTAGTGAGCCTTTCAGCAAGGTTTCACTGCCATCTCCCATGGTCTGCGCCCGTTCTTCCCCCAATATCAGGACTCGACCCGAGAAATCACCCGACTCTGACCGTCAACAACGCGACATCGCCAGATGTCGTACCTCGGACGTCGAAACCACGTTTCCGAAGCCGTCAGCTATAGGGGTAGGTCGAGCCGGTAATACAAAAATGCTTCACCCCCTTCACTTCAGCCTCTCTGTCCCCGAAACTGGTTGGGTGGTCGGCTTTCAAAGTGCGAGACGAGGGCCTGGACCAGCCCTACAGGATCTTTTTCGTCCAACAGCCTTGGCTAGCCCATCAGGCGACGCTGAATCAGCGCGCATTCATGATTCGCCCCATTCCCCTCCCTCACCGTCCCATCATCAAATCATTTGTGACATCTTCAACCCCAGGACTCCAGACCCCGTGGCTGAGTTTGGGCCTCTACCCGGCTCCAACTTTGGGATCTCAACCACTCCCCCCCTAGTGGACCCCTTCCGGACTTCAACTTGCGGGAATTTCTTGGCTTTCTCTGATCCATGTCAACTCTCCACTGGCCGCTCCACTTCTCACGTCCTGGCTGTGGCTCTTGGAGCGTGAATCGCCAACACTCTCCCTCTCCATTTGACGTCGCTGCTTGTTAGTGGAACTCCGTAACTAACGCTGCATCTCTCATAGAAGGGAGGACCCGCCGGCAAGATGCCGAGCCGGGCGTCTCGAGCAGGAGAGAGGAAAAGAGGCCGCTCGGGACGCGAGATATAGCAACGTGCCAGCCATGTCTCGCCCGCGCGGGCTGCCCAACCCGCCTCGTTGGAACCGCCACGACCAGGGATTCATTCAACGAAGGAACAAGAAAAAGCCCGTCAAGGATGCTCACCACTCGATGCACCCCTCCCATGCCCATCTCGGCGATCTATTCGTCCCAGCAGGTGCCGAGAAAAAAAGATGAAAGGCCAACTCGGGAATCTTCTTGGCAGGGAGGACAGGCAGAGAGGCGAAGCATACGACGGGTGCAACTCGTTCATCTATATCCGAGGTTATACGTGCTCGACCTTGTCGGATACACCGCCGGGTCAAGGTGTCCAGTTTTCCAAGGTGTCGAAAACACCATAACCGAGCACTGCCGTGGGAATTTCACTCAATGTCGACAACTCGAATGACGTACTGGAAACTCGAGCAGGTGGCAATCTGACGCAGCGAATCCTTGTGCATCATCTCCCTCGAGATGAGATAGCTGGGCGCCTACGAGGCCTCCGGGTAGGTTCCGCCTCGACAAGGGGGGATTGAAACACGGCTTCATGGACGGCATCACAGCTGACGGCCAGCAACCGGCAGATGCGTTGCCGGTCTTGATTCTCGGTTGATGCCCGAGGGCTTGATGCAGAATAATCACAGGGAGCATGTTCCGGTTGATCAGCTTCGAGGGCGTCTCAGTTGGGCTTGAAGAGGATGAAGCCTGTGATCTCACATGTAGAAGCGGCAGCATTTTCAGCCAGCGCAGGAGGGGACCAACAAGCTAACAAAATCATTTTGTTGAGCCCCTGTCTCTGTAGAAACTCTGTGTTTGTGAGCACTGCCGGCTTGCAACTGACATGAGCAGCATCAATGCTTGTAGCTTTGAAAATGTCTATATAAAAAACCACGCCAAGGACCTTGAAACTAGTCTAATTGCCCAAATACGACAGACAGCCACGGGATCTTGCAGCTGTAAAAAGTCACGATACCTCCAGTTTACGATCCTTCAGCCAGTAGAACTAATGCCCGCCACACACCCCAATTCACGCCGTAGAGGTCTCTACAGATAAGAAAAGAGCCAATCATTATACACAAAACATACAGATACACAGAAAACAACAATTAAACCATGTGATGAAGTCGTTCGGGACGATGCGGTGCCGCATCTGCCCCCGCATCGCCGAATCCCCCACCATCTCCATGTGGGTTGAGGCAAGGATGAGGCCGCTCCCCGGCCCGCAGTATTAGCTTCGCACTGTGCCAACAAGCAAGATACTGCAGTGTCAGCACAGTAATCAGCCGTTTCTCGCACCACTCGACGTTTCTTTGCGGCTCCGATATGTCAACTTTTTGCGACAGCTGCGGAAGCGAAAGACGAACATAAAAAGCCCAATCGCACAACACAAACATGTCCAAGAGAAAGCGCGGCGAGCTCAGCTTGGATGAAAAGCTCGAGAAGCACTCCAATGAGGTCTCTCGGGCTCTCAAGTCTGCCAAGGGCTTTGAGCGTCAGAGGCTCAGCAAGAGACTTCGAGAAGATGGCATCGGGCCTGACAAGAAGGAGAGATTGGAGCGGGAGGTGACTGTGTTAAAGGTGATTGCCTCTTGGGTATGCTCTGTTGCTTCTGGCTGACCTCTTGATAGTCGCTCGACCTTCACCAGACTGCTCGCGCACACATGTACTCGTCCCTCCTCAAGGTCAAGACCCTCGCCGCGTCCCCCGACCTACCCCAAGAGATCCGCGCCGGCGTCCCCAAACCCGAGCTTTCCCCCGACGAGCAGGCCGCTCTGCATAATGTTACTAGCGGACTGTACAACCGAGAACCTGTTAAGCAAGCCGTCGACCGCGCCGTCACCGCCGTGTGCCAAGCACTCAACGTCGCCCTTCCTGAGAAAGCGAAGCGATCACGCAAGTCCAAGAGGGAGGAGAAGGAGGAGCAGCCATCCGAACGGATAGAAAAGGCCGCCAAGACGGAGGAGGAGGCTCCCGAGGACGATGTGCTGGTATCAGTAGAGGAAGAGGAGGATGGCTACGACGACGAGTCAGAGTTTCAAGGCTTCTCGGATGTTGACGCGGCCGCTCAGGACGTTGAAGAGATGGACAGCGAGGACGAGGCTGATGAGGAGAAAGAATTATCCAAGTATGATCATCTGCTGGGCGGTTCCTCGGACGAAGACGAAGACGACTTTGACGATGAGCGATTCGCGCAGTTCAAGGGCAGGGAGAAGGTGAACCTCGACGACATCTCCGTCTCGGGCTCAGATGCAGAGCCCGAGCTCGATTCAGACTCGGATTCCGAACTAGAGGCTCGTAAAGCCTCAGTCTCCCTCTCGCCCTCACCACCCCCGGCAAAGAAGAAGAAGAAGGACAAGACGGCCCCTGCCCGCCCTCGCGATTCTACGTTTCTCCCCTCCCTAATGGGCGGCTACATCTCAGGCTCTGAATCCGCCTCTGACGTGGACGTCGCGCCCTCCAAGAAGCGCCTCGGCCAGCGCCAACGACAGGCCATCTGGGAAAAGAAGTTTGGCACCGGGGCGAAGCACCTCCAGCGACCGGCCAAGCAGCGCGGGCGCGATTCAGGCTGGGACACAAAGCGCGGTGCCGTGGACGGAGGAGACGAGCAGCAGCGCACGCCCTGGAAGAAGGGCATCCGCAATCCTCTCACCAGACAGGCCGCCGCCGATCCCAAGCCTGAGGTCCAGAGGCCGCCGACCAAGAAGGATGACGAAGGCCCGCTGCATCCCAGCTGGGCCGCGAGGAAGCAGGCAAAGGTGTCGGAGAAGGCGGCGACGTTTTCGGGATCAAAGATTACGTTTGACTGAGCGTGCTGTTTATGTCGAGATACCAAGAGTAGATAAAAGTATGCATTTTACATCTAATTCAGCCCCTTACGATAATACTTCAACAGTTGATGTCGGCTTACACCGCACGTATACTGGCAAACCTCCCTCCATCGGCAGCGTCAGACTACTCTTGCTCACCCTCCCCCCTTCAAACGCAGGCACAAAGTCAAACATGGGCACCAACCTCGCCAGCGTCTGCACCGCGACGAGCTCCGCCATCTTCTTCCCCAGACACACGCGCGGTCCGCCGTTGAAGACGGGGAACTCGGCCGCGGGGCGCTGAGCGATGGTCACGTCCCCGGTCGGCGAGGTCGTGAGCCATCGCTCTGGACGAAAGTCGTCTGCGTCTGGTCCCCATGTCGTCCTTGAGCGGCCCATGGCCCACGCGCACCAGACGACGACGGCACCCGCGGGGAGGGAGGCCCCGTCTGGAAGGGTCGTGGCTTGCTGGGCTTGCTTGATCTCGAAGGGGATGGGAGGACGGAGGCGGAGGGTTTCGTAGAAGACGGCGAGGACGTAGGGCAGCCGCGTAGGTGTAAGGAGCTCAGGGTCCAGAGGATCTTCAGATGAAACACCAGCCTCATCACGTAGACTCTGAACTGATTTCCGAAGTGTAGCTGTTGCATGCGGGTGTCTCATGAGGAGATAGAGTGTCCACGTCAAGGCTTGGGCAACAGTGTCTCGACCAGCTGAGAGATAGTTCAATGCCGCATCGGCAACAAGACCTTCGTCGCCAATAGAGTCGAGCAGCGACTGTATCAAACTGCCCGGTGAATCAGACTGGGCCTTTGCATCGCCAGATCTCACACGGTCAGCCACAGCGCTCGTCACAATGCGTCGTCCATAAGCCTTGACAATCGTGAGAGCCTGGCGCATCCGACGTCCTATGACGACCTCCGTGAGGAACCACAGCGGGTTCTGGAACCGCTCTGCAGTAGCACCAGAAGCGTCTTCGAAGGCGACGGTAAAGTCGTCGTCGACGTGCATCTCCATGTTGTACGCCATCCGTCCCATGAGCTGCGTCGTAACCTCATGAACCACAGCCTGCAAGTCCACAGCCTCCTCCGCCTCAGCCTTTCCTTTCAAAGCCCTCACAGCCTGTTCTAGATACTCGGGCAAGCGCACACTCGTGAGAGCCCGCAGTGCCGGCGCAGCAAGGAACCGCAGACCGGCCTTCCGCTGAAGCCTCCACAGCTCCCCATCAACATTGATGATGCCATGTCCAAACAGGTCCCAAGAGCGCTGCTTGAAGAATTCGCCCTTCTCAAAGATGCCTTCGTTCTTGAAGACAAAGTCCAGATTACGCGGGTCGTTGACGATGACGCCCGGCGGGAGGGACGGGACCGAGATGTGTAGGGTTTCGTAGCCAAAGAGCCGCTCGCAGCGGACAAACCACGCAAAGAGGCGCTGACGAGGCTGCAAGAAGAGGATTCCATTGCCTACGATGGGGAGTGTGTTGGGAGGTTTCCTAGCGGGGTGGTAAGTCTGACGGTCTTTGAGGCGGGGGACACATGGAGTGTTGACGTAGGTCATGTTACAAACCTGAGAGGCTCTCCATTGCGTGTGATCTTGGGTGTCCTCTTCTCCCTAACCACCAATATTATAGCGATCACTGCTGTGAGAAGTAATGTTTTCTCAATCGTGATGCTGAAGAGCGTCATATTAGCGTGTTGATGGCTTGTAAAGTTGAAATTTCCAAGCCTCACCAGACGCGAATGCGACGTAGAGTGTCTCGTCTCAATCGGACATGATGTTACCCCGAGTCGACCACGACGGAGGAACTTGGCCAGGTCACGATTGCACCCTAGAAATTATCATTATTGTCAAGGTTTGGTTTATATAGTTTGAATTGCCGTAGAGTAGTAATTAAGAATATGGTGACACCCATAGATACGATCAACACAATGACATACTTGAGCTTCATCCATCTGCAAGGTATCACATATTCATTCACTTCTGAACGTCGCTACTAGTTGGGAATATATGCTGGCCATTCCCAGCGCGTATTCAAATGCTCCAAGTCCTCTCAACCTGCGAGCCATTCCATGTCGAACAATACAGGGGATATCATTTAAGCTCCAACACCTCGCCCAAGCTCCAGAGAACAGGTATCGCTAGTACATCTCTCTGAAATGGGGAAAGACAGTCCCATCAGACGGGTACATGCCCCCCGGCGTCTCAGGCGCCGACATGTCAGTATTTGACCCCGGCCCTTGCTGCTCCTCGTTCCCATTGTACTGGAACCCATTCAGACCAACGTATCCCTCAAACATCCTCGACATCTCGGCCCCAATCCTGGACCCGTTCTGGGCCACCGAGTCCGGTGTTGCCGCCTGTGATTGTTGGCCCGGCAATGATGGCTTGCGAAACGGCTGTTGCTGCTGTTGCTGGCCGCGCGCAAGTCCTATCATGCCCAATGCTGCCGTAGACTGGGGGTCGTCCTCCGAGTCTAACCCGAACCGCGGCGCGACGTCCTTGAGTGAACGAATTGTTCGCCAGAGCCGTTGCGATGCCCAGCTCTTGGCCGAAAGGTCCTTGACCAAATCGAGCGCCATGTAAAACTCCTCTCTGCAGGTGGCGCTGAACCTGACTGGGGCATGAACCGAGGCGAGGAAGACGGCAGCGATCGCCGAGGTCAGGAACTGGTGGTAAAAGACCTGAACTCGGCGGTAAAGATTTGTCGTGTTATTTAGGTGGTTAAGATATCGAATCGTATCCTTGGCGATGTCGACCACACGCTCTGATTGCGACGGATGCGTCATGATGCTCGTTGCGCTATGTAGCACAGGTGTATATAGCCAGATCCGCATCTGAAACTGTCAGTGGTGTGCACCAGAGCCGCCTTCCTTTCCAGCTTACCTGGTTGAGCCGCAGATATGTCCAGATTCTCAAGCGTTGGAGGTTATATGACGGGGTCGACGTGATTTGCTTCTCCTTGTTCCAGTTGCGAACCTTGACCTCCTCGGGAATTTGTTCGTACCACTGCAGAAGCTCTTGATCCAGGTTTTCCAGCTCCTCTGATCGCAAGTCTCGAGCCAAAACTGGCCCAAAATGTGAAACCTGCCGCCAAACCTTGGCCCCTATCCGAGAGTAGGTGATCATGGCAACGAGATATGGATATTCATCCTACAATGCCGTTAGTTAAAGTCTTTGAAGTAGAATTGTGTTACTGACCGGCAAGGGGAGCTGTGAATCAATCTCCTCATCTTGAACCACATAGGGGAGCCCGGTTCCAAAAGCCCATCGTCGGTCCAAGACATATGCTGACCAGAAGCTCGTCAGGGCATTCTTACGCTCTTCTTCGTCCTGAATCTTCAACAGGCCCGTCCTCTGGTGGATGCCAAGTTCTAGGCATAATCGTGATACCTGGCCCATCACACGCCACGCCAGGACTTCATCATTGGATAGAAATCGGTAGCCAGCAACGAGAGCTAGCAGCGGTAGTGTGGCAACATCTGCAGCTTCGGCCATGAGCTTGCGGTTCAGCACCGACTCCATGCTGTCGTACAGTCGAATCGCTTTATCACTGTGCCCATGCTCCTCTACAACCAGGGCACAGCACATGATGATCTTGAGCTGGAGGGTCTTCTCATCGTTGACCAGTTCCCTAGGGTTCTGATGTCGCATTGTTTCCAGGAAAGGCGCAAGAGTCTTGGCATGTGAGATAACGTTTTGCACGTTCAGAACGGGATACATGATGCCGATTTCCTCCTCATGTAGTCGGCATAACCGGACCATCTCGTCCTTGTCAAAGTCATGGATTGGATCAAAAGGGCGAGACAGCGGCATGCCCAGGCCATCATTGTGGTGGGCATTCTCGTCCCCGTCTGAGATGACTCTGTAGCCCATGTTGCTGATGGTATTGTTGGCAACGTCCAGACTGAAAGCCATGCTGGTTGGGCCACGGAACGAGCCGTACTTGGAATTCAGTCCGTCGTGCCGATTGAGTGAACTCGAACTTTGGGAGGGTGAGGGGGCGACAGTTGAGGTGCCTAGAGCCATGGGACGGTCGCTCAGGGAGGCGAGGCGTGTCGATTCGGATTGGAGAACTTTGACAGTTTGATGTAGCCAAACAACCTCGTCCTGGAGACGACCGATCTGAGTCGTGACTTGCTTAAAGTCTTCCGAGTCCTTGAAGTTGTTGGAGCAGCAGTTCGGGGCGTATAGGCATGCGAGGTTGAGATTGCCGCATCGCTGGCAAGGCGTTTCACCATTACATTTTATTTTTCGGCGTTTGCATTCATTACTATACGTGAGTAGTCAGCAACATGTTGACTTCTACTTGCAGACTCGTTCGCATAAGCCCAGTGTCAAAGCGGAGAGCGCCTCAACGGGAGAGGGGTACGTTGAGATGAGAATGTACTAACCAAGCTATCGATATATACTATACCGGTGAGAGGGAAAGAAGGTTAGCATAGTGTTTCGTTTGTAGAGATCGATGTCAGACAGGCGATAAGACGATATGAGGTGGCGTGACATTTTATAGACAAAGATGATGGAGCATAGTCTCAAGTCAGACGAGGCTGTGAAAACGCAAGCCATTCAAGTCAACATCAGCGTAGGTAGTACAACGTGTCAACGATGTGTCCACTCAAGCTACTGTGCGTGTGTCTCTTTGTCTGCCCCATCTCATCTCAACATCAATATCTTGTCATCACATCTCAACTGGCTTCATGTGACCTGGAGCTGACACAAAGAAATGAAGGACAACTCACCCGATTCCTCTTACTTCTTGTCTGCTTGCCTGCTGCAGTAGATCCATCATCAAGCGACTTGCGCTTGTTTGCGTTGGACCTACTCACGCTTGGGGCGGAATTTTCTCCGACAGAGGCGGAACCTGGGCTCGCCTGTGTCTGTGGTTGCGGCGTCGTGTCGTAACCAGCAGCCGCCGCCGCCGAAGCACCCACGCCGACGCCGGGGGTGCCGCCGGGAGTTCCGCCAGGTCCAACTCCGGGGCCGGGGCCGGAGGACGGGGTTGGGGTCGCATTCAGGACGGGGACCTGGGTGAGGAACCTCAGGTCGCTCGCCTGGGTCTCAATCTGCTCCATCGCGCCGAAAGGGCCACCGGCCGAGGCGTGAGCGCGAGCGTGGATGTGGACGTGATGCGGATGTGAGGGAAGCGCGTGCGGATGATGAGCGTGGATGTGAGAGTGACCGGGGACGGGGACGGGGACGGGGATGGACACGGCTAATGGAATAGGAGTGGACGCTGGTCCTGGTACGAATTGCCCGCCATCATAAGGCATTATTGCCGGATCCGCAGCCCGCTGGGAATTGCGCCAGGTGTTACCCTCGCCGCTGTGGATGCCAGGATTGGCCTGGCCTGCCGCCACGTGACCGGGGTATCTCCCAGTACCTGCCTCAAGAGTCAGTGTCTGGGCGGCCTGGAAAGCGCCGGCTGTTGCTGGAGTTGAGATCCCACCTGCGCCTGCCGTTCCTGGGTCCTGTCCAGGCTCCTCCCCCTCTCCCTCACACACTCCTCCCACCCCGAACACGGGATAATAGTCCTCCAGCGTTGCCGACCTTTTTCTCCGTCCTCTTTTGCCTTTTCTCCGTCTTTCCCTTCACCACTCCAAGCCTCAGCCTGGTTCTCCACACTCTCTCGGAGCGATCCTCGAATCGACAATGCCAACGGATTGGTAGTCCAGCCAGTTAGAGGAACCCCAGCCGCAGCGAACCAGATTCGCCCGTGTGGAGATGCACCGTGGCCTGGTGCGTGCGACCCAAGGCTCTGGAGCGGATCTGACAGGGAGTCCGCGGATGCCCGAACCCACCAGCTTGGTTCCGCTGTCTTCTGAGCCGAGCTTGGGCTGTTTCAGCGGCCAGACGCGGACAATGGCGGGCAGCGAAGGAGTCGACTCGGAGTTTTGGAATGATGGGTATGTATCGGGATGATCTTTTGTGCGACGTTGCGTTGCGTTGCTTGGTGTTCGTTTCTGCCGTTCCGATATTGACAAATGATAGGTGGTTGTTGATGGGTGACGACGGTTGGCTGCTGGTGGCTTATTCAAAGCCCTGCGCTTTTGCGCCTCTGCCGCTCCTCTCCTGCTTTTCGTGGACCTTGTCTCGAGTATCCTGTCCTCCTGTCGCGGCGTTGGCACCAAATCTCGGCAGACAAGATCCCAATCTGTCGGTACTGCAATGGATGTCAAGAGTGTCGATTCCTGCCGGTGATCAATGCCCGCGTAAACGTAACTGCAAGTTACCCGTCTGGTCGATCAACCCGTTTCCCGTCCAGTCCGAACTCTGTCGTATCTGCGCATGTCACAGCTGCTCTCTTTCAGACCGCGGAATATGAGCGGCATATCCTGTGGAATGGTGTGGTATGGGGGTGTTGGGGACGCGGTCACCGATGGGGATGTTGTCCAACTTAAACAACAAAAGGGAGCTAGAGATCATGAAACTCATTCTGCTCTCTGCTTCAGCAGCAGCCACCTATCCCAGGTCCGCGCTCGCGCCCTTGCTCTCTGCCTTGCCTACTCCGTCCTGACTATACATACCTTAGTACATCGCACCTCGTTCTCGCGCCTCACACCCAGTGCCGGGAACATTCATCTCCTACGGCGAATTTCACGCCCTCCCTGGGCGCCGTCGAAAGCCAGCCCCTCCTCGTGGCCTCCCACCCCGGTTGCCCGATCAGGAGGGCAATTCTCACCTCTTCAGGCCACCATGATGTCAACTGGGCCTCCCCGGGCGGTCCGGCATCGCACCCTACACGCCGAGCCTACCTATCGTGGGACATCCTGGCCACCTCACACAACACGCAATACTTAGATTGGGGCATATTTTGCTTCTTTGATTGCCGTTACGCATCTGTCACTTTGTGGAGGAGCAGGGAAGTCTCACATCTGTTGCTAGACGACAGCAAGGGACATCGTCTTTGTCAAGATTCTGGAGTTCCAAGCTTGATGCTTCTCCCGGAAGCCATGACCAACACAACCACCATGCGGGCCGTGCATCGCGGGTGCCCATTACTCAAACTTTGAAACCTCCGAAGCCGCCTCCCCATCTCGCATACGACTCTAGATCTGCTGTTTTCGAGCCAAGTCCCAATCGTCTGTCGCGCTTCCATTAACCGTCAGTGGGATATCAACCCGACGCCGCGGCATCTTCCTCTGGTGGGAGTGGGCCTGCTGCCAAACCGCAAACCACAGGGCGCTGTTTTAGACGAATTCCTCTTTCGGGACAGCCTCTCGCTTCACCTCGACGTCTGATTGGCCCTCGTCGTTCTTATGCGGTGGTGGCTTCCAAGCTCCCCTGAGTTTGAAGAGCAAGACTTCCTGGTTCCTTGCTGAGTCAAAGCTTTGAATCCCGGTTCTTACTCCAACCTTCATTTTCAAGAAGCTTGAAGAAGCTCAAGCCATGCTCTAGAGGCGCGGAGTCGTGGGGACTCAGGCCTTGCTTATTACCAGCCCCCATGCTGGTGCCACGAGGTGAATGGCCATCCCATCCACATGGTAACTTTATATGCAGGACCCAAAAGCAAAAAAGTCCAGCGCAAAGGCCGCAACAATCACTCGTCGTACTCGTTACCAGCCAGTTACATTGGTGGGTTCGACAGGTCCGTCTCCTTCTTCTTGGCCTTTGAGTCCTCGACGGGAGCTAATCTTGCCTAGGATCTCGTATCGGACCCTCGTTTCCTAGGCGGTCGTGTGGTGCTGCCCTGTCCTTCTTTCAGAGCAGTCCCATGTTGCTCGCCATGGTGACTACTATGTTGAAAGATTCACTTCAGTCATACACAATGGATGACTCCCTTCAAGGGTGCATTTCTCTCCACTTATTCATGCACATCGTGTATAATGCTTTAGCGACATCTCCACTAACCTCGGCTTCAAGTTGCAGATCTCCCGCCAAAACGACATTCTCATATTCGTGTCTCTGCTGAGATGACGTCTGCACGATCTTTCCTCTGTCAAAATGGTGTGGTTTCAGGGCCCTAACGTCTCAGCCCAACGATCGTCCTCTTGTTTACCCTTTTGCTGTTCAGCTCGACCCGCGAGAGTCAAACCCCTGGCTTGGTCCCCTGTCAACTTACTCGCAAGGCTGATCTAGGGAGTTCTTGGCAATTTCGCCCCGTTTCTTGTCACCCACGCCTTTTCCCACTTGACGTCTCCTGGTCTTCCTTTCGTTGCTTTTTAGCCTCGTCCGGCACCTGTTTATCACCGCTAAACAGCGGTCGGAGCACTCTCTAGTGGCCGGCGTTAAGAAACGGGCGTCACCAAAAAAAAAAAAAAAGCCAGAAGCCACGCGGCGATGCTGAGGGGCAACCTAGTCAGGCGGATCGGGGTATTGACACATCCCACAAACAACTGTTTGCCCGATTGACGAAGCACGACTATGTCTCGAACCAGAAACACGATACTCCTCACGTTGGACACTAACAAGGCTCCATACCTCCCATGTGTTGGGCAATGTGGCACTCTCCGGGGGCCTAGACTATTATGCCTTGTGCTAAGTACCTAATGCCGTGCATGGACGAGCGAGCCGGCAGGCAGGATGGCAATCTAGGATTTCTCCCCGGCAGCATATCATATCATGCTTCGGACTCGGTTCTCGACCAAGCTAAAAGGCTTAGCCGCAACTCATCTCCCACCAGTAGACAGGACGTGCACGTCTGAAGTCGGATGGCAGATCTTGACCGCTAAGTTGACACGCACGATCGAATGTAAGGGGCTTGATGGCCCCTCTTCCCATCAAGTGCCGATTGCTTTGATGACGAGTCTTGATACAAGAGGCATAGCCATGTCTTTCAATTCCACAAGCGAGCTACTGGATCCGCCATATCGCATCCAGCGGGCACGGTAGAAACAGCGTTCACGACGAGTGCCGAAAGCGTCAACGACTGGCGTGGACTGAAAGTCTGGCCATGGCTATAACCTTTCCTTGTTATATCTCTAGGAACAGTATTACTTAGCGGCCTCGACTTGGCTGCTCACCCTACAATGCAACCCAATATGTCTCTAATCCAGGTCTAGATGCTCCAATGCTTTCGCTACAAACGCCGCGTCCTGATCCCCCGGGGACTCGATCACCGCATCCTTCCCGTCCGAAGACCCGCTCATCTCGGGGCCCCACTCGACATCGCCGACCTCACTTGGCTCGCTCTCCGTTTCGGGGGGTGTTTGTGGTGGAGTTTGTAGGCCGACGATACTTGAGCCAAGGCCGAGATTACGCTTCAGCATACACATCTCGACGGATATGCCAGGTCCAAAAGCGCATCCCACGACATACTCGCGCAGACGGCCGTCGGGAGTCATGGCATCCATTTCCTTGGAACGCAGGCGATCCATGACGCTGAAGATGGTGGCAGAGCTGGAGTTTCCATGGTTGATGTAGGTGTCGTAGCTTGCTCTCATATGTTCCGGGGTAATATTCATGGCTTGCTCGGCACCGGTAAGGATGGTAGCACCACCGGGGTGCATGGCCCAGTCAAAGTCGGCGGCGCTCTGATATTCTGGAGGCAAACGCGGCAACGAGGCCTTGAGGTCGTTGAATGCAGGCGCGATTGCAGCCCTTGTGAGCTTTGGGACCCGTGGAGTTAGTATGACTTTCCAGCCTGTCTTGGGTCAGTGTCGTGATGCAATATCATGGCGATACTATTCAATAACGTACCAACAGGGTCAACGTCGAACCCTAGATCATGCTCGGTATCCGGTATTACCCTATGATCCCAGCCCAGGAGGTCATAGACAGACTCGGCGGGCTCACCAATGCCATTGCTCAAAACAACAGCGCTGGCGCAGTCAGAAAAGAGACATGCGCCTATCCTCGTCTCCTGCAGCTCATTGATGCTATCTAACTCACTCCGCACCAGGGTAGTGCTGACCTCTAATGCTACGCACAAGACACGAGCGGGTAAGCCTCGAGCTCTATGCCCCAGGGCCAGGTTCGCGCCTGTACGGAGGGTGGCCAATCCACCACTGCATCCGACGCCATGTAACAGAACCTTTTCGACTCCATGGGTTATGCCCAGCCCCTTTGCCAGAAAGTGGTCGAAGCCCGGGTTGGCGCTGTCTGTGCAGGTCGTGGCGACGATGTGGGTGATGAAGCGGGCATCGATTTTGGCCTCGGCGATGGCTTTGCGAGCGGCGCGTATGGCGAGGGGGACACCGTCGGAATTGAAGAGCTGGTGAAGTTCTGATATCGACGGCGCATTCTTCTGGTTGACTGCCGGGTGGTCTGGGAGTCCGATGGAAGATCGCGTTTCAATGCCGGTGTATTTGTTGATTCCAAGGACTTTTCTCATGCTAAGATTGCGTGCCTGGTCAGTGTGGACGGTGCATACTGCTGTGCCAAGCACTCACGATGGCGTATCTGGGTAAAACTTCTCGCTGAGAATATCAATGCAAGTATGCTCCAGAGAATAAGGGGGGTATTCAGTGCCGATGCCGATGATGGAGAGGCCCAGCTCCCCAAAGGTACTGGGTGCTGCCATGGCTGAAGCTGTCGGGGTTTTGTTTCCCCGACAGATTGTTTGGTTGAGAGCGTGAAAGATTGGAGAGCCTGACGGGAGGAAAGCCACTCTACGTGACTGAATCGAGAGACGGAACTTGAACGAGGCCAATTGAGCCCTCTCCGAAGATGAGCAATATCGTTGACGCTTCGAATTGTCACTATCCTTGCTCGTCGTACTTGTGCGTGGGGGAGCAATCCGAGACAATATCGATGACGCTATCTCAACGCCAGACCTGAGACTGCTTTAGGGACAGGGGTAGAAGTGAGGGGAAGAAGATTCAATGGCGACCGTGACGAGACGGGAAGGAGAGACAACGAGATGGGAGAAGAGGAGAAGCTCTAACGGTGTGATGAGCGCAGCTGCGAAGCTGTTTGTAGAGGGAGGTGGGAATGTCTCGGGTATCGTCGATTCGTTAGGTGAGGGGAACTGCACCTTGATATCCAGCTGCTTGTCAAACCGAGCGGTGAGAGACGAGACACCAACAATTCAGGGACTGGAAATCCCTTTTAAATAAGATACACACGACCTCAGATCCTGACCCTTATCTCGGACCGCGTGTTCGGTTTCAAGTGTCTCGCGGGGGGTTGTAGCAGAAAACAGCCTGGACGACGCAGGCGCACCTGTTCATGATGGGGCCCAACGTCCGCCTTGGCGCGCTGCGTCAACCATCTTTGGAGTCTAGTCACAGGGTCCCTCTCACAGAACATGCCGCCAATAGAACCATCTATTCAATTTTTTCGTTCAACAGTAAACGAGATTTCCCCCTTGTCGCATCAGTACCTCGGTGTCATCTGCCGGAAACAGGACCCTGACTAGACCTGAAGCGGACTGTCTGGGCGCTAGGATTGTGGCTCAGCCGGCGGCCGCCCTCCTCCACGGCACGGTAGACGGCGAACTGACCTCTTCTGGTTCACGGCAGTGATGGCTCCCGAGGCGAGGCGACGTCATCCCGTCGAAGCGTTGTCCCGGTTCCGGGTCAGTTGCGCCGACGGGGCGAATCAATCGGCCGGGGACCTTGTAAGGCTGAAGGTGAGGATTTGTGTAAGCTGTGAAGGCTCAGTGTGGTTGGCATTTACAGTCAGATAGACCAGGCTTTGCTTGCTTGGTAGGGGCCTGCAGTAAGTATACAAGATGTAGATCCAACTCATTGGTGATATATAAGCATGATTCGAACAGGAGACAGAGATAGCTTGACCGAGGTGGGTGCAAATACTGGTACAGCAGTGAAGGCGACAAAACACACGACATGTTGCTATAACCAGAGATTTGGGAATAATCTTACAGGAAAATCTCTAGAGGTATTCCTATATACAGGGAGAGCATGTGATATTCCAACAGGACTTTGCTCTGAAACTCGTCACGGAAATCCGAGACCGTCTATGCTACCCCCAGACAATGTCCCAGACCTGAATTGACAGGGCTAGATTCTCGCCAATTCCAATCCATACCATGAGAAGAAAAAATACCATTGTCGTTGATTTATTCATGTAGAATCTCTGCTCAAGTTGTGTTGGGTGCGTTCTTGTCGACTAGCAAGTCAGACAACCTCGCAAAGCTGAAACAACAAGCTTCATTATAACAGTAATTATAAAAAACCTTGAATTAATTCCCGTATGATATGATATAGCTTCGCAACTTGAATTTGTACAGACATGAGACAATGTCAGCCTCAACCACTCTAAGCGAGCTCCCCCGCCGTCAACTTAAAAAATCTCCCTTCAACACCACACATCACCAACACAACTCCAACCATGTACACAATCCCCTTCATCATCCACGCACTCGTGGAAACACCAGCCGCACTCACATTCATACTGAGTCCATCCTCACACCTCCACCCCCTCACGCCTCCAGCCGCCCTTCTCCTCCAGTCCCTCGGCGGTCTGCTCCTCACGTCCAACCTCATCGCCCTCATCTTTGCCCGTCGACCTTTTGACGACGTCAGCGGACAAGTCGCCCTCGCTTTTGCATTTTGGCATGTCTGGCCTTGCTACCGCGCTTGCGTGCGCTTGAACGGACGACGTTTGGAGGGGGATACATCCGAGACGAGGACTACGTTGGGAGGACCGGTGGTGCATCTAGGTGCTCACTCGATTTTATTAACCATGTTTCTCTATACCTGGTATTCGGGATAAATACTCAAAAATAAACTCGATACCACGAGCATCCATATACACAGTCTAGTTTCTAAACAACCTGAGTCCCGCCTCCTCGGCGTCAACCTCCATATCATCATCGCTCTCATCCTCGTTGAGCTCCATCTTGCGTCCAAACAGGGTGCCAAAGAAGCGGTCGATGGCCCCCTGCTCCCACGCGCGCCGGTCCTCGGGCGCCATAAAGTTCTGCAGCTTCTCGTGCACCGTGAAGCGCATCTTGCGGCCCTTGCTCGCCTTGCGGTCCACGTTCTTGCGCGTCTTGACCTCCTTGGCCGCCGTGAGCACCACGGTCGGCACCGCGCCCGCTGAGGCTGAGGACCCGTCCACCGTGCGCTGGTCCACGAGCTCCTTGAGGAGCACCTGGTAAAAGTCGGCGTCGTCGTCCCGCGTCACGCCCTTGGCCGCCTGCGCGGGTGCGCATGACCGAGGAACCCGGGACCGCTTGGCGAGGCGGTTGTCCGGGTTCAGGAGCTGCTCCTGGAGCGACGTGACGAGCGTCTCCTTTCGCGACTTGAGGGCGTCTCCCCTTGTCACGTCGACGGACTGGACCTTGCGCGACCACTTGTCTAGACCGGCCTCTCTGACCTTGACAGCCCGCTCTTCCTCAGCCTGCATT
The DNA here is from genome assembly GCA_027886205.1 of Fusarium piperis. Lineage (NCBI taxonomy): Eukaryota > Fungi > Ascomycota > Sordariomycetes > Hypocreales > Nectriaceae > Fusarium > Fusarium piperis. The sequence goes on along the minus strand of RZGM01000004.1, from coordinate 357,178 downwards.
TGCTCCCAGATCTCCTGTGTCGTCATGGAGGCGTCGAGCTCACGCTTGCGCTTATCACCAGCCCGAGACGGACCAAAGTTGTCCTTGAGGCTGCTGATGGTGTTGAGCAGCTTGATGGCGGCCTCCTCGGCCGCCTCGTAGGGCTCGGACTCGGGCTCGGGGTTGTCCTCGATGGCGGCAAAGGTGTTGGCGGCGATGAGGGCCTTTTGTAGACGGATTCGGAGGTTGAGGAGACCGTCGTAGATCTTGCGCTGTTCTCGGATGGCAAGACCCTTGCTGACGTCGGTGCGGTTTGAAAAGGCTGCCATGACGGGCTTTACGCTCTTTGCCTTTGTCTCCTTATCATCCTCATCGTCGCTTTCCTCTTCGTCATCACTGGCTTCTTCATCTTCGTCCTCTTCAGACTCGTCATCTGAATCTCCAGCGCCGTTGATAAGAGCGTCAAGGCCGTCATCCAATTCATCCTCTTCCGAATCAGACCCCTCGAGTTCAACGCCGCTCATCTCGTCTTCGTCCTCATCCACGTCGGCGCCACCCTCGTCGGAGGAAGACATAAAGTCGGCAGCAGTGGCCCTCTTGGACTTGCTCACCGGCTTCTTGGGTTTCGAGCTCCCTCGAAAGATAAAGTCCTGGAGGTGCTCCTCGTCGCTCTCGCCAAGGGCGTTGTCGCTGGAAATCTCCGAGTCGTTGGCCTCGGCCTCGTCGCGTTCCAAGTCTGCGGTCTCAGGATCGTCGAATTCTTGGTCGTCCTCATCTTCATCCTCATCCTCGTCTTCCTCATCGTCAGACTCGCTCTCCTGCTCTAGCGCTGCTCTCGAGACGCGCGAGCCTTGGTACTTGGGACCGAGCGACACGCCCTCCTTTTGCCTCAGCTTGCTCTTCCCCACCGAGACATAGTGCTCTGTGCCAGCATTCTCGTCCTCGCTCGCTTCGCTGTCGCTGTCGTGCTCGCTCACATCGACATTGGCTTCAGGATCGTGGTCTTGAGAAGAGTTAGAAGCCTTGCGCAACGTGGCGCATGATAAAGTAAGACGTACCCTTGGTGATGTGCTCATCCAAGTCCTCGAACTGCTTTGCGCGACCCTTTGCTTTGGCCATTGTCGATGTGTATTTTGGATAAAAGTGTCTTGGATCAGATGCAAAGCTCTCCTACCAATGGTAGTGGCCCCCACGTAGGTTGGAAATTTTCTAGGATGGTCTTGAACTTTTAGGCGGTGGCGGATGGCAGAATGATCGCAGCTCAGTAACAGTGGCGCGGGCAGTGGGTGATAGCACCGAGGGCCGTTAACTGAAGCTCAATTGAGCAAGTCTGAGCTGAGATCAATATTGAATGGTATATCAGCTCTAGACCCAACAAAATGCCCGGAGCCTCAGTACAGGCCCTTTTCTTATTGATATAAACAAAATAAGCTCTACTTAGGGCTTAATTTCTCTGGGTCAAAAGGTGGTCTCTCATTGAGCTCGACCTTGCTACGCCCGCCCTCTCAAGATGCGGCCGACTTCTGCTCGCCTCTTTCAGACCCTTCGGGCTCTACAGCATGAGAATCCCCTGGTAACCGACTCTCTAATCTACTTGTATAATAATATAATCATCCTTTCGCTAACCAATGCTAGGGTCTCCCTCGGTCCGGTACACCTCCGAACTGGCCGCGACGTCCTCAAAGGCGCAACATAGCTGGCGTCGAGAAAGTAATTGCAGTGTCCTCTGCCAAAGGTGGTGTAGGTAAAAGCACAGTAGCAGGTACTTTGTCGCATATCGTATTCATATAACCATGCTAACGCATCTTTAGCAAACCTATCTCTCGCATTTGCCCGTCTGGGTTACCGCGCTGGTATCCTCGACACTGACATCTTTGGCCCGTCTATCCCAACTCTGTTTGATCTTTCAGGGGAGCCAAGGTTATCTAGCAGTGAGTTTCGCTGACATCTGAAGGCAGCCAGTTGTTTGAAACGTTGACAATTCTGTAGAAAACCAGTTGATCCCACTCACAAACTATGGCGTCAAGACCATGTCAATGGGCTACCTGGTCGGCGAGAACGCCCCTGTCGTGTGGCGAGGCCCCATGGTGATGAAGGCAATCCAGCAGCTCCTTCACGAGGTCGACTGGGGCGGTCTTGATATCCTGGTTCTCGACCTGCCGCCAGGGACCGGAGATACACAGCTGACCATCACACAACAAGTCATATTGGATGGTAAGTATCCATCAGATATTCCTTCTACTGTTGCTGACACTTAGCAGGTGCCGTCATCGTCACTACGCCTCACACTCTAGCGACCAAGGACGCCATCAAAGGCATCAACATGTTCAAGACAGTCAACGTCAACATTCTCGGCCTGGTCCAGAACATGTCTCTCTTCCAATGCCCTCACTGCCATGGAGAGACGCACGTCTTTGGGTCCAACGCCAGGGTGGAGAAGCTGTGCCAGGAGCACCATATTGACTTGCTCGGCGATGTTCCATTGCATCCCAACATTGGAGACGATGGTGATCGAGGAAAGCCAACCGTGGTCGCTGAGCCAACAAGTGAGAGGGCAAACGCCTTCTTGAAGATCGCCGAGGATATTTGTCCCAAGATCAACCTCAGTAATAACTAGATGCCCGCTTCACTTGTCGATGTGTAGAACAATAGATAAAAGGTCCGTGATAGTAACAAGCTCGTCCCCTGCTGTACTAGTTTAGCATGCACTCAACTCCAAGACAGCAAAGTACGCCATGAAGCAGGTATTCAATTGACCTCGGCTGGCCCTCAGGCCGCAGCTCTCCTACGTGCTTGGATTCTGAAAAGAGACAACTGGGATAAAACGCCAGCAAAGATAAGACGTTAGCCTCTGCCACGATCAAATGCAAGGCATGTTACCAAACAAAGCAATAGCTCCCGAGACTTCCAAACGCCCTTTGCACGCCAATTTGATATCGCGGTAATGCCCTGCTGAGAGAGAATGCTCATTAGTCCAGATCATCGTTCATTTGGTAGACATGACGGCTTCGAGTCGGGTCTTTCCGCATGGTCTGGCCAGAGCCTGTGAAACCAACTGGTAGAAAGTTAGTGTCTGCATCCGCCGGGCCAATATGGTGTGCTTACCTCTACCGTGAACACCCTCGGGAGTTCGGAACATGCTCTCCTTCTTCTGAGTCTTTCCGAACTTGGATTTGGCGCTAAACTCTTGCCACTTATTCTTGTTCTTTTCGAGTTCCTTCTTGGCTTTGAGCTTCTTGGCCTTGGGCGGCTTCACATCGCCGTTGTTCTCCGCTTCTCTCTTCGCTTCAGGATACACTGTCGCACCGGCCGACGTCACCAGTCCGGGAGCAGGGGGAGTCGCGGGGGCCGAGGATGACGGGGTACCGTCTGCCTTTCGCTTATTCGAGACAGGCCGGATATCTCGAGATCGCAGGGTCTCTGTGTTATCATACGTCTTGAACTTGACAATGTAGATGGGGTCCGTCGAGGACCCTGTGATGGATGTAATACGCGCCGGGTAGAATGCCTTGTCACCGGTGACCCATTTCGCCAACACCGTGTCGTTGACCTGGTAGTGGACGGGCGTGTCCTCCTTCTCCTCGGCCGGGGTCGCTTTCTTAAAGGCGGGGTGGTTCTCGCGGGACCACTTCTCCGGTTCAGGTGGCGGGGACGGCTGCTTTGGAGCTGGCTTGGACGCCTGCTTGGGCTTAAGCTCAGCAATGTTCTCATTGAGGAGATCAATGAAGTTGTTCAACTCCTCCTGAAGGGCTTTGAGTTCGACGTTCTCGGGGTCGTCGCGTAGTTGGCTGTGGACAATGTCCAGCTGCAGAGGCAACAGTCAGTATTCATGATTCAAAGTTGAGGCGAAAGCTGGTGTCGCACCTGTTCTTGATATTGCTTCTTTTCATCTTCGAGATCGGACAAAGGCGACATGGCTGCAGAGTATGTATTCGGCGAAGGAGTAGAATGCGACGCTGGATATAGGGATGTAGTGGTGGAGAAGTCAAAGTTGAAGTGGGAGCGGCGATGAGTTGGTTGGGCAAATGAGGATCCATTGTTTGCAGCGGATGATGGCGGTTGCATGTGCACGTCACGTGCTGTTTTAGGAGAACGTTGGCTGCCAGCTGTATGAGGTCAAGTAGCCAGCAACAGGCGGGACGGATATTTTTTGGTCAGATAATCACCCTTTCACCCTTTCGCATTACTCAAGCCCAAAATATGAAGAAACATCTATCGCGATGCCATCTATTCATTATTCAAGATCAATTGGACGTGGGACTGTTATTCTGGGGTTGATAGGCAGTTCCCTCAGATGGGTCTAACCAATCGGGAATAGCGCTGCATGTCAAATTCTGGGGTTGAGAGTGTTGTACGGGCTGTCTCTTCTATCCTATGGGAAAGGATATCTCCTTCATAAAAGTATAACAATGCATTATAAAAGGTGCAGTATCAAGGATAGAGAAGACATGTTATCACCCTACTGTGAGCAAGTATCTATTCATGTTTATAAACCTCCCAAGCACAACTCCCGTCATGAAAGACACGGCTTGCGAATACACGTCTTTCAACACAGGGTTTATGGCTGTATCATCCTGGGCTAGTCGACCACTCTCACTTGTGCTCTGGCAACACATTAACACAAAGCTGACTCTAGTCCTCAAATTTCCCGGCGGATTGCAACATGGAGACCATGCTCGGGTTACGTCTACAGTCGGCCCGGGATGAGGATTGTGTCCGTGTGCTCCGGTGGCCCCGAGTTGCTCAGGGCCCCAGACTAATGCAATGCGTATCTCATGAGTGACGCAAGATGGGGGATACGGATCCAGCACCATGCTGCGCTGTCGGTTGACGAAAACACGAGGGAGGCCAAGAACCCCCGCGGGATGATTCGTATGTTGCATGCATATGATCACGCTTGGCCTGCCTAGCAGGGCGATTCCTAAAATTCCAGTCGCGTCCCTGATAGTCGAACGGTCTTGGTCTTGTCACAGGCTTCCACCTACTTCGTGTTCACGTCCCATAATAATGACTCCATCTTTTTCTTACCGATTCTTTCTCACGCACCTTGGTCTTCGCTAACAGCTGCATGGTCAAAGTAATTTTATCCTGCAGTACGTGTTGTTGCTTGCTCACTTACAGTGGGAGAAGACGGGTCCTCGAAGCTATCCACTCTCAACACTGACGTAACAGGTTGCTAAGACGTGTTTCCTTCTACTGTAACCATCTTGAAGCAACCATCTCAATGCAAACCAGAGATGGCACAATTTTAGTAGTACTTGCCTTTGTGGCTAATGGTGTAGGTTTGGTTTGTACAAGCGACAGACACGTCTGTCCCCCCACTGTGTAGTAGGCTCAACACATTCTATCCTTACTCACGAGCCCCTCGTCCACTCAATCATTCATTTCGCAAAAGACTTGACTCGCTTCTATTCCCCCCCTCCCCTCTCAAATCTCGTCTCCTCTAGATTGCGCATTTCTAAACCCACCAAAAGAGACGTGCCCCAACCAACTAGTCCTAGCCCGGTGTCTCGGCAACACTAGTTCATCTCGCGCCGTTTTGCTTGTTCATTTTGTCTGGGGCTTGGGCTTGGGCTTGCTCTGATCTGGTCTGGAATTGTTCCTTGACCCAAAAAAGTTGCTTCTCCTCTTCGCGGGAAGCTCAACTAAACTCTCCTCCCTTCTTCCTCACGCGCCCTCTTCGTCTCTCATCCTCTACCCCCACGCGCATCGCATCGCATCGCATCGCATTGGATCTCCGGATCGCAGGAGTGATCGCTGGTCGTCTCCGCCCCTCCACTGCATTCGACCCTCACCGATTCTTCTCGGCCGACCCATTGACATCACTGCGACTTTTGTGTTATAAAGGGAACTCGACTACATTTAACTACAGCAATATTTCCTCCGCAGCTTCTGGATCCTGTTTATCACTTGCCGAGAACAGCCCGTGATTCAGCTCCGATTCATCTCTCCCAATCCGATCACGCACTCATTCCTCTCTGCCTGCGCCGCCCTTTGCGCCCATGATAACAGGCACTCGGGTCGTCGGGTTAGCCAGGAGGAACATAACCACACATTCTCACAATAGCAGTGACAAACCAATCTCTCAAGACGCCGATTTAGTCATCTAGAGCGCTCAATCGAGAGCAAATTGCCTCGCACCACCAGCAATCATGCCTCACACGCGGGACGCCGACAGCGCATCGTCGACAAGCGGCCAATCAAAACGGCCTCCCCTCAACCATCAGGAGAGCGACTCCCAGAGCGAGAGCAGCGGCGTCCACCATCAACATCAGCGCCGACATCACCACGTCCGCCATCACCAGCGGCAGCACACGGTCGGCCACCTGCATCACGCCCGCGCGCCCGCCGCCAAGAACGCTCCTAAACAGCCCAAGCTGAACCGTCGCCATACCTCCCCAGCCGACGAAAACCAGCAACAGACGCAGCGCAACGTCTCCTCGGGCAACAATTCCCACCACCGAACCCCCAGCGACGCGAGGCTATCCTCCCGCGATTCCTCATCGGCCAATCTCACAAGGAATTCGTCGCAAGCAAAGCTCGGTAAAAGCACTTCGCAAACCAAGCTCTTCAAGAGTCCTTCCCAAACAAGGATCGTCAAGAGCCCCTCCCACTCAAAGCTCAAGCGCAACCGCTCGCACACAGAGATTGGAAAGCGAAACCGCTCCGCCGAGCTGAAGCGCGCCTCGAGCACCACCATTGTCTACCAGACGCAGACATCCGGCGGAAAGTCACAGGTCCACTTCGACTTGGGCAACGACGGCCAGGACGACGAATGGGTCGATGCCAGTGGGTCTAACTCGCCATATCTCTCCCGCAAGGGCTCCCTCAACAGCAGCAACCACTCAGTCCATCATCCTGACGACCACGCCGCGACCTCTCGACCGATCACCCCCGTCGATCCCGTCCCTTCAGCCCAGGCGGGCCACCAGGACCAGCCTGAGCAGCCTCCCATGTCAAGCCCGGAGCGCATTACATCTCACCAGAAAGGCTACCTCACATCCCGCATCTTGCAGCGAACTCCCTCACACGGAGCTCCGCCCCAGATGACGGCCGATCTGGCGCAGGTTGCGCCCCAACGCTTCGCTCCAGCCTCGGCTGAGGGCCGAGATTCGGGTACTCTTATGGGGAGTAACCAGGATGAGCTTACCTCGCGCTTCGTTGAGGCTGCAGGATCCGGATTGACGAGTGAGGGATCTTTCTACCGACCGCCCCGGGGAGACTTTAATCGTTTCGATGATACCCCTCAAAAACCTCGCTCCATCGCCAGCACCTCGGGAGACCGCGAGGGCCATATCAGCGCGTCACAACAGAGGGACGAAGTCGACGACAGTGCATTGGCGCCCAAGGCCTCCCGACGGACAGCTGGTCCTCCTGCCCAGACGTCACGGACACAGCAGAAGCTGAACCTCCAGCGAGCCAGCTCTGTGATTGAGCCGGGACAGGCCGTCGGCGGAGTCGGAGGTGTAGTCGGCCACACCCCACTGATTGGCGTCGGCGGACCCGGCTATGACGGGGCAAATAGCCGCGACCCCCGAGTCGGCAAGCTTCTAGAGCGCACCGGCATGGAGTACCTCGTCGTTCGTCGACATCAGAACCCGATTTCACGGTCCATCGATCGCCTCAACCGCCTCCCGGGCATGGACAAGTCGCTTCGTATCCCATCTGCCAGCGTCGGCTCCGCCAACGGAAAACGGTCCCTCGACCTCACCATGCGGCACCACACCCGCAACGTCAGTATGCCCGATGCTCGGAGGCCCGTGACGCCTAAGCGGCCTAACTCGGTGCGGACGAACGGCGCAGCATCCAGCTACGATGGCGGTGATGACGACAGCAGGTTGACAGACCGGCTCAGCGGTTCAAGCTTGGTGGGCGGCGAAGAGGAGGACGGCACAGCGGCCTTGCTAAGAAATCTGTGGGAAAAGTCGATGGAGTTGAGTGCGAGCACAGATTAGGAACTCTGTGGTCCCGTAGATTAGGAGTCTTGATATCAACCCAGAGGAGGAGCAAGGCGCTGGCGCAGAAAAGGCGAGGAGCAAGTTGACTGCAGAGGTTAAAGGTGCTCTGCTCGGAGCACGTGTTTATACGTTTTGGGATACGAGGGCGTTACGGCGCGAGGGGGGTAATGGGAAACTGTACAACTACTGGGGACACTTAGAGAAGGGTTTGGCCAAGACGACGTCGTGTCTGGACGTCATGATACGAGTAAATTGTCTCGGCACTGTTATCAATGCAAGCGAGGATTATATCCAAGTTGTCAAGGTTGAATATACATGAGAAGTGATTGTGTGTACGTCTAGATGTCTCTATGCAGCCCTGAGCCTCCCCCTCTGATATTCCTCTGGTGCCTCCAATGGATGCAAAATCCACCATGCTTGATCCCATCCGTACGCCCACCGATGCCATGCGAATGGTTGTTTACAAAGATTATATTGTTACATTATACGTTGGGTGATAGTTGATCGTACTTGACACATCGCTCAACCTATAGACAATTAGTATCTTGAAGCAACCACCACGTGTACATGGACAATAAACCAAGGGGCACCCTGGGAGAAACTTACATCGTCAATGCTGGCCTGCATGAACCTCCTCGCCTCAAGTCCCATCCACACCATCAACATGGAAAAGTCACCATGCTTAACCATCTCTGTACCGCTCTGGGCACTGAGCTGGCGCAGGATGGGCAGCGAACTGCTGAGCAGGTCAACGTCGGGGTTCAGACTACGTCCGATGCCCTCGAGCAACAGAATGCTAATGACAACGTTGACAAAGTCGCCCTCGAGACGGACGTGATGGTTCCGGACCATGCTGAGCACCTGCTCCAGGATCTCGCAAATCTTGACGTTGCCGAGGGCCAGCGTGCGGCTCTTGACGCCGAGGACGAGGTGCTGCATCTTGAGGGCAAACACTTCCTCGTCAAGCACAGCGTCCGGCTGTCGGCAGCGCTCACACATGAGGTGGCCGGCCTTGTAGCCGTCAAACTCGGCGACAGCGCGGAAGAGATCGAGGAAGTTGGTGCGGTTCACCGAGTTGAGCTCAGTTACCAATCCTGTGTCAATGAAGATGAGCTGAGGTCGGAATCCCTCGGCGTCAATCTTGGCCAACTCTGCTTCCCATGCTGCCGGGTCCTTTCGGCGTCTATATGGCCGAAGACGCTCGAGCACTTGCTCGGTGACATCCTCTTGCTCATCCGGATGGGCGTTGGTCATGGTTTTCCGCAGGCGCAACTCTGGGTGAGCGGATTGATAGAAGCGGACCATGATGTTTCCAGGATGCAAATCGGCATGAACAAAGTTGTCGAGGAGCAGCATGCGGAGGAAAGCGTCGAGACCTTCGTCGGCGATGTCATGTTGAAAGACGCCACCGCCATTCTCCATAAAGTCTGCCAGCGGAATGCCCTGGGCAAACTCCTCGATTAAGACGTTGCGCGTTGTGAAGTCTGTGTACGGATAGGGGAACGAAGCCGTAGACCTCTCCTTGAAGTTCTTGCGGAACGTGGTCAGGTTAGCTGCCTCGATACGCAGGTCAAGCTGTAGCTTCATCATTTCTCCAAACTGAGCAACCTCATCGGGTAGCGAGAGCCACTCAATGGTTGGGATAATGTTGAGTGCAGAGGCAAAGAAGTGCATAATGCGTAGATCTCGTCGCACAGTCCTCTCTACATGAGGGTGCAAGACTTTGACGGCAACATAAGACGAGGGCACTCTTTGAGGCGAGCTCTTGAGCACAGTGTCCACGTTGCGCATCACGTTATGCGCCAACGGGTGCAATGGATCATCTTGAGCATCAATCTCATCCGGCCGAGCCAGGTCAGGCTTCAACTTGGCCTTGTAGACTTGGGCAATGGCTCCGACGCCGAGGGGCTTCTCGTGAAACTCGTCAAAGATGTCCTCAAAGGCACGGCCACCAAACGCAGCCTCGACCGTCTTATGGGTGGCGTGCATCGAGTGAGCCGGGGCGTTGGAGTGAAGCTTGGACAAGATCTCGCACATCTCTGTGGGGAAGATGTCTGTTCGTGAGGCTGCCCACTGCCCAAGCTTGATGAATGCCGGTCCAGCCAGCTCCATGGCGCTGACCAAGAATCCATACCACCAGAGCGTGCCGCTGCGTTCATTATCTCGATCTCGTTGCCGTCTTCCAAACCAGATGGCCGGGACTGTGACGATGACGGGGACAAAGATGACGACAAGTTGGAGGAAGCGAATACCGGTGCAGACGGGCTCGACTATCAACAAGTCCAGCAGATATGTGATGCGTTTCACCAAGTGCGAGGCACCTCGAGATTCGACAGGCACGCTCTTTTTAATCTCAGCCTGCGATACCTCGAGCATGCGCTTCTCTCCTGTATCGTCCTTGCTCCCATTTTCTTGCTGCGACAGTTGAACAAATGCCGCCGTCCCCAGCGCCGCCGCGCCACCGGATGCGCGCAACGCTATTATTCTCGACCTGCCGGTTGTCCATCGTATCGGTCGATATCGGCGGGCACCCTGGGAGACGAATCGACGACTAAGGATTGTAACGCTGAGATTGGGACATGTGCGAAAGCCCGGACGGACGAAGAACCGGCATACGAAGGAGCCAGCCCTCATCTCGGAAAAGGAAAGACGTGGTTGTCGAACTGTAGAGACGCGAATAATATCATGTTCTCATATCCGGGGGGACAACATCCGAGGGGTGGATAGCATGTGCCAGTATAAAAATATCGCTGTAGGTAACTTATGATGCGAAGACTTATTTGCAAGGATGCCCGCAGACACACATGAAGTGACGTCGAGGAGAGTGACGTACCGTTTCTTCCGATTGCACTCGGGAATAAATCGGGAAAACACATGCAATGCAAGGATCTTGCGCGGGTTCCCCCGGCGCCGGGACCGAAGTGGGAAGGCACGGCCTTTCTTGCCTTTGGCTTTTGCGCCTAGAATTTTTTTAATGGGCGGCGATAACGCAAAACGTCAGGCAAATTTCCTGCTCGCCCATTTGTCCATTCTCTTTAACCATCTCCAAATCTTCATCCTCGTCATCATTGACAACCACTTCTCGCGACTCTTTGACGCTCTTGTCTCGGACGCTCAGTGACCTAATTCTTTATTTTATTCATCACAAGTGCCTTTCACCTTACGGCTCTTCACAATGGGTTGGTTTTGGGCAGACGCTCCCGCGACCGTCCATGTCCCCATTGGACATCCTCCTGTCCCCGCCAACGCCGACAAGGCGCCTCCCGTATGCTCATGATCATATCCTCAACTATTCTCTGTTTGTCACTAATCCTCCTTCAGTCTGGTTGCCCTATGCACAAAAAGACTCTCGACAAGCTCAACCCCGACGCCAAGTGCCAGAAGCCCCAAGATGCCCCAGCTGCGTCAGGCTGCCCCGTCCCTCATGCCGCCAAAACCGAGGAGAAGCCCAAGTCCTTGATCTCCCAGCTCAACCCTCTCAACTACATGTTCCCCGACCTATCCCAGAAGCCCGCGCCTAACCAGGCATTTGCCCTACCGACGACACGAGATGAATCAACTATCCCCAAGGGCTCGGGCGACGGGAACTGGGAGTACCCCTCCCCTCAGCAGATGTACAATGCGCTCCTTCGCAAGGGATACACAGACACGGACATCACAGCTGTCGAGGGAATGGTTTCGGTGCACAACTTTCTGAACGAGGGCGCATGGCAGGAGATTATTGGTTGGGAGCAGCGATTCTCCAAGGGACTGTACAATGGGTGGCAGCTCTGCAAGAGGGGCGAGGCTCATTTCGACGAGGAACTGGACCGACAGTGGGATGGTACGGATAGTGAGCCTACTCTCGTCCGCTTCCAGGGCCGACCCAAGGACTTGACTCCCAAGGCCACCATGATGCAGGTCCTGGGCTGGATCTACCCCTCCAAGTTTGGGTAAGTTGTCTTTTCCTGACAAATCACAGAGTCTTGTCTAACAAACGTCAAGCACCGAGCCTCCTTTCGACCGACACGATTGGTATGTTTCCCGGGACATCAACGGCGAGAAGAAGGAGGTCCGATATGTCATCGACTACTACTCTGGTGAGCCCGAGGTCACGGGCGAGCCCGTCTTCTACCTGGATGTACGCCCTGCCATGACTCCTCAGGGCGCGGCCGAGCGCATTATCCGATGGAGCACGGATGTCTGGTGGAAGGCCATTGGCGGCGACAGGCGGGAGCAGGACCCCCAGCCTTGGTTCCGGGGCACTTCGTAATGAATGTCGATTTCTAGGCGCTTGGGTCACGACGCGACGGATGCATGGTTTTGGCTAGGGACGCTTGTTGCATTTTCTCCTCTCTGCTTTCAACGGATGGGCTGTATTTCTATAATCATGACTGTATGTCACTTGTACGAGCCGCGAAGGGGGGAACTACATCGCTTTTGTATTATACAGGATCATTGGGCTCGGCAATGCCTAGTTCAGAGTAACGGCCAGATTGTTTACCTCGTCCAGCAGAGCCTTGTCCTCTCCAGCCGCGTTCTTGAGCACCTTTCCAAGCTGATGCTCCACCGTCATGCCGGGGACGTTGGACACGACGCCTTGAGCCTGTTGAATGCGTGCCATCTGAAACTGGATGAAGAACTTGGGAACCTTGATGGCGAGGCTTCCCCCGACGGATCTGACGCCAGCTTCGGTTGCGAGGTAGACATTGAGCTCGTTCTGGAACTTTAGCAAGTCGTTATTGGCCAGCGGCGTAGTCGTTGCGAATCGGTCGAGGGCGAAAGCGAGAGGCGTCTGGCCCGAGGTGGCAAAGTTGATGGACGAGAAAGTGACGCCGCCGGAGGAGACGTCTGGCACGCCGTTGATGGTTGTCTGGGAGGTGTCGCATGTAACGGTGCCGGCGAGAGAGGCGGCCAGGGAGGAGGTCTCCTCGGGGAGGGCCTGAGAGCCAATTAGGAAGCAAGCGTTCTGGCGCTTGGCGAATTGAGGCGCTGAGAGTTGTGAGCTGGGTTCAACAGTGATGAAGCATCTAAGGGGAGCATACCTGCAAGCACACTGCTGGCGAGGAGGATGAGAGTTGAGAAATACATTTCGACGGGAGTTGTAATGAATTGCGTATAGCGATAATGACCGGGAAAAGGAGAGGTAGAGAGAGAGAGAGAGAGAGAGAATGAAAGCAAATAAAAGATTAAATAAAAATTGGTTCTCCAGAGAACTCAAAGAATGGAAAGTATGAGGCTTGCTGCTACAACTTCCAACCAGAAGGCAACACAAGCCCTTTTATAAACACTCGTTTACTCCATCACAAAGGCCAAGGCTCATTGAAACCCAAGTTTGATACCAAGTGCATAGAACAATTTTTTTTTACCGAGGTGTATTCTCATCTTGGGCTAGCTTTGATGCCATTCCGACAAGGTTCGTCTCACCACCGAGCTTGACGAGTCTCCTTGAGACGTGGGACGCACCAGGGTAGGCGCGTGCAACATTGTTGGGGAAAGCGTCGTTTATGGGTAGGATTTAAACGACCGTACTAGGAATAGGACGTGTTAAGGTAGGGGAGTGTACTCATTCCGCAGTTAATGAGATTATGCGAGTGTGTGTTTCTAGAGGAACCCGACAAGAGGCTCTCACCATCATTGGCCTATCTTCATCTTGCAACACCTCATTTCCGCGATCCCAAGATTGTTTCAAGGTGTCACCTTTGCTAAACTCGATAGATACATGATCATATTCTCTCGGACAGTGGACGAGACCCATGGGATGAATTGGCGGGCGTCGACAATCTTGGGTCCCATACTATCCTGGTTCTTAATAATACCTTCAAATGGCCCTAAGCACTCGGAAAGGGCGGCAAGACCCATAGCCTTGGCGAAGGAAAAGGTTAGAACCGACACTTATCCCGTCAAGGTCGGCATATAGGGTCTGTCCAAGTTCCTACAGTTGGACAATGTGCACGACTTCAATCGTGGCAACTGTCGGTAGTTGGCAGTACATCTTGAGCTATGGGCATGTTGTTGTCGAGGTTATCAGTGTACGAGCATAAACTATCCTCATTCTAGGTAGTATCCCGTGAACTTGACGGTTCTTCAAAGCCTGAACCATCTTAGCTTACTACGTAGTAGTAGCACTCTTCGCCCCCTGGCAAGTTTGTTGCAGGAGAGTTTCAAGGATCCCCAGCCTTTGCAACTTTGGCTATACTACCGCGCAGTTGACAGCATTAACATACCTCATATCAGTGGCTGAGCAGCCATATCCGATCCTCGTTTCCACTTTGAGCTAAACCCCAACGGCATTTCCTTGTCTGAGGGTTGCTTCAGGTTGGTGGTCTACTTTCCGGATTAGGCAACGAATCTGTAACCGTCGAGATCTGAGCGCCAATTGAGACGTCGGTTACCAGGATGACACATGAATCTCTTGGATCTTTATCTTCCAAGGAAAATCCCTGCAGTGTTTTTTATATTCATGAATATTTAGCCTTTTCCCCCTTTTTAATCATCCAGACTGTTTTTGTTGTGTTTTGCTTTCATCTTCAAGTACCTAGGTACATGCAGCCAGGTGCTGCTAGAGCCCGGATCAACGTAGCTCCATTAGACCAATCAGCGCCCCCAAAGCTTTCTTGGTCCCTGGAACTTTTTTTCCAATCTAGTCTAGACTCTATCTAGCAGTCGCAGGGGAAATCAAGCCTTTCATTCCCTCTCCTTGAAGCGACATCACCACCTCACGGCGGTCTCTACGTCGCAACAACCCACCCACGACAGCGAGCCTGTTCGTCATGTCCCCCGAGGTATCGCCGGCCTCTTCTAGCGACTTTACGCGGCTACACATCTCTCCTCTCGATCCCGACCTGCTCAAGATCGTCCTGCCAGCTTCGGTCGCTTCACAGGCGCGCAACGTCTCCTACCATACCATTGAGACATTCCCCGAGCGTCGCTACGGTTTCGTCGAGCTTCCCGCCATGGAAGCTGAAAAGATCAAGAAGAAGCTCAATGGCGCCGTTCTCAAGGGCACCAAGTTGAGGATTGAAAAGGCTCGTCCTGAAGAGAGAGCTGAACCTACGGGTGAGCTCGACAAGGAGGATGAGAAGAAGAGCAAGAAAAAGTCAAAGGACTCCACGGATGGATCGAGGAAGCGGAAGCGCGACCGAGACGTCGTCGACGGCGTCGCCCTGACCGACCGCAAGGTTAAGCGAGGCTGGACAGAACCCGCCGACCAACGGAGGAAGAAGAGCAAGAAGGACAAGGAGAAGGAGAAGGACGGCAAGCACACGGAGAAGAAGAAGCGGCCAAAGTCAAAGTACACTGAGCAGGAGGAGTGCCTACTCAAGACAAAGGTGCCGCCCAACGCCGTCGCCAACATCTCCGAGGACAGCCAGCCCCGGAAGCGCAAGAAGAAGGGCAAGTCGCGCGAGGTGACGGTCCACGAGTTTGAAAAGACGACAAAGTTCCCGAGCTTCCTCAAGAACTCGGTCCCCGAGGACGCCCCCGAGACGGCTGTCGAGTACCTCGAAGGCAAGGGCTGGGTGGATGAGGATGGCAATGTGGTCGAGACTGTCAAGACAAAGAAGGTTGCCAAGTCTACGCCCAAGAAGTCGAAGAAAGTTACGCCTCCTCCGGTAGAAGACTCGGACGACGACAGCACGAGCAGCAGCGGCACTAGCAGTAGTGGTTCGTCCTCGGATGAAGACGAGGAAGAGGAAGTGGTACAGGAGCCCAAGGCGGTGCCGCAAAAAGACCAAGACTCTTCCCCCGAAGAATCTTCCTCTGACGATGACCATGACTCCCCTCAGCAACCTGAACACGCAACACCTCTCTCAGCCATCAAAGCCGACGCCTCAAGACCCATGTCGTCAAGCTCCACGAGAAGTCTCACCATCAAGATACCCCCTCCCCTCACCCCCTCTGCCACAAAGGTCCACCCCCTCGAGGCCCTCTACAAACGCTCCAAGCCTGACGACAACGCCACCGAGACCCCCGCCAAAGAGACCCAACCATTCAGCTTCTTTGGCGGTGGCGGCGACGATGATGACATTGAGGAGGAGCAGCAACAACAACGCGTCGAACGCACACCAGCCCCCATGACCCCCTTCACTCGTCAAGACATCGAGTGGCGCAACGTTAGAAGCGCGGCACCCACGCCGGATACGGCGCACCCCTCGCGCATGCGCAACTTCTGGGCCGACGACGAGGACGAGGACGCCGACATGGCTGATGCCCTGCGCGAGGCAGAGCAGGAGCACGACGAGGACGACGATGAGAAAGAGGCGGCAGCTCCCGCGCCGGGCTCGAGCGACTTTCAGGCTTGGTTCTGGGATAACAGACGCGACCTGAACCGGTCTTGGATGAAGCGGCGCAAGACGGCTGCCAAGGAGAAGAGGCATCGTGAGAACAAGGCGAGGGCCAGCAAGGCCGTTTAGAATATGTAAATAATCAACGATGATTCAAGACGATGATGAGATTCCATGCATTCCTTGCTGCCACCTCATGATTTGTGTCAACTACCCTACACTTGGCACCTCACTGCTGATACGCGCAAGAACCTGTTTATCTTCAAAGTGACAGGCATGTATGTTACTTGCCCTCTATCACAATTTCTTTTTTTTTATGGAAATTGGCTGCTGGTCTTAAAACCCGTGTGGTGTACTGACTGTCTTGTTGAATGTTGTGGTCAATATTCGATTTGAACTACATAAAGAAGCTGACATGAATTCAACATGTAAAGACTGGCACAACACATAAACTTCAAGACAAAAAGAACCTGGCTAGAGCCGTGTGCTTTGTAGTCGAAACGAGTGACACAGTAGTTAAGCAAGATATAACCTTCAACTCCCTAACCCTATTGCTCACCTTTGGCTGTCGTGAAAGATAATGACACTGATACGGAGTGGAGTATAGGCCCTTAAAGTCGCACAGCATCTGATAATCAAGAGGTCTATTATCTATTCAAGGTTCAATATTGGGGTTATAGGTATCTCGGACTTTCCATAAACAACAAGTAGAGTTCCCTTGCCCGATAACCGTACTGTTATGCATCACGCCGGGGAACCTGCTCGGCTTGGCGTCAGGAAATCATCCTCACAGACATGCGGCCTGTTATCCTCTGAGCAAGTGTCCTTCCTCTGGCGATGAACGTTGAGTCTGGCCCCCGTCAAGGCCTCGTATATCCCTGTTTTGTCTGGCTTCGGTGGCCCTGGCGTGTTCTTGATCACAATGCTGTCCCTTGACCGTGGCATGCTGCTTGCCTGGGTTTCTTGTTCCTCTGTGACTGCGCCGTGAACCTCACTTGACTTGCGAGAATGATGTCGGTGGAAGAGCCTGTGGCTTCCTTGCCTGATCCTCTCCATTAAACTGGGTCGCGTTCTACCATGAGCTTCTGCTGTCTCGTTCGTGATGCCAGCTACCTGAGTGCTGCGGCGCCTCTCAGAGTCCAACCCGAGCGAAGCACTGAGTCTTTTTGCTGCAGCCAGAGTCGTTGTCAATCTGGATCTATCGGTACCTCCACAGTCTGACTTGGAATAGAAGGGGTTCTCAGCAAACAGGGAGCGGTCTGTATTACCTGGCCTCAGGGGTAGGTCCTGAGAACCCGAGGAACTAGCTGATCCATTGCCACAGTGCGCATCAACACCACGGCGGTACAAAGTGGACGAAGTATGCTTATTCAAGTCTTCAATGTCAGTAGGTGGGCTTTGCCAGTCGCTGGTGCAGTGACGAGACAAAAGTTTTGGGAATGACGTGATGACTGTGCCATCACTTATCCGCTGATGCTTCTCGAAACTCTTGTTGCACATAATGTCTGCTAGGATCTCGGCTGTGCTCCTTGAAGTGGTATAATGTCGCAAGACAAAGTCGCTGTTGGCCGTTGAAGGATGACTCTGTCGACGATCGTCCAAGGACGGAGGCAAGCGGCCGTGAGTCGGGGAAAAACAGTCCGATGCGGCTCGGCCATGGCTTCCTGAGCCTTCATCGTAATTTGGGGGATAGTTCTGGGCCCAGGTAATCTCGGCAACACTCTGACGCGAAACTACTGTGGCTGTTGTGTCTGAATCCGCCCCTCGAGTCTTGGTGTGGACCTTCATGTCTGTCGAGTTGATGCTCGTGTAGGCTGTCTTGGGCAGACTAATGGTGGTGGCAGGGTCTGCTAATGTGCCTGACTGAGGTACGAAGGCGTTTGAGGACTCGTCAAGGGTTGGTAGAGACCGACTGCTAGCTGAACCTTTGGTACTTTTCCTTTCGACCTCAACCATTGACTTTCTCTTTCCACCTTCTTCCACCACGATCCTCACAATGTCGCGGATATCCTCGTCGCCCACCAGATATAGCCCGTTGGCTGCTGGAATATGCTTCCCTTTGCCATTGATAAAGTGGAGGTGCTCCCTCAAGTGTCGAATCATTTGAAGCCTATCGCTTACTTTCCTGACAATCTCCTGACTGACCTCGGGACTGATACTCATCATGTCGCTGGAGCTCCGCTCAGCTCTATGGGAACCGCGTGGTTTGTTGTGCAGACTAAACGCAGATCTGTCTTCCGCATCTTGAGATCCACGGTAAGTTGAACTAATAGATCGTGTATCAAAGACGCCGTGGACTTTGCATTCGGACTCGCGGGATGCTTCGGGCGCTCCAAAGGTGCTAAAGGACTCGGTATCAAAATCTCTCAGCCTAGGGGTGTCGCTGCCTGTAGTTGCAGCCTTGGATGCCTCGTCTTGCAGTCGGTTCGGTATGACACCCAAGTTGTAGAGCTTTGCTTCGGGGATTGATCTGAGATGGCTTTTTGTGAGAGCATACGGAGGGCGGCTAGGGCTCTCGTGAGCTGTAGAGTTGACATCTGGGGCTCCCTTGTCTGGCTTTGGTTGCTGGGGAAGACCATCATCTTCATCGTCTAAACTGGCACTAGGCCTATGAACAACCGCAGTAACCGTGGGTGTTTCGTCCTTGGCTTCATCCGTAGCACCCTCGTCTGATTGCGCATCTTCTGGATTAGGCTTGAGAGGAGGAGAGTCACCCGCCGCCGTAGGGTCTTCCGAAACTTCCAACGTTAAACCCTCCACCGCTTGAACTTTCGGAGATTTGGGGGGCGCTTCTGCGTTGGCCTTCTAGACCATGGTATTTCCACTTCCATCGCTCATGAGACCAGAATAGAGTGCTTCTTTGGGGGCGGGTTCGACTTTCACCTCGTTGGGGCCCGGCTTGGTCTTCTTGGTAGTGGCTAGCGAGGCCCCATGGCCGGCATCGAGGTTTTCAGGGTAAAGAATGATCTCGGTCTGAGGGGGAGGCGCAAAGATGTGGGGGAACTTGGGAAGACAACGGGTCGCATCGTCGTCGTTGGCGTCCATGTTGTCGAGACTAGTATTCTGATGTGATGTAATGCAATGCTTGTAGGTATTCTCGGCGAATGCTGGTGTCTAGGTGAAGAAGGGGGAATTACGTCGACATGATTATGAGCTAGGTCGGACAAAAAGAGAGAGAACGTGCAGTTGAACACGATGGGAGAAGTGGATGAAGGAGGAAGAAGTCAATTGTTGATGTTTGGGCTGGGCGGATACTTAGGCAGGCACCTAGGCAGTCTTTCCTTCCCTCCCCATACCGAGACGAACTGCTCGGGAAGGAGCTTGTCCTACCAAGGCTGCCCATATTTGGGGGTGTTTTATTTGGATGGGATCTGTCGGCTTCGCCTTAAGACACTCGTAATGAGCTTGATTTTGTCATGACATACATCAGTATATACCCCCTCTAGCCTAGAAACCACCTGCTATCCATGTTGATGTGCCAGGGCATTTGTCTGCGGCAAGACCCTAAAAACCAGAAAGCTTCTATGCCAAAAGCCCACCCATTGCTTCATCTTTGGGATCGTTCAAGCTGTTCTTGCTGGGACCTTCAACCCTGCGCCCAGCCCTAAGGTAGGACACCCACATCTCTCAGTATGCGAAGAACCAATCATGGTCATTCGCCTCTTCACCCCCTAGGATCCTCCCACGATCCACCTCCTACGGGAGTGGTGATCCCTTCCCAGGGGTCCAGCTCGACCCGCCCCCAAACGCTGATCCGGGTGTCTGGACCGGAATCCCAATGTTCCTCACTGGAGTCACCGGCTCTGTAGTGTCGGCAGGCAGAGGCGGCGGCGTATCCGACCTCGGTACGTGCGAGTCATCCTTGCGGGGCGGCTTGAAGTTCACGTCTCGACCCGCACGGTAGATATCTTGTAGCATCGTCTCGAGGATCCCGGCATCCTGGAACTCGAGATATTTCTTATACAACTTGAGGGCCGTCCGAGAATCTTCGATCGAGTCGTGCGTCTCCATTTGAATGTCTTCTTTCAAAAGGTACCACGCCAGGAACGCCAATGATAGCTTTCTCAGGCGAGACTTGAGGAAGAACAGATCAATGGTGTCGATAATCTGCGATTTGGGGATGTGGATGTTGATGACTCGAAAATCCTGCTTCAGACCGTGACCCAGGAATTTGCATCCAAGATTGAGAAGAATCCACATCTTCTTGTATGCCATCTTCAGGGGCAAAAGGCTGTGCTTTGAAACTCGAGGATCCAGATCCTGTTCGGTAATACCAGAGTATGATGTGAGATAGTCGACTATTGGTTCCCTGATGGCGATATAATCGTCGATGAATGGTGTGCCCTCATCTTCGCCCTGTCCGCGCACAACTGATGCTCGGGCGAGAGCATAGACAATAGGGCGGATGGTCTCTCTCTCACCATCCGAGTTCATTTCGATTTCTGGTTGCCGCACTGCAACAAACTCGGTGTCGAGAGCAATGATAGTCTCGGGTCCAGGTGCTTCAGTTTCGGCGTTGAGAACCTGATACGTCTTTGACTCTGGATCCGTAGTAGGGCTTTTGTGCGTTAGTATCATGGCTTGAAAACGAGCAAGGGAGACGCACCTAAAGTCTTGATATAGTATCGATGTGTCAATGTTCTTCTTCCACGACATGTCGATCTTGTTGTTGGCGTCCTTCACTTGGTATGCAATCACTGAGGGGACCTTCCAGGACGTGTTGAAAGTGAGGGCTTCTTCCGTGCTGACGGACCTCACCAGAAAGTCATTGAAGAGATGCCATTGACTCTCACCAGGTGCCTCGTGTTCCGCGTGTGCAACTGTATTCAGTCAATCATGAGACTTGATGCAGCTTAGGGGGCTTACCGTTGACCATCGAGACCAAGTGAGACTTTTGCGTCTGGCCGCTTTCGATGTTGATGGCCATGCCAATCAACGAATACACCGTGATATTGTGCATGCCTCGTTGTAGATGGAGCTTCAAGTCCTCCCCTTCATAGCAAAAGAATTGGCCATGTTCAACAATGATTCCAATCTCCTCGGGAAGCCAGCCAGGAGTCGACCACAACAACCGTTGGTCTGAGTTGGTGATGGCCGTGTTGAGCATGAGCACGGCTGGTACGCTGTGGATGCTCTTTCTGGTCGCTATCGTCTGGTATCGTTGACACCGACTGCACCATCCTTTCGAGGTTGTCTCCCTCTCGACGCTATTCTTGAGCACCTGAGAAAACGTGGTTCGCGGCATCTTTGTGTTCCGGTTTCCAGCTTTCTGATTCAATGTCAGTTCGCATCGCTCACCGTCGCCCGCAGCACTCACGTTTGACGGGTAGAGCAGATCGTTGACATAGGTCGACCCAGGACGCGTGTACTCGCTTCTGCAGTTTATACACCTGATCGAACTGGTCGCCGATGTAGCCAGTACTTGGTCCATGGCCGAAGATGCTGGGTTAATAGACTTGTGGTCGTGAACAATCTTATCCAAGAAGAACCGAGTTAGGCCTTGCAACATGACGTTCAGAGATGAGCCATGAGGGTCCTCCTCAAGAAGCCCAAGCGGACCGGCTAGACAGGTCAGTGATCGACTTTATTCATGTGCATGAGAAAACGTACCTTGTGGGTGACTGCTGAGCGTCTTGAGCAAGTTTGTTGCTTGGCAGATTGATCCTTCGGCTTTTTGAAGCATATCAAAGAGAAAGCCGAGTTCGCACAAAAGACAAATCTCGCTAACGCATGCGCTGGCAGCGTGCTGCAGGGCGAGATTTCGGATGACGGGGGTAAAGTGCATAATCTGAAGAAGGGAATTGGCGTATGAGTTTGAAATGTGAATCTCGAGTCCAGAATGTCGGGTTTTATTATAGAATCTGTGTCCGGTAAGCCAAACTCATGAGTAGCCGTCACCTGAGGGGGAACCAACCCAAAATCAAAGTCATCGACACCAAACTTGCTGTATTTGATCTCGACATTGCGATACATGACCGGCACCTCCGACTTCTTGCTCTCAATCTCCAATTCGGTAAATGGGCTGGCGAGCTCGTCCACTTTGTCGTCCGAGCTCGCAGGGTGCGATGTAGCGAGCTCGCGGGCCTTCTCACTGAGGAACTTGGGAGCCTTGAGTCCGGAGCTGCCGGCCTTGTTGACGTTACGAGTATCCTCGGCCTGGTTTCTTCGAAGCCCTCGGGTGTTGCGGCCGTACAATCCAAATTCAGTCGCCTTGAGTCCGGAGAGAAATTGGGCGTCAAACTTGACGGGAGGCGCACCCACATCACAAGGGATGTCTGGCCAAGCAGATGCAAGGGCGTCTCGGTAATATGGTAATCCGATAGTGTTAAATGGCCTACTTCAGTCAGCACGAGAGCAATTTCATGTGGGCTGGGATAACCTGCGTCTCTGATGTCCATTCGATACTGGGGACAGGCTCCTCAGGTGTTGCAAAATCAATAGGAGTAGGTAAATCGACGAAATGAAGCTTGGTAGGTGACCCCCAAAGGTGAACATAGCATTCGACATCGGTCAACGCCATCGACTCGCCAGAGGGTGCGATCTCAAACATGCTAAGATATGAGAGCACATTGGCCTGGCGAACGTTGCTCGTGTTAGGATTCATCAAGTCCACCACATGGATCTGTCCGCCCTGAGAGACGACTATGCTTGTTGTCAGCATCCTAGGATGCATGCGCACATATGCAGCGCCGGCGGGGAAGGGAATAGGAGGCATTGAGGTCATCTTTTTGATGTCAAAGACGTTGAGGAAGGGGTCGAGCATCAGGTTCTGTCCTTGGCGTAGGGAATATCCGCAGGTGACGACAAAGTCATGCTGGGCGTCCATGTCGTTAATTAAGGCCGAGTGGGCACTCCAAGTCTTGACAACTGCGAATGTGACGGGATCGAGAAGGTTGACGGAGCCATTGTTTGTCGCGGCGCAAATGTAGCGGCCCCGTCTCATGATCGTATATTGGTGTTCGGTGGGCACCTGCAAACCATGTTAGACCAGCGCATTGAATCGCAATAGATCACGACTGACTTGTTTGACGACATCACCCTTAATGAGGTCAATAACAAGCATTGTATCTTGCAACCCGGCGACAATGATTTCCGCGGTCCCCTTTGACGTAAAACTCATACATCGTAAATCATCCACATCATCACGTCTGCTCGTCGTTAGAGGGCCTCGCCTTTCGGGATCTCGGGGTTCCCTACCTGATATGCCACATTGGCGGCCCCCTCCTCAGCGCCATGTGCACATCCTTGGCTCCCAGAGCCACGACACCTTTCTCGTTGACTAGTATTTGGCGAACAGGGCCATCGGAGGATGCGTGCGCTTTGAAGGAGGTATATCGCTGAAGCTCTGTGCCATAGAATGAAGTAACCCGGCCCTAGAATTGTGTGTAAGCGCCGTCCTGGGGACACGATAGTTTCGATTGGCCCAACATACATAGTCGTTGCCAGTCCAGAGAAGCTCTTGCGACGTATCAAATGTCATAGTCGTAACAGGAGTGGGAAGCGCGTGCACGCCCGGAGGCGGAAACTGGATCCGGGCGACCTAGGAAGAGCCAGATCGTCAGCATGGTTATTGGCAATGTATACACTCTTGCGACCTCCAAAACCAGTGCAAAAGGACGACTTGTCTCTGCAATCCGAGGC
Source organism: Fusarium piperis (assembly GCA_027886205.1). Classification (NCBI taxonomy): domain Eukaryota; kingdom Fungi; phylum Ascomycota; class Sordariomycetes; order Hypocreales; family Nectriaceae; genus Fusarium; species Fusarium piperis. The sequence goes on along the minus strand of RZGM01000004.1, from coordinate 333,336 downwards.
CAGGCGCATCACCATTGGGCAGACATACCTCATCCCAATCACCGTCCATTGTGGCAGAATATCCACATTCTCCAAAAGCGCATAGCTTTAAGAAAGTGTGTCGAGTGAATTACCAGGCTTGTTAGGAACTAGATGACAGCTTGGGCCCGAAATAGAGAGAATGGGCGGTTGATCGGGCGCAATATCGATGTTTATGAAGAATAGAAGTGGGATGCTGAGCTTAGAGGCGGTTCAAGGTGAGTTTGGGTCCTGCCGATGTTATTCCGGCGGGCAGTCATTAACGCTCCTACCTAGATGATTGGCAGGGCAACAGTGAGGAGACAATGCACGGCTAAAGTAAAATTCAATCGAATTCTAATACGCGAGAGTGAAAAGAATTGCATTCAAGTCTCAGAGTATTCTCGGCCTAAGTTGTGTTTGCGCGTCTGGAAAATGTTGTTGGGACAAGCCACTGTAGGAGGTACCTAGTTACATGGGGAGGTACTTTGATGGCGGGGTGAAATTCACGTTTTGTGGGGCCAAGGGCGGGACGACTCGACTGGAGCACCGGACCCTGTATTTATGAACTCGACATGGAAATGCTCATGATAGTGTTTCTTCCCCCGTGGTGCGCATCATTGAATCGGTTGTTTGTATTTTCTAGCATCGAAACGCCAGCTTTCATCTGCTAGACGAGGGAGAGCTGACCCCTATCATCCCAGTCCGACATGCTCCGTAAACGACTTGCCAACATGCTTGCTTTTCACATCTTGCACATCTACGAATACAGCACACATTGTCTTATTCCCGACGCGACCCAGACCTGGTTCTCGCATTCCATACGTGTTTGGCTCTCGTACATGCGCCAAGCACCAACGCACGATCTGACAAGATGCGAAGTGGCAATCTCAGCTCTTGGCCCCAAGCCTCGCTCGATCCTTGACGCGGTTGGAACTTTTCTTCTTTCCTTCTATTCTTCGTTTCTATGTATGTCTTCAGCATGACGCTGTTCTGTGCCAATCAATGCAAGCCGCTAACAATGAAAAACATGCCCAAAACCCAAAATCAAGCGCCCACGTGTTCCCAAACGCCTCATCTATCATTAGTAGTTCCACATGATTTTATTCCTTCAGCCAAACTCTTCTCGGGATGGTGTTGGCCGAGCTGATGGTGTAGTTCCCCTACGGCGTTTGCCACGCCCAAGGGGAAGTGCCACGAGGTCCATGACACGCATGGCTCATGATTAAATATTGCAAAATAAAACAACGAAATCTCGCCATTTCATCAAACGCACAGGAGCCCACCTGCAGGATCGCATCGATGCTCCTCTCGTTGATGAAGTCGTGTTTCATCAACCCATATTCGACAGGGGCCCGCATGTAGCCCGCGGAAATAAAAACAAAGGGGGGGGGGGGGAAGCCGCACGCCCGAGAGCTGAGCTGAGCTGAGGGAGGCTTTGATCGTCGCTCGTGTTGATTCAAGGCGGACGCCATCGCACGTGTCGCCCCGGCCTCAAATCGATAAGCATTGATGGTCGTTGACTCGCGAGTCGATGAGGTCGAGTCCAGGCCAACCAAGCATTCCGTCAGCTCGTTTGTGCCCCGTCTTTTCTGCCCTCTTTATCGCGGATCCGATGTGCACAGTAGCCTGGGTGTTGGCGCTAGTTTAGGTCGACCTGTCCGTCAGCCGAATTGAGCCAAGTCTCTTGACGGATATTGGTGGAGATGCTCGTTGTCGAATTAGAGTTCCTCCTTCGCATGCGACACAGCGTCGCCAAAAATATTGGAGGACGGCGCAGAGAAAGGAGGCGAGGCCGGGGTCGCAGCACAGGCGCCGTTCCATCCGAGTAAGCCGTTCGATGTCGCTTCTCATGAGACCTGGTAAATAGTAAAATTGACTGGGAATGCATTGTTACTGAAGCCGGGCAGTTTGCAGACTGGCTCTCCAGTCGGTTCGAGCTGTACCTGCCATCGCGTCTTTGTCATGGCACCAACTTCATCCCAAAGCTGTTGAAAGCTGGCTTGGTCGTGCAGATAGGCAGATCGATTGCTGGTGGAGGAGGGACCGGGATGGTTCGTCCCGACTTGGCGGCCGTATATCATCGCGTTTCTCGTCCCAGGTTTGAGAAATTCAACCAACCGCTTCCCAATATACAGTTGTTGAACCCAGTTAAAGAGGTGAAAGAAGCTGCCGGCGTGGACGAGGGTGATCTTGCCGCGCAAGGTGTCCAGCTCCTTGTCCTCGGGATCCAACATGTCGCCTGCAACAAACGTCGCACCGAGGAGGTCTCGATCCTGAAAGAGGTCGTAGCCGATGTCGATAAACTTGGATTGCAGGTCTGTGCCAATTAATTGTGCGCCATCCACGCCATCAGCGCGGAACTGCCGGATGACCTGTCCAACTCCGCATCCCAGGTCGAGTAGGACATCTCTTGAGCCGGCGACATTGAGGCGGAATAGGACCTGCTGGTAGCGGGGGTCCTTGGGGTCGGGGATGTAGAGAAACTTCCATCGTCCAACAAAAGGGTAGCGGGATATGCACCAAGCCTTTTCGCGCTGATCATTGAAGTTTGCTGTTAGTAGCTAAAGATTGGGGTGCTCGAGCCAGGGCAGCACTTACAACACGGCGGATGTGATCGTCGAGGTCATTATAAGGAATCTTGCTGTATACCTCAAGAATATGTCGAGCTGGACCGATATCTTTAGGAGGGTCCTCTAGATAGGTCCAGTCTCGCATCTTCATCACATCCATGCTTAATAACATTGTGTGATTGAAGAATGGTTTGTTGGTTGGATGTCCAGTGTTGAGAGAGGAAGGTGTATTGCAAGATGGAGGGAGGGCTATTTTGTCGGGGTCATTGAGACCTGAAAACAGCCGTCTGAGCTATTGAGAGATGACGACAGCTCGCGAGGATGGCCATCGGACAAGGCGATGAGGTAGTCTCGAGGCAAGGGGTGTTTAAGAAGGGAGAGGAAAAAGACGCGGAGAAAGTGTGAGGGAAACGGAACTGTAACCCTGAGACAGGAAAGTGGAGGCTAACACGGGAGTTAAGAGCAAAACGCTCCCCAATCCTCTTTACGTTGTAGTCTCCATGCCGTCAAAATCGACTAACAGCCCTGCTCACCAGGCAAGGGACAAGGGTAGGGTGCCGGCGGGTAGAAGGAATGGAAGCAGGAGGGAGTTGACCAAGCAGGGCGCACATGGAGGACACTGCTGGGAATGGCCCCAGTGAGGCCAGTCTGGGCTAGGACGGGAAGATTAACTGTCGGCGGATGGGGACGACGATGAGGTGACGGGCGGCGGAGTGATTTGCAAGGCCCGCTCCTTGGATGGATGGATCCATGACATTCACCCGCGCGCGAGATGTCCATGGGCACGAGCATGGGCATGATAGAGGCCATCCCTTTTGGCTTCTGGAAGGGCGACGTGGCTGACCAAGCAGCAGACAATGACAAGGGTGCTGCCACGGCTGCAGCATTCAGGGCGCCCGCCCGCTGCAACCACAGGACGCTACAGCGCCCGTCAGCCAGTAGGAGCTCCCGGGGTCATGCTCGCCTCTGTAGTGACCTGCTGAAGCGTCCATGTTTCAGCGCGCGCCTGTTCTCTCCCGCCTCTCTCGGACGAACCCTTCTTCCCCATCCATCCAGCCTCTTTTCTCAGCGGCCCTCACCTTGACCAGCCGGGGCAGTTTCCGATCACCAATAAGTTGGGCGAGTCAACGCCTCCAAGACGCGGCACCGCAGGGTCTCAGAGCCTCATCATGTCCGCAGCTGCCGGTGGATCCCCCGGCCGTGTCTTACTCCGGGATGGAAAGAGACAACATCATCACCAGGAGAACAAAAGCAAACTCTTTGGTCACATCAGGACCGCCCAACACGCCATTTATGCTTTTGCCCGGCCGGTACCGTCAACCATCAACTGTCAGGAGACCTGTCTGGTTGGCTCTGCCCTCTGGTCGTCATCACTCGAGGTCACTGAACAGAAGCAAACATGAGCTCTTTGCGAGGCGAGTCCTTGATTGTGAACTCGTTTATTCAAGCTCTTCAGTGGGGGTCCATCTGCAGAGGCAAGGCAAGGTAGGCTATTGCCCGCTAGCCTCTTCGGAACCGACACCGAGAACTTGTGCATGCCAGGGGTCCCTCACCACCAACGTCGTGCCGTCGGTACTGGGTCGCTTCATATCGACGTTGCCGGTAGGACCGAAACCACCGATCCATCTCTCAGCCTTTTTAGCCTATTTGAGATGCCATGGCTGCTGACCTTTGTTATCTCGTTTCCTCGTTTCCTCGTTTCCTCGTTGGGAAGAGGTCTTGATATCTCGTTGCGGCCCCTGTTTCGGACCCGACTCTGCTAAGGTCAATCCAGCGTTGCACTTTTGTCATCAATCACTTAGTCGGCTGCAAACAAATCCCGAGATGGCATAGGACGCGTATGTAGGATTTAGAGCGGCTCGAGCGGGTAAAGCCAGGAGGCCCTGACGGATGCGACCCCATGGCCCATGAGAGCGAAAGGTTATCCGGGGAGTTTGGAGATTCCTCCGGCTTTTGTAAATTGCTGGAAACGGCATTGGCTACCTATCTAGCTTGGTGCAGGAATAAGGTTGCAAGGTTGCTTTGCTTTGTGCATGTCCATCCTGTCCAAGGGGTTAATGCTCAAGACAAGCGAGCCCCTGAACGAACATTCAAGAGGTAAACTTAAATGTCATTGCCTGGTGTCAAGTGTTACTCAAGCCTTTCTGGGATCTCATTCTAGAACGTGCTAGGAGCCATCACAAGACGGTTGGTCATTGCGAGGAGTCGGATCATAATTACCTAAGAGTCGGTGGACCAAAAGCCCAAGCTTTGTTCCTTCAGCACGACGTTGCCGAGAGGGAAACAGTTTGTGTGGAGCATTGCAGTGAGATGTTTTAAATACCCGATCAAGCAGTTGATCTAGGTGAGTCCTTGAGATATTTCACTGCTTTGCTTGAAGATGGTGCTTGTAGATGTGAAATGACCGTCCATCCATTTATTGGCAGTCAATGTCAATGGATACCTACCTAGGCAGGTCCAGAGTAGTGGTTGGCGAGAGAGCCCACTGTGTCGAGAATGCAGAGGATCAATTGACCAAACACCAGCCATATTGAGGAACAAAAAAAAACTTGCATACCAACACCAAGAGAGTGATTTTCGTTTTCTATAGCAACCGAGCACTCAATCCTTTGGCATGAGTTCAACATCAAGATAGCCACTTCCAAGCACCAGGCAACTCCCGCCCTTTTCGTGTCAGGCAAGATGACTAAGCATACCACATCACGCTCAGCCACTCCGCCCACTCCTCGCTCGCTGCCTGCCGAGCATTCCCCGCCGCCTCCGAAAAATTCTTCCTTCTCCGTGATCTCGTCAAAACACCCACACAGCCCGCCGTCGCTCCCAAGTCATCGGGGCCGAGTTCTTCCTCTTCCGTCGAGGCGTTGCCGTCGCATCGCATTTATCCTGCTCCGATCCCAAAAAGAGAGAGTCGTGTAAGTCGCCATGACCGAGATGTAGCCTTTGCATGTCCACAGCACGAATGAATGAGCACATTGCCGTCGTCGTCGCGTCCACGTTGCACTCTTGCCTACCGTGCTTTCCCTCGTTCACTTCACCATCACGCATATTTCGTCATCATCGCGTTGAGCCACTGCTAACAATGGCTTCATCCAGTGACATCGTTGCGCGTCGCGAAGTGTATAGTTGGGCCGCGGTCATATCGCGTCTCGCCTGTCGTGACGACCATCAGCCTCGACTGCGCATCTATTGTGCACCAAGTGACCGTCTTCTCTCCTGTGAATAGCGCGTTTGTCCGATTCTGTCAACTGCATCTTTACCTTAAGAAGTCCACAACCATGAGCACGAGTCGAGACACCGAGGCGGAGGACGGCAACATAACATATCCTTCGCCTGGAGCTGAGGCCATGGAGGCTGGCCCCTTCTACAATACCGGAGGTCGAGAGGGCGCACAGGATCACCAAGAACACCATGAGCACCATGAGGCCCATCATGAGCAGCATCATGAGCAGCCAGAGCATCATGTCCCTGACCAGGTGCAGCATGTGCCGGTCCCCGAGCATGATCAGGGCGAACTGCCTCCGCCAGAGCCCGAGACCCCTCAGCAGCACATCACTCGTCCCGCCAATCTCGAAGAGCTACAGCTGGCCGCCCAGCTGGGCCAGGGCCTGGCTGGGGCCTCCATGATGCCTACCACAGACCCCAACATGAATGTTGAAGACCCCAACCTACGGAGCATCATGCCTCATCCAGAGCCCGACCAACAACAAACTCCGTCTTATGTGCAAGACACTCCCACTACCGACCCGATGGTGCCACATGCCATGCCCGTCCCGGTTGGCCAGCCCATGCAACCCCAGTATCCCATCGACAACAGTATCCCACCTCGAAAGCGGTCCAAGGTGTCAAGAGCATGTGATGAGTGCCGTCGCAAGAAGATTAAGTGTGACGCTCAGTCAGATACTGGAGAGGCCCCCTGCTCTAGCTGTGCCCGATCTTCTATTAGATGCTTGTTCAGCCGTGTGCCTCAGAAACGAGGTCCAAGTAAAGGGTACATGTTACCGCACACTCTACTCATGTGTTTAACTGACAACGCCCCAGGTATATCAAGGAACTGGCCGATCGCATTCACAGCATCGAGAACAAGCTCGAGTCAGAAGGTGCCCTGAGCCAAGATGATATTGATAGGCTCTTCGTCTCAGACAGGCCACGGCAGAGTCAAGGAGAAGATTCCAACCGTAAGCGGCCTTTCTCGAGTATCTCGACAAACGACTTTGCCACGCCTTCACGCCAAACACCATGGGGTTCGGAGCACCGGATCCAACCATCCCCAGGGGCATCAGAGGGATACGCTCCTTACAGCACGAGCTCGTTGGCTCCTCAGCCTACCGCCATCAAGACGGATGAAACGCCATCCAAGCCCCCCATGGCTCCCATGGATATCACCATGTCTGACATGGGCGAGGTGTCCGATGTCGATGATGGCATGCTGCACAGGTAAGCAAACTTGTGACTGACTAGGATCCACAACTAACAGCCTCGTAGCTACCTGTCAAGCGTCCAGCCAGTTTATCCGATTCTGCCAAGCAACAAGAGCCGGATGCAAGCTCTCCTCGCGCAATGTCCGTCATCTGTTCAGACGGCATTTGTAAACGCTCTACCCGCTGTGACATCTTCTGGCGGTGATACAAAATTGGCGAGTGCCCTTCTCAACGAGTGGGAGAGCAATGAGGCGTCGCACACGCAGGCCACCAACATTGTGCATGCCCAAGCGCTATTGTTGCTTATCATTGATGCTGACTGGCGATCATCTCCAACTCTTCCATTTCTGCTGGCCCGAGCTGTTGCGCTGGCCAACTCGATGAAGCTCTGGAGGTATACCCCCATGGAGTCAGCTTCAGAACCAGACTCTGATGATCAGCTGTGTGTGCGGATATGGTGGTCCCTGATCCTCATGGATCGCTGGTATGCGGCAGGCACAGGAAAGCCGGCACAAATACCAGACAGTAGCGTTGTGGCGCCTCCTGGCCTCGAGAACATGCTCGGAGAAGTGTGCTTCTACCTCGTCCGTAAGTGATGATTACTGTTGTCTGAATGCGTGTCTTGGAGTGCTAACAATTTCCATCAGGACTGTCGAAACTGCTCAACCGTGTATCACATGTTGTATCAACACTTCAACCTGGAGCATCAACCACGGAGGAGCCGATGGCGGCGATTCTGGTGGACTACATCGAGAACTACAGGGAAGACTTGCCGGCTCATATTGAGCCTGCGTCGCACCCCATGGTTCACCTCGCGTACTGGCACTGCAAGCTCCTTGTGACTCTTTTGAGGCCCGGAGCGACGCCGGCAGAGACGATGTGGCCGACCAAGGAGCTGGTCAACCTGCTCTTCGCAAACGGGCACCTGCGCAGCCCCCTCGTCAACCACTTTGCTTCACTGGTCTCCATGTCGCTAACGAAGCTGTGTAAGATTGACAGCTCGCGCGAGGAAGCGACACAATTGATCAAGGACATTGCGGAGAAGCCCCCCGGGATATGGGACGGCGTCCGTGATAAGCTCTCGGAGCAGACGCGGCCAACATCCTCGGTGGAGGCAACGGCGAGTCAGGGCCTTCAACACCTGGCGGATCTCGCGACGGCACACGAAGGTATCGCGCCGGGAGGCGACGACATCGCCTTTGGCCCGTCGCTGGCATCGGGGTATCTGGATGTTGCATAGGAGAATATCACGATACGGAAGAACGGGAGTGGGAAGCGCTGTACGAGTAACATGCCCCTATATGAGATTTATTGCTACAACAAGGGGATTGTTCATGGATGATGGTCTGTATATGAGTCGATGGCAGTAATAGGTATCGCAACATGGATATTGAATCCTTTACTGAGCGGAAGCAGAAATGGGCCCCGAGGGATGGGATGGGATCTAGACTAGATACAGTCAGGACTGGACTCTCTCAACGTCTTGAATTGAGTTTTGGCCGGCATCAAGTTGGATGCGAGGTCGTCACAACTCTAATCCCATTCAATTACACACGCACGCCTTTGAGTGTATCGAGTAAAAGGAAAAAGAGGGAAAAGTTTATCCTCGCCCCTCCTCAAGTCCCTGATCATACAGTGCGGTGCCTGATCTGCAGAATAAAAGAAGCTCTGCTAGAGAAACGTTCCCCGATACCGCAAGCCTGTGATTGGACGAGGCCAAGGACGGCGGACAGTTGCTCGGTTTCAAAGCATGACTCTGGGAGGATGGCTCTAACATGACAAGGCAGACTAGCCTAGCTAGCATTGGGGCAATTAGTATTAGATGTGAATCTGTCGGGCGGCCAGTTTAGTTGGGGAGACGCCGTTGGTTTGGCCTCCCCCATCGAATTTGGGCTCGCAAATCTCTTCTTTGCATGTCTCCATCTCGATTCGAACACATGGAAGAGATTCTTAAACTGGGGCATCAGGAACAAGATGTGACTGACTGACTGGCTTGTACACCCCCCTCCAACCAACTGCAGGTGATATGAAAAGAAGAAGAAAAAAGGATCTGGTCCAGACCCAGGTTCAAAGTCGGCTGTACCTGGCCGGCCCGGCCCCAGTCAACTGACCTGACCTGACCTGTCTTGTCCGCCCCGGGCCTCTGTTTCGAGTCGCCGGGGTACGGGGATCGTCGTGAGAGAAGAGATGCTGTGTAGCTCCGTCTGCGTCGCATCATGCCCGAGGTCTTGAGGCGGCAAAACGAGAGACATGGATCGGCCTCTCTGTTGATAGTTGGATTAGATGAAACTGTTAGCTGTAAGCTTTATCATCAAGGGCACCTCATCATCTCCACCTGCTCCGTACAGTACAGGACGGGTCCAGATGACCCTCGACTCCCGAAGCAAAAAAGAGGATCTTATCCACATGCTGGGCTTTCTTGGACAAATATTATCCAATGCTACACGAGCTGGCTCAGCCTTAGATGACCATGTTTAGCCGCCGCACCGCTTATTCGTCTTCTCTCGTCTCGATGAAGGCGCATAGTCAACCCCCCAGGTGTACGTACGCACGTACGCACGCACGTCTCAAATCCTCTCCACGGATTTGAGCGGCAAACATTTCGAGACGGTGCCCTGTGGGGCAGCCAGTAGCTGAGCTGGGCCTCACTGTTAGGCCTGCAGCCCCCAATGTCCATCCGTCCTCGTCCAAATCTTCGTGACAATGGCCGGGTTCTGATATGACAATGAGCCAGTAATCACAGCGGGCCCTGTACGTAACCAACGACACATCAAACTCCCCCAAGATGGCACCGTCTTGGCATCCGCTGAGCTATTCTGAGGTGCACGTCCTCGTCTCCCCATGATTCCAGGGATTCCAGACCGGGGTCGAGCAGGGGGTAAGAATATGGGGGGAGGGGGGAAGATGGGGGAACAGTGGTCAGGGCAGGGTAGGGCAGCGTGAGTGTGGCGGCGCACTGGGCCGTCTCTGACCTGATGGGACACCCCCAGAGAAATGAGAAAACCGCTGGCTGCTTCCGTCCCCCCCCTAGACCACGATGCGTTGCGCCAGAACCCGGAACACAGGGCGTCTGTTGGAGAAGCACCCTTCCCTTCCTTTCACTTAGGAACCCCAAAAACGAGGGGAACTTGTCGGTTATCCCATCGGGATTTCGGTCCATCCGAGCAGTGATCTCCGGGCGTCCGGCGACGGACTGTAGGAGGGGAGGCCGTACAAAATGTCTGATACCAAGTAATACCAGCACCATGGCGCCCAGGCCCGAGGCAAGCTCGTCGAATGAGGAAGGTTAGAATGTAATTGATCCTTGTCAATATCATCACCAATTGCGCATGCGCGTGCGTCGACGGGAACGGGACAGTCTGTGGTGGTGTTGGCTCATGGACCTTGACTCGGCTGGTCTTGGTCCTCAGTCATATGTCTATTGTGTAAAACGTCCTCTCCTCACCGAGTACTGTTTTTCGTAGCCGGCAGAGTGTCAGAATGCAGAGTGTAGGCAAAGTAAATAGAGTAAACAAGAACGACGAGCAACAGAATAATGTCGGTGCAGGAAGAGTAAAGAAAAGAAAAAAACACCTGACAATCAAGTCTATCTCGACCCATATGTGCAGTTCATCTCATCCCCCTCAATCTTGTATGTGTCTGATCTGGTCTCGATCTTCCCCACGCACATGGATTCGCATGCATATCAACCAAAACGGGCGTCGTAGCTCTGGACGTCGTGTCATGTCATGACCATAGTCCATTGCCATTGTCCGTCCATCTTTGTCCTTGTCGTCGCTTCAGCACTCGACTTTGCGTATCCCCCCCGCCTTGGTCTCGCATTCTTTCGCAAACTCGACTCAGCACATCAATTCCGTTGCTCTTCCTTCTTTATCGGTCAACATGATATCGTGCGTCCTTGCTTTGTTTTCGTGCCCAATCCAAAACACCAATCACGCCTGTACCACCTGTCCCAACCGCCCCTAATGAAATAGATAGAAAGGAAATAAAACTTGTTGATTGTCATGACCAAAAATTGGTCTACCTCGTCGATGAAAACGTCGTCTGTCATCATCACCATCGTTGGAGCCCGAGAGGCATGTCGATGCGGACGAGACTTGACTCCCGCCGTGTGTGCGCCGACTTTCGAGTTTTCCATGGTGTTGAGCTTCTGTATCGCTCATGGTAAAAACGTATTGATTTTTGTTGGTATTCGCTCAATTCAAGAGGACATTCCCTCTCCTCATGACCTCCGATCGTGTGGTATTTTCAACGCCTTCCGTTGCGTTGCCCAAATGATTTCAAAACTAAAAGCCGAAACGGGGTATTGGTATTGTAGTGTACGCCATAATATTCGAAATCCCCAAATGTCTTCACATGTCCCAGAAGCTGGGCATCGAAGAAGGGCCGAGGTTGTCCGGGCTTTCGTCCATGGTCGTGATGCTGCGCTCGTTGTAGTTGGGCATCCAGAACGCAGGGTCGTCCTCGACCATCGAGAGACCAGCGCCAGCCATTGGGCCGCTGTCGGCTCCCTTGTAGAAGCTGTCGTAGTCGATGCTGCTGAGGTCAGCTGAGCTGGCCATGACGCTGCCGCTCTGTCGCATGAAGCTGTTGCCACGACCGAATCCGTCGAGGCCGTCAAAATCGCCCTCACCTCCAGGCAAGAAGTCTTCCACTTCAGATACCTCGCCCGAAGTCGACGTGGTGTTGGCAAGGTGGGGCATTTGCTCTGAACCACTGCCAAAGTCGAAGAGGCCATTGAAACTCTGAGTTCCGGCCTGGCTGTAGCTTGAAGGGGTAAAGCTGTCACCCTTCATATCTGTGAGGTCGTAGTGGCTCCAGTCTACTGATGTTGCGCTCAGTCCTGCGCTGTACATGGGAGCATCCGCCTCCGAGTTAAACCCTGATCCGAAGAGATCAAACGTGCTGTTGGCCATATAGGGAGGATACTCGATGCCTGACAGATCCAGGGGAGGGAGATTGCCGTTGAGGGTTTGAAAACCCGTTGCACCGCTCATGAGCGGCGAAGCAGTTTCCGACTTGACTCGTCGCTGCTCTCGGGTCGAAGCGGCACGTGCACGGCTGCTAGGAGGTTCTCGTGTGCCCTTGAGCATGCTATCGGTGCCGAGGCTGCCGGTGCTATGGGCTGAGTTGACCCTGTTGAGCTGGTAGGGGCCACACTTCTGCGAGACTCGACTGCTCCGGTGGGCAGGTTTATGGTGACCGTTCTGGTCAAAGGTCAAGACACCATCTGAGTGAACAGTGTTCGCTCTTCTTCGTCGACCCGGGGGCTTGGGACGGCCAGAAGCACTCATTGTCAATGACTCTCGCTCCGAGTCAGACTCGGGGACGGTATCAAGAGCAGACTCCTTCTTGAGAGAGCAGCTGCAGCGGCCGCCATGGTTACAGCAGCATGTCTCTGCGAAAGGTTTAGAAAATTTCAAATCCATCATGTCTCCTCAGGTCTATGGTAATTGAGGAGACGAGAGTAAGCTCACCGGTGTGCCCTTCGACGGTTGGCTGCAAGTGGGCACACTTGCTGGTTTTCTCGCCGCAGTCGCATTTGACGTGAGCGGAACGCGACTTGCGCATGGCGCGACAGTGTGCACATTGGGATACTGGTCGACCCTTCTTATTTATATGCTGAAGAGGGCGGTCTATGGAGCAGAGGATGTCAGCAAATACTCGGACATCAATGAGGCCAGAGGACAGCAATGTGGCCGTGGGAGATGGGCCAGCCATGGAGGACTACGGTTCGAACCGGGAAACATGTCCAAGAAGGATCGATGACATACCAGAGTGTTGACAATTGCTTACACGATGGCCGCGAACGCAAGCCTCGCAAGCATATTTCTCTCCGTCGATTATCATGTTGGCGGGGGCTGTGACTGGGCAAGGCTGGGAGTCGGATCGGGAGCTGAGCGGCGGAGGAAGTTATCGAGGCACGAAATAGTTTCTGTCTGGAGGAAAGCGACTTCGTATATCCGGGGAGGATTCGACGTGTTGTATGAAACTAGTCGTCGAAATTGTTGGGGCACCGTGTTGTCTTGTTAACACCGACCTCGAAGGGTTGCTTGCTGTAAGTGTTTCGGCGACGCAGGTAGGGATGGGTTCCACGCTAAGTGCTGTGGGATATGGATGGGGAAAACGGGTCGAGAGAGCTTGGAACACCGGACAGTCATAAAAACATGTCGCGGCGGAGCTGGAGCAGGAGCTGGAAGAGGCTGAACGGGCAGACTGGGAGAAAGAGAAGAAGCAGAAGGCAATAAAACTTTTCGAGGACAAGTTGGATAAAGCCAATTGATGAGAGAGAGGAACGGGAGTGGAGATGCGCCGGCCGGTGGGTGGGGATTTTTCCCTTGGAGAGAGCAGAGCAGAGCCTTGGGGTCCTGCGAAGGCACGGTACCTAGCTTTGTGGCCGGGTTGGATCGCTGGCTAAACTGGGTGTGCGAGTGCAGGTGGGTGTGGAGGGGAGTGCGCCGTGGGAATGAGTGAGTGATGGATGGGCGGACGAGGTCGGCGGCAGGACCGGGGTTCTCTCAGTCTCGTGTGTGCAAGCGGGTTTGGCGCCTTCAGCTTGGGGGCCACCTAGGGTCGATGTCGTCGACAGCCAAGACCAAGTCGCCTTGATGGAGACGTTTGTGGGTGGAGATGTCGGCCCGGAGGGTCGGAGGGTCGGAGTGCTGGAGAGGCTTTCGTTTCGCGTCGTTCGTCGACCTGGTAGCTTGGTGACGTCGGCGGCCAGTTCCAACAAAAGAGCACACCGCACAACCAAGCGCGCACCCACAGGAACACGCCGTACTCTCACACGCAGAGGAGCGAGATGGGAGTGCGCGCAGAAGGCGGGAAGTCGAGAAAGCAGAAAAAAGAGAACCAAGTTCGAGCAGAGATGGAAGCGAGCCGGGCATGATGCTTTTTATGAACCTCGATGGAACAGGCGAGCCTGGCCCAGGTCCAATCTTCTCGACAACGGTATCACGCCCCGGGGCGGCAAGGTCACAGCGGCTGTGTCTGTGAATCGGTTTCTTGGCCCTTGGTCCCTTGCCCTGTCATGGTCCCTTGATCATCCCGTCAAATCGAATCAACTCCCGACCCAAGTCCCATCGCTCGTCATGCTTTGATTTCTTGCCTCCTCGCTGGTTGTGTTCGCCTGAGAATGCCTGCTTGCCTTGCCTGCCCGCGGCTGGCCTGCTCCTCTGCCCACAATCCCCCAGGCTCAGGACCCCGAGGCCCTTGCCCGGAATAGCAAGGCGAGGCGTGGAGGCGCGGACACGGGCACGATCGAGGATACTCGGCTGTACAGTGTGTGGGACGAATGGCGCAAGCTGCGAGTCGACCGGGCTGGGGCGCCGGGGTGGAAAGCGTGGGCTGGAACAGAGGACAAGGGTTCTGAAGTGACCATGACGAGCGTGTCAGAGCCCATCACCATGACAAGCTGTCCAGTGGTCCGTGGCCTGTGGCCCATCCATGGCCCGTGGGTGAAGAGTGGGATCAAACCCAAGTAAGGAATAGCGCCCTCTCACTTCTTTGCAAGGGTTCAGGTTGTGACACTGGAGAAGCATTTGGGCGGCCGGAGATGAATGATGTTGGCTGCCGGCTTCCTCTCCTGTCAGATCTGCTGTAGCAGCTCGTTGAGGAGGTAAGAGCATGCTCCTCTCTCCCGCTGAGAGACGATACTGTCACTGGTGGTCTCCGCCTTTGGTCGGAAATAGCAAGATGCCATTCAACAAGACTCCTTGGAAAGTAGTGGAGCTTGGGGACGGTGGGATGGTGGCTTCGTCTACCATGGTGATAGCGGATGGATCATGGAGAACGAACGACATTGGTCAAGGCTGAACTCCGGTGGAGTTGGCGGCCTGCACAAAGTGAGAAGGAGCAGCCGCAGCACAGCACAGCACATGGGAAGTTGCTGCTTCCTTCGCGACACGGGCAGGACAGCACATGCTGCTACGTACTGCCAGCATCAAGCGCGAGTTAGAAGGAGCTTAAGCGTCCCGGTTTCACCTACCGAAAAGGAGACGGCAACGGGAAGACGGTAATTAGCACAGTATGGAGGGATGATCGGAATTCCAATCGGATATGCTTAATGGGAGAATCCGGGCTCGTGGGAGAATCTGACTGGTCGACATGAGCTTGTCAAACAGCCACAGCGTTCTTCCACCACGTTGCAGCCACCTCGAGTCAGCCGAATCCAGTACAACAGAGCCGCTGAACCGCCAGTGGAAGCGCTGGACAGTCCGGCCTCTGCTTCAAAGCACAAGAAGCTGGGCGAGACAACGGACTTCGAGTGTTTCCTGCCAGAATGCCAGTTGTATCTCGGCCCGTCTGATCCAAGGGCAAGCCTGCGCCCCCAAGAGCCGGACATCGGATGCATCTCAGAGGCCTGGGATGCAGGCATCGTCGTGTCCAGCGTCGGGTGCTCGAAGACATGCCCTGCCCTGTGCTGCAGTGGACAGAGCGCCTCCCACGGCACTACAACATCGACATCTCACACTCTAGCGGCCGTTGGCTAGGGGCTTGGGGCCTGGGTCCTGCCGGGGACCTGGAAAAGCGAATCAACTACAGCACGAAAGGGCCAGGGCAGGGTCAGGGCAAGGAAAGTCTGAGATCATTGGTCGGGCGCAAGCTTCAGATACGGATACGTCTTTCATCTAGGCTTCCTCTCGAGGCAATCTAATCGCGGATGAGCTTAGCGGCTCCAGGTTGGTGAAGAAGGGGGAAAAGTAAAAAAAGCTTTTACGTACATATCGTCACCGTCAACGGAGCGTCTTCGGGACGATCCATTCAAACAAGACATGCAGAATATGACCGGTCTCTGCTCGGAAACTCGCTGTGATGTGTTCTTACTCTAAAGCTACCACCGGACCGGGTTCATTAATTAATTCGTTATTGACCCCCTTGGTCAATTAGATGCCAGCATGCACCATGTAAATTGCTGTCGAAACCATATAGGCGCAGATGCAAATGCAAATGCAAGGCTCTGTGCCGCCTGCCGGACCATAGGCAGGAAGCTCCAGCCAGGCTTGTCAGGGCAGACGCCTCTCGATGCTGCTCCTGTGTCGGATGGACAGCACAGCACCTTCCCTACGACGTATGTCTACAGCTCTCCTCTCACGGGACCTACATGCACAGGTTCGACTCCACCAGCAATGCAATGCCTCTCCACGTCGGCTTCCGCCTCTCTTCTCCTCTCCAAAGGGCGCGCGCTTACCCTTCGACTCCATCCGTCTTTTATCCCGAAAGATCATGGATTATGTACGACCCTGGACCTTGGCGGAAACAGCATGCCCAAGAAGAGACGAGGCTCGCCGCCGCCCCTCCTAGGATTGATTGGATCAGATTCGGGTTCTGCATGGTGCGGCAGCCAGCTGCAAGGTTCATCATGGTCAGCCAGCTGTTGCCCTTCTAAATTCTGCCTTTGCTATTTGGACATGCGTCCTGTTTTGCTTTGTTATGCCTTGACAAAATGTCTTGGCACTGTTTCGCTTCTGCTTTGCTTTGTGGCATCTGAATTGGATTGCTTTGCCGTTTGATGATGTCGCTTCATTCTCGCTGTCTTGATAATTGCTGACTCCATTTTGCCGCAGGCAACGACATCATCGTGCTTCCAAGGACCCTGGTTAGGCTGTCCACGCGACTGTCCCGTGGAGGCCCAGACTGTCAGAAACCCATAATCCCAGATTGCTTTACCCATGAAGCCCAGCGCCCCGGCCCGTTCGTCTACCTCTAAGGGCACAGTGCAAAGATACGTCAGGGCCGGGAACGCAGCCGCTTGTTGTGCTTGACATTAGCCGACATCTCTGTGCTTTCTTTTGGCACGCCGGATTTGCCATGCGCAGAGATGGTGATCTTGAGGACCCTCTTGGACCCTGCAAATCATTGGCTCTCTAGGGCGCCTCTCAGTATCCAAATTAAGCACTGATGGTGCTACCACGACAAGCGCACTTATGTGCAGACCGCCGATCCAGGGGTGGACGGTTCAGACTGAGCAGTCTTGGCTGAGTTTGCTGACGGTGTTCATCACCCCTTGAACTTGGGCCGAGTTGGTTATTACCTGCGCAAGCCGGACACAAGCCTCACGCCTGCTCCATTGCCTAGCCTGGTAGAATCGTTCGGACACGATGCGATGCCTCACCTTGGCTAGCCTATCCTTGTTGGTTCAAGCCCGGACTGAACCTGGGCTATAGCGGAAATCCTCCTCGCCACACTCTGAGCAGACTCAGCTCAGGGTTGTGATTGACCTCCCGTTCATCAGAGGCTTACAGGAGCGTTCTGCTCCCGCGAGGTGAGACATCCTTTGATCCATGGGCATCGTCACCCGTATAAGCATTGTGCTAGAGCCCGTCTCTGCCCGGTGTGTGCACACTACGGACCAGTCACTCGGCCTCGATTTCGGAATACGTGCGTACGGATACACCCCGAAGCGCGGGAGGCTTGCGTCGCGGGTATGTATTGGTGACATGAACATCCTGGATTGTGGTCTCGCATTGTTTGCCGGAGGCTGCACTATTTCCCCAACTTCCCCCGCGATGTCAGCACGGATCCCGACGGGACAACGCGGGCGAGCGGGTGCTGGGGCGAGTAAATATGCTTCCTCCAAGATGGCCAGTATTACTGGCAGTAACGACGTGTGCAATTGCTGAGCCCAAGAGCAGATAGCTAGCACAGAGATGTGCCATCATCGCCGGTTCGTCGTCATCGTCGTCGTCGTCGCTATCGCCTCGGCGTCTCTCCGACGCGTACGCAGGTATCCATCCTATGGACATGGAAATTCTTCTCGGGTTGCTGTCATGGTTACGGTCCCTGGCCTGCATTGGATGGCATTTCGCCTGTCAGAAGATACATGTCTCCTGCCGCCCATGCCAATCCCAAATCATGCCCCGGCGGAAACCTAAAACAGCCGGGACATGGGCGGACATGCTGGGCGGCCCCGAATTCTACCGCTGCATTGATGCATCGCATCGCATGTCATGTCAATGGCAGATGCATGGTGGTGCGGCGTTGCTGTGTTGGCAAGATGCTGCTGACTTGTTCAATGGGCTACAGCCTTCTGGAGATCATAGCTTGCCAGCTCGCGCTCTGGCTGGTCGACATGCCCGCTGCCAGTAGCCAGTGGAGACAAGGAGTTGCGATCCCTGAGCTATCCACCTCGCCCCCGCCCATGACGGTTCGTGCGAATGACAATGATGCGATGCAACAGAGGAGTGCGGTCTCCCCACTTTCGTCGACCATCTCACCAGCCGGAGAAACCCCAAGGGGTTGAAGCTCTTCTCGAGAGGCCGGAGTTGTCTAACTCAGAAGAATGTCTCTGGGCTCCGCGATCCGGCCGCTAGATCGCTATCGAACGGCGACAGAGAGCCGCCCAAAGCGACAGGCGCAGTGCTAACCCCCACCACTCCTCACACTTCCATGCGGATGCCGAGCGAGCATCGGAGGAACAGACGACCGGTCATCGACGATGGTCTGTCCTGGCCGTCCGGGCAAGAGTGGGTGGTCGAATCTCACGATATGCCCAAAAGAGACTGCAGTGTCACAGAAGCCACGCAGGTACCGAAGGTGGTGACCTCTCCCATCAACTAATCACTGAGAGGCTTATGAAGGTCTCACTTCGATCCCCACGTCCTGCACCCGCGCAGAAGCCCTCGCCCAAAGCTCTCATGCCCACGAGGCCCACGCAGGGTCCTGAGCTGCTCGTTCCTTGCTCTTGCTGCTGGTGGTGTCGCCTGTGACTTGTCTTGGGCGGAACCGCGGGATGGAGAGCAGGGGTTCATGCTTAGCTCACGCAATTCTCGCTCTGGGGTCTCTGGTTATGATGGAGAAATACGACACTGGAGATCAGTCGTATCGTGAATTTGTTCATGATAACAGTTCCTCAAACAGTCGACCAGGATAGGGATGGCCCTTGGCTCCACTGTCGCTTGGGGTTTACAGATTACCGTGTCTCCCCATATGCCATGAGAGTATCCCGACCTGGTCGCTGAAGTGTCTGATGTCTGGACAGTATGCCCTCCAGTAGTGCTGGCATTGCATCACACCGCACCACCGACAGTGTTTATTACCCAAACAGGAGACCGAAGTATCCAAGTATCCTTCTGAAGTAACGGAAAGGTGGCGCCAATTCTCCCAGGCCGTCTTGAACCGCTTCAAGGCTGTGCGACTTCGGCTGTTGACATTTAGGCACAAGACGCTCTGCAGGAAAACCCACAGCATACCTAGCCGCGCCGTCATGGAATATTAGCTCCCCAGCTTTGATCTGATGGCACGGACACCGCCATTGTCAGTCATGGCCTGGCGAATTGTCAGACCAGGTCAGCCTCATCATCAGTCACTTGTCTGGTGGCACCGTCTTGGTGAACCCCGGTCCAAGGACAGACAGGCACACAAGACTCAGCCATCACACGCATAACGACGACGCATGGATGGGTTGCACACAACTCGCAGACAACCACAACGGGAACCCCATTCCATATCCTCCCACGGCAGCCTAGGGCCGTCTGCCACGCCTCCATCTCGCACTGTCTGTCAAGTCACTCGAAAATGGACCGGAAGCCTTGCCTGGATTGTTCAAGACTCCAGACGTGCCATTGGGGCCCCAGCCCCTGTCCCACCATCCCGCATCCTCGCAGCAAGACATGATTGGCCCGCAAGGGCATAGCGGGCATCCCCCAAACAGGATTTGAGCTTGCTTTTCTTTTATTTTCTTTGGCTTCACACCCCGGCCCTGGCTCCCGTGGTTCCATCAGTCTTTCTAGAAGCCAGCGCCCCTGCAGCCTGTATGAGGAGCTTGGACCAAGAAGCCAAGGGGCTTCTCATTTCTGCAGGCAAGGGACGTAGCTCTGCAGCTCGAGAGCTGGGCGCGTGTGGTTGTGTGTGTGTGTGTGTGTGTGTGTGTGGTGATGCCAACCAACTCTCACCAACCAGTGGTGATGGCTCCGTGAGCTGAGCGAGACCGACCAGTGCGGGCGCCGCTGGAAAACTTGGTCAGACCCCGTGATTGCATGTCTCCGTCTCTCGGCATCTGTGTCATGTCGTTCTCCACGCTTGAAGCCGATATGAACGGCTGTTGCAAGCCATCGCCCGCAATGTGGCTGACCTCCACCCGTTGCGCTGATCTGCTGTGGGAAGACCCTACCTATGCTGTTGTAAGTGCTGCTTTGGGAAATAGGGATTTGCAGACAGCTACTAGCAAATGACGACAGCTCGCTCGAGGACATCCACCACATTGGGGATCTCTGGCGGCTGGACTTGCCGACTTGCTTGTTGCCGTCCAGTAGGCATTGGATTGGTGGTTGTTCTGGTCACAATTGGACTCGGTGCGGCTGCGTAATTGGACCCGATGGCATCTGCGCCTCGAGTCTTGCGATGGCGCTTCCGTCTAGCCGCATCTGCCTCGATCCATAGCCAATCTCGTCGTCTCAGGTCAGCCAGTGCAGGCAAGAGGGGGAGGGGCGCTCGGGTCATTCCTTGGGCTCTAGGCCAGGGTCCTCATTTCCACCATCACGATGGCGAAGGCTTCGGTACCAGCTCGGGGCGGAACGAAACGAAGTGGCAGAGGTCGAAGGGATAAGCGCCACCCACCCAAGCAAGCCCAGCCAGTCTAGACTGCGAGTGGCATCTGCTTGCGCATTGGCCACGACCCCAAAAGGAGCACCTGCAGACGCTGTGGCAGAGATGTCAGAGCCTCGTCCATGGACATGAAGCCATTTCGACGGCCGCCGCCGCGGTGTGCTCGGTATGGCATGGCAAGCCGCGGTTCTCGGAGATGGAATTGGCCGCGGATGTAATTTCAAGATGAAGGATCTCTCAAACGGACCGGCTCTCTTGTTCTCCAGTTTTTCCGCCCTGCCTGGTCTGGGGCCTTGGACGAACAGCAACGAGATGACACCGACACGCCGTCGTTCATGACCGTAAAGGGCAACTCAAACGCGCCTTTGGGGCTGCTATCGCTGATTGGCCAGAGTGGCCCAACGGCTGGGGGAATGGGGGCGTTTGAGTGCTGGAGCCAGTGACAGCCAAGCAGTTCCAGGGCTAACTAACCACTGAACTGGCCCATAATGGGTCCAATGCCTGGAATCCAATGACCAGTGGTCCGCTGGGCAACCAGAAGGAAAGCCCTGATCGGGACCCCCACGCTGACTAGGCCTGATTCAAAATCAAAACTCGCCCGTATCGCTCCAAGACAGAAAAATTTTCCACCTGCAACCACACAAGTTGGGGACGATTCTCAACCACCGTCTCAATGCGAGCGCCACGAGCTGCTCTGCTCTGCCCATCCCTCCATCCATCGCTGATCGCCGAGAGATGCTGCAACCTTCAAAACTCGGACAAGACCGTCTCCGCGGCTGCTATATGGCCATGATTTGGCCTCGTCGTCGTCGCCTGGATTCGGCCTCCGCCGCGCTGCGGGAGACGAAGCGGTGATGGCCACCCGCCCGGGTGGCAGAGACGCGAAAGGATCGTCAGCATCAACTCTCAGACAACAGGCATCAGCCTTGTGCGTGCGAGACCGCCATTTCAGCAGCATCAGTTGTGGGCGTGCCTGGACGGGACAGTCTTGCCTATGTTGCTCTGCGTCTCAACATTGCGGGTATCCCTTGCCGCCAGAGCCTCATCTGACACAAGCGATAGGATGCAAGAACTATCTTCATACACGAAACACTGACAGCCCAACACTAATCATCCCCACGCAGCATCCATACATACATACTCAATATGACCTTTTTTGCCAGCACCTACGTTGGGACATCTCAACGTAGAATCGACATGCAGCGCTTGCTCTCCATTGGCCTGCTTGTTTTCGCTCTGGCATAGATGAATTGAACTCGTTGCTGGGCACCCGGTTTTGAGAATGTCGTCTTGACTTCTTGGACAAGCCGGGAATCAGCTGTAGGCACATGCATGTCAGGATGACAACTCATTTGTGAATTGTTGGCTGAGGACGAAAGCACTCGACACGATCTCGACCACAGTGACATGCTTCGGGAATAACTGGACCGTTGGTGACGTGAAGATGTGTGATTTGTACAGATAACGGACCGACGGCGAGCCGACTTTGAAGGAAATTATCCAGTCGGCAGTTGGTTCACAACATAAGCTTTCGTGGGGTGCCGCCCGCGCCGTGGTGGATGTAGCTTCGGGCAGTACAGGATGACAGTCGTCGGGTGGGAGGGTTGGTGACGGTTCGTCATTGCTTGGTTGAAGCTCGCCCGATCGCACACCGAACTGATCGCCAGCGATCGGCGGGGTGTCCCGAGGCCGCAACTGCAACGGACATGGCAGAACGGCATCACCGATTGGTACGGGCGGGAACGGTTTCGAGAGACAGAGAGGTCAACGACCAAGATGGTGATGGCTGCTGACTGCTGACACGGGTATGGGTCCGTGGGGTGCAAGCAAGCAACAAAGACGCCACAAGTAGTTCGCCATGGCAGAAGCCAGAGACAGGTTTCCCAGCGTCGAAATGGCTTACAGGACCCGTGCCGTGTGGACAGGTTTCGGGGCTCATCACGAGGTGTCAAGGCCTGGTGGCCTATCCCATCCCATCCCATCCCATCCCATCCCACTCTGGCATCCATCAGCCAAAGGGCATGTGGTTCACCCAAGCAAGCACGAGCTCCGGCAGTCAGTGGTTAGCGAGCAATGGGGAAATGATCTGTCTCCGAGTGGGATTTCCAGACCAAGTGTCCAACCCTTGACTGGCCTGTTTCGGTCAGGACAGGCATAATGGGACATTCATTCCACGGACGATCGCCCGAGGGAGAGGGGAGAAAATAGATCCAACGTCATGATGTGTGTCCTTGCTGTGTCTGTTTGGCCGTTTTGGACACGGCTGGACGACCGCTTTCGTATATCCCTTGTAGAGAGCAGCCAGGGTCCCTACCTGTTGCGGTGTAAGCTGCTTGGCTGGGCGATGGTGTGCTCAAGCCTCCTCCTGCGAACCTCGGGCGTCGTGGCGGGGGGTTCCTCTGCTAAAATCATCCTCGTGGGTAAACGTATCAGGCCAGAGAGACAGCTTCAGCAGAGACCGCAGCACATCCATCCCGCCAGCAGACCAACAACACATCGGCCTAGTCTGCTCGAATCGTACCCACCGTTCCATCCTCCCGGTGAGATTGAAGAGAACGCCTCGTGGGCGGATATTATTACGTCGTCATGGCGGACAGCGGGTGAATGCCTACCACCATCACTATCCCCCTTCACTCGGCCATGATGGGCGGATGCAGAACTTACGTGAGAAATCATGGCTAACACGAGGCTCCATTATACAGTCGTACCAATATTGTCTTTATCGGCGCGGGCGCCGTGGGCTGCTTCTATGCTTCCCGCCTCCATCATGTAACGTGGTCCTCATGTGCTCGGCAGACACACACAAACTGACCCCGTGATAGCCATCCCACAACGTCCATGTGTCTCTTGTAGCGCGCTCCAACTACGCCGCTATTCAGAAGGACGGCGTCAAGCTCCTCACCCGGACCTTTGGTGACTACACCTTTTCCCCGGATGGAGCCTTTCCCTCTGTTGATGCCGCTGCCGCCGTCGCGGGTGGTCCGTCAGGGGCTAAGCGAGACTGGCATTACATCTTTGTGACCACAAAGGCCCTCCCGGACATCAGCGACGACTCGAGCATCATCACGCCGCTGGTCGGGCCCAAGTCGTGCATCGTGCTCATCCAAAACGGCGTCGGCGTCGAGGAACCCTTCCGCAAGCGCTTCCCCGACACCCCCATCGTCAGTGCCGTCACCGTAGTCAGCGCGGAGCAGACGTCGCCCGGCACCATCCGGCAGAACCGCTGGACGCGCATCAGCATCGGCCCTTACACCGACGGACTCGGTGCCCAAGACTCGGACCTCGGCCGTCGCGGCGCCGAGTGCACCGAGGCCCTGCGCCGCTGGTGGACGGACCTGGGCGGCATCCGCGACGTCGAGCCGCACGACGAGGTCGGGCTGCAGACGGTACGGTGGCACAAGCTGTGCATCAACGCTGCCATGAACCCCTCGGCCGTGCTCTCTGGCGGACGGGGCAACGCTGACATGGTGGCCGACGATGAGCTGCGACGGCACCTCCTGGGCGTCATGCACGAGATCCGGGACGCCGTGCCGCGCATCCTGGGACGGCCCTTCCCCGAGAGCATGGCCGCTCCAGAGAAGATTATCGAGAGCACGGCGCGGAACAAGGGTGCCCGCCCGAGCATGCTGCTCGACTGGGAGGCTGGCAAGCCCCTTGAGCTCGAGGTGATTCTCGGGAACCCGGTGAGGATCGCCAGGGAGAGGGGCGTCGAGATGCCGAGGCTGCAGAGCCTCTACGCGCTGCTGAGGTCTGCGCAGGCCATGAGGAAGGCGGCCAAGGGGAAGCTTTAAGCGATGCCATCCATGGCGAGGCGCGTGCTCGAGACGTAGTGCCAGCAATGGGGTGGTTCACTATGCTAGCTATGTAAGAGTTGTGCATATAGATTGGTCGTATATATCTTTCACATTTGAAGCAAGTTTTGGGGGAAAGTCTCATCTCAAGTCGTGGCAATTCAGGAGCCATCTAGCAATCCCTATATCACACCAAAACAAGACCTGAGTAATCCGCACAGCCTTGAGCCTTTGATACGGACGCTTATGGGCCGGATTTCCCACCCTTGGTACCTTGGGAGCCACGGCCATAATGCCCCCCAATGCTATGCCTCGAGTCGAAGTGGCTTCCCAAGAGTCCGCAGCGAAGTCTCTTCGAATGAGATCTCGTGATCCCTTTGGAAACAAGTCTCATCTACCTCTACTGCACCTGAAATTGTACAGCGATGCCCCCATCCATGAGCTTAGTCGCCTCTAAAGCAACCTATCTGGCAGAGGTCCAAGAAGGCTGCTACTTGAGGAATGGTTGGTAGCTTCGGGCTGTATTCAGCCATCAATACCGTCCGGGTTCCTAGTAAATATGTATGTATTTACCCTAGTGTCAGATGTATGCAAACCGGTTCATCAGCATCTAGTCGACGCTCAAGAGTCGTGTTGCCTTGACCAGGACGGAGAGTTGCCTGCACAGTACAAACTTGAGGTATTAGTTCTCAAGTTCGTTCTGGATAAAGCACGGCTCCATCTTACATCTTTTTATGTGTGTGAAATATCAGTTCCGCATCTCTCAGTTACTTGGAGCATCTCTTTCGCTATCCCTTTCTTAACCCCTTTGCCAACAGTGAGCGCAGAACGTAGGCATCCTACGGCATTATACTGTTATTGACTAACCGTGCAACTCACATCAGTTTTAATACCCAAGGGTGTGTTGGATAAACCCACACTCTGACTACAAAGCGGACCTGGTGCAGTTATTAGCACTATTCCAGTCAACGAATGTGATGAATGGACTCACATCTTGTAAATGAAAGTCCACTGAGGCCTGCCACTCAGCCAACACACAAAAGTCAGTGGCTCAACAAGGAGCACTTCTCGTGGAATTCCCCTCTAGGCACTAGGGGCCTCTCTACAGAAACGGATATTAGGACAGAGTCTCTCAATTCACGGCTTTCCGTCTCTCCTTCGTTCTAAACAAGAGGAAAAGAGCCCTTGCTATTTCAAAGGGGAATCCCGTTGGTAAATTGCCTTGCCCTCATGTCCACACGTCCCAAATATAGGCTTCCTCGCGAAGCTCAAGCAAGAGGCACAGCGGTAACCACTGCCACGGAACATGGACATAGAGAGCACCAGACAACGGCGTGGCGGGAAGCAAGTCGATGTGAGGCATATAACAGAGGGTCCTTCCAGGTCTATGAGTCCGGAACTTCTAATCTAGCTGTCCCCTGATTCACGCGCGGTGATGATGGGTGGCTTCGATAGCTGTAGTGGCCGCCCAGAACCCAGTAAACAGGCACTTTTCACCACATCCTAACAGCGTGCAAGGGTCAAGGATGAGTACACCATTCTTTTCCATGGATCTTCATAACCGGGCAAACAAGTTATTTTACACTGCATACTCGTAGAAAGCGACCGTCATACTCAAAAGACGAGCCCAACATAAGGGGAAGACTTCGAACTGGATGCAGACAAGTGTACATCCCTCAATATACTAATGATAAGACCCAAGCATGCATTCAACACAGCTTCTAGAAAGGGCTAGGCTATAATGGGCAAACAAGTTCTCTCGGTTGAGTATCAAAATAGGTACATAGTGTTCAATGGCCAAATGTAGCCCTGATCTGCCTTGCAAGTACCCCATAGGTCAGTACTCATCCTATCATCTACATGCCATTCAGGTCGTCGAGTTTCCTATTGTCTCTCCACAGACGTCAGCACGGTCGATCATGAGGCCTCAGAAGACTCACGTGGCTCACTCGTCCGATTCGCAAAGTTTGGCTGATTCTCACAGAAGACATCAACATAACGGGGGTAGAGCCAAAATGACGTTTGTTATGCCCACTGGACCAAACAGAGGTTGGCTTTCAATCACCAAGTTTCATCTCAGGAGATTAACTTGAATGGTGTCTCGAGCAATGGGATGAAATGTGATCTGGTTCCTGTGGGTGACTCAGGCCTAGAACACTGCCAGTCTCGTGCCGATCCACCAGATCAGTGGTCGCATAAGGATACATTGAATAAAACTGTCTTACCACAGATTCTTCTGTTGGACTTTTCTGTTTACATCAGACATGACTTCTGGAAAGGTCAGAGTAGACAGGCATTGGAATGAGCTGAGAAAAAGATGACTTGATGCACTGGAAACAGGCGAGAGGACTGAGACATGACAATGTAACAAGATCAATATGACAGCCCCTCCTGGGACCCTTGTATATTTATTCTCCGAAATGATCACATGGAAATCTGACGTGTAACAAGAGACTTGATGTACCGACAGAAATACCCAGTGTCGTCGTACGTCAAGGACAGTTGAGGCATTGGCAGGCATTTCTGGGTCTCAGGCCCGTTCTTATCAGTAAGGAACCCCAATCAGGTTACAGACGAATATAGTATGGGTGAACCCGGGGATTGGAACGAGGGTTCGAGGGGTCCCTATGCGAGGACTAGGGTCAGGGTGTAGGGCTGATCTGGCTGGCTCGGTTACAGAATTTTGCAAGTAGTCGAGGCGAGGCTGGAGACGGGACACTTGCGCCGCCGCCCTGAGCGAAGAGGGAATAGCAGTCCATGGTCTTCATACCTGGAACTTTATTCACGCGTCGCTTAGCAGTCTTGGACCATAGTGCCGGGCGTTAAGGCTTCCCGGCATGTTCTTGACCATGGTGTCCGCTCTTTCGCAGGGGCTTAGTCCCTATTCATGACCCCAGTTTGGTCTCGATTGTTTTGAAACCCAATAGTTAGTGAACGGGCTTCCCGCAAAGCCATGTGTTGGGCCTTGTCTGGTCTACGACATGCAGCAACCCAAGGGTGAGACATCGAGTGTCGCTTAGCACAAGGTCAGTCAACCTCCCGATGACCAGACTCGAGTTTCGGGTAACTCGTTCGCTGAGACGTCGGAATTGGACGTGATTTGATAGAATATTTCGAGCGTCATCTGAGTAGATACCCAAACATGACTTGGCATTAGAGCCACCATTGATGCACGAGGCTTGACTAGCGAAATGAAAGAAGGTCGAGCGGTATCACGGACACAAACATGTCCGAACATGGAGTCTCGGTACCAGAGGGAGAGAGGAGACAGGCCGTGACCCACTTGGAACGATATTTCGAGTTACCTACCTGCCTGTCAACGTTGACGGTCAGTAGACGGTGAAACCCGACGCGTGTTAGACAGTTGAGGCGGCCTCGTTGGGATGTTGATGATCCAAGTGGGATGCCGATTGGCGTGCCTGAAAAAGAAACGTGAGCCAGCCGAAGTTTGATTTACATCCAGAAGAGAATGCGAGTTAGAAATCATGCGATGTCCGACCGTC
Source organism: Fusarium piperis (assembly GCA_027886205.1). Lineage (NCBI taxonomy): Eukaryota > Fungi > Ascomycota > Sordariomycetes > Hypocreales > Nectriaceae > Fusarium > Fusarium piperis. Next base: position 305,509 of record RZGM01000004.1, on the reverse strand, counting down.
AAAGGCATGACGGATCCTTCATCTTGAGAGCGTTGTAACGTTTGAAGATGAACTTGACTTGGCCTGGCCTGAATACCTTGGTTGGAACAGAACGATTATCCGGCCGAAGCTAAGAGTGGGATGGGATGGGGGCTGATCATACCGCCACATGTGTGGCTGTGTCCAAAGATCTTCGCGATATCGAGGGGATGAGGGGCGATCGCCGGGTATGGACCGAGCCGTCCAACGCCTCTGATTCGTAAAAAGATGCTTGTCGCCCGGAGCAGACATACCGGCATGCATGATGTCATGCATCTCCAACCTCAAAGTGTGGCGCGCCTACAGTGCTCATGGATTCGCTCCGACTGTACGTCTGGCCCGTCGTGGCGAGCTTGCTTCTTTCTGCTGGGACATGGCATCTTCACCCTTGGCCACCGAGACAAGCTATCGCCTCAGTTTGCCGCCTCAAAACAGGCAGGGCAGGTAGGCCCACACAAGGTGCCGGCTGAGCAAAGCATAAAGCATGAGGGAGGGGCCCTGTCTGTGTTGTATCTGCCGTGACAAGTCGATGGCCATTGAGAACCCCTTGCCTCGCCATCTCCTCATGATGGACGGCAGGGTCGGCGAGTGAAGGCCCCTGGACCCGGAAAACACAAGAGGGGTCCAAGCTAAGAAGGCAACTGTGGGCTAGTCCAGCAAACCTCAAGAGACTCTAGCGACTCTGAGTGGGTAGAGGTGGGGAGGAGGCGCCTTGATCGCCGATTCACGACATGCTCGAGCGGTCTGGCCCTGCCGGTAATCGTCGCCTTTGCAATCCTGTCGTGCGAGCAAGCACGATATTGGCATCTGTCTCAAGCCATGGGCCCAACTAGACGCGCGGTGCGCGGGCTATCGGGGGTTCAGCAGCAGAATGGCCAAAGAAATCGAGCCATGCGTCTAGAAGCCTTCGATCCGCGCCAGAGTTGACGACTCGCGGCATCAGCAGCGTTTGTATCTTCTCAGAGAAACAGAGCTTGCGAGTGACAACCTGTGTATTCTTTGACATTAGCGCGCCGGCCCCCATGCCAGCGTATCATGACTGTCCGCCGGACGGGATATATGGGCCTTTGTTGTGAGGATTCCAGTCCGAGGGGACGCGGTTTCGGGACAGGATGTGCTTGTGAACTTTGTACGTCGAAACTGTTTCTCTCTATAGACCGAGACTGACCGGTATCGCTCCGGCGAGTGCCCAAGTTCTCTTCTATTTTCATTCTGCTTGCAGTAAAAGGGTCATGGGGTGAGCTCTGGCGGCTGAAGCCGACCCAGCTAATGATGCCAAGCCCTGACTGTTCAGTAATTACTGAACATGGTCCTCGGTTGGGCAGCTGCACGCGCAAGACGAGGCCATGGCATTGCTTGAAATGGATACTTTGTATTTCCTTTGCCGGAGTTTGGCTTTTGGCTTTTGGCTTTTGGCTTGGGTCTTGAGCTCCTGGTCTTGGGATCATCAAGTCCATCAAATTCCTCCACGAGACCGCCATCAATAGACGGAAGCATCCACCTCGAGAGAGATGTACACTGATGGCGGGAGCATGCCATCCTCTCCCGTGCCCACCATAAAGTAAGTGAAAAACCGTCGTGACCGGTCAAGGTGTCGGCAGCTGGTGCGACGCACTAGGATGTTCCACTGATCCTCGCCATAGGGCCAGAAGAAGGACCGCACTCTGGTCGTATTACGGGGTCCCAAGATGGGATTTTGGGCGCTCCTCGATGGAGGGGAAAATAGATCGACAGTGCTAACAGTGCACAAGGTGAGGCCGATTGGCAGTGGAGGCAAGTCATGCCTTGCGAGATTGCCCACTTTCATGTTGATCCTCTGACTCCCGTCTCTTTCGATGGGCAGGTATTGAAAGTACACACACTGTGCATCGCCACCTCCACAAGCACTGAACCTGAACTGGGCTGCAAGCACCGAGCCCAGTGTACCTGTACCTGTACCTGCCTTCCTTCTGTAGGTACTGCACCGACTCCATGTAACTCCCGTCGACTCCCATCATCCTCCACCAAAGCTGCCGCAGCTGGAGGAAATTGTTTCCTTGCCTCGTCTTTGCCTTCCATGCCCTCGCACCTAAACGACTCGAACCTCCTGAGAGCAAACGCGCATTTCGTCACTCCTTACAGATCCAGCTTTGCCATCTGCAGCCGTTGATAGCTTCTGTTTGATACAACCTCAGACCCCCTGTTGATCTTGGATCCCACCTCGTTGCCTTGCCTTGCCTTGCGGTGTTGCCCTTCTCCAAAAAAGTCTCCAACCACATCGACCTCACTCAGTCCCCGATCCTCGCTCCTCTCGGTGTCCTCCGATATTCTACAATATTTTCTTTTCTTCTTTAACAATTTCACTCACTAGTCTAGACATCACGGGAATGTGTGACGCTGTAGGGCCGTCATCACCTCCCGAGTAATTTCTCCTCGCCCCTCCTAGGCGCTCGCCGCCTTCCATTCATTCATACCTCGAACTTCAAGCTTCGCGACTGTTAGGTTGGCGATTAGCCAGGTTCGCCATGGATGCGTCACATGAGAATGAGGAGTCGAACGACTCTCAACCTCAGCAGCAAGACCCGGCAGCTGCTTCTCCTCCTCCCTCTTATCCTCCCCGTCCACCCCAGTCTTCGACCCCATCCTCATCGACCCTCAGAGGTGCAGACCATGGTTTGCTAGCCAATATACGCACCGACATTCCTAGCGCAACCCCAACAAGACCGACTCGCGCTGTCTCGTCTGCCGCACCGAGCGAGCAGAACAGCGTCGCCAACTCGGAGCCTCCCTTCTCTCCCTGGAGCATTGGCTCGGACAAGCAGCTAGGCTATCACTCTGCTGCTTCCGACATCTCTGGCGACCGGGTCTTCCCTATCCGATCTGTTGTCAGCCTTGATCCCAGCACCAGTAAGGTTACCGGTGACGATTACTTCCCTGCCATGCCCGAAAGCGATGGCCGAGGCATTCCTGTCCAGCTCCCAGGTGCTTCCCGAACTGACCAGGGACCAGATCTGAGGCGTTCAGACACTGTTCCAGCTTCCTACCACTCCCGATTTCAGAATGAACGCCTCGCCGCCATGTTGCGCAGGAAGAACACCCTCAGCGGGCCCATGTCCAGCATCCAGCTGGATGCCGCGCGCCATGGGAGCAGTACAGCGCCGCTACAACTCGATATATCCACTTCAGACCACGAAACAGAGGAGTCAGGTCCATTGGGGCACACCGCACTTGGTCCAGCTGAAGAGGAGCCTGAGATACCCTCAGGCGCATCTGTTGGCCAGGCGAGTACCTATGTTCAGCATGTAACCACACGCTTTACCCACGCGGTAACCGATGAAGGCCACGCTGTCATCACTGGCCGAGACGGTGTTCTCCAGCGATGTGAAGACGAACCGATTCACACGCCTGGCGCTGTTCAAACATTTGGTGTCCTTGTCGCGCTACGAGAGGAGCATGACGGTTGTTTCATCGCCCGATATGTCAGCGAGAACGCCGAGAGAATATTGGGCTACACACCCCGACAACTATTTCGGCTCAAGAACTTCCTGGACATCTTGACGGAGGAGCAGCAGGATAATCTTCTGGACCACATCGATTTCATCCGCGACGAGGATGCTGACCCAGCCATCAATGGTCCCGAAGTGTTTAGCTTGTCGATTCGGCCGCTCAAGCGCAAGAGCGTGAAGCTTTGGTGCGCGATTCACATTAATCCAGCACATCCCGATTTAATCATCTGTGAGTTCGAAATGGACGACGACATCGAATACCCCCTCCGACCCACCGACGAGATGACACCGGATACTCCCCATGACACGCTACAATCAAACCCTACCTTGGAGGAAATCCAAGACAGCACAGAGGTTCTCAGCAAGCCCCTCAGGATCCTAAGAAGCGCACGAAAGAGGAGGGGCGAACAGGGCGCCATGCAGGTCTTCGACATCATGTCTCAGGTTCAAGAGCAACTCTCATCGGCCCCCAACCTGGAGGCCTTCCTCAAGATTCTGGTCGGCATTGTGAAGGAGCTGACAGGATTCCATCGTGTCATGATATACCAATTCGATTCCTCCTTCAACGGCAAGGTTGTGACAGAGCTTGTTGACACTTCCATGACAAGAGACCTCTACAAAGGCCTGCACTTCCCTGCGTCCGACATCCCACGTCAAGCTCGTGACCTCTACAAGCTCAACAAGGTTCGATTACTCTATGACAGAGATCAAGACACGTCCCGAATCGTCTGCCGTACCAAGGAAGACCTGGACGTACCTTTGGATCTGAGCCACTCATACCTCCGAGCCATGTCCCCAATCCACTTGAAGTACCTCAAGAACATGGCTGTCCGGTCATCCATGTCGATATCCATCAACGCCTTCAACGAACTTTGGGGCCTCATATCTTGCCATTCATATGGTAGGCAGGGTATGCGAGTCTCTTTTCCAATTCGAAAGATGTGTCGTTTGGTTGGAGACACCGCTTCGCGGAACATCGAACGACTCTCATATGCTTCGCGACTTCAAGCCCGAAAGCTGATCAACACTGCTCCCACCGACAAGAATCCTTCAGGCTACATCATCGCATCATCGGAAGATTTACTCAGGCTCTTTGATGCGGACTTCGGGTTACTGTCTATTAAAGGGGAGACAAAAATCATGGGCATCATTGAGCAGAGTCAGGAAGCACTGGCGATGCTGGAATATCTTCGTATGCGCAAGCTCACGTCTGTGGTCGCGTCGCAGGATGTCAAGGAAGATTTTCCCGACCTACGATATCCACCCGGTTTCCAGGTTGTTGCAGGGCTGCTGTACGTCCCTCTGAGTGTCGGTGGCAGTGACTTCATCGTATTCTTCCGCAAGGGGCAGATAAAGGAGGTGAAATGGGCTGGCAATCCCTACGAGAAGGTGATTCGTGAGGGCACCGCCGACTACCTTGAGCCAAGAACAAGCTTCAAGACATGGCATGAGACGGTTGTGGGCAAGTGCAGAGAGTGGAATGAGGAACAAATCGAGACGGCCGCCGTGCTATGTCTCGTGTACGGTAAGTTGCCTCCGGCAAGTCATGTTTACGAACAGCCCCTATTAACACGGCATAGGCAAATTCATCGAGGTCTGGCGACAGAAGGAAGCGGCTCTGCAGAACAGCAAGCTCACCCGTTTATTGCTCGCCAATTCTGCCCATGAGGTCCGAACACCGCTAAATGCCATCATCAACTATCTCGAAATCGCACTTGAGGGTACACTCGACCAGGAAACCCGCGAAAACCTCGCGAGATCGCATTCGGCTTCAAAGTCTCTAATCTATGTGATCAATGACTTGCTCGATTTGACCAAGACGGAGGAAGGGCAGAGTCTCGTCAAGGACGAGGTGTTCGATCTGGCCAGCTGCATCAGGGAAGCAACTGGCCCGTTTCTGGCTGACTGCAGGCGCAAGGGGATTCATTACACGGTTTTTCAGCATCCAGGGCTGCCGGATTTCGTCCATGGAGATGAGCGACGTATCCGGCAAGCCATTTCCAATGTTACAGCAAACGCTGTCGCGCATACTGACAAGGGACATGTCAAGGTCGACGTATTTGTGTCGGACGTTAAGGATCAGCGTGTGGTGGTAGATTTCGTTGTGGAAGATTCCGGCATCGGGATGAGCGCAGGCCAGCTCGATGCTCTGTTCCGGGACCTGGAACAGGTGAGCACGGAGGAGTTTCCCAGACCAGCTTCGCAGATGGCCAACATGCCACGGGAGATGCGTACTCTCGGTCTTGGGCTTGCCGTCGTTGCCCGTACCGTTCGAAACATGGATGGCCAACTTCGCCTCAAATCAGAGGTTGGCCAGGGCTCGAGATTCGTAGTCCAACTTCCTTTCCATCTCCCGGATGAGTCGCCAAGTTCCGGAGGCCAGAGTGGGCGAAGTGCGAAGACGACGGCATCTTCAACCCTAGTGGCCTCTGCCCCGGCTTCCTTGACGGCGGCGCCAGAGGGCGAGATTATGCTTGTCGACCGAGCAAGCACAGTGGGACCTTTTGATGGCGATATTGTTGGCGACCGAGGAAGTATGGGAAGCCGACAGAGTCGAGCCAGCCATACCAGCCACGGGAGCCAACTCAGTGATGCTGATCGCTTGATTGACGCCATTCAGACGCCATTATCCCTCAACGAAAAAGAAGGGGGGGAGTTTCCTCTTGGAGGGGCCGTCCGCTCGGGAGGTTCTGCTAGGCCCGGATCTCGCGGGGCTCTAAGCATCGGTGCTCGTTCATCCAGTCCAACTCACAGGGAACCTCAAAGCCCTGTCGCAGTCAGTGCTCCAGGGATGCTGCCCGGCCGAGCAGATGTCCAAGACACCAAGACTCCGATTCGGGCTGTCAAGGTACCCGATGAGTACACTGATATGCCTCGAAAGCCACAGGGCGGTGAGGGCTCTGGCGTACTATTCGAAATCAAGAGCAGTGATCGCACCACGTCGAAGGCGGGCACGGAGAGTGTGACCAGCGGAGGAACCCACGCGACTGATTCTCAGCGTCTCAAGGTTCTAGTTGCGGAAGACGACCCTATCAACATGAAGATCTTAAGAAAACGGTTGGAAAGATTGGGGCATGGCGTGCATGGCACTGTCAATGGCGAGGATTGTGCCACGGTTTACCATGAAAAGTCGACCGAGTTTGACGTTGTCTTGATGGACATGCAGGTAAGATTGCTTGATTTGGTACTGCTCTGGTTTATATCAGCTGCTAATTAACCCACAAGATGCCCATCGTTGACGGCCTCACAAGTACAAAGATGATCCGGTCGATAGAGGCATCGGCAGAACATCACGGCCACTCGGCACTCTCACTCACTAACCATCGCGTTTCCATCTTTGCCGTCTCAGCATCTCTTGTTGAGCGTGAGAAGCAAACCTACATAGACGCTGGATTCGATGGATGGATTCTCAAGCCCATCGATTTCAAGCGACTCAACACTCTACTCGCAGGCATCACTGATGCCGACGTTCGAAATACGTGCTTATACGAGCCAGGCCAATGGGAGCGTGGAGGGTGGTTTTGGTCCAGGTCCGAGATCAATCCAGAATCCCAAGAGACTACACCAAAGGCTGAGAATGAGGCCAAAGAACTCGGCGTGAGCACATCCTCTGCTGAGTGTACGCAGGGTGATGCTGAGACTTCTGCTCCTACCACTTGATGGCGCTCTATCAGGTACCATGCCTGCCCGGGGATGTTTTGGTGCTTACAACCCAGATGCAGTAGCATCTGTCCTGTCAGTTTCTTTTTCTTTTTCTCGTCTTTGCATTTTTATGGTTTAAGCCGTTGAGATACACGCTTTGTATACGGTGGATATAACTGGATTGGAAGCAAACGCGGTGTTGGGGTGTTCGGTAACCAAGAGCGAGGATCAATCATGTATCCTGCTCTCTTGCTTTGCTTTCTCTTTCTTCTGTGTTCGGGTATGATAGACGGGATGAGGAATGACGGCCATGAAGTATACGAAAAGCATGGGTTCTGGGGTCTGGTGTTGGGTGGCAGGCCGGTTGGGTTTCTTGAGTTCTTTTTGGCGTCGATACCTTCATCTCACCACACGCGCTGGCTCTTGATGAGCTCGATGAAGGGGGTCTACTGGTATGGACAGGACAAGGCTACCGTAAAACGCTGAGGGCCTAGACATGGGACGGATGGCGGGTCAAGGGGCGGCGAGGGCTAGCGACAAGTCCATGATAGAGATACATGCGCAAGGCATATGAACAAGAAAAGTAGGGTCAAGGAATGGAATTCACACACGGATGGCGAGAGTACGGTCAGTGTCGATGCGATGGCATCACATCTGGCTGCATCATTCACGATACTATATCAATACAGAGTATTCGTTACATGACTGCATGAACAAGACGATACCAATAGCTTGAAGTCAAGCAAGTGCAGTTGTTGTTGATGTGTATTTTTCATAGCCTATCAAACGTTCAACGCCGTCTATGCATTAATACCGCAAAACCCAACCCAATAGTCCCCTCCCTGTCCTGTCCCCCTCGCTTTGCTAACCCGTTTCCCCCTCCTTCTTCTCCAACCCATCTCATCTACAACGCCATGTATCGCCGGGCCGTTGCCCCTATCCTTGCACGCTGGTCAATGGTGTTGCCACATAATTCGTCTCGTTGTGCCCAAAATAAAAGATTAGCCGCCGTGTATTCCCACCCAGTTCCCCCAGAAACCTTGCTTGCTTGCTTGCTTGCTTGAATGGGCTCTCGTGACTAGAGCTTCTGGGGGCGGCCACGGGGGCGCCCTATCGCCGTGCCGCTCTACAGCTCAGATTCGGCGCCGTTGGTGGACAGAGCCATGGGGCTGCCATTGTGGTTCTGCCTCTGGCTCTGGCGGAGACGAGAGTTTCCAGGGGGGCGACGACGGACCATGACGCGGCCGTTGACGCCGCCCTGGCTGCCGTTTTCCTCGTCGTCGTCCGAATCCGGATTCTGCTCGGCGTAGAGGCGAGCCTCATCGAGCTCGTTGATGTTTGTGGGCCGGTCGCGAAGCCACTGCATCCGGGGGCCGGATCGGGCCCGCTCCGAGACGCGGAAGCCGTAGATGCGTGGTTCGTATATGCGGCCGGGGCCGAGTCCCGGGCCGATATTCTTTGCGTACATGCCGTTGATAAGGCCTTCACCGTCGTTGACTCGGGAGCCTGAGGTGGAGAGCACTTCGATGCCACGCTTGGTGAGGTCGTATTCGGGAAAGGTTAGGAGGAAGAGGGAGCCAAAGGTGCGGCCAAAGAAGGCGCCGTCAACAGTCTGGAACCGACTGTTGGGGGGCACGTAGACGTCTAAGCATGAGGGGCAGAAGAGCTTGACCGTGTCCTCGCCGGGGATGTCAGAGAGGCCGACGGGTAGGGTACGGGCCTGGTCGCAGTTTGTCCTGGGGCAGCAGCCAAAGTGGCCGAGCTCGTACTTTTCGCTCATTTGTTGGATGCCAGCCCTCGAGCAGATGAAGCGCTGGTGGATGAGGCCGTAGAGCATCTCTGCCGAAGACTCGATGACGGACAGGTCGCTCGCCATACGGTGATGCCTTCGCTCGCCGGGTTGTCTGGACAAGCGCTCCGGGTCAGACTCATTTTCATCTTCTTCGTCCTCCTCCTCATCTTCGTCTTCGTCGTCTTCTGGTTCGACATCCAAGATCATCTATCAGAGCAGTACAACATTAGTCTTGCATCATGGATAAAAAAGATCGACAAGGAAGAAAAAAAGAAACATACCTCCAGCGCCTCCTTGTACATGGCCACCTGGGTTTGCAACCCGGTCAAGTTGAAGTCATCCTCTATAAACTCCTCCGAGACCTCGGCAAAGTATTCATGACCGAGCAGAGAGCAAAAGCTCGAGATCCAAGACTCGGGCACGCCTGAAGAGGTCGACATGGCGGCTTGGGACGGGGGAGGCCAAGGCCACAGTCGGGATCAGGGATCAGGGGAGGGTGCGCACTGGCGCAGGGACGCGATATGCGATGCGGCAGCCGGCGCGGGGTGAAGGTGAAGGGGTTGGTGACAGGCGCGTTGGTATCGATAGCGTCAAGAGGGTGCTCGGGCACGCTTCCAATCGAAGGCGGGGTGACGGCGGTCTTGTGAGGGGCGCGATTCTGAGCTGAGAACCAACGGGCAGGACACGATATATAAGGAGGGAGGGGAGGCGGCACGAGTATCTATCGCATCGCAGAGTCAGGCTCAGAACGCCAGCATCGCAGAGTGCGTCGAGCGACTCGAGGGAGTTGGGAGGGGGGGTCGAGTAAAGCTGTTTTTTTGGTTGACCTTTTGGTGCAACTGGCGACGATGGATGGATGGGTTCAGGTTGGCGTGGACCGGCATCTGCACCGTGGGCTCGGCACTAGGGTTTTACCGGGTTCCGGCCTGCATCCTGCCCCAACCACCATCGATTATCTACCTATGAGTTGAGAAAAGACGAATATGACGTTGTATGTAAGATACGGCTCAATTTATTTTAATTCATTTTTATTATCTATCGATCCACATGACTTACATCTCCTAAGCCAATCGGTCCCAATATCAAGGTCATGGGAAGTCTCCTCATCGGCTCATCATGGATCCGCCATCTGTCTAAGCCGGCCACTCTATGCCATCGCCGACTATCAACACAGATCACTCGGCCAATCGCCTTGACTCCCTCAACTTTGGAACTGTTCAATATCGACACATTCCGTGAGCAGTCCTTTAAGCCCCAGAAACCATTCTTCTTTGGGCGAAATGGCGCCTCTCCTGCAGCGCTGTTGCCTGCCGCGAACAAGTGGTTCGAGAAGCGTACAACCGTGAACTCGACTAAATTCTCACCATACATGGACCAGTTTCAAGAATGGGGGTTTCCCTATGAGCTCGTCACACCATCTGCTACCAACAAGGAAGCTCTATTATCATTTCACATTTGGCTCTCCTCAAGTGAGGAACCAGTCGATCAACTCCTCGCCAACATCCTCGAGCCATCCATTCAAGAACTAGAGACTGGATCGTTCTTCCAACTCCTTGCGCCTCTAAAGCTTCTCGTCAAAGCCCTCGAGTTCAACCAAACTCAACCAGAGCCTGTCAGCCTCTACATTGCGCAGTCCTCTCTCACAGATCTTCCCGAAGCTCTTCAGGAGGATCTTCCAACTCCGGATGTAGTCCAAAATGCTGGCAAGGGTGACGTCTACAGCTCCAGCATATGGCTGGGTACGGAACCAACGTACACACCCCTTCATCGCGATCCGAACCCCAACGTCTTTTGTCAGCTGTGTAGCAGCAAGGTCATCCGCCTCATGGCCCCAGCGTTGGGCGACAGGCTCTACTTCCAGGTGCAGTCTCGGATCCGACAACAGGGCAACAGCCGTATAAGAACGGTTGAGATGATGGAGGGGAAGGAACGGGAAGCGCTGTATGAGGCTGTCTGGGAATGTGATCCCTTACCAGAAGGGTTGTACGAGGCAGAGTTGGGGTCTGGGGATGCTTTGTTCATCCCAAATGGTTGGTGGCATTCTGTCAAGAGCAAGGGGTCAAGGGGCCATTTGAACGGGTCTGTCAACTGGTGGTTCCGGTGATATCATGATATGAGCCGTCTCTTCTTGTATACTTCAACTACAACCATCTCCATACTTCAGTTTTTCGACACGGGCTTACAGATGGTCCAATTGAGATACCCGCAAGGCCAGAGATGCACCTTGCTACCGCTCTGCATCTCCCACCTGCTCGTGTCCGCACCACAACTCCGCAGCAGGGCCTCCACCTCGTCAGGCGTCCGGGTCCGCAACGCCGAGACGTAGCCGTCAAAGGCGAGGACAAAGGGCAAGATGGGGATCAAGCATGAGAAGATGAAGGTCGACGGAGACCGCCATTTCCATGCGTACAGGGGAGCGCTGAGGATGGCACCGATGCCTAGCAGCGTGACGGCGACGAAGCTCGCGAAACTACGGTCTTGCAGTTCGAATATGGCAAATCCCTCGCTCGTCTGAACAGTATCGCGCAAGATCGCCTTGGCCAGGTCATCATCAAAGTGGTGAAATGCCAGGTTGAACAGACGGAACGGCTTCGTCCCGTCATCCCTCCTTGAGAGATGTTCCGGCGCAGCGCTCGCATCGACAGGTTCGCGCTCATACGTCACGAGCGGGTTCCTCTTGGTGACGGCGTCCCATGCCTCGACGTTGGGGTGCAGGTCCGTCAGGACGAAGCGGACTGGCGAGGCGCCGCGCGAGCGCAGATGTGCGTTGACGGTACGCGCGATCGAGGGCGTGGGGCCGCCGCCTCCGGCGCAAAAGTCGACAAAGGTGTATTCGGGTAGAGACGAGTTGAGGCGCTCGATCAGGAGGGATGCGGTGAGGCTGGCGGGGGATTGGGATTGGAGAGGTGTGTTGGACATCCAAGCGCGGGTGAGAGCATCTTGGACACGGGCGCGGAGGAAGGCTGGGAACCTATGACGAGGGTTAGTATCGAGTATGGTGGTAGTCGTCGCGGTTGGAGCTTTGGTTGCATGGAAGGAAGCGTCGGGTCTAATGCTGGGTGTTCCAGAGCTCTCAGACTTGGATGTGAAGCTTGGAGAAGTAGGATCACAGCTAAGGTCCAGCGGGGGAAGAGGTGGTGACGGGTGGACCTTGGGTTATGCGTACCAGGGCTGGTCATCAATCTCAAAGAGATGCATCCGAGGGATTAAAGGTGCCATTTTCACTTATGAAATGACTTGTTCTCCGTCTGATTGACTCGATTGACCGACAATTTTAACAACTAGAGGTCGGGGTTGGTGTTTTATATGTTTTGACGTGAAACTCGGTCGGCAACTACAACTCCCCGTCGGTCATGTCGTCAGCCCGCGTAGGGTAGGCTAGCCCGCTCACCTACAAAGGACCACCTCCCTTGCCTCTCTTTCTCTCTTCCCTTGTCTAGGCCCTCTAATAATTCCATGCGCATAGGTAGATAGTCTAGAGGAATAAATCCATAGACGAGTCACGTCTGTATCATCATGATTTTGATGCTAGACGTCGCTACGATTCGCATTAATGTTTCCTCTAATTTCAACCACCTTCTCCAACACGGAAAGCCACCTCTCAGGCCCCCACAACACCGCCCGTCTCAACATTCCCATTTTCTCCGTCGGACTCTTCATCAAACTCCCCAGTCGAGGCTTCAACCATTACTTTGTTGGGGTATCCGTGTAAGGATCAAATCCTACTCGTCGTTTTGCTTCGCTCCGCGCCCTCCACTGCGTCTCCCCCACTAAACCCGTTGTCGATGTTTCTTCCAGGAAGAATGTCAGGATGTGATCGGGGATAGAGAGGTGGGATGCCTGCTGAAACTCCTGGAGACTAGCCAGTCGAATCAGCATCTCCATCAACGACAGAGAAGTTGTAATGGCGCCGAACGGGGACCGGGCGACAAAGTTCTCCGTTTCCGCTGTGGTAACTGGTTGTAAAGAGTTTGACTGCTCAGGACCACTCAGGGATAGCCTTTTGATCTGGTCAACAACCCTGGAGTCAAGCGACCTTCTGTCGCGGGGAGTTCCCTGACTTGGAGGTGTCTCATGTTTGTCCATGGTCCCAGAGTCGAGCGATGCATCGTCGTCATCCTCCGCTGCTTCTTCATCATCATCCTCAAACACTTCTAGTGCTATCCATTCCGGATCAAGATGTGCTGGGAACTTCCACTTAGAGTGCTCCCCGATAGGTGCGGTTTTCTTGGGGCTGGCCGAAGAGTTCCGAGACTCCTGTAGGAGCTGCCTGTTAATATCGGTCTGATCGTCCCCCGTTTCCCTCGCCTCAATCATGGTGCTTTTGACGACATTCTCTGAATCTTGGATGATGCCTGCTATACCATCGGTGTCAGGCTTGGAAAGGGCAGCTTGGCTATCTCGTTTCAAAAGCAGCACCGGTCTTTGTTCGCTGTCGGTGGCGGATCCGATATTCAAAATCCTGCCTGTATCTGTGTAGAATATCTTTGATAATTCATGAACAGGGATAGACTCGCGTATTCCTGCCTTTGGGATATCATCATACGATCGAGTGTCTTGCTCATCGTCATGGAGGCGTCCATCGTCGAGATCCTCAATGATCTCCAAATGATATGCATATTCCCAGCTGTTTTCAGACGATGCGGGAGCTGAAAGAGAGGCCAGGCAGGTTGCATGATAGCCTGTTTTGCTGTCAAAAAAGAAGTCCTTTCGGGTTCTGCAGATGCGAACTCGTGCCTTGTGCAAGACCTCCTGCCACAATGGCTTTCTGTCACCTTCACCCAGGCCGTAAACTGTGCTATCATTTAAAGACTGGGCTGAGCCACTGGATGCAAGGGTTGCGTTGCTTGTCGGGGTTCCAGCTGCACCTTGTGGTGTTAGTGTAGATGCATGTCCCAGAAATAGCATGTATAGGGACAAGGTGAAGGCGGGACCAATCTGAACCGGTCTTGTTGGGTCTTGGGCAAACTGCGTGTCACCGACAATGAGAAGTGTGCTTGCTTGCAAAAGTCTGGAAGGCGATATGCCAGTAGGCAGAGAGGTCGAAAGACTCTCCCCTGATGCAGTAATAGCCAACTGGAGAAGAGGAATGTCACGGTCTATCCGTTCTAACAAGGCCTTGATGCTTGCGATGATGGCTAGCAGGTCATCATGACTGATGGGAGACGACTTGGGTTGGACTCGATCACTATCCAAGTCCGAGCTCGGTGTGGTTGCTGCTTCTATACGGCGCCCTAGCGAGACGATGTCCTTATGAAGCGATTTCGCGAGGGGGGTAGCAGATTCCAGGAATAGGTTTCCTCTACCTGACCTGTGGGGAGCCCGTCAGTAGGCGCATAACGGCAACGAATGAGGTTCCTACTTGAACTCGATCAAGTCTATTGCTGGTGAAATGATCTGCAGGGACTGGTTAGCTACCTATGTTGGGGGCCTCGCATGATGCACAACAGCAACAGCAACAGCAATCATACCTTGATCTTGCTGTCGAGAGTGCTTTGCAGTGACTTGAGCTCAGAATAAACGGTTCTGTCCTGGACTGACTTGAGCAGACGCGAGCACTGACCCAGGGCGTAGGTGGAAGTCAAGGTGATGCCGGACCGGATGGCATATTTCATGGCCTGCACACCGACCGCTGCGAGGAAATCATCCATGATAAAGTGGTAAGAGTTTTATTCATGCTGGAAGGTACCTGCAGAGATGTAAAGTGCAAGCTTTGAATAGAAGGCAAGATATTCAAGGCGGAGAGAAAACAAAGAGAACGATACACGCCCGAGGCTGATGTTGCATTGATTCCTATCCCGTCCTGCTGGCAGCCATTCACTCGCTGCAGTTGACCGCCGCCAGCACAGAGCGTGAGCTTACAGTGAGGTCAATGAATGGGTACACAGGAGAGGGGCAACGTGTACAGTGCGAGCGTGCTGGGATGCCCCTCGTTTGCTTGGCTTCGAGGCTGTTCCTTGTGGCACGTGCTTTCTTTGTTGCTGCCATTGCTACCCATCTCCCTCAGGCTCAGGCCTTTTAGCAGTCACAAAGGGAGAAATCATGCCTAATGTGAGTCAAGCATAGAGTCATAGGGCTGAGTTGTTCATCACTCGAATTGAACATTCAAGGATTCCCCAAGTCAATGTCGAGTTAGCCGGTTCTGCCTGGATCGCTCTGTTTCCACCAGCCACACATGTACGTGCGAAAGATCAAACTGCGCACAGTACAACCCCTCTACTCCGTACATTTTTTTTTCTCTCTTGTGGCAGGGGCGGCGTCATATGGTGGGGCTCGAATTTTCACAACCTGACCTCTTCCCTCCCACCACCAAGCACAAACCATCACCATCATTAGGCACAGACATTTCGGCCCTTGCCTCTTTGGTGCCCAAGGATCTCACTCGACAACAAATTCCTCGAGCCAAAAAGAGATCCCCGTCATCTTCCATTCGACCTCCTTTTTCAGCTGGTCACTTCAAGATTACCGACCCAGCCCCGTTTTCACAACGAACGACCCAGATAGGTTGCATATCTAGGGCCTTTTTAAGTCCGCAACCCCCATCACAGACCGCAACGGACCATCGCAGAACCTCCCCTCGACTTCGTTAATTCCCGCGGCAAACGTCACTCTACCAAATACAACTTCACAATGGCGACCCCCAACTCCTGGGAGGATGATCCCGCTGCTCAGGACGAGAACCTCGCCCAGCAGGCTCAGCAGCAGCTCAATGTGAACCCCGCCCCCGCGCAAGGCGGCTTCCGACCCAACGTCGCCTCCTTCCAGCCTACTGCCCAGTCCTTCCAGCCCGGCCAGGGATACGGAGGATATGCTCCCCAGTACCAGCAACAGCAACAACAATACTACCAGCAAGGCTATTACCCTCAGTACGGTGGTGCCCAGCAAGGCTTCAACCAGTACAACCAGGGCTATAGTGGCGGCTACAACCAAGGTTATGGTATGATGTTTGCGCCCCAGAAAAAATTGCTCCTACTCTTGAGAATTGACCAATATTAACCAAATATACAGCCGGTGGGTACCCTCAGTATGGCCAGCAGCAGCAACAGCAGCAACCATCTCAACAACAACCCGCCGCCCCTACGATCGCCCAACGACCGGCTGATGCTCCTGCCGCAGCTCCCACTCAGCCAGCTGCCACGAAGCCCAAGGTGATCAGCATCAGCGCCGACTCCTCTGCGCCCAAGCCCAAGGCCAAGGTGCTTTCCATCTCCGGATCTGGCGCTGCCACACCTGTCAAGCAGGAGGAACCTGCCAAGGCCGAGCCTAGCAACGAACCCGAGGCTGGCCAGAAGGCCACGGCTACCAAGGCTATCGAGAAGACCGGCGAGAAGGCTGGCAAGGCTGCTTCCGGCGGTAAGACCTCTGGAAAGACATCTCCCAGCCCTGCCTCGGGCCGCAACAGCCCTTCGGCTGGCGAAAAGAAGGCCGCCCGAGAGGCTGATGCCGTGGAGAAGGAGCAGGCCGCCGATGTCGATCAGGAGACTCTCAAGGAAATCTACGGCAAGGAGCACATCAACATCATCTTCATGGGCCACGTCGATGCTGGCAAGTCGACTCTCGGTGGATCTATCCTCTATGCCACTGGCATGGTTGATGAGCGAACTATGGACAAGTACAAGAAAGAGGCCAAGGACCTTGGTCGCGAATCTTGGTATCTGTCCTGGGTCATGGATTTGAACAAGGAGGAACGAACACAGGGAAAGACCATTGAGGTTGGTCGTGGTTTCTTCGAGACGGAGAAGCGCCGCTACAGTATTCTGGATGCCCCTGGTCACAAGATGTACGTGCCCAACATGATTGGTGGTGCTTCCCAGGCCGATGTTGGTATTCTGGTCATCTCCGCCCGAAAGGGCGAGTACGAGACTGGTTTCGAGCGTGGTGGACAGACCCGTGAGCATGCCATGCTTGCCAAGACCCAGGGTGTCAACAAGCTCATCGTGGCCGTCAACAAGATGGACGACCCTACCGTCGAGTGGTCTCAGGAGCGATACACTGAGTGCACAACCAAGCTGTCCCAGTTCCTTAAGGGTACCGGCTACAACCTCAAGAACGACGTCTACTTTTTGCCCATCGCCGCTCAGCAGACCCTCGGTATCAAGAACCGCATCCCCAAGGATGTGGCTCCTTGGTGGGAGGGCCCCTCGCTGCTCGAGTACCTGGACAGCATGAAAGCCCTTGAGCGCAAGCTGAACGCCCCCTTCATGTTGCCCGTCAACGGCAAGTACCGTGACCTGGGTACCATGGTTGAGGGCAAGATTGAGGCCGGTGTGGTGAAGAAGGGCATGAGCATGATCATGATGCCCAACAAGCAGAGCGTCGAAGCCGCTGCTGTCTACGGCGAGCAGGAGGATGAGGTGCAACTGGCCCAGTGCGGTGACCAGGTGCGGATAAGGCTCAAGGGCATCGAGGAGGACGACATCCTGCCCGGTTTCGTGCTGTGCTCGCCCAAGCGACTGGTGCATACTGTGGCTGAATTCGAGGCGCAGATCCGCATCCTGGAGCTCAAGAGCATCCTGACAGCCGGCTTCAACTGTGTGCTGCACGTCCACTCGGCCATCGAGGAGGTGACATTTGCGGCTCTTCTGCACAAGCTACAAAAGGGAACAAACCGCAAAAGCAAGAACCCGCCCACGCACGCCAAGAGAGGCGACAGCATCATTGCGCGCATGCAGGTGATTGGCGGAGCAGGCGCCGTATGCGTGGAGAGGTTCGAGGACTATCCCCAGATGGGTCGCTTCACCTTGCGAGACCAGGTTGGTTTTACTCACCCCCCCTAACCCCCCTCGACTAACCCCGTACGCTTCCCTCTCACCTGGTCCTCCCAGGATGACCAAGGGGAGACCTGCCACTCATGTGGCATGGCGTGGGGATCGACGGGGGGTCTCCTCATCATGATAGATCTAAGATCGCTAACACGAGTTTTACTCAGGGACAAACCATTGCCATTGGCAAGATCACCAAGCTCGTCTTTAACGATGCCTAAATGAATAATGATTCTCCTCGGATCGCACCCGGATGAGGCTGCGTGTCAAATAAAGAAAAGCACAGACAGACGTCGATGAATGAATGTAAAATGACATGGGAGATGTAAAGGATATTCATCATCATCATCAATTACCTCGGTTTAAACGACTTGGCGCAGAAGACGAGAGAAAAAGAGAGGAAAAACCAGGGGCGTGATACCGGATTTGAATAGGGTGATGAAAAGACCACCTGTGTCGTGTCCATCAAAGGACGTCAAGACATGGCAAGAAGAACAGAGACGGTGGGCGAAATGATGGATACCATGCATTCCTAGCGCTTTTACCTATATAGATGCAAGCAATGAAGAAGGGAAGTGTATGAAGACATTTGCCGTTGCTCTTGTGTATGTGAGTCGTGTAAGATGACTCGAGAGATGCTTGAAACTTTGAATGAGGAGCAAGAGCAAGATAAAGTGTAAGAGCCCAACAAGGAAACCAGTTTTATCACAACAGTAAGAACATATCACCAAGGCTAGAGCCGACGGAATGAAGAGATTGTTGAACGGAAGAAGGTGAACTGAGGGAGATGGGAGGAGGGTAGGGGAGAGGGAGACCCAGACAGAGAGAAGAAGATGGAACAAGGGGATGATTGACCTCGGATATTCACTTGAAGCTGATGATACAATGGCGGTGAGATTGCATTGCAGCAACATATCGAGGGTGAAACGAAGAAGGAAGAAGAAGAAGGGGAGGACGAAAACAGTAGACCGAGTTGTTATCGTGAGATTAGGATCTGGGTCGGGAGGGAGCCCGTTGTCCATGCAGAGATGGGAATCAAGCCGGTCAATTAGGCATGCAGAATGCAAGATTCGGCCAACGAAGCCATTTCGCCGTGGTCATTGATGCACCCCTCAACGAAAGCGTGCGTCAAAGTCACGATAATCGGGGTGAGTTCGCGATACGTAACCCCAGCCTCCATCTGCAGGAGAGAAGCAGGGGTTGCGGTTTGGGGGACGGTTTCCGAGAGTGAGTAACGGAAACAGGGTGGAGTGCTGACGTCGGAGTACAGATCCTATCGTCGTTGGAGGCACAGAGCAAAGATTTCTGTTAGCGACGACACGGACACGATAATGAGCCGGGACGGTTCCATAGAAGCGTTGCAAAGAGCGTCATCTCCCGAAGAGACTGACTTGGTTTACAGAAGCGGGAAGCGGTGACGAAAGGGAAACCTGAAATGAGTGTGGTCAGGAAGTCCAAGGTCCACCGAAGGGAAGAAATTATGTGTAGGTGCGGATCCTATTCTGGCTGGCAGCGGCCCAGCGGATCGGGATTGGGGGCGTGGTGAGGTGTGGGAAAGAAGCTGAAGCGCTGAGGTGAGGAGTGCATTGTGCGGTCCCCGGATGAAGGTATTCCAAGGGGCCAAAGGTGAGACCCGGCGGCAGCGCGGCAATGGCAATGGGCAAAGAAAGCCAGGGCAGGGCTCACGGAAGGTTGCCGAGCGGCCGGAGATGGACGGGATGCCGTTGGGCTCCAGGTGGGGAATCCTGGGGACCATACCATGTTGTTTGGTTTGAGGCCAGGCAGTGAGTGGTTCCTAATATTGCGTGTTGATGCGATTTTTTTCTATAATTTTTTTTTTTTTGCCCCCGCTGGCTGCAGTTGAAAAGATGCAACAGCCAGGATCATGGGGCTCGTGTGAGCTGAAGTCTGTACTTGTTGGTTCACGGGAATTTGACGGACGGACGGACAGACGGCGGCAGTAAGTGACGGCAAGTTTAGCTTGCTGCGCGCCGAAGCAGAAGCGATTAGAAGAGATCGTAATGCCGCCGTATCAGCGACTTATCTCGGTGCAGTGCCCTCGAGGCATGAAAAGCCAGGGGGGCTTGCAACGCTGGTTTGATCAAGGTGAGTGATCCAGCAACTGAATGGCTGTTATTGGTACCGTGTACCGGAGGTGTACGGAGACAGACGGAGGTATACGGAGCCGGGTAACGGAGCACGGAGGTCAGGAAGTTAGCCGAGTGATTGTAGACAAGCGCCCGCAATGGAATCCAAAGTCCAAGAGGGGTGTGGCAAGCGTCAAGGGATACCGTCCCGGGGCATTGTCACTGCATGTACCTTTTGCCAGCGGTTCTCCAGACCAAGGCAGCGTGTTCCAGGTCCAGACTCCCTAACCCCCCCGCTCCCCGCTTAGTTCTTGAGCCCCAGCCCCAGAAACGTAAACGAGACGGAGGCTCTGCGCGGGGGAACGGTGACGAACGGAGACTCGGAGAATGTCGGGATAGTCCAGCACAGCGCAGCAAAGGTGAGAGAGCAGCGTGCGGAGGGGGCGTGTGTTGACATGGCGAAAGTGAAGCCAATCACAAGTGCCGCCTCGGCAGGTCGCCGTGGCGGGGGATGGACAGGGCACCTGGAAGTGGAGTGAAGTGGGGAAGAAAAGAGCCTGAAAAATCAATCAGGGGAATGCAAGTTCATGGTTTGTAGGTACGTCACGCAGACCCTTCGGGGCAGAGGCTACCGACGGGAATATTGTTGCATTATCGTGGTCCTTTTTGCGTGACGGGTGACAATGATTAGATGGCGTTGCGGAGGCTTGGTCCTGCACCGGGGAATCGAGACAGCGGGGACAGGGGCGTACTGTAATGAAGGTCCACTATCGAGCCCAAATATCAGTGAGACCAAGGTCACGATGCCTGGTTCCGAGCTTTTAGCTCCACGAATTTGAATTTTCTTCACCGAGTCGTGACGGAGTTGACCAGGTAGCCAAAGTCATGTGCGACCTGTCTTGCGAATGACACCAGAATTGCACTCGGCTCGGCCTCCAGTGCGCTGCACTTTGACGGGGGGGCAAGGGCATGCGGGGCCGGAAGGGGAAAACGCAGAAGTAAAAAGAGTCTAGAAGCTCATCATGGTCAAGGGGGGAGCCTAAGCTGAGCCACGGTGAAGCATGGGGAATTCTTGACCACAGGTCTCGTGAGACGCAAGGTGGTGACAGAAATAGTAGCCCAAAGACTTGCGGTCTCCTCCGCTGTCTGCGTGTTAGTGCCAGGTACGAGAAGCCACACGGAAAGAATTATTCAGAAAATTTCTGCGGCCGGTTCAAAGTAGATGCTGCATAAGCGATTCCAAGGATATGATTTTTGATGTAAAAGAAAAAAAAATTCTTGATGGTCAGAGAGAGGCGAAAAGAAGGCAATAACACGACAGAGGCGGACAACCGAAAGCCGAGAGATGCCATCTCGGGAAGGCTCAGGCCATCAATGTACCAGCGGTGTAACGACAAGGTGGTTCGTCCCGTTTTGTTCCCGTGAATCGACTTACACCTACATGCTGAGTACCTACCACACTGCCATGAGATGGGAAATCGCGGGGTAAAGGGTAGGGGGAAACCGCCACGAGGGAAGGCGCCTGCAATGCGCGTTGTCAAAAGTGTCAGTCGCGACTTACAGAAAGCCGCCTACCAGAATCCATCCATTCATCCATTCTCCCGCCCATCCTCACTTACCGCCCAGCTTCATCGAGACGCCATCCCTGAGACCTCAGAGACGGGAAGAGATGGGGGGAAGTTACCCGCTGGTGACTACACCAGAATCAGCATTGGTGACGGTGACAACCACGACAACAATACCACAACAAGCGGCCGGCAATAGCCACACCATCAGCCAGGACCAGGCTGTGCTGCGCTGTGCTTTGCATTGCAGGCCCTTCGCATCTTCTCACCGGCGGACCCGTGGCGGTGGATTCAAACGAGTCCTCTTCTCTCCGTGTCTTCTCCACTGTCTCCCTGCTTGTTCCTGTCTGGTGACCGGCCAGTTTTAGCAGCACAGACCCATCCCAACATCGTGTACCTGAGCTCGGAGGTTGACACTTGGTGTTTTGCTTTTCCTCCCTCACCTCCTCCGCAATTTGATCTCAGCCCTAGCTCCCACTCCCATGCCTGGGTCATTCCCCCTTTGCTCCATGCTATCCGCCGCGGGTTCCTGTCGATGGACGACGCCTTGGCGAGCTTGTTTCCTTGTCACCGCGGCGGTTTTCTTCACATGTTGTTGATGTGATCTGATTTCGAGACGGGGTTTCTTTTGTCTTCTTTGCCCTTTGCCGGTTCTTGGCCGGCAAGGGTTCAGCAGCTTCCCTACGGGTACCATGTATATCTTGGTACGTAAAAGTACCTGCTACGACGACTTCGGCGCCTGGTCTGTTGTCTTGCCTCTCGTTTCTCGTGGGTTTCAAGGTGAAGTGTACTTCACGATGCCCAGGCACCCTGGTATCCTAGTCCCTTGATTGCCCGTTAGGTCGTCACACCTGCATACCTAGCCAATAGATTCATCCGGCTCGATAGAATCTTTTGCAGGTCGCTTTTGCATGTCCCCACACCACGCCCGTCCCGCAGTGTGTACCGTATCCTTCCACCATCCAACACAGGCAAAGCAAGCAAACAAGCAACCGGGGAATCAGCATCAGCAACAGCGCCAAAGTTGGAAAGAGCATGGGTTGCACACTCAGCCAATCGTCAAACCGGGGTTGCAGGCCTCCCGATGGCGCAGGGAATCAATGTCCGGAAGGCTCTCACACCCTCCAGCTTTGTCTGTATGTCCCCTTGCCCCAGGTCTCCTCCGCGGCCGCCCCGTGCTGCTCCGAAGCGAGGGGAGGCGGGAACACTCCTTTACTTATCGGGATACCTGGCAAGCATACGGAGAACGGAGGACGGGGCCGAGGGGCGAGAAAGTCTGGAATTGGCACGGCACGGTAATGTACGGTAGGTTACAGCACGGACAACGGGACCAAGAGACGGCCGTCTAAAGGGGGTACGTGTTGACCAAAAATCATGGATTAAGCGAAAGACATTTGTGAGTACGTACTTGGGACTGAAAAACTGATGCTATCAGGTATGAAAAAATGACAATGCAACTGGAGGTTGTGCCATTATCTAATGGCGGCCAACACGAGGGGATATGGAGGCTTGGGTTCGACTGTTTAGGGCCTGGTTGGCTTGTGCTGGGCCGGCGATCATGACGACACAATGCTTGGGCTCACCCACGAGCAACCAAACAATGCTTTTGGATGGTCGACAGAGACAGCCACCAGGGCACATCTGCGCTCCCAGCGGCCAACCTAGAATCGAGAAGAGGTGCTTTGCAGCGGGGATCTGGGGGGATTTGGCAGTTCAGAGGGGAATTTGGACGTCTGAACTCGCATATAAGAATGTTCTAGGCGGAGAAACGACCATGATTGTCGTCATCACCACTTCCTCCTTTACACATCAATCAACAGCCTGACTATCAGCTGCTTGGCTTGCCAATTGCTCTGTTCAACAACGCTGCCGCTTATTAGCAACACCACTAAAGTCTGCCATCGTGTACATGGGCTTGCCGTCACATTAACGTCAATACTTCAAGCAAAGGCGCCATCCGTTCGGCATCACCCACAGACCCAAGGATCCCAAGACTCTTGGTCGGGACTTCTCCACAGACAACCACTCATCTCCCGTACTTGTCGACCATCTCGACGAGCATCGACCACCATTGAGCTCCATCTGGCTCCTGCATTCTCCGGCATCTTCCCCCCTCTGTGCTCTCTTCGGCCTTTGGTTGGGCTTTCTAGGCTTGCACGCCCCTCCCCCGTCCAAACTCTGACGCTTCGTCGCCCATCAAAGGAAAGGAAAACTTGGACCGGGGTTACGTTCTGTGACCCCCTCCTCCGTCCCGCAATCCCAGCTGGCGCCCAGGCTTTGCCCGTTGTACCAGGTGTACCGTCCGGCCACCGTGTACCAAGAAATCTCTTCCGGTATAATTTCGTGCCTGTCACCTGCGACGCCTCGTCGGCTCCACTACGCGCTTGTCTCTGCCACTCGCCGCCCGTACCAGAGCCTCCCACCCCATCACACCCCGTCCCTCTCCATCCTCGGTTTCAACACTCGAGGGCGGGCACTATCTGAGGAACCCACCTTGTGGAGAGGCACACCGCGAACCACACACCCCCGGGCGTACACTATCGGATCTCGAGCTGCTCGTGAAGCTTTTATAAAAGCCATGAATGACCCCGTCTACAGAACAGCTTCTCCTTACTCTGAACCAAACGTCAAAGGCCCAAGGTCCCAGATTCAGGCTTCAGGAACCGGTTTATTCAAGAGTGAGTCTTGACTCTGCCCTCCTCGTCCATCATTACAGCCTCTTGAGGCCTCACACGACCACCTCTCCTACCCGCCCTTTATGACGAAGCTGCCACCACACACTTTGTCGACAATCACACAAGATTGAAATTTTGCTGACTCTGTCGCAGTGCTTCCCAACAACGTCAACAAGACTTCCCTCCACCCCACCGGTGTTGCGTACGTTTCCTCCCAAGATGCTCTTGTGAGCACAGCACAGGTCGACTAACACGGATGCCACAGTCCCCACGTGGAACACACCGAGCTGGAGCAGGAGCTTCACGACAAGGCTCACATCGACTACGACCGTGTCGCGATCGTAAGGAACCTAGCACTCAATTGGGTTGAAAAAGCCTGGTGAGAGACGTCTGTGCTAACAATTGCTCTTACAGATCCCCAACCCTTCCGTTGCTGCTCTCTATGAGGATGCTCTCGTCTACGAGACCGGAACCGCTATCACCTCCAGCGGTGCCCTGACTGCCTACTCTGGGGCCAAGACTGGCCGTTCGCCCCTCGACAAGCGAATTGTCCAGGAGGACTCTTCCAGGGACGACATCTGGTACGTGATTTCCCGAGACTCGGCAATAGAGTTCCAGGTGCCGGGCACGAATCGAGATGAGCTTGCAGCTAACATGGAATCTCCAGGTGGGGCCCCGTCAACAAGCCCATGACTCCTGAGGTAAGAAACGACCGACTTGCACACGCATCTTGATCATGATCCCTCTGCCCATCGAGATGGACCTCGTTGTTGTGGCACTTTGTCTCCTGTTTTTGCACCCTCGGTTGCAGCAGCAGAAAATTTGCAGACATCACGAGCGAGCGCCTAGACCCTCGTCGGAACAGCACTTCCATTCCAGCGACCAGAATTGCCTTTGCCCCGAGGGTACCCGTGGCGTGAGCGTCATGGCTTGTCCACCGGTGCTTATTCTCTTACCCAATTGCCTGGTCGCTGGTTGGCAGAGGCTTGGTCCAGTGGTTTTCTAGCAGTTGCCCAAGACTCTCAATGGTCCAGTCCTTTCCCCTGGTTTGGGTTGGCGTCATGGGGTCGGCAATCGTGACCCCGCAGACGACCACACCCACACGCACCCCTTTCCCTTTCCTCCTTGCCCCCTCTGTTCCCCGGCACAGCAGACAGTAGCCACATGGCGGGCGGCTTGGTGTGTGCTACGGCTTCAGACCGAGCCCAGCCCCGAGCCCCGAAGCCTTCGGCCGTGGCCTGCCCCTCTTTTCTGCCCCGCCCACAACTTTTCCCGATTCCGACCTTGGTTACCCAAACGGGCAAGGTCTCCGGCGACCCTCCCGACTGGAGCTTATCCCTGCGAGCAATCATGGCTGACAAAATTATCTCTACAGGTCTGGAAGATCAACCGTGAGCGTGCTGTCGACTACCTCAACACTCGAAGCCGCATCTATGTCATCGATGGTTTCGCCGGCTGGGACGAGAAGTACCGCATCCGCGTCCGAGTCATCTGCGCCCGTGCCTACCATGCTCTCTTCATGCGCAACATGCTTATCCGACCCTCTCGCGAGGAGCTCAAGGACTTCCACCCTGACTACACCATCTACAACGCCGGCAAGTTCCCTGCCAACCGATACACCGAAGGTATGACCTCTGGCACTTCGGTCGCCATCAACTTTGAGCAGAAGGAGATGGTCATCCTCGGTACCGAGTACGCCGGTGAGATGAAGAAGGGTGTCTTCACCGTCCTCTTCTACGAGATGCCCATCAAGCACAACGTCCTGACCCTCCACTCCTCCGCCAACGAGGGCAAGAACGGCGACGTCACTCTCTTCTTCGGTCTGTCCGGCACTGGCAAGACCACTCTCTCCGCCGACCCCAACCGAGCCCTGATCGGTGACGACGAGCACTGCTGGAGCGACAACGGTGTCTTCAACATCGAGGGTGGCTGCTACGCCAAGACTATCGGTCTGTCTGCTGAGAAGGAGCCCGATATCTTCGGCGCCATCCGCTACGGATCCGTCCTCGAGAACGTCGTCTTCGACCCCCTCACCCGCGATGTCGACTACGACGATGCCACCCTCACCGAGAACACTCGATGCGCCTACCCCATCGAGTACATCTCCAACGCCAAGATCCCTTGCCTGTCCCCCAACGCCCCCTCCAACATCATCCTCCTCACCTGCGACGCCCGCGGTGTCCTGCCCCCCATCTCCAAGCTCGACCGCAACCAGACCATGTTCCACTTCATCTCTGGTTACACCTCCAAGATGGCCGGTACTGAGGACGGCGTCACCGAGCCCCAGGCCACCTTCTCCAGCTGCTTCGCTCAGCCCTTCCTTGCTCTGCACCCCATGAAGTACGCCTCCATGCTTGCCGACAAGATCGAGCAGCACAACGCCAACGCCTGGCTCCTCAACACCGGCTGGGTCGGTGCCGGTTTCGCCCAGGGCGGCAAGCGATGCCCCCTCAAGTACACCCGCGCCATCCTCGACGCCATCCACTCTGGCGATCTCGCCAAGGTCGAGTACGAGAACTACGGTGTCTTCAACCTCCAGGTCCCCAAGACCTGCCCCAACGTCCCCTCGGAGCTCCTCAACCCCTCCAAGGCCTGGACCGCCGGCGAGGATAGCTTCAACAACGAGGTTGTCAAGCTGGGCAAGCTCTTCCGCGAGAACTTCACCAAGTACGAGAGCGAGGCCACCGAGGACGTTGTCAAGGCCGGCCCCACCGTCTAAGTCCAGGCTGCTGCGGGAGGCTGAAAATGAAGAGGAAGAAGAAAAGGGAAAGCGAATTTTTTCCACGGGTCATGACAAGTTAAAGCAACTGTTTTCCATCTGGGTCCGGCGTCATCTCATGGCGGCCGAAGAACCGGCTGCCCAAATGTTTTTGTCTGAAAGGTTTATAGGGATGAGATTGTGTGTAATGTAGGCATGAACAAAGCTTTACGAATCTGCAATAGAAAAAGTATATATCATCTAAATCTGGTTTCATTGCTGTGAGGTTGAGTTGAACAAACCATCGTTTATAGTTCTAATCAAAGATCTAGCTATAGTGTTTGTTGGCTGTTAAAGTTCGACAGCAATGAATGTCCAATATCCCGTTGTTGGGTGTCTTGTGTTAGTGGATGTTCATTCTAAGCCTACGCAAGGTCACTTCTTTGATGGCACTGTGACAACAGGGGCTTGGTACTCCGTGGCTTGTGGTGCGGTTCACGGTCTCACAGTGCTTTACGCGCCTATCCTGCACGCGACCCTCTGATTGGGGGCGAGGGGTCCAGTTGCTGGGGCAATGCATTATGTCATCCAGGGCGGGCAGCAAACAAATGCTTCCGAACGGGGACCCCAACCAAGGTTCCGGGTACACAACGGTTTCACGACATGGCACATCACCTCATCCAAGGCGTTGACCATTCATGAGCTGCTGTGACGACGCGTCTTTGAGGCATACGACTGTCAAGCTTGGTGCTAGTTGAACATTTAAACCCCGGAGCACCTCTAGTCGACACAGACATCTGTTTCTTCAAGTTTCCTCCCCCGCCAAGCCCCGCCTCGACAGACGACGAGACGACCAAGACACACCGCAACGACTCTACCAAACCGTGAGACCTTGCAGACATGGTCAAAGAACGAGCGCCCCCCAAGGCGCCCCTACATCCCACCAAGGATGGCGGTAACCTGTCCCGCGAAAAGTCCCCCGACGATGATATCACCGTCCTGATGCGTGGCCTCGACTCCGTCAAGGGGAACGTCAAGAGCATGAATGACCCCTTCAATCCAACTGATGCCACCTCCACTCCCACATTCGGCCACCCTACCAAGATGATGTCGTCTCGTAAGCAGAGAGCAGACGTCTTCCTGCACCAGAGGACCCGCCCCGAGCATCACCTCGACGGCCGAGGGAGCAACAGCATCGCCAGAGTCTCGGCGCCCAGAGCTCCTACCTACCAAGATCGCAAACCGCCGCCGATGCAAATGTTTAGCTCCAACGCCCCTGTTGCGCCGTCTTCGTACTCCCATGAGGAGGTGTTCTATACAGACCCCACCAAGGCCAGCGCCGACCTGAAGGCTCTGCTCGAGGGTGGCATGGACGAAGGGGAAAATGAAGAGGGTGAGGCCAAAGGCGATGGCGAGAAGAAACCTGAAGTGGCCAAGGAGACAAATGATGGCTCCGTCGACGGCCTCAAGGTCAAGCTACTGCCTCATCAGGTGGAAGGTGTCGAGTGGATGAGAGGACGAGAACTTGGCCCCGTCAAGCGAGGGAAGGTGCCCAAGGGTGGTATCCTTGCCGATGACATGGGTCTAGGAAAGACGCTCCAGTCCATCTCGCTGATCCTCACCAACCAGAAGCCGGAGAAGGATGGCACTGGCTGGAAGAAGCAGTATGAAAACATTGAGAAGACGACACTGGTGGTGGCACCGCTGGCCTTGATCCGACAATGGGAGCACGAAATTAAGGATAAAGTGGAAAAGTCCCACGGGCTGAAAGTTTGTGTTCATCATGGACCGAACCGTACGAAGCGGTTCAAGGATCTTGCCCTGTACGATGTTGTCATTACAACTTACCAGATTCTGGTCTCGGAATATGGCAATTCTTCTGATGCCGAGAACGGAGTCAAGGCAGGATGCTTTGGCCTGCACTGGTGGCGAGTCATCCTCGACGAGGCTCATACTATCAAGAATCGCAATGCAAAGGCTACAAAGGCCTGCTATGCCTTGCGGTCTGAGTACCGGTGGTGTTTGTCAGGTACCCCCATGCAGAACAACTTGGATGAGCTGCAATCCTTGGTCAAGTTCCTCCGCATCAGACCCTACGACGACCTCAAGGAGTGGAAGGAGCACATTGACCTCCCTCTGAAGAACGGCAAAGGACACATTGCCATCCGTAGACTTCACAGTCTTCTCAGATGCTTCATGAAGCGCCGAACCAAGGACATCCTCAAGGAAGCCGGTGCCCTCAACCCTGGCGGCAAGCCGTCGGCTGAGGGCGAAGGCTCCGCCACGGGGTTCAAGGTCACTGAGCGCAAGGTCGTGACCGTGGCAACGGAGTTGTCACCTGCAGAGCGCAAGTTCTACGATCGACTGGCGGCGCGAGCTGACCGTAGTATCGAAGCCATGATGCGTGGCAGGGTCAACTACGCCAACGCTTTGACCTTGCTCCTGCGGCTGCGACAGGCCTGTAATCATCCCAAGCTTGTCGAGGGCAAGCTGGAGAAGGACAAGGACGCCCTGTCGACGGACTCGACCCAGAAGTCGCAAGACGCGGACATTGACGCCATGGCCGACATGTTTGCTGGTATGAGCGTTGTTTCAAAGGACTGCAACATCTGTGGACGAGGACTAAGTAGCGAGGACACCAGCTCGGGAAGGGACATCTGCACCGAGTGCCATGATGACTTGGCGTACTTCAACAACCACGAGCGGCCAGAGCGGCCAAAGAAGTCCAAGGACAGAAGCAAGAAGAAGCACAAGTCCAAGAGAGCAGTCAAGGGAGAGACTGTCGACGAGAAAGTTGTTGACAGGCAGATCGTTGAGGATGACGCTGAAGAGTCGCCCAGGAAGACGGCCCGACGACATCGGAATCGTAATGCTATCGTGGATAGTGATGACGATGAAGAAGAGTCACCGAAGAAGACGGCCCGATCTCGGAATCAAAATGCTGTCATCGATAGTGACGATGACAACGATGATGAGGAGGAAGAATCACCAAAGAAGGCTCCTCGATCTCGACACAGGAATGCCGTCATCGATAGCGATGACGAGGACGCTGATGAGTCGCCCAAGAAGGCAGCCCGGCAACCCAGACACCGCAATGCCATCGTCGATAGTGACGACGAGGAAGAGGGTTCCTGGCTTGTCCCTGAGGGCGAACAGGGCTCCCTCCGTCTTGGCAAGGCTGGTGGTGAGGAGGACGAGAACGCCGAGGGCGGAGGTGACTGGCTCGGCTCTGACGACTCGGAGGACGAGGAGAGCAAGGTTCAGGAGCAGAGCAATCTGAGCAGCTTTATCGTGGACGACGAGGCTGCGAAGAAGGAAAAGGGGTATCGCTCCATGGGTGAAGCCTCTGACTCGGAGGACTCTCTATTGTCTGTTATGGAGATTACGAAGCGGATGGCGGCTCAGACATTGAACGATGAGCCATCAGCTGTTGCTGATACCACTACTGCTGATACGACAGGAGCCGACACTACTACAGCTGATACCACAGCCGCCGATACAACCGCCGCCGATACAACCGCCGCCTCAGGATCATCGGCCTCAGAGTCTGAGACAGACTCTGACTCTGGCTCTGACGACTCGGATCTCTCGTCCGAAGAGGATGACAGCATCTTCTACCCGTCGCGCGACCCTCACTTGCCTCAAGTGCTTGCGTCGTCCAAGATCCGCGAGCTCATCAAGATCCTGCAAGCCGAGGCCAAGGAGCACAAGTTTATCGTCTTCTCCCAGTTCACCTCCATGCTTGACCTCGTCGAACCCTTCTTCCGCAAGGAGCGATTCTCCTTTGTGCGCTACGACGGCAGCATGAAGAACGATGAGAGAGAAGAGAGTCTGCGTCGTCTCAGGGGTGACCCCAAGACGCGTATCCTGCTGTGCAGTCTCAAGTGCGGTAGTTTGGGGCTCAACCTCACTGCGGCGACGCGTGTCGTCATCCTCGAGCCATTCTGGAACCCAGTATGTATTTCTGTATCCACGACCTGCTTGGAACAGTCTGCTAATGTGACCTAGTTTGTCGAAGAACAAGCCATTGATCGTGTCCACCGTCTCACGCAGACTGTCGACGTCATCATCTACAAACTCACCGTCACCAAGACGGTCGAGGAGCGCATCCTCGACCTGCAGGAGAAGAAGCGCCTCCTCGCCGAGCAGGCCATCGAGGGTGGCATGCGCAAGGAGGGCTTCAAGCTCGGCCTCAACGAGATCATTGCCCTGTTCAAGCCGGGCTCTGCCCAGAACGATGATCTCCTCGGTCCTGCCCACGAAGAGGGTGATAGTGTCGACGACAAGGGTCGTAGGGCTGCGAGTATGATCAAGAGAAGGCCTGGACGCCCGAGAAAGGAGGAGAGCTCCCTCTACGGGCGTAGGTGGTGAGCGTTCATCTCCTGTTGCGTGCGTAGTTGGTTCCTTGGAAAAGGGGCGAGGAGCTACGGATGGTGTGTGCATAGAGTGTGTGCATTGGACATGGCGTTGAAGGGGTTTGGAACATGAGATACGATTAGGGTACACACACACAGCGCGTCATGATGAATCGATTGATGGTCAAGAAAATTTAACACCGAAACATAGACTACCTATGCCGAAATTGTAGCTCGTACATGGCGGCGGTTGCGTTTTTGCGTGCCAAAGACGACATCTGTCTCTTGCGAAGCCATAACTTGTGCACTTATAGAACCAGCCAAAGAAGAAGAAGAAGCCTGCTTGTCTCGATCATGACGACAAACTCTGACACTTTCCCGCTGCGCGCCGTCTAATCATATTGCTAGGAGGCAGCAGCACAAAACAACTCTTCACCAAAGATGTATACCTGGTGCGTCTGGTCTGGAGCAAGCAAACCATCTCCTCTCCTTTTGAGGAGGGCGCCTGACCCCATCTCAAAGCACCTTGGGACAGAAGAAAAGGGCCCATCAGTTTCTGCTACTGCGGGGGCTCTCCCCCGTCCTCTCAAAAGTTTTGGTTATATATAGCAAGGGCGGTTTTTATGTTGAGGCTTAGCATGTATTATGAAAGTTCTTAGGAAAGAAGCTGTCATGTTTAGCATTCATTTTGACCAGGTTTTAGTGCATGTTGAGGTGCCGAGTAGCTGAAATTCACGTCTTCTCTTGCTAGCTAGGTAGAAGCCGTTTGTTTTCCTCTTCTGCTTACAAACTCCTCATCCAGTCATCCATCACCCAAAGAATGAATGGTTGCGGCCGTGGTATCATACACGAAAGAACCCCCAAAAAGACGTGACGAGACAGACCTGGGGAAACTAATCACCCAACAGACACACACATGTGCTATGTAGATCAAGTAAATTTAAGCAAAGCCAGCGACGGGAGAAGAAACACAAAGGTGATGGGCAAATCCTCCTGTCGCTGTATCGACCACGGTTCCATGTCCTCAGCTCACAATCACCTAATACACGCCGCCACTCTGGTAATAGCTATCTGGTGCTGGGGCAGAGGGTCCATCACCGGGCGGGACATAGGGCTTGTACTGAGGCTGACCACCGCCAGCACCACCACCCTGGCTAGGGAGACCATGGCGGGCATCGTAGGCAGCAGCGTTTCCGGGTTGCAGAGGAGGAGGCGTCATGACGCTCTGAGGAGGGGGAGGGGCAGAGCCTGTGGGAGCAGGGGGCGCTTGGCTATGAGGGTTGTAGCTTTGGTACTGAGGCTGCTGCTGTTGCTGGGAAGTATAGGGACCTGGCGGTGCTGTAGCATTGTCGGCTGTCTCATCAGGTGAGTATGCAGGGCCTGGGTATGCCGGGGCCGGGTTGTTGGTTGCAATAGGTGAGTCGTAAACTGATGTTGCCAACTCCTGAGCTCCGTACGTGCTGCCTGGTCGACCACCTTGGGCATAGGGGTTGGCACCCTGGGGAGGATGAGAGTAAGGAGCGTAGTTCTGGGAGGGAGAGGTGCTGATAGGAGCAGGCTGGTTGCCACCAGCAGGTGCCTCGTCTCTAGGAGGGAAGTGCTGCGAGCCAGGAGGGACTTCAGCTCCTGCTACATAAAAGGGTGCTTGAGGGTTCTGGCCCTGGTTTTGGAAGTTGGGTGGAGGAGATGAAGTTTGGTACGGAGGACGGTCTAGGATATGTGAGCTAATGTAGGCAATGGAATCGATAATCGCCGTGACTAACCTGCTGGTCCGGGAGTATAGTATCGTGCTGGGTCCTGTGGAGGCGCTCCCTGGGGAGGATATCCGCCAGCCTGGGGATAGCCTTGGCCTGGTGGACCTGGCCGCATGGCATACTGCTGATAGTTAGGCTGAGGAGGATGAGCCATGGAAGACTCGAGCAGAGCCTCATAGTCTCGGCACGCCTTGATGAACTTCTCGTTCAGTTGTGTAAAGTCGTCTACTCAACATTAGCGACAATAACTTGCGTAGTGACGACTCTATGGCTTACCCTTCCTCTGTGAGTACTTCTCGATCAGCTTGATAAGCTTTGGTCGAATGGCGAGAGTCTGGTGATATAGCTTCTGCAGGGTTGTTAGCGTCTTCAAGCGTGGTGAACCCAATACTAGACACTTACGCCAATCTCCTCATTGTCCTCGTCCCTGGGTGCCGTGTTGGAGGTGCTTAGTAAAGTGAGCAGTTTCTCGACATTCTTGATCTCTCCAAACACCTCTGATTCCATCTGGGCCTCTCGCTGCAGCTCGTCCGGCGTCGGGTCGGCCAGCTTCTCGACGTAGTTGAGCGGGAAGATACCCGTCTTGCCTCTGAGAGAGCCTCGCCACCAGTCCTTGTAGACGCTTTCCAGAACCGCAATTATATCGCCCTTCTTGAACTCGAGCTCACCCGGTTCCGAGGGCACAAAGTCGAAGAGGGCACGCACTCGGCTAACGGTGGCAGCTGTGGTGCCGGCGGGCACGGGAGGGGCGGGACTCTCTGTCTGGGCACTGGGACCAGCTTGTGTGCTTGGGCCAGCGGCGGCAACCTTCTTGCGCTCCTCCTCCTGCAGACTCAGCTTGAGTGCCATCTGCAGCTCATCTTCCTCCTTCTGGCGATCTACGTCGGTAAGACCCTGCTTCTGGGGCGCACTCGGGGGCTGGAGGTTTGGGTTGCTCCGTGTGACACGGTGGTAGGCCTCGTTCATGATGCCCAGTTCGGGGTCGTCGTTAAACATGTCGGACCAGCTCTTCATGTGCTCGATGATCTTGGATTTGACTTGTGTGTGCGTGTTACGGTCGTTGGCGAGACGAAGGAGGGCGTCGGTGAAGGCGCGGCTTGACAGTTCGCGGTGCATGTTCTTACCGCAGTTTTGCGCAAGCGCATGGGCGACCTATGTATGTTGGTCAGTTGGGGATACAAACAAGCAACAGGCTCCAGCGTACCTCGAGAGTGTAAAGCTGGACATTTGCGTTGCGATGCGCGAGGCGCCTGATGATGCTCTGGACGGCCTCCTTAGGGCCATTTTGGTCGCCCGAGACCTTGTCGCAGACCTCGATAATGGCGCCCCAGTCCTCAGACGTGAAGCTCTCGTCGGTCGCCTTGACTGTTCTCGAGTTAGCATATGAGGAAGAGAGAGCTGCATAGCCAGACGCCTGTGCATGACGGAGGTAAACGAGGAGGTGATGACGTACTTATGGCATCGTCGTAAGGGCCTGCAGCTGAGGCTCGAAACATGATGGCTGGTGCTGCCAAGCAGGCTGCTGGCTTTTGGGTATCAAGCTATCGGTGGGTGCGGGCAGGTCTCGGCGGGGAAGAAGTACTGCAAGAGCAGCGTCGGGTCGAGATGCCGAGGTGTATTTGTTTGGCTGGATGCCAGGGGTATCTAAGGTATGAAGCGTATCAAGGGAGGTGGTGAAGGTGTCCGTAGGTGGGTAGGTAGTTGGGCTGTTGGTGGTGATGATGCGAGGACAGGAACCCCAGTTTATCGTCGGTCGTCGGTCGTCGGCGTCGGCGTCGTCGTCGTTGCGCAGGTGGCTCTCCACACTCTAGCACGTCGTCACTCACGCTGGCTGAACAGTTCCTCAAGCCTCTCTTTTGGCGAGAAGTCGTCGTGGACTGCAGGGATAGGGATGGTCAGTTGGAGAGATTGGCTTTAGGTCTCCAAGGCTGCGTGGGCGGATGTTTAAACAGGCTTCCAGGTCCGTCCTTCCCTCCTTGGGGGGGGCTCAGGTACTTTCTTTCGCCGCGCTGTTCGTCATCAATGGGAATCAGCGGGGCTTAGCTGCCTTCCCGCCGGTTCACTTTGTTCTGACCAGTCAGGCCAGGCAGAGAGCTCTAGGTGGGCTCAGCTCTCCCAGCCAGGCCACGCATGCGCCACACACTAACTAGCCCAAGCCCAAGCTACCTCCAAGATACCCACGCAATCTCCAAATACGTGTTGCAATACGTGTATTTCTCATCTCGCCCTTTAGGTTCCCTTCCCGAGTGCGAGGTGCCACAATTGGGGAAGCAGACGCCACACCAAAGACGTCACGAGCCCCCGGACGCGCAACTGGCCACGCCGCGACCAAGTCCTAGAGGTGGGAAGGGGAGCCAATTCACGGCAGAAGAAGACTTTAACATTGGATACCTAGGTCAATATCGACTCGACATAACCTGATAGTAACCTGACTTCCGAGTCCGAGATCAGACAGAGCCTTGCAATCAGCCCCAGATCAGTTAGACCCCATCCCGTCCTGTCCCTCGTCAAATCAACAAAAAACTCCGTAACCATTCTGTGCTTCCAAGTTGTAATGCATCCTACAAGCCCTGTTGACGCCAAATCACTTCATCAACACAAAGTCACCTCCTACATACCTAGCCAAACGAGACCCATGCGCCATAAGCCGGCAACTCCTCGGTCCTCGAAACAAACCTACGTGCTCTAGATGGCTCCCGTATAACTTCCTCCTCTTGTCTGAAGCAAGTCGATGCTGTATCTGTTCGTCATGTATATGGCTTGAGTATGCTGCAAAAAAGCACATGAAATGTACACAAGCTGTTGTTGTTCAGCGTCTTCACCACCCTCGTCGTGAGGCGCTGCGGCTCTCGTATCCCGCTCGGTCAGAGCCGATGCCCGGTGCGCCCTGGGCACTGCTCCGTCCCTCTTCAATGCTCCGTCGGCCTTGGGCATCCATCTCTGAGAGATCAAAGACCAATGGCTCTTCGCTGACCGAGTCATCATCTCCGCGTCCCGGTCGGTTAATGGATCCGGTGAAGCTTCCACGCGAAGACTGCGGCGGCGTCTGCCTGTGTGAAGGCATTCCCATGTAACGGCGTCGTCCAAAGGGGGAGCTGGACGTCGCCGCCGGGATGAGCCCTTCAGGAGGGTTGTCTTCCGAGAGTCCTTGTTGCATCATTTCTGGTGGGTCAGTACTCTCGATCTCGGCAGCTGGCTGAAGTCTGCTCGACTCCCTTGCCGTTGACTCTTCCTCTAGCTGCGCCTGTCGGCCTCGCAAGATGCTCAGGCTGGGCGCTTCTCTGTCATCCGCCCCTAGGCTAATGCTACGATGCGCAAATGCCAGATCCGTCTCATCTTCATCAACCATAGCGCGGTTCTGCAATGCGACAGAGCTCGCTCGTCGCTGGTAAGTCCCCAGTCGTGGTGACAGGGGTATATCGATGGCTCCAGTACCATCTTGAGTGACGGTGTTCTCCCTAATGGGCCCTGGCAGGGCACTATCTGGGGCCTGTCTCTGCTGCGCAGCGATCCGGCCCTGGTTGTTGTAGTCAATGATTGAATTCTCGCTTAGTCGAGATGGAATCGCTGGTGTGTGAGGAGTATGTGGCGATAAGGGCTTTCCAGGAGATGACGACGCAGACATTGACGCCGGTGCTACCATCCCCGGCACACTTGTCAGCTGCCGGCTGGAGGAGCTTGATGATCGCTGCATCTGCACCGACGATGTCATCGACTCAGTAAGAGCGTTGTTGGAGTCCTTCATCATATGAAACCGGGAAAGCTGTGCCACCGTCCTGTTTGTGGCGGATTCTCCCTTTTTCGAAGGCTCAAAGCTCTTTAGCGTCTTCTTGCTGTCGAGTGCCTTGAGGAACTCGGAGATGTTATCATCCTCGTTCTGGAGCGACTCGGAGCTGGTGCCGGCGACTTCGGCGAGAAGTCCTGAACCTGGCTGGACCACCGATGAAGCTAGACTCTGTCTTCCACTGCTGCCCTGCTCATCATCGCCCGCTCTGCTGGCACCTCCAAATGAAAGGCGCCCGCGGCGGTGTGTAAAGCTGCTGCTGTATCGGCTTGTCGAGGCTGGCCGAGGAGATCCGGCGACGGCGTTATCAACGGACTGAGGAGGGCCACCCCGCAGAGATGCCGGCATACCAGCCGTGAGGGACGTGCGGTTTCCTGGCTGCCGAAGAGATGGGATCATCCCCGGGCGTGTTAGGGACTGGGGAGAGGCTGGCTCGGGCTCGATCTGGCGGGGAACGGGTGATCCCGACAATGAGCCAGCCTTGAACGGCTGGAATGACACGGATGGCCTGCGACTATGGGTCTCTGTTGTTCGCGGCGGCACTCGTGTTGAGCCCTGGCGAGTTGGTAACGAGTTTGGCCCATCCACCTCATTGTGTACCGGTAGAGAACTGGGAGGTGAGCTGGTGTCAGAGCCAGGGGCCCGCACCGCCCTCAGCGCCGAGATGGGGCTGGTACCTATAGGGACGTTTCCATGAAATGTCGAAAGGCTTCCATAAACCTGTTGCATATCACTCAGATTCGGGCGCACGCGGTTATCTCGTAATGATCCGACCTCGGCCATCGGCACACGTGGCCTATCAGTCTGCTGAGGAAGTGAGGGTCGGAAGAAGTTTTCGTCTACGCCCATGAAACGAGAGCTCAATAGGGCCTCGGAGTCGTCGACCCGAAAGTTGCAGTCGTTGCGATACGTAACAACAGTGCTCAGTCGTCCCACGGGAATCTCCAAATCACCAAACATGTACTCTGTTACGTTATCTGGTCTCCCATCGATGGAGAACCGTAATTGATCATATCGTGGACGCTCTGAATCCGACATGCGTACTCTGCATCGAGGGGTGAGTGCTGGATGGGAGCTCTTAGCTGGTCCCTGACTAGCAAACTTCCACGCTGGAAGCAGGCGGGTGGCGGTGAAGAGCGAGCGGAAGAAGACGATGGCCTTTTTGTAAACGGTGGGCAGGATGAGGCCAAAGTCGGTGGGCGGCATGCCCGCGTGTTTGAGCTCAACTTTCCATCTCTCAATGATGACCTCAGAATTCCTCCGGGATGCGCCAGAGGAGCTGTCGGTCGAGGAGCCTGAAGAGTTGAGCTGCTCCATCACGTCCCATCTTTTGCCATTCTCATCAACAATGACGAGACTTTGACTTTCCTTTAAGCGAGATGTGTCCAGATACACCTCGATAACCATGGCAGGTGGGTGGTTCTCGAAGCTGCCACAGGTCTTCCAGATCTTGAGATCATCCCGAAAGTCATCAATCTCATCCGTCTCGATTTGGAACTATTCGGTGGTCAGCAACGCGCCGAGGTGGAAGAGCCAATAGACATACCCATTTATTAGGTTTCCGTGCGCCGTTGGCTCCCCGTGCAGGCTTGACCTTGATACGGGAATCGAGGACTAATGTTGCTGTCTTGGCATAGAAATTCTGCAGATGAAGCATCAGCATCTCGGGGTCGACCCCAATGTATCCATCCAATTCATACCTGTATTATCTGATCGAGCTTCTTGATAGAATCGGCGGGAAGTCCCACGGGCGGTGGGGTCTCAAGTGTCGGTGATCTCGGGGCATCTCTACTCGAGAAGGACGACCCAGCGCGAGGCCGGGAGCCCAAGGCGGCTTCTCGG
The DNA here is from genome assembly GCA_027886205.1 of Fusarium piperis. Lineage (NCBI taxonomy): Eukaryota > Fungi > Ascomycota > Sordariomycetes > Hypocreales > Nectriaceae > Fusarium > Fusarium piperis. The sequence goes on along the minus strand of RZGM01000004.1, from coordinate 267,050 downwards.
GCAGTATTTGATCGGGGGAGATTCGTCTGGGGCTTCGCGCCGGGGCTCGAGACCCTTGCCGGGACTCGGGGCTGTTGATGCATTGTAGGTGGTGTGCGCTGACGGTCGAGGTAGGTATCGGGAGGGAATGATCACGAGCGTATAGGGATCTTGGTCGGCCAACGGACCTGCTCATCCATGGTTCATATCTCTGGGAGCAGGATGGGAGGAAGCGGAGAGGGTTTCAAGGGATTGGCGAGCTTCTTGAGTCAAGTTGAATCGGTCCGGGGTCGGTCAGGGACAGCTGCATGAAAGTGGGAAATAAAAAAAATACACTTTGATGCCGACGGTGAGCTGGCGACTAATGCTTGGGCCGTTGACAGCACGATGCAGGCGCAAAGTTAAAGGGAAATGGGGATAAGCGCAAGGCAGCCAGACGCAGCCGCCAGGGTTGTTGTCGTCGATGAAGGTACAGGATGGGTGAGCAAAGAGGACCCGGCCTGGCACTGTACGACGCAAGGCAAGGGTAGGTAGGGCTAGCTCGATTCGTTTGTTTGTGTAGTTGTTGGTGGATGTCTGTGCCCGTGATATGGATGGCGATAGTCGGGTTGCTGCAGCGTTCGTCCCGTCGCTGCAGCAGCAACAAAAAGTCTAGATGGAAGAGACGAGTTGCTTACTCGAGCCGATGGAGATGACAGACAGAGTAGAGCAGAGCAGATAGAGGTCACGACGTCGCAAGAACCAAGGGCCTCGTGATGGGTGACCGGGAGTGGATTGGACGGGCGGCTGTCGTCATCGGCTAGAGCCGCACGTCACAGGTCCAACTGCGTCTCTCTCTGAGTCGAGCCTGCGTCAATCCTGGAATACGCTGAGTCGCTACCGATTATGGTGAGCTAATGAATGTCGAAAGCTCTTGATGCAACAAGTATGACTGAATATGCTGCAGCCTTGTCAGGCGGCAATTGAAGGATGGGAGGAGACGAGGACGCAGATGAGACGGAGAGAGAGACGAGATAACGACAATGGATGGGACCTTGGCTCCGGCAAACGAATGGATCCATCCTGTCTGCCTGCCTCGATCGCCTGCGTTGCCGAATGGGGGATCACCATCCAACTAGAAGTGGACTGGACTGGACGGCCACTGAGCATGGTCCTCCAGGGGACGTGGTCAGTGCGGTTCAGTGGATGCTTCGAATCGCTCCGGGGGCGTCTGGGCGGTGGGTACCCCTGCAGGGTGCTGACTTCCAGCGCTTTGATTGCTCCTAGTCGGCGCCTGTTTTCAGCCCCCACAGTTGGCGACCTCTTTTCCATGCCCCAAGTTCATGGAGGTCAAGTCCTACACTCCACCACTTCGTCGTGGCATCACTCAGGGTCTCTCTCTCCGCAGAGGTTCTCGCCGCTCATCAGGCAACATCAGGGCACGGGCAGGCATTGAACAAGCATCTTGCTCTACATGGGAAACGTGCAGCTCCCCTCCTCCTCGCTCTGGTTGGTTCGTGATGAGCATTGTGACAGTTCACAAAGCAAACGAGTCACGGTAGGTTGACTCATGGCCGCTTGTTCCCCTCCCTCCCGTCACCCAAATCGAGGTGAGGTGAGGTGGGCTTATCTCGCTTCAGGCGCTTTCGAGATAAGCTGCCTGGCCTGACCACCTCCTCGGATGAGGGTGGACTTTTGCTCCTATGTCTTCTCTTTCTAGTCTAGTCTGTTGGTAGATCGTAGATGGTCTTTGGTGCTACAGACCCCGCAGATCCATATTCACATGAATGAATGGGCCCATTGATGGTGTCGCCATGCTCATGGATCCATTCTTCTCGTGTTGTCTTTGTATGCCTTGAGAACCGTGGCAATCGATCGCTCCGGTAACGGTGCACTGATTGATTGATGTTAGTGCATTTCCTTGTCCCACGGACGTATGCACTTTAACGTTCATGCTATACTTTGAGCATGAAGCATGAAAGAACTGTGACAAAGCCATCGAGGACCGAGTCACCAGACCTGCATGGTGAAGATTACGACCACCTTGGATAGTTATGCTCAGCATAACAACCTCTGCTTCTACATACTACAAGTTCCTGGCGTGGCTTCACATGTCCCATTCGAACATGAATATATACATTGTCCTCGGCTAGATAGCCAAGATCAAGCCAATAGATACGGCGAAACGTAAACTCAACACTATCTACCTACTCATCACTCAGCATCTTCAACCTGGTCAAGTTCCTCTCGAGTCCTATGCTCCTCGAATGCAAACGAATCCAGCACCCTCACGTGGTCTGGGATTTATTACCTCGTCCCTTGCCCCCTCTGCCTCGGCCACTTCCACCTCCTCCTCGTCCACCGACCGATGGCCGGCTATTGGGGTTGGCACCGGCTCCTCCGCCGCCGCTTTGCCCACCATCTGCTGCCGCTTCGCCGACATTCTTGGCCTTACCCCCTCTACCTCGCCGACCTCGTCGCGCCCCCTTGCTCTCCTTATCTCTAGTCTCCTTCTGCTTCCGTCTGGCCTCCTCCTCTTGTGTCCGCCGGCTCTCCTGGTCCCACCACTCTTGGAACGCCTGTTCCTGCTGAATCTCCTGGAGTGACCGCTTCGCAACCGCTTCCTTTACGGCTTCTTGCTCGCGTTCTTGCTGACCAATAATATCCGCCAGCGTGAACCCGAGAGTCGGCTCCGCCTTGGGTCCTGGTGTAATGTACGACTTGGAGTGTGGCACCAACGGTTTGCTGGTCTGAGCTGCAGAGGGTCCTGCGACAATTGCGGGGGAGCTGTTTGTTCGACCCTGCCCAGGAAACCTTGTGTCGGGTGACGCGGTGCGACGTGTCGCAGACTTTGGTTTGGTCTCGGAAGCTACCAGCGGCTTGGCCTTGACGGACGGTACTCTAGATATCTTGGCATCTGCCGTCATTGCCTCCTTCAACGATGTCTTGGGCCCAGGGCTAGCTGTCTTCCAAGGCGCAGGTCGTCCACCTGGCGGCGCCGGTTCCCATGGCACTCGGTTGACCGTTTCATCTTTGGCCGCCGCTTCAGCCGCCGCCTGCGCTTGGAGCTGTCTTTTCCGCTCCTTTTGTGATATCTTGGCCTGAGGTTTGTTGGCGGTTGCGTCCTTTGTCTTTTGCGCCTGGAGCCCGGCGGTCAGCGCAGACGTGGATGCCTCTGACATGATATCCTTCAGGTCGAGCTTTGACGTGGCCAGTGTAGATGATGCCCAGGGGGCACCGGGTCTTGACATTGTACCCGATGAGGATTTCGTAACCCCCAGCTCTGATGGATGTAGCATGGGCGACAAAGAAAAGGCATTGGGTGTTGGACTCTGGGTAACATCCAAAGGTTCCTTGCCCTTGGCTTCCCTCCAAGCCTTGGGTAGCTGCGGCATGTCTTCAGTGTCGATGGGGAGACGAAGACTGGACGGCTCATTCATGGGTGATCGCGTGTCAGTGAGCGACGGGTCATCCTCGTCATCCATATCAAAGATCAGTTCAGCCTGTGACTGTTTGGGCCGCAAGTGAGGACTGAACGGTTCGTTGCGTGTGCTCCTTGACTTGCGCCGGGTGGTGTCTGGTGTCTGCAAAGGACTACCATCATCCAGGCTCCCAATCCGCGCCTTGAAGGATGATGAAAGTTTCTTTTCATCCTCCCTTTGCATAGCCTTGAATGCCATCTCCTTTATCCTGATATGTCGCTCTTCGTCAATATCGGCAGCCAGTTCTGGATACTTCTCGTGAAGTAGCAATGTAGCCCTTCCGCTCCGGGCAAATGGAAGCCGCGCAAGTTGGTTATCGCGGACTACTTCATCAAGCTCAAAAAGAAGGTCCTCGTCCAAGTCATCCAGGAGGTGGTTTTCAAGCATTGACTCGAGCTGGAGACAGATGTATTCAAGCCCAGTGTCCTTGAACTCTGCAACGGAGCATGGACTAATCTCGTTCAACAAGTTCGAGATGTTCCGCGTGGTGACGAACTTTCCAATGAGGCTTTGGCAGACTTGAGAGAGCCGGTCAAGCATCAGCTCGTTTGCAGCACTCATGACGCCTAGCACAAGTTCTGACAGCTCATCAAGATTGGCCACCGATACCTCGTCAAAGAGTTCTTGCCCGATGTCGGCATAGATGAATGACATGACGTAGTGAAAGATGTCAGGATCGATGTGCTTGAGATCAACCCTGATCTTGTCCGCTTCACCCATGCCGTCTCGACGTCCAGCGAGCCATTGACCTCGAGAACGGCCATTAAACAAGCCCTCAAAGAACGGGCATCTCTGGCAGAGTAATTGGCTATGGGCTGTGACATCTTCTCCATCTAGTTCAATGATGATATCGCCATCATCAAAGAAACAAGGGTCATAGATCGCCTGCTTGAAGTCGGCATCGAGAGACTCGTCCACCCCCGTCTGCAGGCGAACTGCTGCCTCCAGCTTGGGAAAAGCAAGTTTCGTCGCCATCTTCATCAGCTCAGTCCTGACACGCCGGAAGCGGGGGGCATCCGCCGGTGATTCGCGTGTGTACCTCCACACAGGCACGAAACTGTCTTGATAGACGTGGACAACAATGTTGAGGACGGTGTAGATATCGACCCCGAAGAGCGTCAGCAGGGCTTTGTCCTCGTCGATTTCGAGGCTGAAAGAATCCGTGCTGAATGATGAGCCACGGCTGCGTAACTCTGATAACCCATGGCGCAGGACTGAACTTCTCCCAGAAAGAACCCAGCTATGAACTGGTATCCTCACTTCGGGTGCATCAGACGAGCAAACTGCCATGTTCATATCGCTAAACTGGAACGAATTCATTGAAAGCCAATTCAGCAGATGCTGCACGATGTTGGATGATCGAAGGATTTCATAAGGAACTGAGCCAGGCCTCTCACGGACGATAGCTTTCTCGAAGGCTTCGTGACCAGTCGTGGTCTCACCGAGGTCGGGGGCCTGGAAACTGTTGAGGCAGAGAAGAGAGCCGATTTCATCACGTAGTGACTTTTCGGAGATCTTGATCTCTTGGGCCATGACTTTGCTGTCCTTTCTGATGGCAGCAAACGCGCCAAAGATGGAGCTTCGAACGGCCACACAGTTGGTGATGTAGGGAACTCGCTGGAATTTAAAGTCCTTGCGCTTGGCACCCGGCTCTGCGAATCCAGTCATCTTGCCCTTGGTGCGCTTGACTCGTTTCCAGACAGCCCCTGATTCGGTACAGATGATGACGGAACCGTGCTCGCCAACTCCCACAGATGCGGCCCCATCCTTGCGTGAATCCCAGATGCATTGGGGCTGAGTCAGGGCATTCTTGATCTTGACCGGGTTGGTGGTTGACGCGGCAGATTGGCTGGGATCCCCTTTGTGATTGAGATGGAGCGTGAAGAGATCTCCACGTGCCGTCAACGCAGCGATTGTCTCGCCTCCCGAAGCAATAGCACTGATTTCCCTTCTGCCTGGGTCATACCGATTGGAGTATGAAGAGTTCATTAAAGTGTGATTTGTGAAAACATCGGGGAATGGGAATTTGACCAGGTTGTAGCCATAGTGGCTGAAGACCCAGACCGTGTGGTTGGAGAGGAGACAAATGGTAGCCTTGTCGATGGCCGAGACCATGTCAATCGGGGCTGCGAGGAGAGAGGCGGCAACCTTTCTGGGGGTAGGTTGCACGTCGAGTGACCTGGAGTCTGCGTCCATGAGAGCAAGCTGCCCTACATTTCGCCCCCAGGTGAAGAGAGACGACCCCGTGTGGGCAACCGAGTGGTTTGCTGATGCAGCCACTCCGAGAACGATCTCCTTCTTGAGAGAACCAAAGACTTGGCGCGGTGTGAGACTCATGGGTTCTTCATCTGCCTTCATTGGCGGTGGCAGGGCATATCCGAGCTGCGAGTAGGAGTTCAACCCCCAAGTCCAGAGTTCTCCATTTCCTGCGACCGCCAAGGAGTGGTTCTGTCCCAAGGCGACCTGATGGACCTTTTTGTCTATAAAGGGGCCCTCCACAGGGACGAACCTAAACTTGGTATTCTCATGGCCAAGACCGAGTCTTCCTCCGCGTCCGACTCCGCATATGTAGAGATTTGAAACTGGGTCGGTCGTCAAGATGGCGCTGTGAAGTTTTGACATGGTCACATCTTGAATGACCAAAGGGCGATTGCGGACCAGGGTTGGGATTTGATCCAGATCCAGCGAAGAAGGTGCTTCTATATCCAGGTTTTCCAAGTGAGAGTGGTGGAACCGGTGCACAAGGAGGTCCGGACGGGAGAGATGAATGCGCTCGGGATACTGTCGATCATCCTCGTCGCCCACTCCTAGGGACACATTCTTGTTGCTGCCAAAGACAAAGAGCTCGTCGCCGTCAATGGAAGATTGAAAGGCATGGGGAACCTTGAGCATTCTATGACCACAGTCAGCCAAGTCAGGGGTCCATATTCCGTGTGAACCTACTGATGTGTCCCATCCCCAGTGCTATCCACGCTATCAGCGTCACTATCCGAGCTGCTTCCATCGTCCGTATCGTTCAGCGATCTTGCAGCAATCGTCGAGTTGTAGACATCGAAGGGGCTGTTTCCCTCATGGTCCTTGGTCTTGATCAAAAGTCCAACCTTGTTGACGGCGCTCAGGTTATGATTCGTCAAGTCGACCCGTTCCTTCTCCAACAGCAAGCGCGCAATCGAAACGTTTCCAGCGTACAAGGATCGGTGGAGGGCATTCCAGCCGCTCTCGGGGTCTTGGGCGTAGAGGTCGATGGCAGGGTGTTCGATCAGGGCGCGGACGAACTCGTAGGCATTCGGGTCGGTCGACGAGGCGGCGCGCAGCAAGACGGTCAGACCGGCATGGTCGCGGCTGTTGATTTCGGCTCGTCCGATGTTCGTGTTGGCGTCCTTGGACTTGGCTGGAGTCTGTGGATATCCGGATGCCCGGCGCTGCTTGGTAGCTGATCGCGGGGAGGTGCCTGGGCCACCATAGCTTCCTCCAAAGAGATTTCCGGATCCTCCTATGGCCGGGCTCCTTGATACAGCCTGCGCGTTGTAGCTGGTTGGGGCCAGCAGACGCCGAAACCTGTCGACATCATCTTCCCAGTAGTATTTCCACAGTAAGTGACTCATGGGCAGGGGGCGAGAGGATGGGACTCTCCCACGCGCGAAAGGCACCTCGCTGTGAACTCGATGGGTCACGGCCTGTTTAAAGGTGCAAATTGAGGCGCCGGAGAGCTCGGAGGGGTCGGGCGAGCTCTGGATGAAGCAGGAGGCGCTGTCAGGTTGATGCAGGGCGTGTCGCAACGGGTTTTGAGCTGGATATAAGTTGCCACCGAGCGCAGATGGGAGCAGCTAACAAGGGGTCGAAAGGGGCGTTTGAAGGTCAAATTTGGAGCAAAATTCGATGATTTTGATGTTGGCAACCGAATTTGATGGATACGATAAAAGTCTTGAGCTGCAAAACTTTGCGAGTCAAGACTCTGCCGAGTTGGAAGGGTGAAGAAGCACTTGGTAGATGATGACTTGGAGATTCGACCTATGCAGGTACTCTGTACTATGTACCGAGGGGCCGATTGTGCGCGTCAGTTGCCCCAAAAACGAGCCCCAAAGCGCGCACTCGAGCTAGGGCCTTGAATACCCCGCCACGGCGTACCACTTACAGAAGGGGCCCTATTACACCTCATTCAAGAACCAATAATGGCTCGCGGTAACGAGGTGTGCAGCTGTCGAGCTCTGTAACTCAACCCGAGCTTCTGCCACATGGTCGGACCCGGCGTCTTTTATTTGTCGCTGTGGAACTCTGTTCCTGGATAAAGTCGGAGGCTGAGGGTCTTGTGATGGGGTTCCCAGCATCAGGAAGATGATGAGCTGCCAAACGCATCACCTATACCTTAGCTGGGTTAAGGCGTCATGATAATTTAGTAAAAACTCGGGAACCAGCCTTGGGTCTGTTCGCGGGAGCAGCTGGAGCTAGGCGAATAGCTTTGAAGGAGGAACAGCTACGTAATGTAGAAATAGGAGGCTCGACAGTTGCATAGGATGCAAAACTTCTGGGACAAGGAGGCGAGATCTGGTTGCTGTATCTCACAGCTTGGGGCGAGTGAGCAAGCATCCCTCGCAACCGGACACAAGGGAGCCAGGGATTCTCGGTCAAGGATGGGATGGGCTGGCTGGTCCAGGCGCTGAGACAGCATCACTCACTCACGCTCAGATGGAGAGGTAGGTCAAGGACGAACGGATTGGTAAGTCGAGGAGATACGGAGCCGCAGAAACCATACGATGGTTAGGGGCTACACGCTAGAGAGAGGATTAATAAGTTGCTGTTGACGTTGACTGGGCGTTTAATACTTTTGATAGTATTTTCGAGTTGCTTAGTAGAAGGCTACCTATACAACGGCAGTCGACAGTCCTGGCCTATATACTCCGTACGGCAAACTCGCACACATTACCAGACTATGCCAATGTCTAAAGTTGTGCGGCCTTTTCAAGCACTCAACTCCAAACCACATCCCCGTCTTCAGCGCGAATCTCGGAACTAGACCGGATTTGGGAGACGCTCAGCATCCGCTCGGTCGACGGGGGACGGACGCCGTGGCCGCCCGGTGTCTTGACCGGGCGCGTGCACGGCGGACATGACAGGGACAGCAATTCGCGGGAATGCCATGAGACAGCGCATCAGAATTCCGAGGAAGTGTGCATCTCGTTCTGGAGTCGGATTCGGCTTCTTGGCCCTGTAAATGGACCATGTTCCCAGACTCGTCGTCAACCTCCAAGTCGGCTCGGGATGCATAACCGGCAAGTCTCCGCGCAGACTCTCCCCTCCCACGCCCGGTTTCGCCATCCCACGTCTTGTAGGGAAGAAAAAAAAAGCTTCTTTCCTTTTGACGTCCCGGCCCCGTGGAGCCGTGGCTGCAGTCAGGCTCCTTTAGGAGAGCCTATCGGGCGAGGGACAGGGCGAGGTTTTTGGAAAGGTTCTGCAGGGACAAGGGTCCCTCCCCCTCCTCCAATGCCGATTGCCCTGCCCATTCAGGTACCGGAGGGACAGTGTTGAAGGGGTCCCCGTCTGGAAATCTGGCGCTGTTCCTGCTTCTTGGTGGTCGGGAGCCTCAAGCCCGGTGGCGGGCATCGGGCAGCCGGGTTTGCATATGACGACGTTTTTGGGGTAGCACAAGATGTATCGGATTATTTCATCATCAGCTGGGGAGGGGAAGGGTTGAGAGGAGCATGCCCAACGGGACATGTGTCCAGTATTTGTCTTGGATTCAAGTCATTGGGCTCGAGTAAAAACCGTTGGATGCAACAAATGATCTCATCCTCTTTCCTAAAACAGCCACGGAGCGATCGTCACCTGGCCGGAGAAGAGTCGGCATATTGGGATCTGGCTGACCTACCGTCTCACCGAGGAATCTACAAGGAGACAGACAGAGAGGGAGGCTAATAACTTCCCCTCCCCCAGGTCTCGCTCAGTCGCCGTCTCTTACCCATCTCCACAGTCTAATCCGTCTCATCCAATCCACTCTCATCAGTCGACTCCCCTTCGGCGTCGTCCTATTTCTAGCCGTTGACCTCCACCGTGAAGCTCCTCCGTCTTGTGGGGGGAGTTGCTTTTACCCCGTTATCGCTAAGCCCGATAAGACCACCACCACCACCAAAACAAATTCCCTCCCCGGCCCGGTCTTCGCTCGGAGGTCGCCATCTCTGCTCTGACTCTCTCCCTCTATCTACCTTCTCTTCCTCTCTTCTTTTTCTCGAAAACCCTCGACAATATCCGCTCAGTCTCTTTTCTTCCCTTCTTCTCCTTGCCCGTCTTCTCCCATCTTAAGCCGCCCAGTCCGGTCCAGTCGCCAAAATGTCCAACAACGACAAGCCCCTCCCCTTCGTCTACCAGTTCGCCGCAGGTAGGCATTTCCATGTTGAACCTGGCGCTTTGGACTCAATGGCTGACTTTTTGTGATAAGGCGCCATTGCCGGCGTCTCGGAGGTATGCTTGCGCCGGTTGCTCCCCATGTCGAAAAGTCATGTAGCTAATTTGCCGCTTGGTGTAGATTCTGGTGATGTATGACCGCATCTGTCGCGTGCCTCGGAGACACACAACTAACAAATCTCTCCAGGTACCCTCTTGACGTGGTCAAGACCCGAGTGTAATGCTTCCAACGGCGCCCAAGGTGTGAGCCAATTGCTGATTCCAACAGCCAACTCCAGACCAGCGCCGCCGGCGCCGACGCCTACAATGGCATGCTTGACTGCTTCCGCAAGATTATCAAGCAGGAGGGGTAAATGCCCAATGCGCCAACCAGTTGCGCTCCAGACTCTTGACGCTAACCCCGCGATAGCTTCTCGCGACTCTACCGCGGCATCTCTGCGCCCATCCTCATGGAGGCTCCCAAGCGAGCCACCAAGTTCGCTGCCAACGACGAATGGGGCAAGATCTACCGAAACATGTTTGGCGTCACCGCGATGAACCAGCAGCTCTCCATCCTCACGGGCGCCTCGGCCGGAGCCACCGAGTCCTTTGTGGTCGTCCCCTTCGAGCTCGTCAAGATCCGCCTGCAAGACAAGGCCTCGGCTGGAAAGTACAACGGCATGGTCGACTGCGTCGTCAAGACGGTCAAGAACGAGGGTCCCCTCACTCTGTACCAGGGTCTCGAGAGCACCATGTGGCGCCACATCCTCTGGAACGCCGGCTACTTCGGCTGTATCTTCCAGGTCCGACAGCTTCTCCCCAAGTCCGACACCAAGCAGGGCCAGATGGTCAACGACATGATTTCCGGAGGTATCGGTGGTACCGTCGGAACCATCGTCAACACGCCCCTCGACGTGGTCAAGAGCCGAATCCAAAACACCCCCAAGGTCCCCGGTCAGGTTCCCAAGTACAACTGGGCTTGGCCCGCCGTCTTTACCGTGGCCAAGGAGGAGGGATTCAGCGCTCTGTACAAGGGTTTCCTGCCCAAGGTGAGTTGCCGAGCTGAGAGCGTATGGGGTCGTTCTCCTGCTGACACGTTTTCAGGTGCTGCGTCTCGGTCCCGGAGGTGGTATCCTTCTCGTCGTCTTCACGACCGTCATGGATACTTTCCGCCAGTGGCACTATCCCACTAACTGAGATGGACGTTGAAGTATAAGGGTAAAAGAGCCAGTAGACAAGAATAAAAAAGAGAGGGAGCATTCAACGATACCACGCGGCATTACATATACAAGGACGGCTTCCAGGGTATGGGCATCTGAGGAAATTGGAGTGGTATGCTGAATATTGCAAGTGCCACGGTACGTTCCGTTTCAGCCAGATAGACAACGACCCCGGTTCAAGGGTCCAGAACTACGCAGTAGATAGGTAGTGTAGCCACGCCTTCTGACTCCTTAATTCAATTTGGACCACAGAGTATCCTCGAAAGTTGTTGGCTTCTTGACATGATGCAGCACAACGGGGTCGTGAATCTGCCATAGACCTTGAAGAGCAGGCTGAATGTAGATACTCGAAAAACATCCCCCTCCCTTTCTTCTCCTTCGCCATGTCTAGTGCTTTGTTCAGGTCTTCTATAGGCCCGTCATATTCGATCCTCGTCCCAGTGATGCTTTCATAAGTGCTGGCGAGCTCTACCTCCTAGTTCGTCCCAGAGTAAAACTTGAAGTAACCCCCTTTACCGAATCTCACACTCTCATCTGTTGGCAATATCTCAAACGTCCAGGCTGCCGCATCGTCCATGGCAGTTCAGGGCAGCTCCTGCTCATGCAAATCTCCCCAGTAGTGATACTCGAGCGATTCGCCATTCTTGCGCAGTGGGCCTATGTCCGAGGCGAGAGTGTATTCCGCAAAGGCGCCGTTGATGAAGACTAGGCGAACGGTGCTTGTCATTGCTGCTTGATCGGCGAATGCAATCAGACTGTTATCTATCTCAAAGTCTCCGTAGGACATGTTGGTCCAGTTACTTGCCCATGTTGGAGCCACAAAGATGGTGACCCCTTGCGCTCTGCCGCGCGTAGAGAAGAAGACTACCGTCAGGGTAGAGCGTCAGATCGGTCGAGTAGGCGCATATGACGGCGTCTACCCCCGTGAGCCCTTTCCCGATTGCTCGGGTGCTGTAGTAGTTTTCGGATGTAGCGAATTATTCGAGCTTCTAAAGCAGGCTTAAAAGGGGCTTCAAAGGGCTTCGCCCCAAACCTCTAACTTGCACACCGCGAGCGATGGTGGCGGTGGTTAGTCATTGCTCAAGGTCACCTTCCCACGATTAGAATCAGGATTGAGGTAACTAGGAGTAAATATAATTATCATGTATGTTATGAGTATATGAGTTGGGTCGGTAATTAAAAGCTCGATGAATGGAAACAGTCCTCAGATATGCTCTAATGGTGGCAGTGGATGGCCTTCGGATTAGTAAGACTGAGACTCAGGGGACATCCAATGTGTATAAATCAAGTCGTTGCTAACCTGCTCGAACGTGAATATATGTTCGGAGCCGGGGGTTGCAGGAGCTGGATGGGGATTGATGTTGTCATGTGCGTGTAAGTGGGTAGTTCTCGAACGTCGAATGCCCGGTTTACTATTACGGCTCCTGATCTGTGGAGGAAGTCAGCCAATCTGATTGGCCCCAGTAAGTAGTCTAAGATAGAAGTTAAATGGCCAATTATATCGCTTAGGAGAACAGGGGGGCCCGACTAGGGATGTCAATAGAATATGCGAGTTGGGCGGGGACGAACAAATAGACGAACCCAAGACTTGGGGGGGACTAAAGGTGATGTGCTGGTTCAACTCCTGCCTTCAAGCTCTTCACGTATTATCAAAGGATTTGATGTCCCAGGGATATCTTCTTTTCAGTCGTTAGTGTTGTTCTCAAAGAGAGGGGCTCATGAATCTGGCCCACTACATTTGTGTCCTTGTCGGATAGATCTATTAGGAACGAGATTACAAAAGAGCGTTGTATTATAGGCACGTGTTTTTATCTTACTGAGAACAAAGAAAACAATAGTACAACGTAAAGGGCTACTTGCCAGAAGCCGCAGAATCCTTTCCCCAAAACCCAGGCCTCAACGAGCTACCGCTTCCACTCCGTCTACCACTCTCACCACTCTTGACCGAGCCGCCCGAAAATACTCTAGAAATGCTACCCTGCTGTGGCCTGAGGGACAGCTCGCAATCCTCACGGTGATTCGTGTATCCATTCTTCTTGTGGAATGCGACCGCCTCCTTGACGAGGTTTCCCATCTCACGAGTCACCGCGGCGCGGAAGAGGGGGTTTTGCAGGATCGGCGCCCACTCGGCCTTGATCTGTTGGACTGTTCGACAATCCTTTTTCTTGAGGAAGGACTTTACCTCGTCGTCTAGGTGCGCAACTGCTGCCATGATGACACCGTCTTGTGCGTCAGCTCCTCTAGGGCCAAGCTGTCTGTCAAACTCGTTGGACACAAACGTCAGGTAGTCTTCGAGACGGAGGAGGCCGGCCACGTCGCGGATGTGGAAGCTCCTATCCTCGTTGCGGTTCGGCTCATTGGGGTCTGAGCCAAAGAGGCGTGTCCAGAGTCTATCCTTGTACTTGGGTCTCTTGATACCGACTATACATCCTCCGAGCACCTTTGGCGGCTTCCCGCAGGTATTTAGGTCATTTCTGAGTATCAGCTCGAGACGTCGAAGTCGACGGTGCAGCACTGCGATCTCGGCGCGAGCATCCTCTTCCTTGAGATTCTTATCCAGCTCCTCCTTGAGGCGCCAGTGAGAAACATCCAGGATGAGATCCACAGCCTGTGCGAGAATCTCAAAGTTGCTAGTGATGGAGTTGGGTTGGATTCGAAGCATCGAGTCGTGAAAGAACTGAATCTGCAACCACAAATCATCAAGTTCCATCCTCACTCTTTCCATCCCCTTCTTTTCCCTCGCGGACTTTAGGAACGCGTCTCCTGTGGAGGAATAGTTCGCGTTGAAGAACCCTGCAACAGTTGCGCGAAACCTCGAAACGTCAACCAGGTCCCCCTCGCTCACGGGGATACGCACTTTTGCCGTCCTCTCCGGGACACCGGAGAGGGCCTCTTGGCTACCGTTCAAGGTAGAATCGGCCGAGATTGGGGCCTCGGGGCGAGAATCTGGTTTTGTGGGCGCCATTTTGGGCGGTTGAGGTGGACCAACGAGGGATCTTCTGATACGCTGTCCAGAAGATGTCAGCGTGCTCAATAAATCTAGACTTGCAAATACGTGTTCCTGAGTTGAAAGCAAGAGTGTGAGACGGTCGGTTGAGATTCCTCACCCGTCAGGTCAGAGGTCACCAGGCTAATTATATGGTTGTGAAGGGAGTAAGTCACCATATCTGTGTGAGCGATTCATCTAGCGAATATGACTGTTCATCCAAGGAATCTTCAGGACGGGTAGGTGCCTTTATTAGAACACACCATATTCACCATGAACAAAGCCTCGCTGCAAGGAACTTCTGCAGAGCTGTTCTACGTAAGGTTTCAGACATGTCACTTCGACACTCGCAACCAGATGATATATTAGGTATCTTCACAAGAACAATCCTGCCTGGATTCGAGAGCAAACTGTAAAACATAGTTATAGCACATTTCACTTGTCATGTTCTTCGTCAAGTTTCTGTCAAAGAAAACAATCTCCTTTTCAGGACCATTTCTTTATCTATAGCACTCATTGTTCAAGGCACTAGATGTAGATTCACCTCCAAGCAGCCTCTCACCTTACATAAAAGTAAATATCGCAGCTCAACGGGACAAGAGCCTCTCTTGTCCCAATTTCTTGCCAAACTTACAGTACCATTCATTTGTGAGTCTGATATTATTCGCTGCTATCCCCAAACCATCAGCACTTTAACCCTACCGTCGTTCTGGAAACTAAGCCTCTACAAACACGATCATGGCCTCCAGTCCGACTCACGGCTCCGAGAACCCTGTAGCCAGTTCAGGAACGAAAAACAAGGTCAAGCTCGCCGCCCGCAACTTGCGAATTGACCCTCATCTCCCCTACAAGGACGATGACCCATCTGCATGTGAGCTGACCAGGGGCTCACCAGTCGCCGCTACCCCCCCGCTCCCGGCCAAGTCTAAGAAACGCAAGACAGGCTCCGGTGCAGTCCCCATGGACTCTCTGCTGGCACCCAAGTCGACAGTCTTCACTCCGCCTCTACCCTTCCGGCGTGACGAGCCTACCTGGCGTCCTCCTCGATTCCACAGGGGCAGTCGACCTCGTTGCCCAAAGAGGCTCGACCTCTCGACTATCCCGAGACTGCCCTACTTTATGAAAAATGGAATACGAGTCTACGCTACTCGTGGTACAACTACGCTACCGCCTCTGACCATCCCGGCTGAGGTCCCCATAGTTAGGGTTCCTGCAGTTCGTGTTCCCATCCAGGTCCCCGAGAATGCGATCCCTCCAGCTCAAGTCTCCCCGATGAAGGCATTCCCGAAAAAGACCGCCGCAGGTCTGGCCTCGACCGACACTGACCCAGTCCTGGGCCCGATGCCGTTCCCGGACCCCCAAACCCCCATCTGCACTCCCTCTAGTAACTCCCTACCCGAGATCATGACAAGACAAAGGAGAAGGAGGAAACAGCAGAAGCAAGCGAAACAGAACAGGGCGCGTTATACCCAAGTTAACCAAGACGATTGCTCCCCGACATTAGTGGCAGAAAACCCACGCGAAGAACAACAACAAAATTCTCTGGCCTGCCAGCGGGAGAGACGAGATGAATGCGACTGCGCTGTGTGCGAAGACTGCTGTGTCATCCTCACGTCGCTTGGCATGGTAATGACCATTTTCCTATCAGTGTCGACGGCCCTTTCAAAAGCTGGAGAATGGCTGGTGAGTCTGACTCCTCCAGAGGAATTTTTGGGTTATTAAAGGTTTGGGCCCTTCCAAAGGAGTTGGGTTGTCGGTGGATACCTAGCCAGAAGATTTATCGCAAAATAGTATTATGCTAGGCTTACTTGGATACATATATACTGGTATTTAAGTCCTTGTTATGTTGCCAAAAGCCAACATGCTTGTTGATAATATTCAGAATCATGACCTTTACTTGTATTGAAGCAGAATGCACTAGACAATACATTAATTAAATGGATATCAAACTACCAACCATACCGAGGCATCAAGCCTTTCCCGTCCAATCCTTATACAGTGACCCATATACGCCCAACTCCACAGCCATGATCATACATCATTGAATTACTCCTCCTTGTCCTGTCCCTCCTCGTCCTGGTTCTCATCATCGTCAACGCTCCAATCCCTCCAGCCCTGACCTTGCAGCCAGCTCACGCCCTTTCTCCAGTTGTTCTCCCGGATCGCCTGCGCATCCTTCTCATACACGACGCCAGTCACCATGAGCGCCAGCATAAAGACCCAGACGTCGCCGCCCTTCATGCTCCTCCACCAGCGTCGCTTCACGCCAACCTTCCAGAGGCTGTCAATGCTTGCGCGTGCGCTGTAGAGGAACAGGCCACGGCCGTTTCGTCGCTCGACAAAGGCCCACAGACCGGCAAAGAAACCACCGAGGAAGAAACGCTGAGTGGCCAGGACATGGCGAGGGAGCCAGTTCTGGAAGAAGCAGATAGAGGCCCAGGCTGTGGAGATGGCCCCCGTAGCAAAAGTCGACATGCGGAGGGCATTAGTGATGATACGCTGGAGAGTCGCCAGAGGGCTGTGGTAGATTGAAGAGAACCGGGGGATAACCGTCAACGCCGAGTAGACGAGGACAAAGAAGCGAGCAAGCGGCGGGAACGAATTAAGCCAGAATGTGAGATATGTTCGAGAACAAGACGGGTCGCCAGGGTGTAATGTCGCGCACGAAAGAGATGTGATGAGGGGATGAGCACGAGATGTCAATGGTGCAATCGTGCTTAGACTCGCAGGTAGAACATCCTTGTTGGGGAACAAGGTTGGAGAGATGTAGGCACTATCAAGGTTAGTCATTGTCTCTTTTATTCGGGGGTCCATCACATACGGCCAGTTCAGGCGCGCCATCTGAGCCAGGCTGTCGACAATCTGAGACGTCTGAGGCCACTTGAGTCCAGTTGGCCAGTCCTGAGGGCGAGGGTGGAGATAAGCCGAAGAGCTCTTGAAGATAAAATCTCCATACGGCTGACTATGTTAGTAAATCATTCTTGCGAATCCATGATCTAAAACCTACCTTGGGGAAGCAATCGCGGTCAAATACAGCCGCGTGAAGAAGCTGGCCAAAAGCAAGGGGCTGCAACATCCAGCTACCAAACCACCAAGGCCTATCCCTCTTGACGCCATTGTTCCGTCCCCAGATGAGTCCCTCCGACTCGCACAGATTATACGCAAACTCTAGAGCGCGGAAGATGGTGTAGATGGCGATGGAAACGCGCATCTTCTCGCTGGGGTAGATACCAAGGGCGAGACCAGCAAGCGATGCACCGACTGCGGGCGCGTATGGCGATGTGAGCGTCGCCGCGGTTCGCGGGTTGCGCATACGGAAGGGCTCAACTTGAGGATCGAGCAGATGTATGCGCAGACGAGTGAGGAAGCGGAAGAGCAGCCTATAGAGCAGGAGAATGGTGGAGAGTGAGAGAGACAGTCTCAGGGCGGGAGACTTGTAGAAAGGCTTCTTCTTCGCGTTCGCATTGGATCTATCGCGAGACATGTCAACACCCATTGCGCTTCACGGGGAAAATGTTGTACTCACTCCTCCTTCTTCATCCTCTTGGCCACTACATCCCATCCCTTCATACCAAGCCAAGTTCCCGCAAACACCCTCAGCGCATGACGCACTGCCCTGGCATTGTAATCATCGCTCCCCTTGGGCGGCTGCAGCGCCTTCTCCACACGGCTGGGGTTCGGTGTCGCGCGTCGGAGCACTCGGGACCGCGAGAGGATGTACTTGTGCAGGGAGGCATACTCGCGAGCCGAGATGGTGTAGCGCAGCGTGTTGCGGAGCACGGGATCTGTGGTACCAGCTGAAGACCTCGAGGAGCGCAAGCTGGAGGCATCGGCCGCGCCCGACGGAGAGGGCGAAGCCATTGTGATGGGAGCGGTTGATGTAGATGAATAAAGGTCGAAAATCGTGGGTCAAACGTGTTGGTGTTTCGAGGTGCTCTTATGGCGCAGACGTTGCGGTTGCACGAGCTGAGCTCCTGTGGCGCATTCGGGCAACTGTTGGAGGCATCCGGCAGAGTCGGAGATGCTCAGAGTTGCATGAGCACAGTATCGCAAAGATTTAAACCGCAAATATCTGGCGATGTGTGAAAAGTAATCGCGTCAGCAACAAGAAGAAAAGGAATGACAACAAGCAAGGAGAGGGAGGGATGAAATGGATGGATCACAAGAAACCCCAGGACGGGGACCGGGGACCTTGGAAATGAGGGCCACGGCCAAAAGTGGAGAGCCTCGGCTGCTGGGCTTATCACGGAGCCCACCCGCTTCTTAGCATCTGCACATCAAAAAAAGAAATGGGAGGCCCTGGTACTGGATCCCAATTAATTCGCCCTGACGAATTGAAGCCCTTCGATGCACTGGACTCTTGGGTCCTACAGGGGTTCCCCGCCCCTACGTTACCACAGACCAGACGCATACTTGAGCTCCCATCCCATCCCATGCTAATGATATCAGAGATGGGTGTGCGTTCCAAGGTTTCATCCCACCATGAATGAACCGCATATCCGAGAATCACATGAACAGGAAAATGCCAATGTCAAGTTTCCGTTGCTTTTCCTAAACGAGGGTATTCCCCCGATCATAGTCTCATGCCAATTTCCCACCATTCCAATGCAGGTTGTACGAAGGCTGGCCGCATAAGCTGCATTCTCTAAACACCAACCACAACAGCTTGCATTCAAGTGCACCAAACAGACCTCACCTCATCCACACCTCAGGCCACTGACTCGTCCTTGGCTGCCTTTCATTCATGCAAATTGTCTGCAAAGACAACAATAGGCCTTGCTGCAGGTCTTGTTACCGGCCTCATTGTAATTGTAGTCGGGGTATCAAACCAGCCTTAAAGTTGCTACCTACCAGAATCGCAAAGCATACACATACTCCAGCCAATATCATTCATTCATGAATTCTTTCCAGTTCCCTGGACTAATCACTCATTCATCATCAAGCCTGGCATCATCAGATTGAGCCTTCCAAATCCTAATAACCTTGAGAATCATTAAGTGCTTTTTTGCTTCTTTTGTCCCTCCCTGCCTTTTAATAATCCGGCCAAACAAAACACACCTGGCTCCAATTTCGCCGCGCCATCCCACCCAACGCCATCCATCAACCCAAGTTCACCCCCTTCGTCCTCCCCACAAGCGGTATCATATGCCATCCTCTGCATCGTCCCTACGATAGCAGCCCATGTTTTGGGAATAAGAATTGTCTTGTTCCGTTTGGTTTTTCTTGGTGGTCTCGCTCCCATCACTTTCCAGCCTTCGTGTCAACCTCGTCATCACACCTGTAGACGTGCTTCCACTTCGTCTGCCATTTTCCCGCATTGCTTGCCACCCCCTGATTTTCGAAACGGCCTTCAATCCTTACGGGCGGCGCTGGTATCTTGTCTCCAATTCACCAGCCTCGCCTTCTGCACAAGGCAGTGGATCGAACGACACCTTCCAACCAAACTCCAAAAATTGCCACTATGCAACCTCCCGAAGGAGTTCCCATTAAAGATTCTTTTTTCTTGAGGAAAGAATGTGAATAGACCAATGCGCGTGAGCTCCAAAGGGCTCCAAATACGACTGCGTGGTCAAAATGCAATCATGATGCGATTTCTGATGCCATATCCACAAAACCCACAACATTGCGAGTCAAATTGCAAGCCCCTGTCCGTCTAGCGTACTCAAGGATATGCAGCTTGAGCGCTGTTCTGTGATTCCATGAAGAGGGGAGTCCAGCTGCGGCTGAGGGCTGGGCTATCAGAAGGTCCGTAAGGAAGAACCTCCTCTTGCCAACCCAGAGCGGTCCACTGGCCAAAGTATCGTGGCTCGGGGCTAGACAGCTGTTTCCAGATCACCTCCCAGCCGGGGACCAGTCCTGCTTTAACGGATGCCACAGCGTTGAGTCGACGTCGTTCTCGCTCAGCAATTGCATCATTGACAGCGCGGTACACAAGTTCTGTATTGGGCCATCCAGTCGCCTTGTTGGAAGATACGGTTTCAAGAATCATCTTGAGAGTCGCAAAAGGGACATTGAGGAGGACGCGAGAGGCGACCGTGGTGAATGGAGACCGTTGTTGCTGTGATGCCATCGAAGTATCCGAGGCAGGCGAGATCTTACCATCAACCAAAGAGAGGTCCCCAAACTGGATGCCAGCAATTTGCTGAGATCGACGGCCTTTGCCCAGATGCACTGACGATCCTCGGGCGATGGGAGGCGATACAGATGGCTGGGTTGGGCTGGTTGCGGGAGGCGCGGGATGGGAGGGTAGTCGAGAGTAGTTGTCGGGGTCAGAAACCAAAGTGTCGAGAGCAAAGTTGGGGGTGAGGTTGCTGATGACGAAAGAAGCCGTCTCGTCCAGAATCGCTCTAGATCCATCGCCATACTTGAAAGCTTGATGCGAACCCTCATCTCGATGCTGCTCCAGAGCAAACTCCAAGGCGCGCTCGAGGGTCTGCCAGGAAAGCAGCTGCATAGCGATCTCGCAACCACGTCGGGTGACAGGGTCCCAGTGAAGGAGATGGCCAGCAGCAGCATAAGAGAGAGCAAACTCGAACCGTTCCATGATCGAACCAGCATCCGAAATAGCCCCCTGCTTCAGACCAGCAGGAGGAGGCGGGATAGTAAACAGTGGCATGCCATACAGGCGCTGGACGGCGATGTAGAAGGAATCCGATCGAATCCACTTGCTCTTGGTCTCGAGGGTAATTTCAAGGAGAGGTGGGCTATCGCGGGTACGATGAGATGCCTCCTTCGTGATGGCGTTCGCGAGTTCGGCGCTTCGGGAAAACACGAGACGATGACCGGGGATGCGAACAGGCGGGGCTCGATCCTCTGGGTACTTGAGCTCCAAGACGCAGTCAGCAAATTCGGGAGAGCCAAACTGCTGCTGAAGATGACCAATGAGACCATCAGCATCGTCAACCGGGGACATGAGAGGTGGCGGAGGGCCAGCGTTCAACATCATTCTCGGATACTCGAGGCTACCAAACATTCTTCCTGGGTGGCTCGGGGAGTGAGAACCATCAGGTCCCGACACGCCGTTCCTGGCTGGCCCCGGATACTGGTTGTACATGCTGTTCTCGTCAGGGGGGCCTGATGCCTGCGAATCATGGTAGCTATGCGGAGTCGATGGGCCAAAGTTGTTACCAAACGGGGGAAACGAATCCATAGGCCCATAGGCCATAGAGGGCCTGCCATAGCTGTCGAAAGTGGTGACCGGGACCTGCTCAGAGCCATAGGGCATCATGGGAGGAAAGCCGTTAGCACCTGGGCCCATGTACGGAGGTCGACCATCTGGAATCGGCATGCCAGGGGGCGGCGCGATGCCACCGGAAAGAGGTGCGGGTGAAGAGCTGGTAGAGCCATGGAAGGTACCGAAATGGATGCTACCGTTGCTGGGATGTGGCTGGTGCATGGGCGGCCCGCTGCTGATCGGGTGCCGGGGGCCACGGTGCATGTCACCGTTCGTAACTGGTCCCAGGGGCCTGTTGGCCGGCTGGAAAGAAGGAGGCATCTGGTATCGGGACGGCGGAACGGCGGGGGGAGGGCGGGACTTGCTATGAAGCTTCGAGAGAGGCTGGTTGTCTGTGTTTGTAAGATCAGTATCTTGAGCTTCGTAAATCAGTCGGGATGCCTCACCAGGTCGATATCTAGGTTCACCGGCAGCTGCGACTCCGTTGACCTTTCCAATTGCATCGGTGGGGGTGTGCTTGTCGGAAGCTTGGGCGCGAGGGTCGACTTGGGGGGCAGAGGTGGGCTGATCAGCATGGTCCGAGATGGGTTGAGCTTTGTGGTCGTTCTCCCGGTCACCGCTGGTGGATGCCTTCTCCGAGACGGATGCGACTTCGGTAGCTGTCACAAGATGGGTAAGCAAGATGTTCTGGCCGCTGTCTTGATTAAAGATCATGTTTCCATGGCACATACCAGAAGTGTCTTGGTGGCTAGTCACATCCGTAGCACCATTCAGGGTCTTTGGGAGATTGTCTGCCTGTTGTTCGGTAGCCTCTTTGACGGCAGCACTGGAAGCAGGGCTTGGGATTGGGCTTGCAGCAGCTGGTGCGGTCGTGTCCTTGTGGGCCTGGGCAGTTGCAGCGCCATTCGTGAGCTTCGTTTCGGGTGACTGGGCAGCAGCGGGCTTCTCTGTCGGGCTGGAGGAGGCAGCAGAGGTCAGAGGCAGGGAGGCAGCACTGGCACGCGCAGCAGCGGTGGCAGCCTGGCGCTTCACATGGGGCAGAGGAATAGCAGGGACGACAGGCTTGGAGGAGCGAGCAAGCTTGCTCCCTCCAGGTCGGCGAGTCTTCAGGGTGCCGTTGAGGGGCGCCATCTCATCTGGCGAGGTCGTTGATGGTTCGGCGGGGGAAGGATATCGACGAACAGGGAGGGGGGCAGGCGATTCGACAGCCAGCCCGCGCCAGACCTGGATGAAGGATTCGAGGGAGGGAGGGAGACTTTAGGGATCTAGAGAAAGAGGCATGGGGGACAGTCGTCGTCGCGCAGACCGCCCTGGTGCTGGATCTAGGCTCGAAGGTGGAGGCCGTGGATCGGAGAAGGTGAGCTGGTGATGCAGTGGAAATGAGGGTCCGAGTTAAAGCTGCTTTGTGCGGAGAGCGGAAGCTCAACCAGGAGCGGGACAAGATTCGAGGGAGGACGGTGAAGGGAAGGAGAGTGAGATAGAAGAGACGAGGATAATGCCCAAGGATAGGACAGGTACAAGAGGAGGAGATGCCGAGGGATGGGCAAAAAATGAGAACAAGTTGCCTTCACCAACAAGGGGTGATGATGATGTCGGGGTTGGAGGTCTGGTCCTTCCAACGGCTTCCAGCACTGGAGAACAAGTCGAAGGTGACAAAAAATTGGGGCTTTCGTCACAATTTTTCTTGAAACCCCCCCGCGTAAATGGCCTCCGCTAAGCTCTATAAGTTAGTGCCGCAACACAGAGCCTAGCGCGGCGGGCGACCTACCAAACGACCAAACAAACTTCACCTAGGTGCCGGTTGAATTTCGGCTTCCGGCATCCCGATGTTTGATGTTTGGTGTTTGGTTCTTTGAGGATAAGCATGATGTTCTTTGTGATGGATGTCAAGCACAGATACCGACCTTCTTGGTTTGTTTCCATGTTCATAGTGCACTCTAAACACGTCACGCTCACGGCTATTCGTATTGTTCTGGCACAAGCACTCACTCTCACCGTAAAGGAGGCGAGAAGCCAAGAGTGGAATCAAGACAACTCAATATACTGTGTAGCTCACCCAGTAATCACACCTAAGCCGCATTCATTCACACATAACCACCAAGATTCAAGTCTATTAGTTGCGTCTACCTGATCACATCTACATGTCCAGGTGCCTCCATCGTCATTGCCAAACTCCATCGGATTTGAACAAATTATACTCAACGTGTGTCCCAAAAACGCCATTCGCAAGACGCGAGTCCGTTGATATCTGGCTTGCAAAACCGCCTTGCGCCCGCCAACCCGCCAGCAATCAAACTAAAATCAATGAGTTGTGTTCAAACGCGGGGAACCCAGTGCACCAATTACTCTGGTTACACCGCTATTACGCATCGCCCCTCACAAGTCGGGCGATGAGGACGTAGATGAAGATGGCCGCTCCAGCTACTACGAGTTTGTTCCGGTATATCCACCCTGTTCCGGCATCTCGCTGCTGGTTGACCACGTCCACAACAGCTTGGGCCTGGTGTCCGCTAGTCCCAGAGATACCCAGCTGAGGTCGGCATGATCCGTTGTTGTCGGCATCTAATCGGTTGCCTGTGAGAGGATCGACCTTGTTCTTCTTCATCCATTCCCAGTTCTCAGTATCCACCTCAGGCCACTCAGCTCGAAACTTGGCGCCACCATCGCCGGCCTTGACATTGCCCTTGTTGGCAGGATTGCTCTTGGCGTTGGAGCCGTTTCCAGTCGAGTTCCACCAACGCGATCGCGCTGCAAGATATCGTCGTTCGGCTGCTGTACTAGAAACGGAACCTGTCGTCATCTCTTCGCTCGTCATGAAAGACAGCAATCCGATCAGGATAGTTGAAACCTCCCATGCGGGATTAAAAGATTTGGGGTGAAAGTCGGAGATGGACAAGCATAGTCGCGTCGAAGGTTGGAATCGGCCTGAAGGGGTATGCATTCGAATGGCGGGCGGCGCAAACGGATAGTTCGGAGGGAACATAAGAGTGCCCCAGTATTGTCCCCCATGATAGGGGGTATCCTCGGGACCAGTAATGATGTAGTGCCATCTAAGAAGTCAAGTTAGCAAGTGATTTGATATGAATCGGCGGTGGCGACGTACTCGAGGATGTTTGACTCTGAAGGATGAGCAGTGATATAAGGCGGTGGGTTCTCGGAAATGGCTTTGTATTCGCGTGTCAACTGTAGAAAAGTTAGCAAGTCCCATATACCTTAAATGACGGTGAAGACATACACGCTTGTTTGCAGCCTTACTAGCCATGGCGGCGAGATAGACAAGGTCAGACTAGAGATCAAGAAATGAACAGATTGCAGGTCGCGTGAGATAAGACAGAGCAGGAAAGGGTATTGAAAGTAGAAAGGAAAGGAAAGGAAGAGCGACTTCGGCGGCTCTTAAGGAGTGAAAAGAGAGATCCTTTGTAGTAGATGCTCTCGCTGAACGATCTACACTTTCGCTGGCGGGTTTGGGGGATGAATGACTTGAGATGAACAAAGAGGAATGCACAAGAAGGGCGGCCGATGACCAAACAGTGAACACCCCGGATAGGCGCTAGGCTGGAAATGTGGCTGCGGATCACATGCTATGACGGTGTTTAGTGCGCCACAGAATGAGCGCCACATTTAGGTACCCAGGTACCCAAACTTTCAATGTGCGAACCTGAGGAGCTCCAGGTCCACTACGGTGAGTTGTACGTACCCACGCCCTAGCCGGTCCGTACCGAGACGAGCTGGGGTGTCGTCCGACAATTTGGAAACGACATCGTGACGGCTATCACAAGCAGCAACTCTAGTCGTTGAGCCAGCGACAATGGCTGCAATCCCCAGCTCAGCCAGGGGCCCTGTGGGTTTATCATGGCATTGGAGTTGAGAGGAGTGTATTGCTAACTAGCTGCAGTCCGGGGACCCCTTGACCAAGCTCCATACCGACACTGGCTCATTGCTTCACGAGGCCGAGTCGAAGCCCGAGTTCCAACGGGAACAGGAGGAAGCCAAGCAGCGGCGCTTGGCCCAGGTGGTATGGGACCTTGAGGAGTATACTATTGCTCTCTTGCTGACCCTCTCAGGTCGCTGACCAAAACTTGGCTCCCATGACTGTCAACGAGATCCGTGTTCATGGCGCTGTCAACACACGCACCGATTTTCTCGACCCTCTCTTCCAACCCCTTGTCCGAGACGACCAAAACGCTACTTCCACAGTTGGCGAGGTTATAAATAAGCTTCGAATTGCGAGCAACAAGCTTGACGCACTGCGTAGGTTCCCCGTACCGCCGCTGCAACGCCAAACTAACTGCAAGCCAGAGATCTTCCAACCTCAACCCGAACTATTCCTCACTTCCGCCCAACAGACCGACCCCTCCACCTCGCCTACAGACGTCAACGTTGATATCCGAGTCAAGGAGCTCTCCCGGTTCAAGCTTCAGACCGGCACCGATGTTGGAAATGGCGAAGGTTCCGCGTACGGCTCGTTGCTCTGGCGTAACATGTTCGGCGGTGCCGAGATGTTGACCCTCAACGCAAAGGCTGGCACACGCACTCGGTCCGCATACAGCGCTAACCTTAGCGCTCCCGTCGCAAGTAATCCGAATCTGAGGATTTCACTTGAGGGTGTTGCGTCAGCAGCCGAGAAGCCCTGGGCCTCGCATGAGGAAGTGCTCAAGGGCGGAACCGTGCGGTTCTCGTGGCTTAACTCTGAGCGAGACACTCAGTCTGTTGAGTACTCTCATGTATGGAGGCAGATAACTGGTCTGGGCGAAGGGGCAAGCCCGACTGTCCGCGCCGACGCAGGCGACTCTATCAAGAGCTCTATCAAGCACACCTTCTACCGAGAAAGGCGCGATAACCCTCAGCTTCCCCAGGACGGCTACATGGTCCGAACTGGACTTGAGGTCGCCGGTTTCGGACCCCTCATTGGTGACGTCGCCTTCTCCAAGGGTGAGGTCGAGGTTGGCGGTGCCATCCCTGTCCCTCTACCAGGCATTCAGGACCGCACTGGCATTTCAATCGGCGGTGGACTCAGACTGGGTCTTCTCTGCCCACTTCCGCTTGGCTACGAGTTTGGAAGCAAGCTTGGACTCAGCCGTATCAACGACCGCTTCCAGCTTGGCGGGCCAACAGACGTGCGGGGTTTCAAGCTCGGCGGTCTCGGGCCCCGTGATGGTGCCGACTCTGTTGGCGGTGATGTCTTTGCTGCTGGCAGCGTCAATATGCTCCTCCCCGTGCCATACAAGGGCCCCGACTCGGGTCTGCGGTTCCAGCTCTTCGCCAACGGTGGTCGTCTCGTTGCTCTCAAGAACCCCAGCAAGTCTTCCAGCGGGGCTGCCACCCAGGCACTCAGGCCATCCGCCGTACGAGACGGCCTGCTCAATGCTGTGGGCGAGCTTTTCAACGGAGTACCAAGCCTCGCGGCCGGCGTGGGCCTGGTGTATGCCCACCCTGTTGCGCGATTCGAGCTGAACTTTAGCCTGCCGCTGGCGCTGAGGAGGGGTGAGGTTTCAACAAAGGGACTACAGGTCGGTGTGGGAATCAACTTTTTGTAAAATAGAGATATCCCGTGAGAGCTGAAATTTCGTGAGATGGCGCACAGCCGCTCAATTCAATCACATCAGATGTAAATCTGCAGTGTTGTCTAGCCATTGACGTATTCACCACGTGTGTTGAAGCCACGGTTCCACCGAGCATGAGGGCTTGACGTTTGATATGCATGATAATGTATAATTGTCCATGTACCGTTGGAGGCGTAGTTCTGTATCACTTCTGCATCAGTGGTCGATATCATTCAGAGAGTAGCCAGGTGCGTTATTGAGAACTAATGGAGCCACAAGGTCCTCCGGGAACCATGCCTGCGAAACTATCTTGTTGTTTCATCTGACGCCTCGCTTTGCTAGGAGGTTTTTGTTTGTGTGCCACAGATAATCCGATAATTACTGATGCGCAGAAATGCAACCACAAGCGGTTCACCACCGCAACTCATGCATCGTACTTCGTCACGAACCACCGAAAGGTAGAGAACCAAATGATGACTCCCTGAATGAATGCATGGCCCCCGAAGTTCATTTTTAGACGTCCCATACCAAACCTTTCGTTATAACCGTTACTAAGTAGTTTGGTATTGCGGAGTGTTGGGCCAAGGACTACAGACTACCCTACACCTTGACGAGATCCAACAGTCATGCTTGGTAATGTCCTTGGATATACTATGTATATGAACGGCAAGAGGAGTGCATAGTACATCAGTAGACAGGAGTCAATTGGGCATTATGACGGGCTCTATAGGTCTGAAAATGTATGCGAGCGAGTCTTTGCATCTAGTTACCCATTGCGCACTATAAAGGGGTTGTTTAACCGACAAGCGCATACGATTCATCATAGCACACATCGTGCATGTTTCCTTCCATTGTTAACTCGGAAACCCAATAACCTACCCATCTAGTAGCGAATGAAATTCATGTATGGACAGGTAGTTATGCTAGGCTACTCTGTAGATGATGAACGATCCCGTGTATTTCAAGCAGACTTGTTGTTAGTTGCGATGTCTTGGTTACTGTCCCTTGATGGAAACATGGCAACTCGTTGTGCCATTCCATAAGCAAACACGCAATAGATAGCCTACCCACCCTGGATACCCGCAGCAGTCGTTATCTCAACTCCGTCGGACTCGGCCCAAGCATCGTCCGGATTCCGGAGTGTGGACCCCTGGACCCGGACAAATGCCGGTCACTTTAATCGGAAGGTCCACCCGCCCGGACAAATTGGAGCCCGGGTAACAACCGTTGCTCATCGGAAACAATAGGCAGAAGAGCGAGAGTGCTCGGTCTATTCACGACCAACCTTGAATGGTAAGATCGGCGGGCTTGCATCCGGAAGCCATCTGCCCGACTTGGCGCACCCTGCTTAGCAAACGGAAAAGGAGAATTTGCTCGGCAGGAGGCTATCCCCTGAGCTCCACGTGTTCCAGTTGTTCTTTGGAGAGTGATTGACGACGAGGTGTTGGCGGAGTTGCGGAGCGGACTTTGCTACCGCCTTACTATGTACAGGTCGTGTGTCTGGCATTTTCTGCGTAGATCAACCACTAAAAGCTTAGCTTATTCCCTGCTGGTGCTCACTCTGCCTTGTGGAGAATTGAAAGGGGGGCCGTTTACTTGGGGCAGTGGGGACTCTGCACCAAGCAGTGAGATTGAGGGTTTCTTTCATTTCACCCTCGAGATCGCTTTCGGTTTCGCGGTTGCATTGTCTTGGCGATACGCGGCAATAAGACTGTCGCGACATGGATTGACGGAAGACAACCTTGCTAGCTTTGTCGATTGTTGACTCAGATGCCTGCAGCGGCCTGGTATGCACTTCAGGCTACCTTTTGTTCAACAAGACAAGGCCAGCAGAGTTTCGCGGTTCTCTTGGCTGTGAAGGAGTATGGACGGGCCAGGCGTGGCACCTTGTACCATGCCATGCCATGATCGGATCTCGATTACCCCGATGATGATGGCGTGCCAGAATGTTGCCGGATAGATGTACCAGTGCGATTCTTGCACATTGCACTTGGGGAGGGGTAGGTCGATATGTTCAGACTCTTTTGGCAAAAATGTGATCATGATGATGGAGTCGCGACTCTCATCTTGACTACGAGCTATGATCTTTGGCTCCAGTACCCGATTAGACGGGTCGTTTTGAACGTGCCATGATGCCCTCATGGACACAGTACCGTACCAAATTACAAACAGAGGCACATTTTTAGAGTGTCCCCATCGACAAACATCCTTCCCGTGCGCTGACTAGCGGGATTGACAAGCTTCGGGGTCGCATGGCGGGTTGTCGGGCTGTTCGAAGACCCCGATGAGCTAGCAGGGGGCGTGTGCCTCGAAGAGGAATAAGATCTATGATTGGTCCTTGGCCCTGATCTCTTCAGGTCAATCAATCATTCTCACTGCAATGAAGGGTTCCTCCTTCGTGCTGACAGCCGAGTTTAAGTATGAGTTGTCATTGGGCGGGTCGTAGCTAACAAGCTCTTGAGCAAGGATGAAAAGTCCGAAGCCCTTTCTTCGAAATCTTCGAAGAGAAGTCCGATGCAACATCGAGAGTGGATGCGTACGCTGCTTTGCCCTACGCAAAGCATCCATCTTCCAGCCGGTCGGATTCGGTACGACGTCTAGTCTCTGATTGGCGGACGGGGCGGATTCTTTCAAGTCCCCGACAACGAGGGAATGAATACGCGGTTTCGTGTTGGTAGCAGGTCAGGCTTCCTCTGGCTTCTGTTTCAAGTCCACGGCGGAGGCGAGAAAGAAAAAAAACAAGGAGCTCAACTTGACTCAGCTTTATTTGCCGTGTTACGGGAGTGACCGGGTCATGATGGATGGAAATGTCTATGTTTAAAAAGTACACATGCTCTTGGAGGTGACTTAAAGGCTCCCGTCGTTGGTGTACGGAGATGCCGTGGACGTTTGATTCATGGTTGCTGCCACTCACAATGACTCATTTAGAGGTGATCTTTTTTGCAACAACCACGACGAATCGGGAGAAATGATGCGTAGTAGTCGTTCGTTGAGCCTTGATCGTGGCTTTGATACAGATGGACACCTTCATAGGCAAGCCGGCCCGTTCGTCATATCTTAAAGATCGATTGGTGTGACGAGATTCAAGGCTGATGTGAGCCACCACTGGGATTAGCGAGAACCAGGTCATAAATGGGCAATCTGCTATTGTTCATCAACAAAAACAACGGAAAAAAAAAAAACATGTCTTCCAGCACCCCACGTTACATACGTTGCCCGTCGTCCGTCGTCCAGGGGTGCCATTCCTCTGTGGAGTTCCGGCGGGTGGAGAGTGGAGTCACCAATTCCCTGGAATCCAGGGATCTTTGTCGCTTAGAGGCTGCATCGTCGGACTCTTGAGCTTGTCCGTTATCCGCTTAAGCCTTTTTCGTTCTGTAAACACCTCAGCACTCACTCCACACCTAGGGGAAAGCTGGAGGGCTTCCCCTGGACTGGCTTCAATCGTCGTCATCATGTAACCCCCGGTCGTCGGGTCGGAGAGTTGAGAGATTGCGAAAAATGCCTCCAGGTGTGAATTGGTGCTGAGATGTCGCGGAGACTTTGTGTAAACTCCGTAAAGACAGACACTCGAAGGATGAGCTGCGGAGGAGAAAGCGGGCTACCAATAGCCAAGCACGGGAGATTGCGGAGTTTAAGATGGAGGCAGTAGAGATCACGACATGTGACGCCTGAGACGGGGAGACCTAGAATCACGAGAATACAAGTTCACGATCTGTCCTGTCTGCTATTCCCAAGATGCACCATGTGTCCGAACAAGATCGCCAATAAAGTTATTGAATCTGTCCGAAGGCGACTGTAAATCGGAGTCTATTACTGCACCCCCCTCCCAGGTCGGCCGCCCCTTAACCACACCGAGACTTGCAGGCCAGAGGTCAGAGAGACCGGGCACCTCCAGCTGAGAGCCCGCTGCAGCCGCACCCGCTTTCCGCCTGAATTTACGCTAGAATCCCGGCCGAGCGCTCCACTGGAGCATCCATCGTTTATTCTTCGCTTTCAGTGCTAGTGTCAACGCCCCACGCGAGTTTATCGGGCTTCATTTGCTGCTGCTGAAAGCTGCCTGCCTGTAACGGAACCGACTCATATTTTATCATCAGGCGTCCTCCCTCCTCTTTTTGTTTTCCTTCTTTGCACGCCTCTTCCCCTTCCCGTGGGACTGTCACCTATCGTCATCCCCTTTCTTCTTAATCGATCCTTTCTTATTATCCGTACTTTAATACCTTTTTCATCCCGTCTTGCTTAGTCCTCCCTTGGTCTGGACTGGCAGCCAATTCACCAAAACAAGCTTCGATACACACCACTTCGAGTCTCCTTTCGCATTACTGGCTACAGAACCGTCCCCTCAAAGTTACTGGGGCTTCACTCACCCTCCCCCGAGACTCAATTGCGAGATCCTTTAGTAGATTCGGCCGCCCCCTTCGCCCATCATGTCGGCCGTCTACGGGATCAACGCCAACAACGACGCCACGGCCGCTAGGCAGGGCGTCCCCGAGGCAGGCTCTGCCCACCCTACACATCTCGGCGACGAGAAGCCCAAGGCGGCCTCCGTCACCGATGCCGGTACCGAAGATTTGATCAACGAGAAGCCCTCGTCGTCTCCCGCCGAGACCTTGGGAAAGGACGACGATGACGATTCCGAGATGGAGAGACGAACCTCGATTGTCCAGGCTCTGGCACGATCTTACTCACACGCCTCTGCCGCTCAGTTTCCCGGCCAGAGCCCCTTCCATGCCGACGAGAACTCACCTCTCAACCCCAACTCTGAAAACTTTAGCGCTCGCGAATGGGCCAAGTCCATCGTGGAGCTGGTGAACCAGGACGGTCATGCTTTCCGACACGCTGGTGTGTGCTTCCAGAACCTCAATGTTTACGGTTTTGGCGAGGCCAGCGACTACCAGGGCGATGTCGCAAACGTCTGGCTTTCTGCTGGCAGTCTCATTTCGCGAATGACTGGCAGTGGACGTCAGCGCATTGATATCCTGCGTGGTTTCGATGGTGTTGTGCGCAACGGTGAGATGCTGGTTGTTCTTGGTCCTCCTGGTGCTGGTTGTTCCACCACCCTCAAGACCATTGCTGGTGAACTCAACGGAATCTACGTCGATGACGGTTCCTACTTCAACTACCAGGGTGAGTCAAGTTCCATATCTGAGACTGGAGAATCATAACGGTTTCACCGGACTCGATCTTCTGTTGCGCGTCTCTGCTTGAGCAACGTGGGCCGTGTCCATGTGAAACCGACGATCATTCGTATGCGACTGTCGGCAGCGGCTAACAATTTTGCGCATAGGTATGACCGCCAAGGAGATGCACTCTCACCATCGTGGTGAGGCCATCTACACCGCCGAAGTCGATGTCCATTTCCCTCAGCTGTCGGTTGGCGATACCCTCACCTTCGCCGCCCGCGCTCGCCAGCCCCGCCAGCTCCCCCAGGGTCTGAACCGAAATGACTTTGCCGATCACCTGCGCGATGTTGTCATGGCCATGTTTGGCATCTCTCACACCGTCAACACCCGTGTCGGTAACGAGTACATCCGTGGTGTCTCGGGTGGTGAGCGCAAGCGTGTCACCATTTCTGAGGCTGCCTTGTCTGGCGCTCCTCTGCAGTGCTGGGACAACTCAACTCGAGGTCTGGATTCGGCCAACGCCATTGAGTTTTGCAAGACCCTCCGTCTTCAGACCGAGCTCTTTGGCAGCACCGCCGTCGTGTCCATCTACCAGTCTCCCCAGAGCGCCTATGATCTCTTCGATAAGGCCACTGTCCTCTATGAGGGTCGCCAGATCTTCTTTGGCCGCGCCGACGCCGCGAAGCAGTACTTTGTCAACCTGGGTTTCGAGTGCCCTGCTCGTCAGACCACCCCCGATTTCCTCACCTCCATGACAGCTCCTCTGGAACGTCATGTGCGACCTGGATTCGAGGGCAAGGTACCTCGCACACCTGATGAGTTTGCTACCGCTTGGAAGAACAGCGCCGAATACCGTGCCCTCCAGGCTGAGATTGAGGAGTACAAGGTGGCTCACCCCATCAACGGTCCCGACGCCGAGGCTTTCCGTGCTTCCAAGCAAGCCCAGCAGGCCAAGGGTCAACGACCCAAGTCTCCCTTCACCCTCTCTTACTACCAGCAGATTCAGCTCTGTCTGTGGCGTGGTTGGAAGCGACTCATTGGTGACCCCGGTTTGACCATCGGTGCCTTGGTTGGTAACTTTGGCATGTCTCTCATTATCGGATCCGTCTTCTACAACCTCGACGAGAACTCTAGCAGTTTCTTCCGTCGTGGCGCCCTTCTGTTCTTTGCCTGTTTGATGAATGCCTTTGCTAGTGCCCTCGAGGTGAGTTATGACGGTAGCATCGTTGTTGCAATACTGACAATTTCAGATCTTGACCTTGTACGCACAACGCCCAATTGTCGAAAAGCACAGCCGTTACGCTCTTTATCACCCTTCCGCTGAGGCTATTTCTTCTATGCTTTGCGATATGCCATACAAGATTGCCAACACCATTGTCTTCAACTTGTCACTCTACTTCATGACAAACTTGAAGCGTGAGCCGGGAGCGTTCTTCTTCTTCCTGCTTATCTCGTTTGCTACCGTTTTGGTCATGTCCATGATCTTCCGTACCATCGCCTCGGCCTCTCGCACTCTGTTCCAGGCTCTCGTCCCTGCTGCGATTTTGATTCTGGATCTTGTCATCTTTACTGGTTTTGTCATTCCTAAGCGTTATATGCTTGGTTGGTGCAAGTGGCTCTACTGGATTGATCCTATTGCCTACGCTTTCGAGTCCCTGGTTGTCAACGAATTCCACAACCGCGATTACACCTGCGACGAGTTTATCCCCCGAAACGACGTTCCTGGCTACGCCGACGTCCCCTCGGCCAACCGTGTTTGCAGCGCTGTTGGTGCTGTTGAGGGCCAGTCCGCTGTGAACGGCGACCGTTACGCCGAGCTCAACTTTGACTACAAGTGGGAGAACCGCTGGCGCAACTTTGGTATCGTCATTGCCTGGACTGTCCTATTCCTCATTACCTACATGGTTTCTGCCGAGCTCGTTTCTGAGAAGAAGTCCAAGGGTGAAGTCCTGGTCTACCGCCGCGGTCACAAGCCTGCTGCTGTTGCCAACGCCGAGAAGAAGCACAGCGATCCCGAGGCCGCCATGGCCCACATTGGTCCCATCGTCACTGCTGAGCGAACTCGCAGCCGAACTGCCAAGGATGGTGGTATTCTCCAGGAGCAGACGTCCGTCTTCCAGTGGCACGATGTCTGCTACGAAGTCAAGATCAAGAACGAGACCCGCCGCATTCTGGATAACGTTGATGGTTGGGTTAAGCCTGGTACTCTCACTGCTCTGATGGGTGTCTCTGGCGCCGGAAAGACGACTCTTCTGGATTGTTTGGCCGACCGTACTTCTATGGGTGTTATCACGGGTGAGATGTTGGTTGACGGATCCCCTCGTGACATGTCCTTCCAGCGCAAGACTGGTTATGTTCAGCAGCAGGATCTCCATCTTCAGACTTCGACCGTCCGAGAGGCCCTCAACTTTAGTGCCCTCCTGCGCCAGCCCGACCACGTTCCCCGCGAGGAGAAGCTCGAGTACGTCGAGCAGGTTATCAAGCTGCTTGATATGGAGGAATATGCCGATGCCGTTGTTGGTGTCCCTGGTGAAGGTCTCAACGTCGAGCAGCGAAAGCGCCTGACTATCGGTGTCGAACTTGCCGCCAAGCCCCCGTTGTTGCTCTTCGTCGACGAGCCTACCTCTGGTCTCGATTCGCAAACGTCTTGGGCTATTCTCGACCTTCTTGAGAAGCTGACCAAGGCCGGCCAGGCCGTCCTCTGCACTATCCACCAGCCTTCCGCCATGTTGTTCCAGCGCTTCGACCGACTCCTCTTCCTGGCCAAGGGTGGCAAGACTGTCTACTTTGGCGACATTGGCGAGAACTCTCATGTTATGACTAGCTACTTTGAGCGTAACGGTGGCCACGCATGCCCTCCCGAGGCCAACCCAGCCGAATGGATGTTGGAAGTTATCGGTGCTGCTCCCGGATCCCATACTGAGGTCGATTGGTTCAAGACGTGGCGCGAGAGTCCCGAATACCAAGAGGTTCAGAATGAGCTCGAGCGGATCAAGCAGGAGCATCAGGGCGCTTCCGACGTCGACGAGGACCCCGCCAGCTACCGCGAGTTCGCCGCCCCCTTCATGGTTCAACTCAAGGAGGTCCTGTACCGTGTTTTCCAGCAGTACTGGCGCACCCCCGTCTACATTTACTCCAAGGCCGCTCTCTGCACTCTCGTCGCCCTCTTTATCGGTTTCGTTTTCTTCAAGGCCCCCAACAGTATCCAAGGTCTCCAGAACCAGATGTTTGCCATTTTCAACCTGCTCACCATCTTCGGTCAACTCGTTCAGCAGTCGATGCCGCAGTTCGTTATCCAGCGCTCCCTCTATGAAGTCCGTGAGAGACCTTCCAAGGTGTACTCGTGGAAGGTTTTCATGGTCTCGCAGCTGATTGTCGAACTTCCCTGGAATGCGCTGATGGCCGTCATCATGTTCTTCTGCTGGTACTACCCTGTCGGTCTCTACAACAACGCCTCGGCTGCCGACCAGCTGACGGAACGTGGCGGTCTGATGTTCCTTTTCCTGTTCATGTTCCTCATCTTCACCTGCACCTTCTCGACCTTCATCATTGCTGGATTCGAGACAGCCGAAGCCGGTGCCAACGTTGCCAACCTGATGTTCATGTTGTGCCTAATCTTCTGTGGTGTCCTCGCTCCCAAGGACTCGATGCCCGGCTTCTGGAAGTTCATGTACTACGTGTCGCCATTCACCTATCTAGTCGGAGGCATGTTATCCACCGCCGTCGCCAACGCCGATGTCATCTGCGCTGGCAACGAGTGGGTTGAATTCACACCCCCCAACGGCACCACCTGCATCAGGTTCATGGAGAGCTACATTGACCAGGTCGGCGGCAAGCTTATGGACGACCAGGCTACCGACAAGTGCAGCTTCTGCACCATCTCCTCGACCAACGTCTACCTCAGCGCCGTCAACATCGACTACGCCGATCGCTGGCGCAACTTTGGACTCCTCTGGGTCTACGTCTTCTTCAACATGGCCGCCGCGCTGTTTGTCTACTGGTTGGCTCGTATGCCCAAGAAGACGTTTAAGAAGAAGGAGAAGAAGGCGTAAATGTTGGGAAATGAAAAAAAGAAAAGATGTGAGATTTTTTGATGTAACCGAGGCTCTGATGAGAGTCCTCTGGACATAGACGGCAAGGAGAGATTTGCCCATGTACATACGATTTGTTTACTAGACACACTGTAATACCTTGATGATACAGACAGAGACAAGAGGGAGAGAAGAATACCCAGACCCCACTATTCAATGAAATCATTTTTCTTCAATAAATGCATCTTGACTGGCACCTCTGTGAGAGTAAAGCATCAACCATAGAGCTTACCTAAAGATAAAACATGTCTTAGGATGAGTATTATCAGACGATGAAGACAAAACTTTACCTCACCACCTAGTAAGGCATCCTCATTGATTGCCACCGAGGGCGACGTCCTCCACCCTCAAGAAAGTACCTTCATGCGAGAACGAGATACTGTCACCACAACGATCACTTCGACCACTGGACCTAGAGACCAAGGACTCCTTCCTCTTCATGATGGCACCCCCCTTCCACAACACACCTCTCCCACCACCAGCGACAGATATAAGAACAAGGCTATTACACCGGATTCCACAGATGAATCCCTATGCATCCAGGCCCTGGCTACTAGTCGCCGAAAAGCAGGGGCGACTATCTGGTACATGACCTATACGGTCCCATTCAACGCCGTTCGCATCAATAAACGGCCATACAGGAAGGGTTGGCTTGTTACCGAGAGGCAAGACTTAGCTCAAGTCCAGAATTCTCTCACTGGAAATACCCCAACCACCCATCTCTGCAACTGGGGTCACTGCATTAACCCACTACACGTTTCTGCAGAAACCAGGACTATGAATCGAGAACGGATCAAGTGTTTCCAGCGCGCCAAGGAGAACGTCGAAAAGGACCTGCCTATCTCGAGGCACTGCAACCAACATACGCCTCCCTGTCTCCTTCAGAATGCAGCGACACCTCTTGCGTCGAAAGTGCTGATGGAGTACGAGACGCTTGGGAATATGATTCCCCAGGATCCTCCCCCCAAGCGAGGTCAACCAAAGGCTTAGCTCTATTTGTTGATGATCCTGCCATATTCAAATCCCGGCGACAACACTCCCGGGGGCACGATACCCTCCGGCGAGAGCAGGCAGGTTGTTGGAGGTCGAGCGGCGTGGACCAGCGTGTATCAAATTGTTTTTGTCTGATGAGATCAGGTTGTTGGAGAATGAGCAAGTGAACCAGATCTTCTGTTCTTTCTTCCTAATTGAAAGGACCTTTTATGTATGTAGGGGTCGATGAGGCAACAATATTATCTGTGCTGATAATTCCACCTCTCTTTCGCAACTCTATTCTTCGTTAGATGTGATTGATATAGTTCCAGCCCATGCGACTGATTTGGGTTTGCGACCTGTGTGAGTAGACGACTAAGGTGTCGGTCGATGCGAGGGGCCGGCGGTATGAGGTCGTGGTTCGGGAGTTCGAGCTGGTGTACCTTATTCTAGCCATTAATTTATGTTGCTCTGGCCGTAATTGGAGGCTGACTACCAGGAGTTATGTAGGGCGATTGAGGTCCCCAATCACAAGACAACCAGTTAGACATCGCCAGCAGTGGTCTCAGACTGCTTAGTTGCACGCAGCATCACATAGTTTCTAGGGTCTCATAGAGGGACTATATATGACTGGACCTCCTTCCTTGTCTTATGGTCTCGCCGGGTCTTGTAAAGGGAACATGTTGTCTACTAGGCATGCCATTTGGGGAGATTTCTTCAAACGGACTTTATCAATTTCTTACGCCGACTGCTTTTGCGGATGGCCAATCCTTTTCCCGGATTCAAGAGCAATCAAGAGAGTATCTCTGTTGATAAAGGACTTAAAAATATATCAATAGGAGGCAGATATCTGTGTGATAGACCGCCACGTCGCAATGCCCCTAAGTGGGCGAAGTCACGTAGGGTAAATCCGAGTTGCTTACAGACTGCCCTGTAAGATTTTGCTAGATAATTTGTGTATTTATGGCATCTATAGACCAATAGACAACACATTACCTTTGCAAGCCGGCTTCCAGGCGTGGTTCTCTCTTCTGTCCTCAGGGGCAGCCCCCCTTTTGTTCGTTCTCACCGCGCACCTCGACCAGTTCAACAGCGTTTTCACGATACGCGAGAGTCCGTTTTGTTCATACGACCTCAGTACTCAAACGTGTAATTTGTTTTCTTCTAATAAGGGCAGGCTATGAGGAAAAAAGCTGCGGTCTTGACACTGTCAAGGCAGTGACAGGTTGATAGCACTACTTCACACCCCAATGCTTGCCAGACCTCGCCCCAGAGCAAAAACAAAAACAACGGCAACAATCACCATCACCATCACCATCAAAACCGCACACCCGATACGATCAAGCCATGGAATCACTTGAACGCAACATGACCATGGCTGCCCAGGCCATGGCGCTTGAGGATCGCATCGAGCATCCTATGCGCAAGGATGAGCGCTGAGAGGCGTCCTACTTCAAGATGCTCCAAGCCCGCTGAGAGCTGCCCGTCTCTCAGAAGCGGCAGAAGATTCTCAACCTCTACCAAGAGGAACGGGTAAGTAATATATACCTTACCCTGTTAGTCCCAGGCTCACGCAGTTATCCAGGTGTTGGTCGTCGTCGGCGAGACAGGGTCGGGCAAGTCGACCCAGTTCCCCCAGTTCGTCCTTTACGACGAGTGGGAGAGCAAGATGAAGGTTGTCTGCACGCACCCGCGAAGAATGGGCGCCTCTTCGGTGGCCAAACGTGTCGCTCAAGAGATGGCCGTACCCCTCGGCGAGGAAGTCGGGTATTGCATCCGCTTCGATGAGCGGATGGACATCAAGAACCGTCTCAGCTACATAACGGATGGCACGCTGCTTGCCATGGCGAAGGAGAACCGCAACTTCCCCGCTTGTGTAAGTTGTATTCATTTGTGGTTGTTTCGGTGAGCACACCTCTGACACTAGAAACAGTGCACCATCATCATCGACGAGGCACATGAGAGAACAATGGCCACAGACCTCCTGATGGCCCTTCTTAAGCGTGCCCTGGCGGTTCGGAATGACCTGAAGATCATCATCATGTCGGCAACACTGGATGCCGCCAAGTTCCAGGCCTACTTCGGTGGTGCCAAGTTGCTTCGGGTCTCAGGTCGCAACTCTCCGGTCGACATTCGATACCTTTCGGGGGCGACCCCTCACTACGGTGTATGTGCTTTGAGAGTTGTGATGCACATCAAGAACATGGGTCCCGGCGACATTCTTGTTTTCATGACCTCTGTCAACGAGGTCGAGCAGTTCTGCTCCGAGGTGAGAGCCTCTACCACTGGTCTAGAGACGTATGCGCTCTACTCGGGCATGGAACCAGAGAAAAAGTCTCTTGCGCTTGCGAAATCTCGGTCAGGTTCCCGCAAATGTATCGTGGCGACGAACATCGCCGAAAGCAGTGTGACGATTAATGGCATTGTCTACGTTGTGGGTAAGTATCAGTGTCCAACTTCGGTCAAACTTAGACACTGGTCTGGTGAAGCAAGCAGGCTTCAACCCACGTGCTGGTCTCGACACCCTCCGAACGGCCAGCGCTCTTGTCGGCATCAAGCACGAGTGGGTGATGTTTGGCAAGTTTGTGCACGCGGGATCGAAGCAGTACCTGCAGACCGTCACGGCGATCAAGCCAGAATGGGTCATTGTGAGCAGTTACCTGGCTACATCACATCTTTTGCTCTCATTCTAACACATGGCAGGACCCTTCCTTCTTTCAGGACGACAGGTTGGCACAAAAGCGTAACGGCGTGCTTCGACAGCCGTATGTCAAGGCATCACTCGACAAGGCTCGAGAGAAGGCAGCTTTGACGGCTTAGAACACCCCCATCACGGATGTGATCGGCGCGAGCCATTCATTTCGTCGACTGACTACCAGCTCAGTCCATTCCGCGGACATATCAACCTCATCCTCGACCCAGAGCACCAGTCTCTCTTGATTCACACAATCACGCTACAAGATAATCGGCGACGGACGTTGTTTTGTAGATGACGTGTCGACCCTGTTTTCTTCTCTCTCTTTTTTTTTGTCTTGTCTCGCCATCCTAATGATCAATGGGAGCAGGCATTTTCATGTACGAGTCCAACTCTGTTTTATTTGTCTTGTAATCTCAATAATTGGCGCGAGCCACACCTTTCATATGTGGGCCTTTTATATCATGCATGATTTCACTAGTCGTTGTCGAGGTTTATCACAAGCAGCCTAACAACTGATATCGAGCTTGGGCTGCTAGGTGCACAAGACACAAGTTCAGTAAAGACTTACGGAGAAGGGATCCTCCGGAGAGGCGCTGGCAGTTTGGAAACTGCTCATCATGCTTGAGGGGGGACCGAGGTGGCCATTACAACACCACGGTCAGAGAAACCACAACACCAAGCTCAGTCAGTAAGTACTCACGGCGATGCCCTCTTCCGCAGCGGGGCTAGTTGCTTGGTTGTTGGGCTCCATGATAGCAACTGACTGGACTTGTTTTGATGAGGAGTTTGCTTGTTTTTGTGTTGTATGTTGTGAGGAGAGAAATGTTGGGGCTGATGCTTGTTTGATTGAGATGCCAACAAGGTACCTGTTTTGGCGGTCCCATCTCGTGCCTCTTTATTTACTAAGGCAAACACTGTACCCAAGGTTTAGGCCTGACAAAGATCACATAATGAGTCATTTTTGTAACGAGTGATGCCGTTCTATTTCACCCATCACGGGCTGACTTGGCCCTTTCTCATTTAACTTGTGGAGGCTGTCGTTTAGCCGCACGCTTCTGTTTCTTGTCTGGCTGTAAAGTCGACTGGCCAAAGCCCTTGAATAGTTGATACACTCCCATGAGACAGATGCCAAGGGCTGTTCTAGGACACTTGAAGACCTGTATGCAAACGAGGCCATAGCTATGTGATACAGGCGAGTATGGACATACGGTCCTTGTGTGCAGTCATGTTGACGCCCTCAAGGCCTCGCGCTGTAGTTGGGCTCCCGGATTCTGTTTATGGACCAACAGCGACGTGGACAGTAGGATCGTCAAGGTTGGGCCAACGTTGCTTCTCGAAAGGACTGACAAGATTGCTGGAAGATCAGCGCCCCCTCCTCTTGTTACAGAGTGCCGACTGACTCAAGCTCATCTAGTTCAATCACCCTGATCCAGTGTGTGAACAATCTCCTCAAATGGTCAGGTACCTCAGTCGGCAAAGCGCTCAAGGCAGTCACTTCAACGCCAGCAGCAATGCTTGGTGTTGAAGACCACAAGAGAAGCCTGAGCGTGGGTGCGGACGCCGATCTCGTCATCTTCTCCGAGGAGTGAACTACTGAAGGCATCGCATAGCTGGTGGTTGATCAAGTCTGGAAGCTTGGTACTCAGGTGTACCTGCGAAAAGGTGACGGCCAAGGGATGAAGGTCGTAGGGGCGTCCACAAGCCTAATTCCTTTTTGTGTATTGGAGCGAGCCATAAATAGATATACTTTCTAATTAAGTAGACTTGCAGAAGAATGCAAGGTATGATCGCAGTTACCCTTGTCACCGCGCGGTAGAGATCATAAGCTGGTTGAGCTTCACATCCTCCCACATACGACCATACCCACTGGAAAATACGGGATCCAGTCCGCTCTCCCATAGTCAAGCCAGTGAGGGGCAGATTAGTAGTTGGGTCGGTGACGACCAGCGAATCCCCGCTGTTGTATGTTTTTTTTTGCTCTTCTTGCCGCTTCGTTTTGTCTTTTGTCAATGTGTGGCCGACGGTAATGAAGAGTGGTAGCGGTGGGGGTTGATGTTGGAAAAGGGGGGCGGGGTGAGACACGATGTGAATGTGGACGCAGCGTCGTCGATAACCCTGCCTGCGGGTAACTCTCTATCTCATAAATATGTTGCTAAAAGAAGAGAGAAATCGAATTAGAATGTGTTATCCTCGTGAATATCGTTTTGTTAGGTGGGAGAATAAATTGGGGGATAATAATAATCTCCTCACGGATATCACCTTCGCTAGCACGGAGCTCTAACTAAGTCACCCCGGGAGTTGAGCTAATTATATCTCCTTCCCTATGGGATAACTTTAATTATCACCAAGTCTTCCCTTAAGAGTAAGTAATTAGAGCATTGTCTTCTAAGAAATAAGGTTATATTTGCCGCATGATTCAGGTATCCTAATAATACTCGGGCGAGGCATAGACCGCAGCTCCTTGACAGCTTAAGAGAGGACATCGGGCTTGATTTGAGCCCTTTCACACAGAGGGCTGTATAAGTGTCTGATCAAGCTCCCACTACTCACGGAACTTGTCGTGACCAGCCAAAGAGTTGAGATGGCAAGGCAGGTTAGGGATTAGATATCGTTGGTGCAAGTAATAGACACATTTTCGCGCCACCGGTGAAGAAATATCAC
Organism: Fusarium piperis; assembly: GCA_027886205.1. Classification (NCBI taxonomy): domain Eukaryota; kingdom Fungi; phylum Ascomycota; class Sordariomycetes; order Hypocreales; family Nectriaceae; genus Fusarium; species Fusarium piperis. Next base: position 224,767 of record RZGM01000004.1, on the reverse strand, counting down.
TTTCTGCAGGTATTTATATCCATTATTATTCATTGTGGTTGTTTTCTATTGTTCTCCTATTGTTGCGGCTCTGCTGCACCCCTCCTTGTTACCCGTGACCATGGCAGTGCCACCCCATTAACCAACAGTGCAGACCAGCCAAACAGCAATGCAAGCGTTTGAAGACATAGAAAGTCCATGAACCTGATGGAATTATGGCACACACTCGCTTAGATTTTGATTCCTTTTTTTCTTTCTCGAGGCTCCCTAGCGTTTGCTTTCTCCCACACTTCCAATCCTCACCATCTCCAGCCTCCTCGTAACGACCACACCCCAGAATATCAAGCCTTGGTATGTGTAATTTTTCTCAAGTGTAATTATCTATCACTCTGAATAAAGCTAACAAAGCAGACACCTCTGCCGCCATTCTCTGTCGCTCCGCCCATCAGCATGTCCGACGAGCCCCGTGACCTGGACCCAGAGCTGGAAAATGCCATCAGGGGTGATCCCGACGTGGCAGTGACTCGCGCAGCCAACACGACCATTCGGAGGTCTGGCCAGTTGACCGTGGATGAGAAACTGCTTCTCGGCGACCTCCTGACTCAGTTCATGTCTTCGCGCGAGCATATGGCACATGAATTTGTGCACCATGTCTCCCAGCTCTACGACCAGTTTCTGCGAGCAATCTTCAAGAACTGGTCCTCCAACACCAGAAGCAACCCTCCCCCCACTTGGACCGAGCCGAAGTTCTCGGAGACGAGCGTCCAAGTTGGTGTACTCGCTGTCAACCATCCTGAGCCAGGCAGTGGAGGGGTTATCCCTCGACTCCCAGTGTCGCCCGCCCGCTCTGCTAGCGCGCCAGCAATCCTTGGTGTGGCCTTGAACCTCGAGGAAGATTCTTTCTCGTTTATCTGGCGAGACGAAAATGGAAGATTCATCAACCCGAAGTATGTTCGACTCGACGATGAGTTCAACATGGCGAGAGCCAAAGCCCATGCCATTGAGCATTACGACCATTACCAACGGGAGAGAATAACATCCTACAACATCCGGCTCGTCGTGAGTGCGGCTCGACGAAGCATCCGGAAGTGGGCCCTGAGAGGCAGCCAGCCCGAGGTCGAGCCTGACAATGAAGACATCGTCGCGGTCGACCAAGTCCGGGAGCTTGTCCTCGCCTCGGATTTCCTCCAAGGCTGTCGAGATGTCCTGGCCGAAACGATAGCCGAGCTCTCACAGCGCGATCCTGCCGTCACTTCTTTCGGGGAATAGCACCATGGCCTTACCCTTTGGTAAGTTGCAACACCAGGCCACTCGCTCCTTGATCAAGCTGCTTACATTTCATTGATAGGATACATACCACCAGCGCTCCTTTTTCGACACACCATTCCCATCAATTCTGTCTCTGTGGCCCACTCCGGTAAGTTACTATACACAGCCCACATTCCATCTTTGATCAAGTTACTTATACTTCATAGAGAGGAGACCCTACCGTGACTGGTACATCATCAATCATCGCAGCCAAGTAGATGTCGATGTGATTCACTCCGGTATGTTAATATACACAGCCCACATTTCCAAGTTACTTACGCTTCATAGAGAGGAGGCACTACCCAGCGGTGGCGCACCAGTCATCCCAGCCAAGTAGATGTCGATGCAATCCGCTTCGGTATGTCATCACACCAAGCCCTGATTTTGATCGGGTTGCTGACGTATATCCATAGGGAGGAGCTTTATAGATGCCGTGTTCTCAAGGTCCCTATGGTATGTCTTTTGGCTGCTCTTGGTGGGTTGCACTATGAACCCAAGATCCATAGAGTTGCTCGCCCATTCTTTTATGAGCAGACTTTTCACCATCACCGACACGCGTTCATCAGCGACATGAGGAGAAGAGAAGAGAATAATTGGTCAACATAGAATGTCTTTAGCATCTGGTCCCTGTCGGATCTTAACACATATGATTGCCGTGCTATCCTGCTGTCCTGTTGCTGCCTAAGTTCGTTCCACCTATGCACCACATTTTCTGCCAGTGCCGAGTGGAGCCTTGAAGCGCTCAACAGCTCAAACGGCGCAGAAACAACTACAGTTGCCTGCCCAAACACACTATTAATTGACCTACTGTAGATGCTAGATCATCGGCCGTTCAAGGCTCGTCTACCCTCACTGACTTGACCAGCCCTCCCATTTCTTTCAATGCAAGGAATGTCTATAGATGTTCCTCTCTAGCCTGCGTACACCTCGTCTTTGCACTATGGGTCCTCATATTCGCTGTCATACGACCAATAACAGCGCGCCCGCATGGTTAGTGGTCGCGATGGTAATTCTTCTCCTTTTCAACCGCTGCGAGCTCAGTTATCAGTTATCTACACCGCCAGCGGTGGGAACGAAAATGGGCCTGTGCATTTGTAAGCAAGCTAATCGCATAAAAGGTAGACTGTCCGACTTCTCGTAGGAGAAAACGTGTATTCTATCCATCCAGTGCCAGCACCACTGCCCTGCCGGACAAGAACCCCCCTTCACTCTACCGTCCACTCGCCTCTTACACTACCACGAAAATAACATCCATCATAATGGCTCAGGTTCAAGGCCACTGCGACGCCCGGTTTTCCAAACTGCGCGACTTGATGCAAGAGTTCATCGCGTCCGGACAAGACATCGGTGCCAGTCTGTGCGTCAATATCAATGGCGAGGATAACGTGGTGGACATATGGGGGGGCTACGCGGACGCATCAACTAAGAAACTATGGGAAAGGGATACGGTGGTGAACGTCTTCTCGACCACGAAACTAGTCACCAACCTGGCGGCTCTGATGCTGATCTCGCGTGGTGTGCTCCGCCCCGAGGACAAGGTAGCCCAGCACTGGCCTGAGTTTGTAGCGAACGGAAAGTCCGAGGTCACGGTCGGCCAAGTGCTAGCCCATACAGCAGGTCTCAGCGCATGGCAGGACAATATGACACTCGAGGATATCTGCGACGTCAAAATGGCAACCGACAAGCTGGCACGCCAGGCAACGCTGTGGGCCCCCGGAAGCGCAATGGGATACCACGGTGTGACGCAGGGATTCCTCGTCGGGGAGCTAGTGCGAAGGAAGACGGGGATGCCTATCGAGAAGTTTGTCACGGAGGAAATCTGCCGGCCGCTAGGCGACGAGGCGGACTTCCAGCTCGGCTGTCGAAAGACGGACTGGAACCGGGTGGCCCCCGTAGTGCCTCCACCGGGACCTTCAATCCAGAAGATGCTTACCCAGCAGGCAGGATATAAGGAGGACTCGATCGTTGCACGCACGTTTTGTAACCCCTTCCTCAGGGCCGAGGATACTGAAACCGAGCTCTGGCGGTCCAGCGCCTTGGGCTCAGTTAATGGCCACACGAATGCCAGGGCATTGGTCAAGATCCTCTCCTGCTTCTCGCTTGGTGGGATATGTGCCCAAGGTAGCTACCGTCTGCTATCAGAGGAAACGGTAAAACTGGCGCTTGCCGAGCATGCAACTGGGATAGATTTGGCGACGGGGCGGAGCGGGAGGCGTGGACTTGGGATTTATCTCACCGGACCTGGGTCAGGTATCGTCGAAGGTAAGCTGCCGGCCGGCAGTGTTGGTTGGGGTAGTGGATGGGGCGGTTCGATCGTGATCATGGATTACGACAGAGGGCTAACAATCGCGTATGTTATGAATAGGATGCTCAATCAAGAGCATCCTTCCCCGGCAGCGTTTATCAAAGCAGTTTATGACATCCTTGGAGTTGCTCTAGATATCTAAGATTTAGGCAATAGGAGCTTATTTAAAAGTCGTACAGTCCTGGGGGTGTTTTCTCAAACTCTAGGGGACTACTATTTCCCTAAGCCCAGGCGTTTGTGAAATCGTGTGCAGACAGTTAGGGAACTATAGTAGAACAGGTCTGGAATAACCATAGCGGCCACGAGGTTCTTATTAGAATGAAGAAAATATTATAAACATCTTTGCTTTTATATCAAGGTACAACCTAGAGAAGATGGAAAAATGGCTTGGAGACCTGAAGGGAGTGTATGATACGAATTTATCGAGGTTCCATCTACAGGTCGACAACTGGCATGGAGATCACCGCTTCCGTCATCAAGGCAGATGATCCTTCACCTAGAAAGGTCTCATTGATGCGAAAATTACGCCTGAGTGTACCGCGACCCGCACCAAGACTCATACCGGCCGTAGTGGTGTCGCCTCGGCAATGACTGTGCCACTGGTGGTGATGAAGACTGCGCAAAATGTTCCAAAGAGACAGGGATAGAGTGGATGAGAATCCATCCACTGTTGAGAAGAGATGGTCATCCCCGGAAAGCAACAACGTGAATAAGGACAACAATGTGGGCAACTGTTTCGTCCCGAAAAGTGAAGTCATCTCGTTCCCCCAGTGCCCTGAAGGCAGCGAGCTCCAGGTCCCCGGGCCTTCGAAGTTGTTAGTTAACCTTGTCTCGGACGATTGCTGTGGAAGACGACGACGACGATGAAAATGAACTGCCCCCAGCTGGCACCCCTTTTCTCAGAAATAAACGGGCGAGAGCCCCTAGCCCAACTGTTGCATCTTGGCCTTCGCAATGCGAGCCTTCAGCTCTGTTGGAGTGGCCTTGAGGTTCCTTCCTCCTCCGCTCCAAGGCTCTACCCGGGACCCAGGAGATCTTTCCACCTTTGTGATTTCAGTTACTGCCTTAACCCCCTGCACTTATCGCAGAGTTCACTCGACAAACATGAACCGTGGGGGATGCTTCAGAAGGGCCAGGGCAGATGCTAAGAAGGGGATGCACATCCGCGAACACTCGCCGCCATGCCTCCTGCGACTTGCCTGTGAGTCGGGAACTAGCAAGACCATCATAGAATACGAGAGTTTGGGCAATCCGCCTAAGACCTGCCTACCCAGGTTAAGTCAACAAAGGGACCACCCCTATTGGTCAGCAACGTCCAAATCTTTCGTTGGGAAAACGGAGTTCGCGTCCTAGATCGAGATATTATATGTCCCCCGACCGAGTCAACTGTTCTAGAAGGCAAACCCGAGTCCCTTGAATTTAGTTCGTCTATTTTCGGCAACCGTGCTCGAGAATTCATGAGCCTTCAAGACATTTAGGCGGCTGAGGCGAGCTTGCCCACATCACTGGAGTTCCACTGACACTGTTCTCATCTTCATTGGCAAACCAGCCGTGAGGCTGCACACCCACTTGGCGTTGTTTTACCTCTCCATCTGATTTTTCCTTTCTTTAGCCGCGAGGCTTATTTTTTTCCCGTTGGAATTAGACTGATAATGCCGTGATGCTCATGTACATAGAGGCCGCGAGGCCGGGTTTCGCAGGGTGTTTGGAGTGTGATTGAGGTGTTAACATGGTGAGCTGGAAATCGTAAGGGTCAACGTAAACGTATCGTGAGAGTGGAGGGAATAGTGAAATCACCGCCATATTAATTGGGCCGGGAAGTTTAGTCATGAGCTAGATCTGTAGCGTGTCCTCACTATCAAATGTAAGCTTCGTTGGGATGTGAATGCGGACTTGGTACTGGGAGATCGATCAGAGCCACCTTCGCCTTGGTGGTGAAATTTCCAGGCTTCAGAACTTGGTTGTTGGTGGCACGCGAATCCTTCACATCGGGGTCGCTCGCGACAGTTTCGAACAGGATTTCATGCTGGTGTTGTCATCCAGCATGGCGTCGGACCAAGAGGTGTGGGCGGACATGGCGACAGGTAGTGGAGGCTCCTGCAATGTCAGACTTGCCCTACGTGATGGATGAGTGTGCACACACAGGAAGAAGAAAGTTATTTACCAAAGGATGATCTCGTGCGATGTGATGTGTCAGAGAAGGTGCAGATGCCAAGATGGTGAGGGTGGGAAGTGACCTTTGAAAGAAGAAATAATATTAACCGACCTTCTACCTAATTCCACAGGCTTCGGGCGCTTTCTATGCTACCAGCTGGGCCTGGCAGGTACCCAGAGGCAAGAGTTCCGGATCAATGAATCTGTGTCTGGAGTGCTAGAGCCATAGCTGCGCATTCTAATAGGAGATAAAAAAAGACTTGGGTTAATATTATAAAAAGCATTAATAAAATATATGAAATAATTATTTATAAATTAAGTAAAACTAGTTAATAATTACGCTATTAATCACCTAATTTAAATAATTTATCAAGAAGAATAATCTTTATTTAGTCTAAGAGGAGTATAGGACGTTACTCTCTGGAGCCTTCTTATGTATGGTTCGGTCCGCCCCCCCCCCCCCGGTGATGATCTTGCCCAATTGGTCCATCTCCCTTCCACTGATTCGCTGGTCAAAAGTGAAGCGGCTGACGCCAAGACAACAGTTCCAGGTTGTGTGTCCTGCGTCGCGGCCAACGCCTAACCATTGAGGCTGCGCATGAAGTGTCGAATGAGCTTGTCAAAAGTCTATGGGCTACATTCGAGAGACTCGGACTGACCGTCGATAACACCCGGTCCGGGCGAGGGGCATATGATCGCTCGATCTAGAACACGAACATTATCCTCCCACACCTAAATCCCGCCACGACCATCTCAAATTGAGCCAACAGTGTCCATCAAAAATTTGAACGCCACGTCGGCATCGCATCCCTTCTTAGATGTATACTCTTTTGCAAATGTTAGCGCATCGTCCGTCAACAGGGACAAGGGAATACCTCACTGTGATGGGGAAACTCGGCGTCGTACTCCTTCTTGTCCATAGCGGCTAGTTCCTTCGAGGTCTTCTCCCAAGCGTCTCTGAAATTGATTCTCTTGAGATTTTGAACATTTCCCTGAGTACCGCTTGTGGGATAACCAAGCGGTGCAAGGTGGGAGCCCGGGACTTGGTTCTTCTTCTCTTCCTGATCCATGTGGGCCTTGTTGGCGGCCTCACCTCTGGCTTTGAATGGGGTATGGTCGTGCCGGAGACTGTCGAAGGAGTAATCCGGAACAGACTCAGGCGGAAAGCGTGCAGGTGTGAGTTTAGGAGGGGATTTGGTGACTGGCTCATCGGGAATGATGTCGCGTCTAGCGAGGAAGTCCTTGGCTTTTCGTGACGTCTCCTTGTCCATGGTGTCGTCTCCAAGTTGTCTCCCGTGAATTTATGGTGTGTTGCTGTGGGCGACTGAAAGAACGCCAATCGAAGGAGATTGGCAAGGAAGATAGCCTTGTTTGGTATTGTTGTTTGGTAGAAGTTTATGAAGAGCGAGAAATGACATTTTGAATATGAATAGTACGTGATACTTTGCCAGCCAACTCATCCTCCGCGCCCAACAGTCAGTGAGTCACCGCCCGCCCATGCACATGATGCGTTGAGGGCGCAAGGAGCATTTCAGCGTGTAGCAGTGAAGCTCTAATTGTCTTGATACCTGTTGAAAGGTATATTTTACTTTTGCGTTTAAAATTCCCCTTTTGCGTCCAGCGAATCTTGAAGGCTAAGTACCTCCTCTGCCCTCAAGGTCTCGGATAACCTGTCAAGTGAGCGTATAAAAAGTCTATGGACTATATTCGAGAGACTCAGGCTTGCCATGGACAACACCTGGCCCGGCCGAAGGGCATATGATCGCTCGATCTTTAGATGTCGCTGACCAAAAGGGGCGGCCCCTGGGTAGACTTGACTTGGGTAGGCAGGCTGGGTCGTCAAGGCTCTCGTACTCCGTGATGACTTTTCCGGTCCCCGATTCGTAGGCAAGCCATAGGAGGCATGGTGGGTTATGGTTCGAACAGTATTGGTTGACTCGCAACCTGCTCTCGACATTTCCCTGGCTTGTTTGAGGCACGTATTTCGATTCATGTTCGTTGCATGTGGCCTGACTGTCATGTGGAGAGAGTTGAGGTAATAGCTAAAGTCGCAAAGGTGGGAGGTCTTCTTCGAGCAGGTGACGATATGCTGGAACTCTTCAGCGGTATTCTTCTGTGTCGCAGTGTAGGGTTTTTGGGGATCCGGGTATCGGGCAACGGAAATGGGCGTCAAGTTCATCCCTCTTTGGGCATGGCTTGCGGAAGGCCTGAAGAGGGTCAGTAAGCCGGGATTCAGCGGCCACGTGGGGATTAGGCCCAGTTGTAAAGATGTGTTGTGTTCTTCCCCCCAGTCAGAGAACGCCGCAGTTGTTCAGCATCATGCCTCTCGGTGATGGTCATCTTCTTTCTGGGTGGTCGCACATTGCTTTGGATGTCAGGAGTAGATATCTTCAAGCTAGGTACCCCATACAGTCCTTTGTGCTTCAACGGATGGTCATTACAGCTTGGATGTAATCTGTTAGGGATGCATCAGGGAAGGCATGGAATGCGCCTGAGAAGCAATGGGGCTCTCTGAACTTGGCGTTAATCCAGTCCTCGTAGGCATCGAACCCGTTCTTGTGCCTTGTGTTCGACCATTCCAGGACGAAGCTGTCAGTAATGATGTAGAACCCTGTTGGGTCTTCCTCGTACGTCTCCTTCAGCGTTCGCATCACACGGTGTTCCTCCTAAGCGGGAGGCCACTGTGGTTCGGGGCGTGAGGAGACGATATTTGATGATGCCGCCGAGGCTGTGGAAGATGTCGCTGGCGCTGCCAGTGACCCTGACGATGAAGGACCCGCATTGTCGGCAAGAACTCGCCGTCTACTTGTCGATGGGCCTGTAGCGTTCTGGGTTGGTGGAGAGTGGTCTCGCTGCCGCTTCTTCCCGTTTCTGAGTCTACCCGCAAGTCTACCCACGGAAGGAAGCTCATCTTCGCTTGATGTGTCACTTGGTGGGTAGAAATCATCCCTAGGGCCGTCAGGTACTACGGACAACTAGGGCGTGTGAATTGCCTAGGGGCGGATAAGTTTCGCAGGAGGCGGAGAACGCTCATCTCCAGAGTCTTCGATCTCCGCTTTGCCCTTCCCCTTATTCATGGTCGTAGAGGGGAGGGTTTCCGCTTGACGGACGAGGTCCGTAGTGGCGTCTGGCAGCGAGCCCTCCATCCTCGAGGTTGTTAGGGGATTACCCTGTGTTCTGGTCGGGATATCTTCTTCCCCAGGGAAGGTGCTTTTTAGAGGGTGTTGATCGTTCTCTTGAGAGGGGAGGTCGCTCTCCGTGGCCGGCGGGGGAACGGCATCCTGCACCTGTGAAATGCCCTGTAAGCTGGAGGGGGCGGGCACCTGGGAGTGGTAGAGGGAAGTGGGGGAGTCTCCGTCTTCGTCATCTGAGATGACAATGGTCACGTCTTCCTCATGTGCAATCACGAGGGCATTGGAGCTTGCCATGCCGAGGGAAGTAGGACCTGAACGAATAGGGCCCGTAAAACAGGACCCAAAGCGAGTAGCAGAGCATGTGGACAGGTGGGCGACGGCGCCCTCATCCTTTCTGCTCTCTTGACGTCTGTTGTTGAGTATGGCGACACTGGAGTATTGTTAGAAAGAGTCTTATCCAGAACGAGACGAGTCTCACTGCATCTAACAAGACACAAGAAGAGTGTAGTGGTTGTAGATGTGCGGTTTCAAGAAAGACGGACGAATCTGTTGATGCATTGGTGAAGAAGTGGTGAACATCCGGGACGAGGTTCATGAAGGGAGGGCAAGAGGAAGAAGCATATTTCCGAATTCTGGTAGAAGTGAACTTGGTTGAATGCAGTTCAATCCTGGGAGGCACTCGGGAACAGGCCAAGATTGCTGCCGCTCGGAGCTATTAATCCGGGCGTTGTCTCCCACTTCCACTTGGGTGACCTTCTATTCCGCTCTCCCATCCATACTTTGGTAGTCCGTGCATCCTCTCCCCTCCATCCGCTTCCACTCACTTCCAGCCCCCTCCCCGTCCAGTTCGAGGGGGCAAAGGAAAGTAAACGAAGCCGCGTGTCTGCATTGTGGCAACCATGGGGAGAGAAAGAAGTGGAGGGGCGGGTCTACCCGCTCCGGCAGATCGCCAAGACGGGACCCACTGAGGCTCATTCGGAGCCTCAAACCGCCATGGCAGTGTCAACGCGTGAGAGACCTGTGCCAGCATCGAACGAGTAGAACGTCTACGAAGATGGTGGAATGAGGCCAAAATATCGCTTAGGGTTTAGTCGTTTATTTTCCCACACTTCTTCCCACTCTTTCTCTTCCAACCCTGCCCTTACCATTCAGCACCCGCAGTTACCTTTGACATAACCACATCAAACAACATTGCTTGCAGTTGAAGCTTAGTATGTGTATATATGTTTTCCAAGCACTTATTTGCGATATCTTCAGTAACACCGACAATATAGGAAGCCCCGCCACCATGTCCGCCAGCTCCGTCACGTCACCCCTGGGGGGGAAGGTTGAAGTTTGCTCTGTGGGAGCTATTGACGGGCTATTGCGACATGCACAAGCAAAAGCCCGTCCGTGGTACAACCATAAACACATCATCAACACGGCCCGACGCCGCATTTCTAAGTAGGCCAAGGATGGCGCCAGTGTCTCCCTCTCCAACAATCGAAGGGCGACCTTCGGGAGCTCTTCCTTTCAAGAGACTTCCTCGCCAAAAGCTACATCGAGCTTGCTGAGGCGCTCGATGTGCCCCCCTCGCGGTGATCTCAGCCCCATCCATCTTTGATTTACCCACCAACCTTTTCTCACAATCCTCCACCACCTCAACTCTCTTTCCGGGCTCTTGTCACCACGTCTCTAAGCCTTCAACCTGTCTTACACCCTCCTGCCTCACGGCTTATCTCTCCCCCCCGCTGGTCTTGAGCCTGTGCTTACTTTTTCATCAAGTGACGGAACTGTGAAAACTTCTAGTAAGTCATTAGAGCCATGAAAACTCATAGATAGTATTTGCTAACAGGGGGAAAGAGAATGGAAGCAGTCTCTAAAGACAAAGTTCCGACGGAAGGGTCCGCCCCGACCGAGTGCCCTGTCGGTGTTCTAGCCGACACCAACGCGACTACGACCCGCCCGCCAGGTGCCTTGATATCGAAGCCAAGTGACCTCGTAGAGGCATGGCAAGCAACAGGATCAGGACCCGGCAACGAGAACGGCATCACTGCACCTGTCTAAAGAGTTCTTTCTTCGAGCCGTCTTTAGCGGTTGGAATAGCCGCCGCCACAAGGTCCTGATCCCGAAGCTCCGGAAGGAGGGAATGGATGAGACGAGTGTTGAGATCGGCGTCTGGGCCCAGAACCTTTCGAAACAGGCCAAAGAGGAGTCCAAAGCGACGGCTACAAAGAAACGGAAGCACGAGAGCGACAACGGCTACGACAACGACGAAGTACGGTCATCGCCAAACAAGCGGACAGAGGCGCGTCTTTGTAGTGCTAAGGTATACCTCACCATGTCCATCGGCAAGTCTGGCCCCCGATGGGAATGGAGAGATGCGAGCGGCTTGGCTGCCTCTCCTGAGTCTGTCACCTTCCATCCTATGCTCACTCAATGGGGTGCCAGAAGGCTGTGCGTGGTCAACCATGACGATAATGAGTTGGCCCGCATAGAGGACTTCAACCGCGAGGTAATCCTGGCACTGGCGAGAAGACGCATTCAGGCATGGGCTGCGGTAGGCCCAAGCCTAAGAAGCGTCGACCGCTCCGAACACGTCTCCCAGCATCTACGCAGGCCAGAGCTGTTGATTGAGAGGCTTGAGACACAGTACAACGAAATCGGGAGGCTCATCCAAGAAGTGAAGGCCGAGTTGTTCTGTGAGCAAACTTGATGGCAATATCCGTGAGGATATCTACTTGATACATTGGCGTTGCATTCTCTTCTTCTTTTCTTCCGACAGTACGATGCGACGAGAACGACAACATTGGCGCACTAGCATTTCACTTCTTTTCGTTCGGCAATGGGAGACAACGACGACGATATTGACGCGCCTTCTTTCTTTCTTTCTTTTTTTCATTCTTTTTTTTTTCATTGAGCAGTAGGGGTTTTCTCTTTCTCCTATTCACGTGGGAGAGAAAGAGATGGTCTCGCTTGGATGCTGCGAAAACAATCCCTCTCCCCTCTCCTCATGCTGCCATGGGACTAATGACCGCCCACGGCGTCCACCAACTGTTGCCATGACATCCCAGTAAGTATTTCCTGTCCTAGTCTTTCGATTTCTCTAACCCTTATGTTTTGAAGCTTACTCCTCCCTGATTGGCTTCCATCACTATCCCCACCCTCGCCATGCCCCTACTTCTGTCGATGGGGAAGACTTTCCCTACCACGGATTGCGCCCTCGCGACTCCCGTGAGCCTTGGCTCCGTCACATCAGCCTGGAGGACCCAAAACTCATGGCGACCCATCGTTCATTCACGATTCTTCCCCTCCCCGGCCCAAAGAGATGACCTATACCGGGCCAAGACTTTTATCTGGGTCACCAGGGGTAAGGATAGGGATATCGACTTTCGGCGCATCGACCTCGAGGATCCACCTTCATTTGAGGCCAACGGTTAGAAAGAGTGGCATCATGAAAGCAGACCTATTGGTCTTGACGAGGAAAGGGACGAGCAATAAAGAGAATCGAGGATGTCTTTGAATACGATACCCGACACTAGACACACCCCTCCACTTCCCACTTGGGATTGAACTATCGCGTCAGTCGGATAGCATTGACTAGGAGCCGCACCGTTTGACTAGACCTAACCCTGAAGCGAGAGCTATTATCTCAGCCAGCAGAAAGCTCATCCCCAGCAGAACGCTCATCCCCAACAGCCAGCTACCTAGCGGCCTTCCATCTTCCACATCGCATGGTCACCAGCCGAAGATTCCACGCCCTTAGGTCTCGACTAGGGAGATTACGACCATTTCCGGGAGTGGCAGATACATGGCCGTGCCGTGACGAAGGCAATGGTCGACGACAAGGAATGGCCATGCGAAGACGCACCAACCATTCAAACAGTCCGTCCCCGCGCGGAAGCCGCCGAAGGCGCTGAGGGCTTCGATGTTACTGTGAGCCTATTTTCCCCTGGTGGGCGAGACCCCTTCCACCCAGTTCAGCAGCCAAAGACTATTCTGGAGACGTTTCACCCCCGTGACTATGGCGAGCCGTCTCAAGCAGGTGGTTCACGCGAAGGTGGCCAACGTGGACGTGGTCGGGCCAACGCGGACGCCCGGCCCCTGATCCTTATGCTACTTTCTAGACATGGATGAGGAAACCCATTTCCATGTGTCGTGACACGGCTACCTGACTATCATTAACAAATCTTTATGAATATCTCTAGATGATTTAGCCTAATATTAATCAAATATTAAGAGACAGTGGTCTAAAGAGGAGGGCTATTTCTTGCAGAGTCTCTTCTAATTATTGAATTCTTATCCCAACATATGCGGTTTCATGACTCAACGTCAACTCATTGGTAACTCGACTTGAGACGCTCAAGTACAAGTTTATCAAGGAGACGCACGAGACAGCTGATCAAGACTCATCATTCTTCACTCATCAGAACACCACATGTATTTTCGTTGACAACACCACGCTATGCAACAGGGACTCTGCCAGGTCCCACAACTCCCAAATACACTTTCTCTTTCCCAAGAAACCCTCTCATGGCTTGCCAGGCCAAATCTCATGGGCAACATCGTTGACGAGCTTCAGCTTGGCAAACATCTTCTCCTCCGTCATACCCTCGGCGCCAACGGCAACACTGGCGAAACCGCACTGAGGGCTAACACCAACTTGCTCGAGTGCCTCCTCGAGGCTGCGGCCCTGGCCCTGGGCGATGATCTTGGCTGCATCCAGCACGCGCTGCTTGATGATCTGCGCGTCCTCGAGCTCAGGGTCCTTGGTGGTGACGACGCCCAGGACCACGTTCTTGTGCTTGGGCAAGAAGCGGAGGGGCTCGAAGCCGCCTGAACGAGGGTTGTCGTACTCGAGGAAGAAGGTGTCGTAGTTGAGGGTGGTGAAGAACTTTTCAGCAATCTTCTCGTAAGAACCCTCGCTGAAGTGCATCGACTTGGAAAAGTTGCCTGCGGTTGTGAGCATAAAGACTGATGAATCGTTGAGAGGGCTTACCTCGGCAGATATGGAGTCCAACATGTAGACCCTCAGGGCGGTCAGCAATGCAGTCATTGTGAGCCTTCAGGTACAGGTCAAACAGCTTATCAGGATCGACACCCTCAGCCTTGAGAGCAGCAAGCATATCGTCGGAGCAGAAGTAGGCGAGGGTAGGGTCGTCGATCTGAATGTTGCGTACGCCCTCAGCGTACAGCACCTTGAGCTCTTGACGGTAGGCCTTTGTCAAATCGGCAAAGAAATCCTCATCGTTTGAGTAAGCCTCAGGGCTGTAGCACTTGCCCGAAGCCAGTCGAAGGTGGAAGTAGCAGGGTGGCGGCATGGTGAACTTGCACTCGGCCCATTGCTCCCGGGGCACGTACTCTCGCAGCATCTTCCAGTTGTCGAGGTAAGGGCTCTCCTTGTACTCAATCTTGCCCTCGCACAGCGCGGCCATGGGGTACTGCTTGCCAGCCTTCTTGAGGGCAGCAATTGGCGGCGCAGAGATGCGCGCAAGGTCCCATGGCACAGGGCTCACCTCTCGGAAGCCTCCCAGCTTCTCAAAGAAGCCCGAGAAGTAGTACTTGCGATCAAACTCGCCAGAGGAAATGGCTCGGACTCCATGCTCCTGCTGCTTCTTGACAATGTCGGCAATGGCAGCCTTCTGGGCCGCGACCAATTGCTCAGACGAGGCCTCACCAGCATCAGCCTGTTCCTGGGTCCGCGAGAGAGCCTCGGGCCGGATAAGACTGCCGATATGATCGGAATGGAAAGGAAGCCTTGTAACGGCCATCTTGAGCTGTCAATTCAACAATGAGTGAGTCAAGAACAGCGAGAGAATCGGAGAAATTTGCAACCTTCTTCAACCGAGGTCAACCTTACCCCAAGGATCTCTTCCTTATAAAGCCCATGACGGGACAGAGGGCGAACCCTTACCCCATCTTGATGACATGCGTCTTTCCCCACGAGCTAGAAACGGGCCAAGCCCAAGCGTGATCCAATCATGGCAGTGCCGCGAGATGCTGGTCTCCATTCTTTTGCGTTGTAACCCCTCCCTCTCCGCAAAGCTTCGGCTGTCAGACACGGCTGTTGAGGTCGAGGGTTGGGGATGTGAGCTGTCGTGGTGGTGGGTTTGAAGTTGGGGTGGATGATGGGTTCAGAGAGAAGTCATGATGCACTGACAGATGCAGCGATTGATTGCGACAAGGCCACCAATTAAGGTTGACTTGCAAAGCCAGTCATTACTCAAACTGCATTCTTTGTACGGGCGAGATGGGAGGCAGTGTCCACCGTCAGCGCGTCGCTAGTCGTGGACGCAAAAACGTCTTCAACTAAAGAACAGAATATCTCGATCAGTTTCGCTGAACAACAACAAAGGTGCTAGCTTTCACAGACTCGCCTTTGACAAGGTCATGGCCCGGATGTCGCATCACGGATGTCGCTGGGCCAAATGATGCATCGTCATGCAGGTCAATTAGACACTACAGGCCGCATCGAGTCCCTACCCAAGGGCAGACCAGACAAGAAGGATAGTCATGATCCTAGAATCGATGGCCTGGCCATTGTAGACACTGCAATCTCGGTCGACACATTGACGAGGGAAGACCTCCTGATCTATGCTGTTGAAGGGGAAAAAGAAACGAGGGTGATGCAATCTCAATGTATCGTCGAGGGGGATGTTGGTGGTATGCGCGCATCAAAGTGCAATGCCTGCATGAGATTACATCGCCACTGTTGATGTCGACCTATCTTGTTATCATCAATAACAAAACAGGGACAACACTTGTTTTTGCACATTCACTGTCGAGGGAGGGACAACATCCCAGCGCCCAGGGGCAGAGACCGTTGTCTCACCTGAATAAGGCATCGCGTGGCTTCCAGACTTGCATATGTTCCTGCATTTCAGTCGCCACGGAACTCGGCATCAGTGAGGAATCACGTCAGAGGCAGATTGAGTAAATGTCCGCTACCTGCTGATTTGCAGGCGTTCCAACGCAAGGGATTGACTGCGGGGACATTGACAGCCAACAATGCGCTCTCCCTTGACATGGCTTGGCGAAAGACAGATCCAGCCATCTCTCCGTTGCTTTTTAACCCGTTGTAGGCCAACCAGATCAGGCTTTAGTTGCCATTCAGGTCATTCATTACAAGCCTGTCAGATCGGAAAGCCTCCCTCCTCAAGCCCGGAGCTTGGCAAATGGGCTTCGGTCTCTGAAGCGATGCCACCAAGTTAGACGAACCTCGTTCAACCCACAAAATGAGAAGGTGGAAATAGCAGTGGCCTCCGGGGCGTTTCTTGTGCTGACATGTGGTGCTGTGGAACGTGGTGGAACAGGCACGATGCCTGGCATTCCAGCCCTTCGGATGTTGTTTTGTAGGAAGCGCCAGGTCTACCAGCTAGCTTGTCAATCCACCGGCTGTGGATTGCTTCGGGGGCAAAACGTTGCCACGCGATACTGATACTCCGATGCATGATCGACAGGGACGAGGAGAGTCAGGGTGGCATCTGGAGCCTTAGCATACCTGCCGTGTTACAGCGGCGAAATCGGGGTCATTTCAGTCGCACATGACATGTTTCTTGCAATAAACTGGAACCAGAGGCTAATGATGAAGGCGTGGGTTGGGCTGTAAGGGCAACACAAAAGCATGGTTTCAAGATGATCTCTCTCGATGGGCTGAAGCTGACGGTGCTACATGATGTCACAGGAAGAGAGGATGGCTGCATTAGAGTTACAAGCTTACTTGATATTTGAGCATCACGGCGCCGTTATCTCGCATCGTGCATGCAGCATGCATGGCATGGCCCTTGCATGAGCTGATCTGGTGGCCACAATAGGCTTTGTCCGGGTTGTGCAAGTAGGTTTGCTTATTCGGTGGAAATTACCCATGTGAGGAGTCTCAAGAGCCAATTGAGATGTGCTCTGGCGATGGTATGGAGTCGTATGGTTTGACTCTGAGCGTTGCTGCTCTAAGCGAAGCCTCAACTTGCAGCTCAAAATAGACGCATGAGCTTGGCAACCACTGGGGGGATCTAGACTGGCCAGAGTATCCAATAGAAGCTCGAGAAGGAACTGTGTAAACTGTGATTCTTTAGGCTGATTTGCATGCTGGTAAACAATTGGCTCCAGTTTGGAGAATTCGAGTTGCCTCCAGCTGGACTCTCCCTGCGTATGCTTGGCTCTAAACTATTGATGCAGCCTCTATCAGCCACATAAGAAAAAACAAAGGCTCGATCAAGATACATCTCGGGGTCATTGGAAACTTCAGTGTCAGCATAGAAGCCATTATTCTACAGCAAAGCTACTATTGCAGAGCCGTGAGCGGTGTAGAAACTACCCTACATGGCCCGGGCCATCCCCCGAGACGACCCACTTCTTCGCCAGAATGCCCCACCTCGGCGCCGGGCGGCTCGGCGTCGACCGCAAAAAATGTCGGACCGCTCTTTGTTGACCGCGACCTGTCTCATCTTCAGCCCCAGAACTTCTGCAGCCCTCCCTTGAGTGAAACAGGCTTTCTGCCTTTTTACCTCTCGCAATTTCCCCTCTACGAAACCCCCTCGATACCTCTCCCCGGAGACGGCGCTGTCTCAGCCCGTGTGGATTGGACGGCAGATCGGAGATCGCCAGAGGCTGGGCCACACCGACGGAGGGCCATTTCCCCGGATGTCGCTCCAAGAATGCTCGCTTTCGGCTGGAGGGGAAGTCGGTCATCTGGAGAGAATAGCTGATCACCATCTCGCTCAACTCTAAGATCCTTCTGTGGGTGAAAACGCCGAGTGTCTAGTGAATATGATCTGACAAGCACGGTTGGGGAATAGTCGCCGGATGCTTTCATGGAAGCCACAAAGTTGTCTAGCTATTCTTGGTGGGAAATGACGTGCATTCTCGCGACAGATTCAACGTTTGTCACATATCTGTTGACCCCCCCAAGACCAGGGAACCTTCTTTTCTGGGGAGCTAGAGCTAGAGCTGTCACGAAACCGTGCCGTTGGACGCTTTCAGGAATGACACAGCGGCGCTTGCGGAGAGACTGTTCCTTGGCGTTGAATCTGAAGCCGATCTACCGAACGCCGACTAGCAAAGTGTCAACGAGGCTGGATTCAACCAACGGGGGATTCTCGTGCCGCCCGGATTCGTTGGAGACAAGCGAAGTCGGTGTAGTCCAGCCGCAATGGCTCCGAGTCTTTGTTGAGGGATGGCCAAGGGAGCCGCAGAGCCATGTTTCAGCGGCCGCCTTGTGGCTCCGCCGACGGTCCCTGGGCGATCGGGCTTGGTCAATGCCTCAATCGACAACAAGCCGTATCTGGAATTTGGGTTAATCTTAGGATGCGAGAGAGAGAAAGAGGGTGTATCGTAAGCTTTGAACGGCGGGGAATTCTTCGCGCAACCAGAGCACAGCAGACTTCTCCCTCGAGGGCCATGTGAGACAAGTCAGGGGCAGATTGGACCACTCGCAGGAGGGCTTACATTCTTGTCTCTTGGGAGGGAACGCCATGTCTCAACAGTCACAGGAGACTGGCCCTCTCGCCCATGTCTGCTCTGGTGGATGCATTCGTCGAGGCTGGGAAACCATGGGGTCGTACTTGGCACTCTAAGAGGGAGAACAGCTGAGGAAATACGAGTCAAAGTGTGAGCCGAAATCTCTATAAAGAGAGGCCTCGAGTCCGTCCAAATCTCAACTTCTTCCCTCCCTCATCATCAAGCATCAATCGGCCTCGATTCCTTCGCTCCTCCTCCGAGAGCTGTACCTTCCCAGTCGTTACTTCGTCTAGTCATTCGCTACAGAGAACAAACCATCCAAGATGCGTTACACTGAGATACTTGCCCTCGCCATGGGCAACCTGGCAGCCGCCCAGTTTTCCACCACTCAGTTCACCAACTCGTCTTCGATCGCCACCAGCACTGAGCCGGCGACTGACACTTCCACCTCAGCCAGCAGCTCCAGCACCAGCACCAGCGAACCTAGCCACCCCGGCTCTGTCGGAAACTTTAGGTTCCTGGGCTGCGTCGCATCTGATGACGGCTTCCCGACATTCGTTCTCGCTGCCGACTCTGAGGACAACGACCTCCAGTCTTGCGCAGATGCTTGTGAGGGTTCCAACTACTTTGGTACCTATGACAAGTGAGTAGCTGAAACCTCCTACATCTGAACCTCAACTAACATCCTCCAGCACTTGCTACTGCGGTGTCACCCTCAGTGAGGCGTCTACGGACATCCTCAGCCCTGATTCTTGCGACATCCGCTGCCCTGGTGATGAGAGCCAGTCTTGCGGAGGCATCCGGTCTTCCTCTCGTCTCCGCCGCCGCCAGAGCGTCGACATCTCTGTTCTCCTCAGCATCTACATCTCGGTTGACTTCAACCCCGACGGAACCACAGACACCGTTACCAACACTGTGACCGCCGTCGAGACCGAGACCCTTCCGCCAGTTACCACCACCGCCACCGTCACCACGGTCGTTGACGGTACCACCACCGTCACTACCGCTACCACTGTCATCGCCGTTGTCCCCACGGACGTCGTCATCATCTGCTACGGCAACTACTGTGCTCCTCAGGTTCACTGCCCGACTTGCACCAAGTGGCAGATTGTCTGTACCGATGGACACTGTGCTCCCCGGGAGTGCCACGACGATTCTTGGGATCGCCTCGTCATCTGCGAGTCCGGCCTCTGCCACTACGCCTCGTGGAAGGATGAGGAGTGCAACCAGCGCATCGTCTGCTACGGATCTGACTGCACCTGGGACCGAACCCCTCACAAGGACTACCAGAAGAAGTTCATCCGTTATGACGACAACTGGTGCTACCATGAGGAGTGCACATCCGATTGCTGGACTTACAACACCTGCACCATCGATACCTGCACCGTTGTTCCTCCTCCCCCTAAGACCGTCATCACTCCTCCCAAGCCCAACCATCCTGGAGATAAGGTCATTCTGCCTCCTCCTGTGAAGCAGACTCCTTGCAAGGGCGATCACTGCCAACCTGTTGTTATCCAGCCCCCAGTCGATTGCAGCGGCGAGAAGTGCGTTCCAGTTGGCCCTAAGCCTTCCCCCCAGCCTGTCCCCCCTCCCACCAAGAAGCCTGAATGTGTTGGAGATCATTGCGAGCCCTCGAAGCCGGTTTCTCCTCCCAAGGAGCCTGAGTGTGTTGGGGATCACTGTGAGCCTTCCAAGCCTGTTTCCCCTCCAGTTCAGCCTCCAGTTCAGCCCCCATCTAAGCCTAGCACTCCCACAACTGGCGATAAGCCTTGTGTTGGCTCTGAGTGCGGACATGAGACCGACAACGAGAAGCCCCATGTCCCTGTTGTGACCGCTGGCGCCTCCTCCATGCTCCCTGCCTCCGGCCTGGCCTTTGCCCTCGCCGGTTTCGCCTTCCTCCTGTAAAGGACGGAAACCGCGCTCCAGCATAGCATCACAAACCCTCTCTCCCTTTCAAGCACGCACAAGCACGCATAACGTTAACGTTCTGGTTCATTCTTACACCGTTCGGAAGTGGTTGGTCGCTAGGATGTCGACAACGACGGATTGGCCTGGTCAACTTGCGATGGTGGTATCTTTTGGCGATTAGGAAGTAGTATCGGCTTTAATATGGCTTATGACTTTTCAACACTTGTGTCTCTGTGCTAGCAACTGTGAAACCATCTGACAACTCCACATAGCGATCAGTACACTGCAATAGACACTCATGGCCTAAACTTTGGAGTGAGTTATCGCTCGTGAAGATGAGAAGAAAACACTCTCTTACTAACAGACGATAGCTGGTAGCAATCATTCGAGTTTCACAAGGAACGCAAGGAGTGCTGTTCCTTGCATATGCCAACTGATGATTTGCCCATTCAACAACTCACGTGAGACAAGGCCTCCCTGCCTTTGTCAAGCACCTCTCCTAACAGAAGAGCATGCCACTGGCCTCGGAAAACTGATAGCTCATTCAATGTCTGGATTTCCTTTTTTGGACATCTGCACTGACTTGGGCAAGCACTTGTGGGAGACTCATCATAAAGGGCGGGGCGTCTCGTGGACTTTTGTTGGCCGTTGAACGTGGCTGTTGCCCATGTTTAGACTATGAGCTTTGTCAGCGACCGACTCTGTTTCAACTCCCGACCTGGGATTCAGACAATCGAATGCGTTTCCAATTGTCGCTTTGTTCCAGAAGAAGCAAGCAATAAATCCAAGGCATTTATTTAATAAGGCTTCATCTGCATTCTTATGCTATGTGCTCTTCCTATTATTATGGTCTCCTCTTCCTAGTATTATAACCTCCTCTCCTTATTATTATAACTTCTTTTTATTATATATCTTATACTACTAAAAGGTAATAATTAATATAAAAAACTTAATAAAACTACTAAATACCTTATAGATAGTCGTAATAATCTTAGATAATTTATTTATTAGCTAATCGCATAGCTCTTAGAGAAGGAGCAAAGAAATAACACCAAAGTTATCCAAACTCGCTCATCAGGAGATCGGATCTCAAGACCTAGCCAACTCACGGCGTGGGAAAAGTGTCGCTTGAATGACCTGGCTGAAGCATGGCTGAGCGTCAACCTGCGACGCCAACGAGAGGAGTTGACCATCACTCTCAAGTCAAGGAACCAGTTTCTCGACACAGTTTTCAGCCATTGGCACAGCGGCTCATCCCGGGGGACTGCGGATCCCAAGCTTCAGCCAGGAGACATCCGAGAGGCGAGCTTCGAGGCCGGGATATGGAGCATAGATCTATGCGAGGAAGCCAAAGGCGGAAAACCTCCAAAGGGGTCCAAAGATGCCAGAGATGGCTCCAACAAGGAGGGCAAGAAACCCCCCGATAAGAAGAGGAAGCGAGAGGAAGACGAGAGAAGCAACGGGGAGGCTGCAAAAGCACCAGGAGTCACTCTTTTCTAGCGCAAAGGCGTTTCTCTACATGGTGCTTGCCGACGGTGCGCCGACTTGGAAGCGGAGGGATGCCAGTGGCCAAACTGCCTCTGGGAAGAGTATCGACTACCACGATGGGCTCACTCCACTTGACGCCCTCATCCAATGCGTTGACTACCGCGATGCGCACGAGAACCGAGTCGAGGAGTACAACAGAAAGATGATCCTGGCACTTGCGAGAAGACGGATCAGGAAGTGAGAAGAGGCTGGCTCGAAGGGCGTCGCATTGATCGACCCCCCCGGGTCCCTGGATTCCAAACTCGAAACACCAATCCTCGTGTCCCACAGCATCAGAGCACGACGCGACCTGTACAACGACGTGCTGGAAGGCTTGCAAAAGTACCGGGCACCGGAATAAGCTGGTGGCCATACCTGAGAAGGTATCCATCCCCCCTTTATTGGGATTATCTTTTCTTTTACGTCGACATCGCGGTTTTGCCATACATGGTTATCCGAGAGGTGTCCATTCTTTTCAGGCACAGGGTTATGGGATATGTGGTTATCCGAGAGGGTTCCATTTTTCGACGGGCTTTTTCTTATTTTTTATTTTCATGCTTCGTTTCGCAGTGGCGGTCACTTGCTCTTCTTTGCATGGGCTGGAAGCTGAACGGCGGGAAGTAACGTCTCGGGAATGGTTTTTTTATTTGATGGACTCGGGAGTGGTCCTTTTATCGCATTTGTTCTTATGCTTTTGGTTTGGGATGGGATATTACTATGGGTTTAACCCACGAAACAGGATGAATGCTGCAGCTTACTTTTCTCTCCCCCGGAGTGCCATGCAAATAATTCATCGCTATGACACTAAGGCCCTATATTATCTTGCGTCTTCTTATCTTGCCCTACGATTACTCTTGTTGAATATTAACTATAAGATGCTTATAAGGATTTGATGAGACTAGGTTAAGCAGTATGAGGAATAGCCAAGTCCATATATTGTAATTATTAAATTCTTTCATAAATCAACCCTAGTTGGTATATCATTGTCCACCAGTGTGACGACACGTAGAGCGTTATTCATATTGACAGTAAACGGAGGGGGGGTCGTACAGTTTGACCGGAGATGTTCTGGCATGGAGTTGGTGAATGTGTCATGGGAAGCGAGGACTAGAGCTCGGTTCGTCAATTACGTCCCCGATTCAACAGGGCCATGATATTGTCGAGTTTCTGGTCAATTGCTTTCCATTTACTTTTATTCGGCCATGACCAGCATGATCCCGTCATGGCGGTATTAGTGGTTCACGTCTCTTTTCCTCACTTCCACTTTCACACAGAGTGTGTCCTGAACCATGCCAGGCTGCTCTTGAGGCACCCAAGATGAACGAACAATCAAGGCTAGTGGTTTACGAGAAACAAGAAAGTGGAGAAGCACCTACCTATGACACGTCTCCAGTTCGCCGTCCTCGTCATCCGTGGCAGGCCAGACACACTTGGCCTTGGCCCGGGAACAATTAGAGGAAGCCCGGGCTTGTCCAGATGCAAAGGGGCTAGGCATGGCTGAAATCTAGTCAAAGAACCCGCCGATACAGACCGAGAATAGAAGCAGAGCTTTTTAGTCAGGGGAGGCGAGGTTGAAGACTCGACCGTCCCACCTCGTTTCTGTCTGGACACCTTTTTGCTCCCAGCTGAAGCACCATCTCAGACGTCCCCAGTATAATAGTGACGGAGTAATGGGAATATCTACATCAGTATGACTCGTTTAGAGGTGAAAAACAATACTTTGGTCCAATTTGTAGTGAATAGTAATAGGGGGCGATAGATGGTGACTTCAAGGGGCGTGCTTCGTTATCTAGCTTCACTTATTCTTCCCCTTCTATGCATTCTTTCCCTCACCCAACTCGATCCATCCAATCGTTTTCTCTCCACTGATATTTGTTTTCTTGTCTTGTTCTTGTTTGCACATTGTGCCCCCACTAACATCCCTCGATCCTTTCTCTCGTTTCTCCCCTTTGTTCCTCTCATCGTCGACGCTTCCCGCCCATTGGCCGCGATCAGTTGCAACGGCACCACGCCTGTGATTTTTGTCGTGTCTAATAAGCTAATGATAGATACCACAAGTATATACGGTGTTTCACAAGGATTTTAACTCTTTCATGTGTATAAGTGAGTTCTTTGATGTTATACCCGACAGCTCCTCTTGGGGGTCATTGACATCAACTACGGCACTTGTCTCACCCACAAACACATGGGAAGCTTTGTTGGTGAGTTTACTACCAGCTAAGATATCAGTGAGCGCCTCGACAAGTTCCGAGATTCTCTCGACAAGCTATGGTACGTCAACACCCCTGTGCATGCCCATCCGCTTGCCGTCTACAGCCTCTACGTGTTTGCCTTCTTCATCGCCCGCTTCAGCCTGAGCTCTATTCACCGACCCTCGCTCCGTATGATCGATATTCGACTTTCAGCCGCTAGTAGACTGCACTCCAGACGACTCATGTCCTCCACTCTCTCTCACCTGGTCACGCCGTCGGCACCATCATGTCCAGCAGCAACACGCTCCAAATCAGCAGCTTTGAGAAGCTCGGCACGTTTTCCAAATACAACTCTCCCATTGTAACTTCTCCCATTGTGGCCTTGACCTAAAACTACGAGCCAGCACTCGTCACATTGTTGGGTTTCGTTGTCATCGTCCTGATCATCGGCACTTTGTTTCCACTCACCGTCAAGGGCCAGGCTCACCAAGCCCATTATGAAGTACAGGTAGCTGGTCTCACCAGCGAAGCTTTTTCCATGGACCGTGTTTCGCCCGCATACAAGCTATGGGGATAGCTTCCCTCACTGCCTACCTTCTTCTCTCTCATCGAGGCTTCTGCACTCGAGATGGGTTCACTTGGACAACCTCGGGTGTCTATGACGGACTATATTGTCCTTTCCAGTGCCAATTTTGTGTATCGGAGCAGACCTAATGTCAACGTTCCCCATGGACTTGACTTATGCATCGAAGCTGACAAGATCACTGCCATCGTAGGGCTCTCGAGCTCTCAAGAAAATACCATTGTTGACCTGGTTGAGCGATGGCATTCCCTCACAAAGAAATATGATTCCCAAGTCTATAGAGCCAAAGGAGTAAAAAAGGAAGAAGCCAATAAATCGAGCAGTGTTAGACCACAGGAGACTAAAAATGCAGTCAAGCCCCGAGGAAGTGTCACGACCTGTGGTGACTCCTTTAATGGCATATATGTCAAGTGGTGGCGATCACGAGTTAGCTTTATCCAGCAAGAGCCATTCTTACTCAACGATGCAATCTACGAGAATTTCGTCATAGGATTGATTGGGTCTCGCTGGGAGGAAGCGCCCGAAGAGATAAAGAGAGGACTCGTCAAGAAAGCTTGCCAAGAGACTTTTGCTAACAAGCTCATTAACAAGCTCCTCCAGATATATACCCTCATCTTTGAGAGCAGGCAATAGATCTCAGCTAACAATGCACTCTAAGGATACAATACAAAGGTCGATCATGGCGGTGCTGGACTCTCCGCCGGCCAACGCCAACACCTCGAAATCGCACAATCCTTCGCCAAGAGACCCTCCATCCTCACCCTCAACGAAGCAATGAGCACCAT
Organism: Fusarium piperis; assembly: GCA_027886205.1. Classification (NCBI taxonomy): domain Eukaryota; kingdom Fungi; phylum Ascomycota; class Sordariomycetes; order Hypocreales; family Nectriaceae; genus Fusarium; species Fusarium piperis. The sequence continues at coordinate 199,457 of RZGM01000004.1, read as the reverse complement.
CAACTTTCGTGGGGAGTGCTTCATACAGGAAGCCCTCAATAAGACCACTATGGATCGAACGAACATCATTATCGCCAGCCGACTCTTCACGATCAAGAACACCGATCGCATCGTGGTTCTCAAGAAGAGCAGGGCCGTTGAGTCGGGCACATGAGAGTTTAATATCTATAGATGGTGTCTACGCTGGCCTTGTTAATGCTCGGGCTCTTACCTCTTGGGATCCTTCACAGGGGGACATCTATGATGAGTTTTCGCGAAGGACATTGAGACCCTGGGCCGCGAAAAAAGCCATGCAGCCTCTGAATACAACGAAAACCCCAATTCCATCAAGCTTGGAGGTGGGAAAGGCAATGATTTCTTTGGGAGCTTTGGCCAATTCTTCTTCCTGTCCAAGACCTACTGGGCCTCGTGATCTTCTCCTTCATCGCTTCTATGGTAGCTGGTATGGAGCAGTCCTTGTACGCCTGGATTTTTCCCCAGTCTATTGATTCGTTCAAGCACCAGGATGATCACTTCAGGATCATGGACGAGGTGGACTTGATCGGTGTCGTATGGACTGTCTGCTGCTCCCCCCGCCATCGCTTACTATCTAAAATTCATCTCCTCCAGCCGCGTTGCGTCTTTTAACCGGGGAAAGTACCAAACGCAATACCTCTCATCACACATCTTCTAGTAAGCAGCTTGCCTTGACGAGGACGGCCACTTCACTCCCACGGCATGCTGGTCTCTCATGTAAGGGACGACCCCTGAAGCTCGAGGAGATGATGTGCACCAACATCGCCCGAGTCTGCATCGCCGTCTTCAACATCATTGGCGGCCTCACAATGGCCCTTGTGTACGGTTGGAAGCTCGGACTTGCTTCAATGACTGCCGTGACACCGATATGTCTTTTCAGGCTACCTTTGGTTCTGTATGAGCGATGAACGACGAGGTCTTTGCTGAGAGTTGGCAATCCGCTTCAGATGCCATCAAAACCCTACGAACCGTTCCTTTATTAACTTTGAACTACTCTATATCGGCTTGCTTCGAAAAGTTGTGCCATGGCCATATCTGTTCAGCGGTCAAACAGGCTCAAGTCAACATCATTCTCGAATTCTGCGACGGCGCCACTCTAGGCTGCCAGGCCCTCATGTTCTACTACAGCGGTAGGCTTCTTACCAAAGGAGATATTAGCTCTTTGGGCTTCTTTGTGTGCTCAATAGCCATGATGAATGCTGCAGAGGCTGGTCGAAAGACGCCCGTTTTGAACGGGTTGAACATGACATGGCTATCGAAAGGGGCAGTTAGTGGCTCTAGTCGGTGCCTCAGGTTGTGGCAAGACGAGCATCATTTATTTTCTTGATATATTCTACCATCCCGAGAATGATCAGATCCTCTGCAGCGGAAGGGATATCTCGGATGTCGACATCTATACCTACCGCAAGCATCTAGTCACTCAGGAGTCTACTCTCTTCCAAGGTCAATTCTCTCCACATAACTAGCAATACCCTTAAATAACCTCAACACGCACTCTTCGAGGCAACATCCCTCTTAGAACCGAGCACACCACTGTCACCAACACTCACTTACACACATCCTGTCGCGACGCTTCCATCCACGGCTTCATCGTCTCCCTCCCCGAAGGCTACAACGTCAACATTGACTCCTGCTGCGCCTCCCTCTCGGGTGGCCAAAAGCAACGCGTCTCCATGGTCCGCTTCCTCACCCGCAGCCCTCTCCTCGATGAGTCCATAAGCTCTCGACTGAGAGTGAGAAACTCGTCCAGACAGCTTTTTAACACGCGGCAACGGGTAGAGTCATGATTACAGTGGCGCATCGACTTGCTACGGCGCAGAATACTAATGTTATTTGCGTCTTTGGCGAGAGTGGTCATGTGCTTGAAAAGGGGAGTCATGGACAACTCCAGAAAGAGGTGCCTATTATCGGACGCTACGTCTCAAATCTCAATAGCTAATGGAATTATGAACTAGGCAAGAAAAAAAAGTGTCAGAACCAGGTCCTTGATCAGCAATGCTGATGCCATGGTTAGACAGTTTGGGTTCTTCCATCAAGGGGAATGCATTGTAAAAGAGTCACGTATGATCTCAGGCAGCATCGTCTAGTATCTCTTCTCCGTTCCCTCTCGGATCCCGTGATCATTATGACACATTCTGAGTCCAATATATCCCTCTTGCTTATACCCCGTGACTCCCCATGTCTGCCTTACCTTGAGCCTCAGCCATCAACATCTCAAGATGACCATCTCCTCAACCCAGTGCGAGAGATTCCTCCCCATTTCACAAGGCGTGTCCATATCACCATCCCGGCCTCTTCCGGATGCATATCCCTGATCCCCGATGGCAAAAAAGTCCTACTTGCCCCTTGACACCCTTCCCACTGCACCATAAGACCGTGAAATGTTGCTCCGACGGGCGTAAGTCTGAGTCCTTTTACCCCGCGAGATGGCATTGGACGCAGCGTCTAGGAGACTTGCATGTGAAGCAATTCGCTCCAGCCAATCTCGTTCCGAGGTTTCCTTTACTTCTGCCTTGCAAGGCGGACGCGTCGCGATCGATATCCCCTTCGCGTCATGATCAAGGTCTCCACGTCGATGACTGCTGCCTATCCAGCCCCCCTGACAATTGCAGACCAGTCATCTCCCCAATATCGGTCGCGCTCCCAAAAAAGAAAGACATGACTCTATTCGTCGATATGCGCGACGTGTCTTGTGGCGATGCCTGTGTCCCTAGGGTAACCGCGCAACCTCACAGGTTCCGGAGATTGAGAAATGGTGTGACTCACGCAACAGCGCCGTCGAATCAATAGCAATACCAGACTAAGAGAAAAGGGCGTGGGTTGGTTTTGGTGGTCATTTTACGAGGGGCAAAATATGCCCAATCCCAGCGAGAGGCCTCTCACAGCGAGAAAACGAAACGTGAAGAAGGGGGCAAAAAAAGAGAGCATGGATATGTTATCCAGATAAGAGATGTCAAGTTGGGTGCCAAGATGAATACTTACACACATTAAGCCAGATCTATTGATTACATTGCAAGATTTGATTTCAAAGCTCTTGCGTCACTCGCTCGCTCGCTGCCCAAACAAGCAAGCATAAATCAGCGCTCAGTGACCCAAAAAACCGGGAACCCGGGAGTTGAGTCGCGCATATCTGCAGGGCCCGATCACCTGCCGCGCCCGAAGTGGATCCCCCGGGCTCCGGGATGGGGGCGAAAACCATCGGGTGGGTGGCAGGTGGCAGGTGGTGTCCCGGCCGAGTGGTCGAGGTGGCTGAGCAGTACCGGCAGCACAGCCACAGGCGTCAACCACGTGGCTTGACATCAACGGTGGGGAACTTGTTTATTTTGTGGTGGTGGTTTGTCTCTGAGAATAACATGATTACGGATTGGGCCGAGCGAGGGTGAAGAGCCAAGGTCAAGGGAGGCACCGTAGTAATTGAGGCCTTCGACTTTACCGGGCAACTGATCTTTTAAGCGCCGAAAGCTGAGACTTGGCAAGCAGACAGACAGACCACCTTTGCCGCATGCTGCTTGCTGCAGTTTTAGGACCTGCAGCTCCGAGTGTGTTTTACAGGTCTAGACTTTTCTGTCTGTAAACAAAACTGCTGCTGTCTCATGCAGTGATGGTATTTTCATAGTAAAAATGTTGTGGTATAGGGTTACTCATGCCCGTCCCAATTGCCTTGCCCTGCTCAGGGCTCGTCAACCAGCCCTTGCATCTCTTCTCTATTGGCTCACCCGAGAGAATGGCCGGTCGAGATGTGACATGGGAGCGGGAACAGAAGCAGTCCTGGCTCCCGGCGTGCAGATGCCGCCTTCGACTGCAACGCTCGATATCTCGCCCATTGGCTCCCGGCCCCAATCTCTTGTCCACGGCCGCCTCCGGGAGACCCCTCTTGGGCCCTCCATCTCGAGTTGACAACGCAGACAACACCACTTAGCATCTCACTCACACACCACTCGTACCTCGCTCCGCTGGGCATGAACGCGTCTGAGCCTTGAACTGGAGGGGCCGTTCTCTTCACCTCGCCCTGTGCAGCGGATGACTCTTATCATCCTTGGATGGCGAGCACGGGACTTCCGGGTCAGAAGGGAGCTTCCTCTCTTTCGTCACCGACACGTGCAAGATGCGACTCCATCATGATGCATCTCGTCAGAGCTCGGATTGGACATTACTATTCCAAGCCGGCACAGTACAGTTTTTTTCTCTCTCACTCATCTCACGGGCGGGAGTGCAGCCTGCGAGAGACCCTCTTTTCCTCTCATCGTCGATATGCATGCAGCCTGCGTTCTTTTGCCCTAATGGAATCCAGATCGCAAACACGCCCCCCTTCGGAACGTCCTTCTCTGCCGAGGGAAGGAAAATTCTCCCATGGTGCATCTTTTCTAATGTGCGAAAAAGCAATGTCCGTCATGATATCCATCCTGTCCACCCCTGTCGACGCCATCGCCCGGGCGCTGCATCCAGCTTCCGGACCGCGGCTGCAAGAGTAAAATTTTAATAGTACGTAGAGCTTCTGGCGGTGTCGAGATGTTTGGCGCTTGGCCATGTAATGTAGCATGTTAGTCAAGGGCTGCATCTGCTCCCGTCGCTGGAACTTGAAACAACCCTGACCAACGGGCTGATAGGATCCCTCAGGCGCAGGGATGCCTCACTCCTGCCAGAGGCCGCAATCTCTCCCATCTCAGCACCGTCCACTGATCGAAGCCCAGGACCTAGAATGTGTGGGAGGCATCCTGCATACGTCACTGTGCTGCTAACTTGCGTCCATGTATGCCTTCAGCCTTGGCCCGTTTGACGTCCACGTCGGTATCAGGAATCGGGGCCGGGGAGCTGCATGCCGGGGCCACCACTTTCAGCTGGTCCAAGAGTCCTTGTCCTCCCTGAAGCGCTCGCTGCCTGGCCTGTCTTTCTTGGTGAGCGGCCCGTCTCCAACAAGGCCCCGCGATGGCGCATCCATCGTCGGCGCGCAGCCGGGCAACGGCCTTCGTCTCTTTGTCTCCAAAAGAGTCGGTGAGGAGAAGGTCAAATCGAACCGCCAACCTGCCTGGGCTGGGCTACCGTAGTGCGCGCATGTGTCCGCAGTAGGCTGGCTGGCTGCTGGAGGAGGGGCAAAGGACCGAGGGGAACCTGGAAGGGCCGCCGCTTGTCAAGGGCCCTATTTTTGGAGGGGTAAACAGGGTCGACGACCTTTGTTGTTGTTGGAGCTTCTCGGTCAAGGGAGCGAATCGAGAGTGGCCGTTGGGTTAGGGTAGACGGGGAACACACCAACAAGCAGTGTCCTGTGTGTGCGTCTGTGTGTCCGTGTGGCCTTCGCAGCGGTCTGGTCTGCCCAGGGTTTTGGATATCAAAGTCCGCAGGAGACGAAGGGTTTGGTGGGACCCGATCTGGATGGTTTCCAAGGCTCTTTGACCTTCCCACCGACTCGACTTACACGCCGGGGGTCCTGGCTGTTCCATTCCGATGCTCTTCTTCTTCTCACCATCCCATCAGCATGCACCCAACGACGTGTCTCTGCCAGGCTGTGTGCGGTGTGGATGCCAATCGGCATCCATCTTGGGGTGCATGGCGGGACCGATATGACGGGGCGGACGCATTTGTTTGGACATGAATACAGCAGCCAGACCTTCGTTGGGAGGCACAAGCAGCAAGGTGCAGATTTTCATGACAGCAAGCACCCTAACAACCATTGCCAGCAACAAGCGAAGCGCTCTATGAGTCACCCGCTCATCCACTTTCAACACAAGCGATACCATGGCGCGACGACGTTCAACAAGGCCGACAAAGGTCCCAGCCTGCACCGCACTTCTGTGGATTGCCGACTGTCGCGTCGAGCATGGAGCAATAGGTTGCCATTCCATGGATCTATCATCTCAGAGTATGACAAACCGCGAGGCTGCCGTCATGACCCTCGGCCAAGGATGACATTCCCCAAGGCAGAAGCTCTGGTGAAAGGAAAAATGCAACAGCAGAAAGAAAAAAAAATTCATGTCCGAACTTTTCGACCAGGATTGCCGGCTGGCCAGGATCTATCCAGGACAGACAGGACTGCATGGGGACAAGGATGGGAATGGGGATGGAATTCCATTTCGACAGGCCAACAACAAGGCCCATCGTCGTCGACCCGGGCCCTTACTCCGTAGTGCGCACGCATGTAGTAATAAGCTGTAAGGGCGTGTGCGTTGCAAGCGTTAGACGTCCATCCGTCAGCTTGGACCGTTGCAGGGCGTAAAGACACAAGCAAGCCCCGAGGCTGTGGCTTTTTTCCCTTCCTTCGTTTCTTTTACTGTTCCGAGTCCTTCCAATTCGAAAGCTGATCATCAAAAGGAAAGCTCAAAGCTCGGACGAGTGTAACCCAACCGAAACAGGGCGTGGTCATAAACACGGACGAGACTTGCTCCGTAGGTAGACAGCTTCTTGTGTCTCCCACATCCAGTGAACCGTACAGCCATGACCATCGCCGTCGTCCGTATCCTGAGATGGATAGTCCTAGATAATTTACCTTAGATCCGGCTGTGCACCACATGCCGACAGGGACTCGCCGTGACAAGGGCAAGGCGTGATTGCGTCGTTGCCCGCTTCCTTCTTATTATTAGCGTATGAAACATGGTGCCCAGCAGGATAATTGCGTCGTCGCGTTGGGCCGCGATTTTATCATTACCGGCCGGGCCCAACGGAGAGGGGCGTGTAAGGGGTGTGTTTCCCGCGCACTAGGGTGTCCTTGATCCGTCGACCCATTGTCTCTGGTCCTAATCTCGGGCCTAGCGACTTGAGGTAAAGGTGAAGGGAGCTCAGACCGAGCCGCCGGGTCATCGTCCAGTGACTGTGCGTGTACACTGTGCGGTTGCATCACCAACCCTTATTTAGGGTTGAGTTGGCATTGTTGTTGTCGGTGTCTTGGTGTTGTTGCGGGTGACGCCCATGTCCCGTCGACGGTGCGAAGTAAAACCCCTTGTCGAGAAAAATCTGCAAAATGACGGATTTTGACGATTTAGATTGTGGGCGCCCCTCGCACACGGACGCACACACATAATAATAAAGCACATGGCAAAAAAAAAACATCAAGCCCTCTCTCCGGTTGCCAATCTTGTAGAGGGCAAGACTGGGGTTGAGGATGGGTAATATTGGTGTAGCTGTGGACTCTTCCGGCTGCGATCCGCTGTCCGCGCATCCACTGAACAAACATCCAGGCCCTCTGGAGAGGGTGTCGAGCCTCTGGAAGGCTAGCATCTCGTCCCCGCGTCCCATCGACTCCTCCGTTTGCCGTCCACCGTGTCTGGATCGCTGGGCCGCTGTCACTGTGGGTGCATTAGGGCATATCGCTGGGTGGGAAAGGCCGCTAAACCTCGGTGACCGACTTCTGGGACGCAGGCACGCCGTCTCAGCGCATGGGGCACCCTGGGCGGGTAGTCAGGGTCCCTGGACAAGTCTGAATGGACTTAATGTGAGAGTCCCCCTAGTCTTGACCACGGTCTCCGGCCCTGCGGCTGACAAGGTGCGGGCACTTGCTCCATGTCCGGCTCCAGGAATTTTCTGTCCATCCCCTGGTCTCCGTCCCATCGCCGGGCATGCAAGCCCTATCCATAACATTTCCATGGGTGTTTTTGATCTGAACCCTGGCTCCCTGTGTCCGGGGCGCAGGCAATCTTCGGTCCGGTCATCCCCCAGCAGCAACAGAGTAGGTTTGGTAATGAGTGGGTAATGAGAACCAGAGCCAGATAATGAGTTTTCTGGGATCCTAGATGTTGCTGAGAGTGAGGTAGGACAAAGCGCCGACGCTCGTAATAAGTTTGGATGATGCCTCAGAACCGTCGGAGCTAGAGTGAGAGAGACAATACCCTAGAGTACTGGCAGTCTTGTGGTATCGATGGCAAACCCATTTATTCCAAAGACATCTCTGGGATTGGCGACCTGGGCTCCACGTTGGTATAGGCGTTCCATGACTTCCTACTCGCTGTGTCTTGTCTGCAGAGTAAAACACGACGCAGGGGGGCTGAGAGGTTAGCTGGCATTTTACAGATCTTGGCCACAGTCGCAAAAGGAGTCCTAGAAAAAGCCAGATCTGAGACGAAATGAGAGATGGACATGGCATGGAATCTGAGATGGGCCGAGACGGTGAGCCGGTGAGACACGACTTCCATTCCGAATCCTGCTTTGCTGCGGTATCGTGGCCAATCATCATGGCATGCCGGGGAGATGAAGAGCAGATGCCAGCTCCAACACCCTATCCAAGTCGCACAGGCAGGGAGCAAGGGCCGAGGCCCATCTCGGCCGACTCGAATACACGGGAGGAAAAGGTGATTCTTGGAGGCGGCGCAGTCTCCCTTTTCTGCTACCCCTCCTCCTCGTGTTGTCGAGTACCAAGACGGGAGGCCTGTGGTTGACGTGCGTGACATGAAGTAGCGCCGATTCACTTGTTGACTGATCAGGAGAGACTATGCTGTGTGTCGCAGCGCAGGCCACCAAAATGACAGGCCCAGAGACTTTTTTGAAAGTCTTCAGCGGCCGGACGAACTAGCGCAGTCTCGACTGAGAAAGATGCGGACGGGATTGACTGGGGGATAGGGGGTCGGCGAATGGGTGAATGGATGGAAACGGAGGAGTCGGGGGCGACAGCTGCGGCTCGGAGGCACGCTTGTCCATCTCTGGGAAGAAGGCCTTGGTGTCGTTAGTCGTTAGTGTCAGTGTCGCAGGCTGCTGGAAACGACCCTATTCGCGAGCCGCCGGTGCAGGGTTTTGACGTGTCTTCTCCGCTGCCGCTCTCCAGTCGTCCACTGTCCAGTACCGACGGAGCGCACCTCGATGCACGATGTCTCCATCTTGTTTGTCCCCCGCCGTGCGGAGAAGTTGTCTAGAGCCAATCTGGTTGCCCTTCCGGCATGTTGCAAGCATCAGATCGGTGGCGATGATGTCGAACTTTGAAAGGTCTCTCTTCCACGAGGGAGCCGATGCGCTCGTTGCTCACTAATGCAAGGGGGCCATGAACCTCCAAACTCGCCTTCTCTTTGTCGCGATGTTGGGTCATGTAACTCGATATTTGCCGTCGTAGTACCGAGCGGAGGATCCCTGGTAGATTCGGTATCGGAGAACGGAGCACGCCGGACAAAAGCTGGACCAAGAAGAGCTTGCGACCGGGTTGTACGGATAGAACCTCAGGAATCAGGAATTTTCGAGAGGAAGAAATCGAAAAGAAGCAAGAAAAAGAACTCCGTATCTTTCCGGATTCGTAAGCTCGACCCAGACTGAACTGGACTGCTCGCTTGTGGAGGGTTCATCACATGCGCAAGATGATGGCCGCGATTGGAAAAAGGTGCGTCCTCGGATCGAAGCCTCGCCCGTTGACGACTTGCACCGATTGGCAGCTGGCTTCTTCACGGTGGTCGTGGTGCAGCGTGAGGGCTGTGCTTCTATCGTAGAGGAGGAGGACCTGTCACAAGGCGAGCGAGCATTGCATGCATGGTCCGCCGAGCGAAGCGAATAAGATAAGATGCACGACACCACCAGGCTCTGGCTGATGATGTAGCATCTGCGCGCCTTGCCTGCGAGTGTGACACGGACATCATGAGCGTGTGATGGATGGTATGGAATGGTGGGGAGAACCTGAGGCAGATTGATAAAGCTCGACCAGGCACCTTCCTTCCCTTTCCTGAGTTGGAAGCCTCATCCCGTCTTGGTTTCATCCGTGCCTTCCGCTCTTGCGGAGTTCTCATCATCATCGTCTCTGCCTAGCGGAGGCAAACACCAAAACAACGTTAATTCTCCGCCACGTCTTGGTTTGATATTGATCGCTGTCGCAGTTGTCACTTTAGCCGCCCTCGTCTCTCCCCGGATATTGGAAGGCATCATCACTTGACCGTGCCATCAACCGATTCGCATCATCGCTGTCAGCCTGGCAACCCGACCAGACACGCGTGCCTCTCGAGGAAGCGACACTCGCAACTCTATTGCTGTCTCGACTCTGTTCTGCGGTCGCCCATTCCAGCCTTGTCGTCGCCTATAAACGTCGAGCCCTAGCAACGGGTGGGTTTCACACGGCTGCCTTGCGACACCCAACCACTCACGAACTGACTCGGCTGGCGGCGCTACGACTGCTGGGTAGCCTTTGCCAGCCTCGCGTCGCACTTGTGTAGTCCAAGTCTATTAAGGGCCGGGCTGGAGTGAGTGTTTGCATGGGTTATGGGCCACAGACTCTAGAAGATCCGTGTCCCCAGGCCATCGCATCTCGTACCCTTGTTTCTATTGACGGTGCTGTTGCGTCAGCTCGTATTCCCGTGCGCACCTCGTCTTTCTTCCCTGAAAGCCACCGAAAAAATTTAACATCAGTACATCTCGCAAGACTAACATCTTGCAGTCTAGGATTCCTCCCAGGGGGTGTAACAACCTACCTACCGAGCGCCCTGTCTGGCTCTGAATCACACCGAGCCGCCTTGTCCCCCGGCGCTGCTCCGTCTTCCGCCGTGCACCCCTGTTGGGTCTGTTGCCGCCGGCGCGCCTAGAAGCCCAAGGAGAAGGAAAATTTTTCACCGGAACAGACTTGCGGGCATCCGGGAGCGCGGACGTTGGGATTTGGATCCAGGCCGTCAATCTCGCTTACTCCCCGCCGGTAAATTGACTGGCACTTTGGTGGAGTTGAGGAAAAGTCCATTGTTCCGCCCCAAAGTGACCTTTTCTGGCGAGGCGCCTGTTATTGAGAACTTGGAGCCAGGGGAGAAACGAAGCCCAGAGCAAGCCAGTTGAGAAAAAAAGCAATCAATGGCCGACACTCGACCCCGCCATCCACAAGTAAGGTAATATTTTTATTTTTTATATTATTTTTCTCGAAAATCTTTTCTGTGGCCCTCGGTGTGCTTTCTTTTTGGTGGTCGCAGGATCCGCTCAGTTCGCAGTTTTTCCCTTGTCCATCCTTGTAGGTGTCTCTCCCTCGTTCAGATAGCTGGTTTCAATTCGTAAGAGAGAAGACGAAGCAAAAAGAAGCATGAGGAAACAGCAGCAAAAAAGTGACAGAAGAGAGGCGAAAATTTTCAATTATGTGCGTTGTGGGTGTGCCTCTCAGGGGACGGAGGTGTTTGTTGTTGTCTGAGAGCACCCTTGGACATTGCAGCGCTATAACCACCCCCATGATTCAAGCTGAACCTTGAGCGAGTCGGATCCGTTGCTGCAATCAGTCACCATTTTTACCAGCTTCCATTTTTGCGCTGCCTCCTTTTCACGAGGCTGTCTCGTTCCCGTTGAGCCTATCACTGGCTCTATCTCTTGATTCTATCTCTACCCCTTTTTCGCATCTGCTTTCGCCTCTCGCCATACAAGGTCTGAATTAGCTCACGAGTGATCCAAGGGCACTGACTCATAATTGAGCGTGGGATCTGGATGATTCACGAATTGTCGAGCCCAACCAAGGAGATTGGGTTACGGAAACAATAGGGTGTCGAAAAGAAAAAAACACAGCCATCCACAACAAATCCTGAGAGAGGAAAAAGAGCCAGCGAAACCTGGCCGCAGCACAGCGCCCTGCAGCGGACTCCCGGTACGCTACCTAGTACTGTACAGACTGCGTCACCGTCCACCGTCATTTCGCCAAACAAGCTCCGAGAGAGGAGACAGTGCGGCGCGAAAAGGACACACGTTGCCAATCGTTTTGCTGATGAGAGGCTGCAGGATGTGACTAAGCCTTGCCGATTGCACACCCAGATTAGCAATACGCGCAATACGGAGGTTGACTCTATCTCGACACAGCCTCGCTCAGTCGCATTCGCCAGTTCATTCTAGACGTCACGAGCAACGAATCGCTCTGGATTCTCAGGCTTAGGAAAAGTCATACAAGACATCAGTCACCAAGAGACCAGGGAAAAGGATAAAAGGAGGGAGTGCAAGTGCAGAGCTTGCAAGAACCGGGCCCCCCTGCACCCCTGTCTCACACACTCCCACCCCGGGCGGCCCTTCAGAGAGAATCCCTGCCCCTATTTAGCGCACACACCCTTGTCTGTCTCTCCCTCCTCCCCTGCTGCATGCCGGCTAGGCCCCTCCCTCCATTACCGGATCCTGGTCGCCTTCCGCTAGGCAGGCTTGGGAGAAAAACGGTGCCCACAGAGGCCGCACACAATCTCCCACGGCCGTGACAATATATATCTCGACGTCCTCCCGCTCAACCCTCCTTTCCTCCTCTCTTTCCAGTATCTTGGCGCTTGCCAATCATCTAGTTTCTCTCAAAGCAACATTTCTCAGCCTCGCCAGCACATCGTGTGCCGACGTCATCGCTCTTTTTTCCCAACCAACCTCCAAGCTGGGGCTCTCGAAGCATCCAGCGCCTTCTCGACACAACGACTAGGTTCCACGGGATCTGGTGTCGATTTCCTCACTGGGGAAAGGATAAAATACCCATCGGTCATGTTCGCCGCCGCAAGACACTACTCTAACCTCTTCTCTTCCGACTACATACCGAGGTGACGGGCTGGCCGATCACCTCCTCTCGGGCGTCTCTTCCCCGGCGCAACCTGACCGTTGACTTCTGCTTGTATGCAGATTTGACGAACTTTGCACCGCATCTACCACTCACATACTAAAAAGAAAAAGAAACAAAAAAACACGCGAGAAAGAACCCGCGACATCGAAAAAAACCAAAACACCAACAACTGTGGGAGATTGGGAGGAGAGCAGCAGTTGTTCTATGCAAGTCTTGAAAGCGGATGTCAGTTGGGCATCGCCACACAAGATCATGAGTTACCCTTCTCCACGAACTCCTGGATCGACGCCGATCCACGATTACGACAGCGTCTACTCGAGGATGTCGTCCGCAACCCCCACTCCTTCGCCAAGGCCGACTTGGACCGCCGAGCAGACGCCACGGCGACCAGCTACTCGAGCGGCCCATAGTCGCTTCAACAGCTACTCCCAGCAGGGTGACTTCAGCCCACGTCCCCCCAAGGACTCGCCTCGCTACAACAGCATCGGGCAATATAGCACGGCAGATGTGAGTCCCAAAACTACTTCTTCGTCGCGCAGGCCTTCCGGGTCATCTCCGCGCTCCAAGCGCGACCGCCGATTCTCGTTTACCTATGTCCGGGCTTCCACCCCATATGGAGAATCCGACGAGGACGAGATCATCGAGGCTCTGGGACACACCTATGTGCTTCCTGCACAGTCCCGTTCCAAGAACCATCATCACCGCAGATCCGCCTTATACACACGAGAACTTGTTGATGATGATCGGGGATGGTACACTAATTACGACGACTACCTGCAGGGTGCCGCCTCCGCCGCCGTCTACGACGAGCCCTACAACGCTCGTGAGCAGATGCCCCCCATGTACCAGCAGTCGCCCCAACCTCGACCTCCTACCAGCTTCGGTCACAGCCGTCGCTCCTCCACCGCTGTCCCACCGCCGCGTCCCCAGACCGTGCGCCCAGCCAGCTCCCACCGCGCCAAGCAGCAACCTGCCCCGGCCACACCCAAGGCCACCGATGCCGATGCTCGGAAGCACCGCATCCCGGCCGGATACTCACTCAAGAACTGGGATCCCAGCGAGGAGCCCATTCTGCTGCTAGGCAGTGTCTTTGATGCCAACAGCCTTGGAAAGTGGATCTACGACTGGACTGTCTACCACCAGGGCCCCGCCACACCCATCTCTGACATGGCCGGCGAGCTGTGGCTTCTTCTTATCCAGCTTGCCGGCAAGGTCAAGCGAGCCGAGGAGACTGTCGGTCGAGTTCGCAGCGCCGAGAACCGGGATCTCGTTGAAGAGTTCATTGAGTCTGGAGAGCGCCTCACCGAGAAGCTCCGCGCCCTCCTCAAGGCCTGTGAGGCTCCCATGCTGAAGGCCGCCAAGAGGAAGCAGGCTGGTCTTGGCAAGAACGCCGGTGTCGAATTTGTCGAGACCCTCTTTGGCCGTGACCGTGAGCTTGACAAGACTGAGAAGTTCATGCAGAGCGTGAGGCTCTTCAACCTCAGGTTCGACGCCAACTGCGAGGAGATTCTCCGCAACCCTACCAAATAAGCGGACCACACTACACCCCACAGGATTACCCAGGAGTTGGCCCCTGTTTCCTGTTCTCACTTAACCACACACATCTATTATACCCGAGGAGTCTTTTGATGCCGGCCAGTGATCACATCCCCCATCATACTCGCCGGATTGGATGGCCCGCTCAAACTGTACCACTACCTCATATTCCTGGATCTCCAATGGACTCCCCGCCACTAGGATTTCCGATTTTTTACTTTGACGTCTCTGCCTCGTCCCGGGGAAGCGATTTCTTTTCTCTTGACTTGTCTACATCGGAGCAATTCCAGAAAGAATCACGGGGCGACCTGTACTACCACCAATGCGAACGCGCGCGCGGAGGAGGGCATCGATATCAAGGGGACTTTTTTCCAATTAGAGATACCCACAATGTTTTTTCCGTTTGGAAGGACGCGAGCAGTTGGAGAGGTGAAAAAACGACAACTTTTTTGTCACATGGGAGAAGAAGGAAGGGATTTGATTTTTCGTTTTTGGATTTTTTGTGCTTTTGGAGCTTGGATCTGTTTCACTTGGGATCAGCGCGTTGGGATATCAAAAGTGATTGACACTTAGATCGGGATGGAACACGACATTACTACACGGTAATATGGAGGGTTCGTTGTCTTTACAAAGGTTCCTCATTGATGGATAAGGAAAGGGAAATGTATCATGCAAAAATGTGAGCATGAAGGAGTTGGGGAGCCATGGATTGGCCGTCTTGTTTTTGATTGACTTGATTATACCATTTTCAGAGCTTGGATATTATGGGATGATTCTAATTATTTTGAAAAAAATTGCAAACTTATCTTAACCTTGTTGTGCCCTCGTCTCGTCTCGCTTGTGACTGATTGTGATGTGACTTTTTTTAATCCTTACCTTGATCATGACATGGAAGCCTCGCCAACATTCGACGTCGGATCACGAAGAAGTTATCGACTCATGGAACGCATGGTCAAGAACAACCTGATTATTTTCCTCGGTGATACCCCCTCCCGTTCCCGCTCGAAGAACCCCGCGCGCGCCGAGAGGATCGCACTAAAATCAGACCCGGCAATGCACGCATCTGGCCTGGTTTGAAGCAAGCATCTCGGTCTTGCAGCGGCGTGCCGCTGGGGGTGACGATCGGCTTTCTCTTTTATTGCTAGGGGGGGACCATGAGGTCATGAGTGGACGGACGACCCCTGGAGGGCTGCGTCATGCAGGTCATGGGTCGCGGGGGAGGCCGCTGTCTCTCTCTCTTGGAAGGGAGCCAAGAGGCCGTTTTCATCTAGAGGGCGTGATGTAATTGCGAGCCGTTTTGAGAAATGGTTTGTTACAAGGGGAGAGAGCTAAACATCATAGAGAGTGTTGCGTTGTTTCACTTGCACGGCAGTCTAACGCCTCCTTTTTTTCTTCTTCTTTGCGAGTGTTGCTTGCGCGCGCACGCTCAGCGGTACTGGAATGCAAGTTGTGGAACGAGTGAAACTTTGTTAGCATGTGTGTCTTTGGTAGGATTTGCGACGTTGGAAAGGAAAAAAAGGAGGATGGAATTGGTTTCAGATGGCAAGAATTCTTCAGCGAGCCGTTGGTAATTGCAATGTCTGTGAGGTTACTGATATATGAACATGTCGCAGTGCTGGCTTGTGTAGAGATTGAACTTGATTCCCTTGACATCAGCCTGTCTTTTTTTCCGTCGTGACTCGATTCAACAACCTTTCGGATATCTCGCTTATTATTCTACTTTGCTTTTTTGTCTCTATCCCGTGCATTCAAAGCAAACACACAGACAAGCCACGGGCCTTGCTCCCCGTCTCTGTCGTTATTAGCTTTCTTTGCGCACGGCCTAGGCTGGTGTGTGTCCATGCTTGAGCGGGGGGACATCCCGCCGGATTTAGAGGAGGTTGGGGAGGGGGGAGGGGAGAACGGACGGTGACACCGGGGGCGTTGGGACGGGATGGGATGGATCGAGAGCCGACCCGGTGTGGGTGCAGCGAGCGGCTATTATCCCACGTGTTGGGGGCGAGAAGGATCTCTTTTTCCCTCTCAAAAATGTCGTGCAGTTTCTGATGGGCTACTACGCAAGGGGGTGAGAGAAGCCGTCTCAGAAGGGAGGCTGCAGTAGAGTTTCTAGGCTCAAACAACGATGCGTGATTTCTTCCCAGCCTGACTCGGATTGTGCTGTACTGTACTGTACGCTACACTGGAATAACACAGGGCTGGGACTCGTCTGGGCGTGCAAGAAAAGTTCCCGGATCCAAGTACCCAATCCTAGACTCTGTGACCCCTCCTTTAAGCCATGTCTGTGATGTGACAGCACACATTACTGTCCATGTGCGTCGTCTACATGCCCAATACTCGCACCGGAAAAGAAAAAGGGCTGAACGGGTATCCGTACCCTCCCCAATCCGGGCGCTTGCACGCTTTCTTCCTCATGCTTCTTGGAGGCTGGAAGCTCTGATGCCGCTGACAAGGTGTGCCGTGTGATGATGGGCAGGCAGGGATAGCCTCACTCACTCACAGTGTCGGTTATTCTTTACCAAATTGACGACGCAAAACAAAAAACCCCGCGCGACTTTGGGTTGCACGTTGGGGTGGCTGTTCACATGTAACCACCTGTATCCGTACCCAAGCTGCGAGGCTTGGCGTGCGGACCGAATCGTGAAGGAGGGGGCTCATGGCCGGATAACGTCAGCTGTGGTCGTGCAGGGACATGGATTCTGGATATTATTAGATGGAAGAGCACAGGTTTTTTGGTCCTCGAACTTGTGGCTATTGCAAAAAGGCTTGGATGGGATTTATGTGTCAGGGATGGTTGGGGTAGCGGGTAACACGGATTCACAGCTGTTTGTGGTTTGTTTGCTGGGCGTGTAACCTGATTTGATGCCGAATGTGTAGGGAGACTGGGAAGATGGCTTTATTGGGAATATGCCGGCGAACGACATGATGTGTTTGAACCCTGGGGTGTCAGTCCGGGGCATCGGAATTGGTTGCGTTTGTGTAGGGTATGGAGGAAGACGTATGTTGGCATATTTTAATTGTTTTTAGAAGCCTATACTGATCAATAAATTACCTAACCGAATAATTAGGCTTTATATGTGTCCCAATGATGGTACCCACTGTACTAGAACTTCTAAGAGTTGATGCTTGGTGGATTTAAAGCGAGCGATGCTGTCTGATGCTTTCGTAAATGGATGGTGTAAATACCCTCGGTCGCAGGCCCAACATCGCGTTCCCTCGAGTCACCAACATACACTATATCACTAGGCTGAATATTGAGATGCTCCAAAACCTCTCCAAAGAGCCCCGAAGTTTTGGCTATGCCAAAGCAGTTCATCGTTGCTAAGAAGTCGATGTAACTGGCGACCCCCAGATCCCGAACGGCCCGCTCCTGGGCGTCTTGCAGGCCCTCTGTGGTGGTAATCTTTCTACCTGACTTTTTAATGGCGTTGAGTAGGGGCAATGCACTGGGTTTGAGAGTCAGGTTCTCGACTAGGACGTGCTCATAGTCCTATAGAAACTCCTTGGTTGAGTTCGAAATGACTCAGTGTTGCACAGAAGCGTTCTCGGCGGCAGTCGTTAGAGGCCTTTCCATCCGTGAATGCGTTTTCAGTTTCTTGTTTGAGGATTACGCGATGTTGCTCATGAAGGTCCTCGACTTTGACGTGAGGGTTTTTGTTGGCTATCCGGTTGAGGCAGTGAGTTACAGCGGCTCGGCTGGCCTTGCGGAACTCGTGGAGGGTGTCGTCGAGGTCAAAGCCAAACCAGGTCCTGGTCTGAAGAGTTTTGAGGAGTTTCTTCTGATCTGATCCCAAGGCGGAAGTCATTGTGTCTACATGACTTGGATGAAGGTCGAGAGTGATGATGTTGGATTGAAGTTACTGTGAAGACGTGATTGTTGGGATAACTACCTCCACTTGCCAATTCCCCATAACCTCTTAGCTATATATGTTGAAGAGTACTATTATTTTGGATTCGAGCTGGGATAATTGCAATCGTAGATTTGCCATTTGCGGTTTGCTTCGGAGTGTTTGAAGGGTCTGCACACAACTCACAGCCATGACCAGGACTCTCACAACTCAGGTTCTATAAAAAGATATCGTTACTGGAATGTCTACAATCGTGAACCTTGTTAGTCCCATGAGACCGTTTCTTGCCGTATCTCGGGATTGATTCTAGACGCTCGCTAGATGAACCTTGTAGAATGAGGTATTTGTCTACTCGTGGAACGAATCATTCCCACCAGCTCAATCTGCCTACCCATATCTCATCCTAATTCACCCTAGAGGTCCATCCCTCCCATTGCCTCAATCTCTCGTCTCAGCCTTTTCCCTAGAACCAGAGGATTGAGAATTCACCAGCCTCCTCCAGCTGAACAAGGATATGCAGCCAGCCCGATGACTAAGCGCGCGTTGGCCGCTGCGCCAAAAATCCGATGATACGTGACATCCAGGTTCATCTCACCGAGGCCAGACAAAACGAATCAGGGAAAAGACTGCAGCGAGCGACGCGTATCTCGTGAATTTCGGTGGTGTTTTTCATCATATTGACGGAACAAGACTCTGTTCCGGAGCCCGCAGACTGACCCGGACTTGGCCAATCCCACGCGGCATCAGACCACAACAATGCACTACATCCGCTTCCTTCGGGCCCCAAAGGTTTTGAAGAATCGCCGCGGACCCTTGGTCCAGCTGCTGTTCACAATCACCACTGACCTTGGTGACTCGTTCCTCTATCCGGAGAGGTTCCTCGACCTGCAGGTCGTCGCTGTCGCCGCGTCGCCTGAGGGTAGCTCAACATGGCTCCTCTCGGACCCCGGCCACTTGGACTGGGAGCCCGGTATGCGTGTTGCGAAGCCGGCTCTCGAGCTGCCCGTTGCTCTTGAGAGAGCTCTCGAGACGGGTATGAGGGTTCACATCTGCGTCAGGGCAGCAGAGCCCATTCACACCGCCGAAAGTGCCCCGCGGGTTCTGGCGCTGGCTGCTGAGAAGATGCGGTATCGAAAAGAGGCTGCCGCAAAGGGCGCCGTCATGCCAGCTTGGGTCCCCTTGGTGCTCTCCGAGCCTGGCTCAGAAGTGTCCATCCGAAGACTTCAGTTGGGCGATTCGCCCGATGGCTTGGGCACTATCGAACTTGAGGAAGAGATTGGAGAAAGCATCGCTCGCCACGTCTGGGATGCCGGCGTGGTGGCGACATCGGCGATCGTGGGTATTGAGACAGCCCCCGATAGCGAGTCCAGCAATGACCCCTGCATGAGGACTCTCAAGAACATCTTTAGCCGCCAAAAGACGATCCGCGTGCTGGAGTTGGGCTGCGGCGTGGGCATCCTGAGCGTCGGACTGGCCGCTGTGTACCCCCAGCTTCACGCACCCTCACCGGGAGACTGCACCATCCTCATGACGGATCTCCCTGAGGCCGAGGAGCGGGCCAGATCCAACATGAAGAGGGTGGAGAATTCACACGTTCGCTTCCAGGAGAAGCCTGTTCGAATGATGTACGAGAATCTGGACTGGGAGGAGGGCAGACAGGGACGCTTCGGTCCTCTGGCTCGATCGCAGCCTTGGGACGTGGTGATGCTGAGCGACTGCACTTACAATGTCGACATGCTCCCTGCTCTAGTGGAGACGCTCTCAGCCATTCACGCGACGAATCTCACCCACTTCCCCGAGGGGGAGCCCTTTACCACAAAGGTCTTTTTGGCCACCAAGCCGCGTCACGAGTCGGAGGAGGTCCTGTTTGAACTGATGGACAAGGACGGCTGGTACAACGTCCACAGACAAGTGATGCCACTGCCTGTGCTTGGAGGTGCGCCTGGGTCTGTCGAGCTTTACCTGTTTGACAAGTCTGGTCTGAGCGAGGACAGGGACCACAAGAGGGGAGAGCGGGAGAGGGAGAGAGATGATTAGGCGTCTGTTGGTGGATGCTCTGACCGAGTTTCAAGGCGGCCTCATTGATCGAGTGCAACACGGCTCCCACCATCGTACGAGGCAAGGCGACGATACCATTTCTCCGAGAGAACGACAGCCAATACTCTGGGCAATGCTTTCGCCGTGACGCCCGAGTAACGACAGATACCGTCGAGAGCCTCCACGGCCTTGCTTTGTGGCTGCTGTGAGAGCTTCACTATGCATGATAAGACTGTCGCCTCCCTTTCCTGGCTCGATGCCATTGGGGTTACCCCGCGTGCTGTGTAACGGCGTTTGATGCAGTCCAGCCTGATTTCCTCGAGAGGGGGCCCAAGGTCAACCACTAGGATGAGATGGCGGGGGATATGACGGACAGCGAAGTGGTGTGGTGATGAGTTGTCCATCAAGCCCCATGAACGCAGAGTGCGGCTCTGCGATGGATGGCCTCAAAACGGAGCTCCCGGTAATGTTGTATGTATGTACCTTTGGCGATGAAGATTTATTAAACGTGGACATGCCTAGCGATAATGGGAAAAATTGGTTCTTTTTCTTCTTCAATCATTCTGTCTTTGCATCTCTAGTAAAACATCATGGCTGATCCCAAATCCAAGAACGCCAATGGCAACCATGCCAATGGCAATCACGTCTCTGACAAGGCGTCCAAGCAATCCAAGCTACGACAGCTTCTTGTCTTGGCAAAGGAGGTGTCCAAGGACGTCGACGCGATCCAAGACTATGAAAAGTCAGTCGAGGGGAGGAAGGCGCTGGAGCAGGAGCTCGAGGCTAGGCAGGGAGAGAACCAGCGCCTCCGCGAGTTCAACGACAAGGTTGTGCGCGAGTTCTCCGAGCACAAGGCTCAGGCTAATGCCAAGACCGATACGCTGTTTGCCGAGTTTGAGCAAAAGTACAAGACGTACGAGTCCAACAAGGCTGCGGTGGAGGCCATGGAGGCAGAGGTTGCCGAGGTGAGGAAGAAGTTGGCTGCGTCGGACGCGGCGCAGAAGGGGAGGCAGGGAGAGCTAGAGAAGCTGAAGCAGAGGGTCAAGACTTTTGAAGAGGATGAAAAGAGTCATGCTGAGGAGATGAGGGAGATGAATGCCGAGTGTGAGCTTCACCGGTCGAGGATGCAGGCGAGTGTTGAGGAGCTTCAAGTGTGTAAGAAGAAGCTCGGCGAGGCTCAGAGTGATCTTGGACAAGGCATCTTGACAGACTTTGGCTTGGAAGAGTTGAAGAAACTGTGAGTATTTCGCCCAACTTGTTTCTGCACTTGCTGACCGGAGCAGACGTCTCAACCTTGTGGATTTGCTGGAAAAGGTTCATGGCTTTGTCAATGAGTACTTTAACGACCATGACGGCGCAGAGGTATGCATGTTACAATTCATTCACGTCTGATACTAACCATCTGGACAGGATTCTGCTAGCGAGATTCTAGAGCTGAGCATCCGCTTCCCCAAGATCCCCCTCTCGACGCGCACAACTAGAGCCGCTGCCAAGATGCGCTGTGCTATTGCTGACGCCGTCATCGCCGAGACCCTCCTGGCACACGTCTTTGTCCCATTCTACGTCCCCAACGAGATCAAGACCACGGCATCGGCCATGCTTGACTTTTTCGAAGGGGATGAAAGACGACAGACCGTCTACCGGTGCCAGATCCTCGGGTCCGTGTCTGACTCGGAGCAAGTGGACCAGATCCGAGAGGACATTGTTCGCAAGGCGAGCAATGAGGTTCGAAGCACGCTGCACCCACTGGTCGTGGCGTACAAACAGGCTGGCTTTTACAACGCCGTGCCGGGTCTCTTCCGACAGGCTGTTGGGCTCTGGGCCGACGCCCAGCGTTCCCGTGATCTCATCACTGCCGACGTTCCGGATGACGAGGAAGCCGGTCAGCACAAGGACTACGATCATTTCAGCAGCGACAAGCCTGCAACGAGCAACGCAAAGTCTTTGGCATTGTCGGTGCTGTTCCCGCAGGTCGTCACCCGGAGCGAGATCATCTTTGAGGGCGTGGTGCTCAAGTCTGACCAAGGTGCCGTACTGGAAGCTCGGGAGGAGATGCGGGCCAACGGGCCCAACGGGGAGTCCAAGAAGAAGACCGGAACTCGACGGAGGTCGTCTGCTGAACCCGATGTTCCGCTCCGGAGATAGGGTAGTTGTTTTGACAGGAATTGGCCGGGGGTGCTTTATGATGTGACGTTTATTTTAAGCTTATATTCATACGTTTTCGGGTCAGTTGCGAATACACGGAGGAACCCTTTACCGTCTTGATTCCATAATCAGCATCATACACACCAAATCTTGTGTGTCTGCCAAGGTCACTCGGCCGAAGACCGGACAACTACGCCGGTATCCCGAAGGAAATAAAAAAGCCACGTGACATTTCCGTCTATTCCCGGCTCACTGGAACGGGGGCGTCACCTCGCTCTTTGCCGAGAGTGCGATGCGATTTGTTATTGTTCCTTTGCTCCATCAAAGATGACCGACCAGGGGCCTGGTCGACTCTTGCCCCTTGCCGGTGATGAAGGACTCCATCGGCAATCTCTTCCCTGTCTAGAGAGCGGATACGGCAGTGAGAGAGATACGTCGTGAAGTGCGGTGAGAGATGTGCTTGCTTACAATGCACGCATAGTGTTGCCTGATGTCACCCTGACGCTTTTGTCTCTCTACTGACCGAATACGCAGGAAAAAGGCTTTTCAAACATTCACCAGACGAGTTCAGAAGCGGTCTAGTGGGTTCGTTGGTTGAAAGGGCTTGCATCAAGTTCCCCACGTCGCTGAGATGGCTCCGACGACAACAAACAACAGCCGGCTTTCTGACGACTGGCGAGGTTTACCCGGTGGAGGCAACTTTTCTTGTCCCACCGGCTCCACAAGCTGAGATTGAGCCGAACTTTTTTTTCGTGTTTTGATATTGCGACGGAGCTGAATCTGATACTCTAGGCGAGAGGACAAAGATAAGACCGAGCGAGCCCTTGAACCTTCTCAATGATGAATCTCAACCTCTTGGAGATGCTCAATTAACTCAATTGCTTTAGGAAATAAAGTTCCGAACCGACAATGCGGGTGCTGCCGCGTTGCTTGCCCCAATCAATCATCCAATCTCTCTCCACACCCTCAGCTGGTCTCCTCCTCCCCATGCGCCCAACGTTTGCCCTGTCTGGGCAATCTTTACCACCCCTGACGCCTCAGCCAATCGGTCTGCGAGCAATGCTTCTAGCCTCGATCAGGCTTGGGCTTGATACCGGATGACTCGAAATCTCTGAGCGTGACCCACTGCCTTGACACAAGGTCCCTCGTTCGCGGTGACAAGGGTCGGCCTCGCGATTCGGCCGCATGTGCAAGAAGCAGCTGCCTTGTCTTTGTGTCTGGGAGAACTGCGGTTGATATGCCGTCTCGTTGGACCGGTCGGTTCCCCTTCTTCCTCGAGGGTGGAGACCCGACAACCTTCTTCCTCCCGGGCTTAACGCCTAACCTCCGCCCGGGCTTGGCCTCCCTGGTGATTGGTAATGTTGCTCCATGGGGAGTCAGAGAAGGATCCCCTGGTAGTTTTCCCCATAATTCTTTTCTTGTTATTTTCAAGGTGGGATGGGGATGGGATGAGTATGTAAATGCGGATATCGGCAAACTTTTAACGTCCGCCCCTTTTGTCTTTCTCTCTCTGGTTTGTTACTGAACAAACGGCCAGCCCTTGGTCCATTGAGTTGTGTGCCATATCCCTTCTTTTTAATATCTATTGTCTCTATAATCTTTCGCAAATCTTCCAAGCTGTCTAGGTCACACTTCTTTTCAGTCTTGGACTACGCGGTGGGTGACCTTGGGCTCCCAACACAGTCTCGTACAGAGTACTGTTAGTTATATATCAACAAACACTCAATTCCACCACCGTCACCGCATTGCCGACTCGAAATGGCCGAGAGGGCTCTCGAAAAGGCCGAGGAGGCCATCGCGGCCAACCACCACACTGAGCAGGCCGACCCTACCTACCGAGCGTCTATGGATACCGAGTCGACCACCCAGGGCCCCAGCACTGAGCGACGTCACTCCAAGGCTCACCATGAAGGTGTCTCGGTCGAGCAGGCCGAGGCTGAATTTGCCGAGCTTCAGCGCGAGTTCACTGGTGTCTCCCGAGCCAGTCGTCGCAAGAGCGTAAAGAGTGTCGACCCTGAAAAGGACGGCGCTGATGGCTCTGATGACGTCTCCATCTTTGATCTCGAGGCCGCGCTCCGTGGTGGTCTCGATGCCGAGAAGGAGGCCGGAATCCGATCCAAGCACATTGGTGCTTACTGGGATGGACTCACTGTAAAGGGCTACGGCGGCATGTCCAACTTTGTCCCGACTTTTCCTGATGCCTTTGTCGACTTCTTCGACGTCATCAGCCCCGTGATCCGTCTTCTTGGTCTTGGACCCAAGCCCACCGAGGTTGCTCTGCTGGACAAGTTCCGTGGTGTCTGCAAGCCCGGTGAGATGGTCCTGGTACTGGGCAAGCCTGGCTCCGGATGCACCACCTTTCTCAGGACGATTGCCAACCAACGATATGGATACACTGGTGTCGGGGGAGAGGTCCTCTACGGACGATGGACCAACAAGGAGTTTGACCAGTACCGTGGTGAGGCCGTCTACAACGCCGAAGACGACATTCACCATGCCACCCTCACGGTCGAGCAGACCCTCGCTTTCGCTCTCGACACAAAGATGCCCGCCAAGCGACCCGGCAGCATGTCCAAGGAAGAGTTCAAGGAGAGCGTCATCTCCATGCTGCTCAAGATGTTCAACATTGAGCACACCCGCAAGACGGTTGTGGGTGACCACTTTGTCCGCGGCATCTCTGGCGGAGAGCGCAAGCGAGTCAGTATCGCCGAGGGCATGATCACCAACGCCTGCATTCTGTCCTGGGATAACAGCACCCGTGGTCTGGACGCCAGTACCGCCCTCGACTTTGTCAAGTCTCTGCGTATCCAGACCAACCTGTACAAGACCACCACCTTTGTCTCTCTCTACCAGGCCTCTGAGAACATTTATTCTCTTTTCGACAAGGTCATGGTTATCGATGAGGGCAAGCAGGTCTACTTTGGTCCCACCACAACTGCCCGAAGCTACTTTGAGGGTCTCGGCTTCGCCCCCCGTCCTCGACAGACCAGTGCCGACTACCTCACCGGCTGCACCGACGAATTCGAACGCGAGTATGCCCCTGGACGATCCCCCGACAACGCACCTCACAGCCCACTCACCCTTGAGGAGGCCTTCAAGAACTCGGACGCCAGCAAGGCCCTCGACGCGGAGATGGCCGAGTACAAGGCCACGCTGCAGCAAGAGACGGACAAGCACGACGACTTTCAGCTCGCGGTCAAGGAGAGCAAGCGCGGCACCTCGAAGCGATCCGTCTACCAGGTCGGCTTCCACCTGCAGGTCTGGGCCCTCATGAAGCGCCAGTTCACCCTCAAGCTCCAGGACCGCTTCAACCTCTTCCTCGGCTGGTTCCGCAGCATCGTCATCGCCATCGTCCTCGGAACCCTGTACCTCAACCTCGGCAAGACCTCTGCCAGCGCCTTCAGCAAGGGTGGTCTGTTGTTCATTTCTCTCCTGTTCAACGCTTTCCAGGCCTTCTCCGAGCTTGGTGGTACAATGACTGGACGTGCCATTGTGAACAAGCATAGGGCGTATGCCTTTCACCGACCCTCGGCCCTCTGGATTGCGCAGATTTTCGTCGACCAGGCTTTTGCGGCGAGTCAGATTCTGATCTTCTCAATCATTGTCTACTTTATGACTGGGCTTGTTCGCGATGCTGGTGCCTTCTTCACCTTCTACCTCATGATCTTATCCGGAAACATCGCCATGACGCTCTTCTTCAGAATTCTTGGTTGTATCAGCCCTGATTTCGATTCAGCGATCAAACTTGCCGTGATTATCATCACCCTCTTCGTCACAACATCAGGATACATCATCCAGTACCAGTCCGAGAAGGTTTGGTTGCGTTGGATCTACTGGATCAACGCCCTTGGACT
The DNA here is from genome assembly GCA_027886205.1 of Fusarium piperis. NCBI lineage: Eukaryota > Fungi > Ascomycota > Sordariomycetes > Hypocreales > Nectriaceae > Fusarium > Fusarium piperis. The sequence continues at coordinate 173,586 of RZGM01000004.1, read as the reverse complement.
TGCGTTTAGTTCAATGATGCAGAACGAATTTAGCCGAATCGACCTGACATGTACTGCCGACTCTCTCATTCCCTCCGGCCCCGGCTACGACGACATCAACTACCAGGTCTGCACTCTTCCCGGGTCTCGTGGTGGTACCACTTTTGTCTCGGGAAGTGACTACATCGCTCAGGGCTTCTCTTACTTCCCTGGAGATCTCTGGCGCAACTGGGGCATCATCGTGGCTCTCATCGTCTTCTTCCTCATCCTCAACGTTGTGCTGGGCGAGTTTGTCACGTTCGGCATGGGTGGAGTGGGAGCCAAGGTCTACGACAAGCCCAACAAGGAGCGCGCTGCTCTCAACGAGAAGCTCCTCGAAAAGCGAGAGGCCAAGCGCAAGGACAGGTCTAATGAGAGCGGTGCTGAGCTCAAGATTGAGTCTGAAAGCATCCTCACCTGGGAGAACCTCAACTATGATGTCCCTGTCCCCGGTGGCACTCGACGACTTCTCAACAACGTCTTTGGCTATGTTCGACCCGGCGAGCTGACTGCTCTCATGGGAGCTTCTGGTGCTGGAAAGACCACCCTTCTTGATGTGTTGGCCGCCCGAAAGAACATTGGTGTCATCAACGGAGATGTCCTTGTCGACGCTGTCAAGCCCGGCAAGCAGTTCCAGCGTTCCACCTCGTATGCCGAGCAACTTGATCTTCACGAGCCCACCCAGACCGTCCGCGAAGCCCTCCGATTCTCCGCCGAGCTTCGTCAGCCGTACCACGTCCCCATGGCCGAGCGCTACGCCTACGTCGAGGAGATCATCTCCCTGCTTGAGATGGAGACCATCGCCGACTGCATCATCGGAGCCGCCGAGTCTGGTCTCACTGTCGAGCAGCGTAAGCGTGTGACTATTGGTGTTGAACTTGCTGCCAAGCCTGAGCTGCTCCTCTTCCTCGACGAGCCTACTTCCGGTCTCGACAGCCAGAGCGCCTTCAACATTGTTCGATTCCTCAAGAAGCTCGCCTCGTCTGGTCAGGCCATTCTCTGCACCATCCACCAGCCCAACGCCGCCCTGTTTGAGAACTTTGACCGTCTTCTTCTCCTTCAGCGTGGAGGTCGCACCGTCTACTTTGGTGACATTGGCAAGGATGCCTGCGTCCTTCGAGACTATCTCAAGAGCCATGGTGCTGAGGCTGGTCCTACTGACAACGTCGCCGAGTACATGCTCGAGGCTATTGGTGCTGGTAGCGCTCCTCGAGTTGGTAACCGTGACTGGGCCGATATCTGGGAGGAGAGCCCTGAGTTGGCGGAAACCAAGGAGGCCATCATCCGGATGAAGAGAGAGCGAGAGGCTGCAGGTAAACAGGTGAACCCTGAGCTCGAGAAAGAGTATGCATCACCTATGAGTCACCAGCTCAAGATTGTGTCTCGACGCATGTTCCGTTCCTTCTGGCGCTCGCCCAACTACCTCTTCACCCGTGTTTTCAGCCACGTCGCCGTCGCTCTCATCACCGGTCTGACGTATCTCAACCTGGACGACTCTCGATCTTCGCTTCAGTACAAGGTCTTTGTCATCTTCCAGGTGACTGTCCTGCCGGCTCTGATCATCTCCCAGGTTGAGGTCATGTTCCACATCAAGCGCGCCCTCTTCTTCCGCGAGTCCTCGTCCAAGATGTACTCACCCTTCAGCTTCGTCGTGTCCATCATCACCGCCGAGATGCCCTACTCGATCCTGTGCGCCGTCGCCTTCTTCCTGCCTCTCTACTACATGCCAGGCTTCCAAACCGACTCTTCCCTCGCGGGCTACCAGTTCTTAATGGTTCTCATCACTGAAGTCTTTGCCGTGACCCTCGGCCAGGGTCTCGCGTCCATCACCCCTTCGCCCTTGATCTCTGCCCAATTCGACCCCTTCATCATCATCAACTTTGCTCTCTTCTGCGGTGTCACCATTCCTCCTCCCCAGATGCCTGGCTTTTGGCGTGCCTGGCTGTACCAGCTGGACCCCTTTACCCGCCTCATCGGTGGCATGGTGACGACTGCGCTGCACGACCTCCCCGTCGTCTGCAAGCAGGGCGAGCTGAACCCCTTCATGGCTCCCGAGAACACCACTTGTGGCGAGTACATGGAGCCCTTCTTTGCCAACGGCGGCTCTGGATACCTCATCAACAACAACACGCGCGAGTGCGAGTACTGCGCCTACAAGGTTGGCGACGAGTTCTACAGAACCTTTAACCTGTCGTTTGACGACCGCTGGAGGGACCTGGGGATTTACCTCTGCTTCATCGGGAGCAACATAATTATTCTCCTCCTGGGTGTAAGTACTGCCTATTGTGCTGTGAGAAATGATGCTAATTCTGCGCAGAGTCGATTCCTCAACTTTAACCGACGTTGATGTGTTTATATGGCGTACGGCAAAAATGCAGCCTTGGATAATGAAATGGGAAGGCTTGTAATGACATAGATAAAAGTTGGCCACCTAGCACTGAGTATATAATATCGTGGACATGCCCTGCGTATTTGGACAAGAGTTGATGACATAATACTGGTGATTATTTGAGTTCCAACCATGCTAAGAACGAGATGCTTTCCCTGTGAGTATCAAGAGACAAACGTTGGTATCAATAATGTCTCGAAGAGGAGTATTGGGCACAATATCAAAGAACACAGACAAGCAACATGCTCTTCGGCGCTTGACATGACACAGCAACTTGTCTATTTAGCACATGTTTACTATGTAACAGATAGCTATTATATAAAAAGAAGAGGTGTAAACGAGGATTTGCCAGGGATAGACACAACCATCTAAAGAGGTGCCAAATATTTACTAGTCTAGATGCTAAATCTAAAGGAACAACTATCAAGATGAGACAGTTTCGACACTTGGATAAAATATTACTAATTACTTCCAGCATCGTCATGCTCAATTCCCCAAAGCTCACCAAATCGGCTCCCAGGCGTTTCAACCAACTCTCTCGGTCCTCCAGATTCCACCACAGCGCCCTTGTCAAGCACGATGACCCGATCGAAAAAGTCCATGACCATCTCGAGACGGTGAGAAACCATGACGATGGTGTAGCTCTCAAACTCGTCACGGATAATCTCTTGCATCGCCCTGTCTGTCGCCTTGTCCACACTACTGCTCACTTCGTCCAGGAGGAGTAGACCGCCTCTCCTTTCTCCTCCAGATAGTCTGTCTCTGACACGGCGTCGGAGGATTGCCCGGCCGAGGCTGAATAGTTGTTTCTGGCCTGCGCTTAGATCGTCGGCGCTCATGCCAGCGTCGAGACCGCCACGATCGTCGATGAAGCCAGAGAGACGCACGGCATCGAGAACTTGGACGCATTCAGAGTCTGTGGCTCCATCCAGTGGGTCAATATTGGCCTTTATGGAGCTGCCGTCGGGGAGGAAGACTGCATCTTGAGGGATTGCAATGATGCGCTTTCGCAGAGTTGTTCTGTCAATTTGACACAGGGGGATGCCGTCGATCTCCATGTTTCGTGAGCAGGACTGGAGAGGGTCGAGAAGTCGGAGCAAGAGAAGAATCATGGTTGACTTTCCACTTCCCGTTCGACCGCAGATGGCAACTTTCTGGCCTGGGGTGATGCTCAACTTGAGGTTGCTCAGGGCAAGCTTGGCGGGTGATCCAATGACAACCCCATCTTCGTCCAGACACTCGGGCTCATACGAGGCTGATACGTCGTTGATCTCGATGTTTCCCGTCTGCGGCCAACTCTCAGGGGGCTCGATGTCTTCTCCAGGCTGATCCTCTGGCTTGACATTCTCACTAAAGGACCTCAGACGAGCCACAGCTCCAAGCGACGTCTCGAGCAGAGTGTAGCTTCGAATCAAGTTTGTGACGGAGTCACTAAAAGAGAGCAGCGAAACAAGACTAGCACCTGTTATTCCTGCATTGCTCCTCATCTGTGTCGAAAGCGCGATGAGGAGGACAGCAAGAGCTGTGACAACGAGGTGCAGCGTCGAAATGAGCCACTGCTGGATCGCACCGAGAAGGTAGGCGGGTCTCTGAGATGTATCAAGGAGATGGTGATTGTGGGAAATGTCGAGGTCTTGCCAGCCAAAGGCTCGGATGGTGGCCACGCCCTTGATGGTGTCGATAAAGTGTGTGCTTTCATACGTTAGTCTATGATGAAGCTTAGAGAGCGAGGACTTACTATAGCGGACTCTTTGCCTCGAGATCCAAAAGTCGAACCTGTCGTGAAGTACGCAGATAAAACTTTTGCACAGAATACAGAATGATGAACAGGAAGGGATACCCCGCCGCGAGATATGGCGACGCTGATGCGATGACGGCCGCCATGCCCATTGAGTCCGCCATGTCAAGCGTAAAGTTTGTGAGGGCCAGAGGCAAGTCATTGTCGAGAAGGGTCATGTCCTGCGAAAAAAGGTTCGTCACGATGCCAGAGTCGGTGGTGGTGAAGAACCTCAACGGCGTTGCCACGACCGTTGTGATGGCGCGTTTGTGGAGCTCGGTGCCTGCGGAAGCCGTCATCCAGACGGTGGTTGAGAGGCCGTTGCAGAGGAGGAATAGGAGGTACACGACGCGGAATAGAGCGTAGACGCCTACGTAAAAGGCCGTGGGTCTGTTAAAGGTGTCCTCGGACCAGAACTTGAGCCAGACGCTCGAGACGTTGGAAACAACTCCAAACATGATGCCCGCGAATATGACTGTGAAAGCCGCCCCGAATCCAACACTCTTGAAGTAGTGCGTGTAGATGGACCAGTCGCCTTGCTGTCTCGACTTGTCGTCTAGCTCGGTCTTGATAGCTCTGGGTAGGGGTACGGCGACAGTGTTTGCTTGCTCCTTGATGCTCTCTACGGTCGATGGAGTATCCGTGCCTCCATGCTTGACACCGAGACTGTGGACGTACTTGTTGTTTTCCATCAACTCGGAGAATGTGCCCTGTTCGATAACGGTGCCCCCAGAGCCGAGAGCAATGATGTGATCAGCTGTGGGCAGATGTCGAACGGAATGCGTGCAAATCACGACTGTGACGTTTCTCCGGCGAGTAATACCGCCTGGTCCATAGACACGACGAAATAGCTCGGCTTCTGTGTCGTTATCAAGACCACTTAACACGTCGTCAAATATCATGACATCGGCCTCGGAGTACAGAGCACGGGCAACGGAGACGCGTTGTTTCTGACCACCACTTAGCATGATGCCGTTACTCCCGATCTTGGTATCATGGCCTTGTGGTAAGAGAGCGACATCGATGCTGAGCATTGTAGCATCGATAATCTCGTCGTATTTCTTCTGGTCAAACGCGCAGTGGCCAATAATGTTCTCCTTGAAGGTGGCGTTGTAGAGGAACGGGGTTTGTTCGCAGTATCCGATTCTAGAGGAGGGAAAGAAGGTCTGAATAGTCCCAGATGAGACGGGGACTTCTCCTAGTAGAGCTTTGCAAAATGTTGTCTTTCCAGAGGCGACTTCGCCAACCACGATGGTGAGCTTGTGGGCTGGGATGAAGCAGTCAATTTGGTTCAGGGTCGTCTTCTCACCACCCCAACCAAAGCATCCGTTCTCGACAGAAAAGGCCAGGGACGAATCCTCTGTCCCATCTTGAGTCTTTTCAGAGTTGGAACAAGAGGACTGGGGATCATGTTGATGACGAAAGTCAGTCCGAGACTCGACGACGAGAAACTTCTGAATCCTCGTCGTACAAGTCACGCCGGCAAGGACCCGAGGAAGATTCTGAAACATGTTGATCAACGGCGAGCTCAGAAGGATGATGTAAGAAAGCGAAGTAAAGATGGTGCTGACGCCGAGGGACGCAGACGTAAAGGCGAGCGTGACCACGGGCGACAGGGCGAGAGGTGCGAAACCCAAGACGGCTGCTAGGATGAGCAGCAACCTGAAGCTATTCCCGATCTTGAGCTCGCCCACGCGCAGGCTCTGGATTAGATCCGCTACTGGGCCGGTGATGCCCGAGATCTTGTAGAGCTTCATATGGGATATGGCGTTGGCTGTCAGCCCGACTCTATTCTGGATCCGCCTCATCCACTCGTTCTGTCTTTTGCCGACGAGGGCCAGAATCCAGGCGAGTAAAGCGCCCGAGATGGCTATGATGACGAGAGGAGAGACGAAAGCCACGCCGACCTTGTTGTACAAGAGCCAGCATCCTATAGAAACCTCAGCCGTGTTGGCCCAAAGCTCGTGAGTCACCTCTGCAGCATGAAGTACTCGATCGACATCAGTGCTCATGAGGGTCAAGGCAGCAGAGTCATCAGCCCCAGTCAACTTCATCTCCGTAGTCTTGCGATATACGACAGCACAGAGACAACCTCTGATCATGGTGAGGGCCTTTTGTCTGTAGTAGCCGTAAAAGGCAAAGGAGACGGCGATGCCCGAGTAGATGAGAAAGACGGCGCCGATCAAGCCGTAGCCGATGTTGTCGGTTGCGGGAGTCTCGGGCATCTGGAGGAACTCGAGCGTCGCGTCGATGAAGAAGGGTTGGCAGAATTTAAAGGCGATGAGGGCGATGCGAGGAGCGACGGGGTAGAGGAACGGGCCTGTGAGTGTTCTACACAGGTCCTTTAGCAAGCCCGAGTTGGGCTCACTGGGGTATTTGTGAGCTCGGATCTTGGTTGCGAATCGGCTGTACAGCTTTCTAGCCGCCATACCCTCATCAAGAGGGTACAGATCATCAATGTCCATGACATCGCGGTATCCTCGCAAGAATAGCTTGTTCAACCAGGCATAAACCCCTAGACTAAAAACACTGCTCGATTCTTCCGGGCTGTGCTCGTCTGCATTCCAATGAATCCATCGTGTCTTTGGGATGGTCTCAAGACATAGAACAACAAGTTTGACAGCGATGGAAGCGGTAAAAAGGCGTGCTTGGATAGTCTGATGCGAGTTGGTGATGCTGAGCCAAGCTGTACGAGCTTGCACAATGTCGAAGAGCAACGTCAAGAGAATGTATACGGCAAGCAGAGTTGACGGCCGTCGAGCGGTTGAATGTTCTGTATACGACAGTGCAACGGCAAAGAGCGAAGCGACAAAGGCAAGACAAGAGCCAGCAAGAGACAGATCATGAACGATGCCTCGAGTTCCCGTGGCCACGAGTATTAAAGTTGCAAGCTGGGTGATGGAATACACAATCAAGAAACCCTATCAAAAGTCAGATAAAGAGATGGCACGACACTCGCAGTCAAACTCACGGCCTTGAGCGACTGCAAAACAAGACCCCCGACAATCCTAGACCTCTGCGACAGCACCACCACACGAGCAAAAGCAGCCGCCACGAAAACCGCGGCGGGAATGATTTGTAAAAAGATGCGCTCAAACTTTTGCGTAAAGTCGAAATCTCCACGACAACCACGGACGCTAGGTCCCAGGGAGCCGTCGTTGAGACAAGGACTCGAGCTCATGGTTTGTTGTAGAGTTGTTCTGTTGAACCAACACAGGCGGCTATGGCTCTTATCTATTAAAGGTTACTGATCTCGAAGGATTCGGCGGGGGTGGACAACGGTCGTCATCTTGGTTACGCATGCTAACTAACCGATATGCGGTTTGGATGCGGGCGTCGTCATAGGGCTGATAAAGGAGCAAAAGGACCATGAGTTGAGTTCCCTCGGGTTTGCCAGCTCGTTTCGCTCGCGTTGGCGTTGGCGCTTGTCTAAAGAGGCAGGTCAGATGATTGATTGCTGGGGTTGGAGGTGAGATTGCTGCAGGGAACAATCATGAGTTCGGGTCGGGTCAACAAAGGATCCCATTGCGTTTCACATGATGAAAGGGGGAGAGATTGCTCTTTATGTTGCTTCAATCGCATTAATTCAGTGACTGGTAGTTGTGCCTGAATGTAAAGCTCAGGCTGTATCCAAACTCATGTTTCCCAGTCATGGCATCCCGAACAAAAAACAGTTCACCGCTCCAATTGCGCCATTGTAGTGGCATCCAATGCTGACCACTGGCCCCGAGGCCGTCTAAGAGGTAAAAATGTAAACACGTCATGGTACGCCAACCAATGCCCCCCTGCTTTGTTTCGTGCTTGACAAGATATATGCAAAAAGCACAATGTGTCGTTCGTTAGTCGTCATGACATTCGCAGCGGTGTCGTAAGCTGCTGCTGTATGGTGAAAATGGTTGCAGATTCATGCTGCCAAGTCCTATCGGCCTAGCGGTCCGATCTCCCGCCTCGCTTCATGCTTCAGCGCTTGGTGTTCTCGGCGGCGGCGCATCCGTTGAGGGGGGGTTCAGCGGCTTCCGGGCGTAGATGCTGTGGAAGGGGTAGTATGTGTGGTACTTGGGAAGACCGTTGACCTCTTCGGTGAGGGCCCTGCGGACCTCTATCAGAAACATCTCGATCTGAATCATGGTCCATTTGAGACCGTCGCGGAATGGCCGCCGAGACAAGCCCACGAGACCCCACATGATAACATCACGCAGGATGTGCCCGCACTCCTGGAGCCGTGACTTCTTAGGCCACGGTCCCACGGGGCACTTGAAGTTCTTTCTCGTCACGTCCTCAAAGCCTGCTTCTGAGAGCTCACCCTCGACGTACTGGACGCCGTGGAGATCGGTGCCCAGAGCTGCCATACCCTCCTGGAGGTACCGGATGAAATCCCGCCAAGCATAGGGCCCATCGCATGAATTGTCGTCGCAGGCTGCTACGTATTGAAACTCTTGGACTTCAACATAGCCTCCGGGTTTAAGGTGTCTGCGCAACCAAGTCAGCTTCAGTGGCCAATCCGCACAAAACTCGGCATCACGTACTGGTAGATGCGATCCCAGAGCAAGGGCCTGTCCCTGATGGAGTGGACGGTGTGGCGAATGTGGATGTAGTCAAATTTTTCCTCTGGAAACGTCCAGCCGCCTTCGTGCTCAATGTCGTCGACGACAAAGGTGGCGTTCTCTGGGACCCAGTCAGGCTGGATCGGCGAGAGATCCATGCCGTGAAATTGTGAATTTGGATAGTTGTCGGCGACTGTCGTGTGTTAGCAAGCATGGCCAAGCAAGAGTAGATCGCTTGATGCCCTGGGAATGCTTACGGTCGATACACCATCTTCCTATGCCCGTGCCCAGATCCAATACTTCGGCACCCTCTTCCAACAGTTTCTCGATGGGCGCAAAGAACAGTTTGTCATCGCACAAGTAGACGGTCAAATTGTGCTTCAGCTCCTCTCGATCCTGCTCAGCCTCGTCGTTGGGAAACAGGTACTTTCCCGCATGGTAGGCATGGTAGCGCAGCCCGCCGTCCACAATATGCTGTCGAATGCTATCGGTAAGGCTGCGGGTCTCTTCGAGGTCGTTGGGAGCGTAGTCGCCTCGTTCGATGCTCTGTATTAGAGCGGCCTCGAGCGTGGAGCCGACGGCGAGGGGAGAGGTTGACGATGACGGTGAGGGGGGACTGAAGGGGCGGTTGTTGTGTGTCGACTGGACCGTATTATCGTCACTGTCTTCGGGCGGCATGCTCGCAGTTCGGGCGCATTCGTCGGACGACTTGGAGGTTTTCTTCTTTGGTGAGGCAGATGTTGGTTGGCCATTGGATTGGCCCAAGATGGAGTTTGGCGGCGAATTCATAGTCGGCCACAAACGCGATTGCGCATGTCGCGCGACGAGGGTGGCTTGGGATCCTCGACGCTTGGCGAGGAGGGGGATTGAAAATGAGGCAAGTGATAGAAGAAGAAAAAGAAAAAATAAGAGATCAACAGGCAGGGTAGGTCAAAAAGCAAGGAGATAGGATGGGAATGAGGAGTGCGCTAAGCAGAAGCTGAGACGGACGGGATGATGGACGATCTTTGGGCTGACGTCACCGTCTGGATAGCAGCGTGAGCACTGTGGGCGATGGGAGTCTAGACTAGAAAATGCGACTGAGGGACCATGTTAGACAGTGTGCGAACGCGGGGGGAAGAGATGGGAGTAGGAGCGAGCACATACAACTTCAACCAGAGATATAGACGGACACACAAGTGAGTAAGAAGCAGAGAAAGATACCAGAGTATCAATATTGCATCCAAATAAATAATAACATAAATGTGGTGTCGAGAGGGTCAAGAGAAAAGAAGGGTCTAGGCGAGTGAGGGTGTGGGCAGAGCCTGGTATTAAAAAGAGACGGTGTGTTAAGACGAGGCTAGTAGCAGCACAAGCATACTACGTAAGGAAAAGGGCAAAGAAAAAACCGGGCTAGCGTAGGTAGTTTTCGAAAGAAAAGAGGAGATGCTTCTTTTTTGACTCGAGAAATGCCCATTCACCCCCCTGTTGGTTTGAACCCTCAAGGAAAGGATTGTCGGTATCAGGGCGTTAGGCCCAAGACAATGGAACGGACAAAGAAAGAACCCACCCGACTTTTCTTGACTCGCGGGCTCTTTACAAAGTTACTTTTTCCTTCTCATGGGGCCCCGTCTAGCCTGCGTCTGGAGGCCCATGGGAGCATCCGCTGCGTCGGTAACCTCGGCGCGTAGCTCTTGAATAGCTGCTCGCTCCGGCCTATTTAGAGACGGTAGCGTCACAGCGCATGCTGGAATTCTCATCGTGCAATCCAGAGTTTGTCGGTCAAAATCCCCTCTCCCATGGCCGCGGATGCAAAGAAAAAACCCAGGGCTCTGGCACTGGGAAAGTTGTCCCTTCCAATAGACAGGACTGCAAAATGTGGCTGTACCAGGCCCCAGGGGAGTTCCAGCGTGTTGGTAGTTGGTACGGGGTCTGTACGACGACCCCTCTCCCCATCACGCCGCAACACCACGCAAGGGGGCTCCATAACGGTGGTCATGGCATAACTCAGAGGCGGGTGGTCACACGGGGCAGCCAGACAGAGGGGCCACCTCGGTTCCGCAGTGGAGGGGTTGGAGCGTTGTAACGGGAGGGGAGGGGTTGACCCCCGCAGGCATGAGTTGAGTTGCAGGGCCATGCCATAGTAGAAGGGTAAAGAATCGTCAGCGAAGCTATGGCCTCTCAGCCCAGGGGGGGACTAGACGATGGTGTTTACAGTTTGTGTCTATCCCAAAATCTGCCCGAAAGCCCTTCAGCTTAAATCGTCTTCTTCAAACATGCATGGATATTCTCACAGAATCCCATCACGACGGTCACAATGTCCGAGCGGTCATCTTTGGGTCCTCCCTCATGCAGCCTCCCACAGAATCGACTGAGACAAGACAGTCCAATCAATATCCGAAGCCCAGGATAAGCCAGCTCTTGGCTTGTTTGCCCACGGCAAAAAAGCAGCTCACCCAAGTTTCGAAAGTAACAAGCATTCACTCTTGGTTCGGCGAACCAAGGGTGAGATGCGCACTGTTGGTTCTTTTGTGTCGTCTCTTTTCCCAGCTTGGGCCAGTAAGAGATCCAATGTCATGATTGTGCCTCTTCGCCAATCTACAAACGGGGAGGCTTTGCTCCGTTGGCAACTCCTGAGCAGGCCAAGGGGTAGGCCACCATCACCACCGGCCAACTTGAACCACCGTCGTACCGACACAAGGGAACGCCAAGGCCCGCTGTGGGTTCTTTGCTGTCTGTTGCAGATTGCAGCAGCATGAGGCGATGTGCTGGCACCAGAGAGGGACCCGCTGTGACGGGACACACACGGACGGGTTCATTCCCTGAACCCTGAAAGCAAGAAGCCGAATCCCACGAGATGCCGACGCAAAAGGGGTATCATGGTAATCGGGGAACTTTACCGTTTACTTGCTTATGAGCGCGCGTTGGTTCATCCTTTTGCCTTTTGCGAAAAAAGTGTATCTGTACCATGAAATCGTCCGGGGATCGTCCCTTTGTGACCAGTCACTTTATGGTTATCATCCCGCATTGTGGTTGGCCCGTGGCGCGCTTTCGAGGCCACACAACAAAATAGTTCGAACCAGTTGGCCGAGGGCGGCCAATTACAGCTTCACAAGGGCTTTTGTCGTGATGCGGGGTTGGGGACCGGGTCGTCGGGTTTTATTGAGAAGCCACAGATTCTGCCTTGATTGTCAAGCATTCCTGATGGTTACAGTAAGATGTGCTTGTTCTCTTCTATTGAACCAGGTTCAGCTTGTGACAATAATGCAAAGCAAACTCAAACCGATCCGCCTCACTCTCCATGCTGACGAGAGAATACCAACTGTCAGCCCTACCGAGTTTCACACTCGTCATCTTTTACGAGTCACAATAACGGTGTAGACCCGACATGCTGGACCCATGATCATGGCACCAGCAGACCGCGTCCACAACTCAGTCGCCGCAATGCGAGAGCAGCCCCATGTGGCGGGTCATTCGACCTGTTCTCGAGAACTGCGAGATGAACTGGCCCGCCTGTGGAGGCGGCTCGGGCCATGATTGTCGGTGACACGATTAGCGGTATTTCTGCTGGCTTAGGGCTGAGTGTTATTGGCCACGGTGATTTCCGATTACCTGTGCTTGGTGTTGGTCTTGATGCTTCACCGTATTGGTTTCCGTTTCCCTTTGCCTCTCATGAATAAAAAAATAGGCAACAATCAGGTGTGTTTCTCTGCCCCTGTATCTCCATTCCCTGCCACCATTCTCATTGTTTCAAGTGCTCATGCATCTCGCCGTGGTGAGAACATTGACACAGCAAAGATCAACCAGGCCGCAGTCGATTCACTGAGAAGTGACTCCTCCCTGTAAGCCACATTAGAAACTTGACAAAACCTCAGAGTCGACATTATCTAATAACTTACCGGAGCGAAAGCGTCACAAATCGTGGTCGTCGGCGCCAGCTGCAAAAGAAGGATGGGTGCCCGAGGGGTAGAAACGCTGATGGTGACTATCGCTCACCGCGGCGACTCTTGAGAGCGGCCGCTACATCAGCACTCTCACCTGCTGTCCTGATGAACATGTCGCTTGCAAGGACGAGAGGGAGAATGTCGCCATCCTTGAGCTGGTCTTCACTGTCAATCTTGCCTTGAAGATCCGACCCCGCTTCAGCCCATTTGCTGATACGACGTCGCGCCGCGCTGATGATCTGGACGCGGTTGTGAGAAGTGATTCGTTCTCGTTCGATGTTGTCGTAGTGTTCGATAGCCATGATCATGGCATCTTTCTTGGTTACGCCTTGGGGAAGGCGATATCCGATATTGAGCGTGATGGGGTTGTTGTCTCCGTCATGCCAAGTCCAATCAAAGCTTCCATCCCGAGTGTCGAAGCGCATGTTGAGAAAGACGGACCCATGCATCATCTCTTCAAAGGAGCGTCGGGAGTCTTGCATCGTACTGCCAGCCTTAACCTCGATGCGCGTCTGATGCGAGGGTCGAGGGGGAAGCACAGGCTTCAGGTTGGTCGTCTGGGTCGATACCCAGGAGTCGAAAATGCGGCCGATGAACTCTTTGTGGAGGTCAGCAAGGACCAGTAGCGGCTTAGAGCCCTTCCTAGGAATTCCGATGTAAGCTTTAAAAAGATCTCCAAGCCGTGCCTTTTCGCAACTGGTCAGGTGGGCAGACTCGCTGACCGGGCGGTTGGGAGCTCGCGATGGAACGTTTTGACCCTCGCGGAGAATCTTCTGGATTGCCAAATGATTTGGGGTCGACATCGTTATGAAGTCCCTAGAAGTACACTTGTCGTTAGTTTTATCTAGATGCCAAGTGTTGGGAGGGAGGGAGTGCATACTGGGCCTTTCGTTGCCAGGTGGGCGGTTGTGAGAGGAGAGAAGATGCGAAGCAGAGAAAACTGCAACGGGATTTTTGGTCTTCACCTTGATAGCTGGGAGTTTCTGCTGGATCCTTAGGGCTTCTGTCCTTTTCACGCTCTGATAGTGATTCATAACCGTTTGCAAGTGATGGGGCTCTTGCATTAGCATTGCTGGCTTGGGAAGAATCAGGGGATTCATAGTCAGTGAATCGATGTGCCAACACGGTACCTTGTCTCCCAAATTTGAGAAGAATAAAACGAATAACAGTGCGGCTCGGAATAAAGGCTGTTTTGTTCATATCCGTCGTCATAAGAATAACTGGCGAGTGGCCAAGTAGCTTACTGAATGCGCAGGCTCCAAAACCTCTACAAGTACACATGCTCCATCCCAGATACGTGGCAAGACTTGACATAGGTGAAAGAGAAGTTGTGGTAGTATATACATGGCGAAGTTTAAGTATAATATACAGTAGTCTTGCTGTCTTGTCCATCATCAACCAACCCCTTATCATCGAGGAGGTAACCCATCATTGGCATCACCGTACGACCCGCTCGCAACGTTCTAAACCGTACCTCCACGGCCCCCATCCTCACAGTTGTTGCATCTATTAACAGTAATATGGCATCTATTGTTCGAATAGGTGCTTCCACGGCCCTTGGCGCCGTTGAGGTTGTAGATGTTGAGCATCGAGTCCTTGATCTGCTTCCCCGTCATGCCACGGGAGAAGGCGTCATCATTGTTACAGGTTCAGATGACGGTGAGGCCGTGGTTTATGCCAAAGAGGTCTTTGATGGCCGGGCCGGCAATGGGGAAGATCATGTTTTCGATGTCTTTGCCAGTGTCATCGGACCATACAGCCGAGGTGTACTGGTGGTAGACGATGCCGTCAACATAGCGAGACGCAGAAAGGAGGCAAGTGTCCTAGGAGATGGATTGACAAATGCTAGAGCCGTCGTGGTTGCCGTGATCCTGCAAAGGATCGCCAGGTGCCGGAGCGACGTGAGGGCTGGTGGCAGGGCCGCTGTTGTTGGGATCAGGGGAGCTGCAGCATTGGTCAAAGATCCTGTTGTTTCTAGCGTTGTAGAGACAGCCGTCCTCGCCGAAAGTGACACCGCAATAGTTGGCCGGCCAGCGAGCTTGGAGCTGGCAAGTGGCAGTGGCGTGGAGGTGGTTGTCGTTGTTGGCGTCGAAGCCGGACAGGATTAGTACGGTGCTGTAGGGCTCACCAGGGCTGGAGGCAACGTCTGTAGGGAAGCAATATTAGGATGGTCTTGGGCTTAGAAAGTCCTGGGCTTTGGGCCACTTACTGTAGGAACTCTCGTAGACGCCAGAGATGGCACCTGCATCAGAGGCGCATCGTGGGCTGTTGTTGAAGAGAAGGCACCCCTTTTGGGCGTGCTAGATTAAACTTGTCAACTACTTCTTGCATTTTAATTCCGAGATTGGTGGACTTACGACGTTGGTTCCATCGGGATTGGGAGTTGGTGTCTCGAGAGGCTGGCAAACGGGGTTGTTTGATCCCTCCACCAGCACGCAAACCATGCCGTTGGTGGTGACCGTCTGCGCGCTGGGCTTGCCCTGAGTGTTTGTAGACTCCTGTTGCTAGGTCTTCGTCTCTTCAGCAGCTTGGATGGAGGTGGTAACAGTGGGAAAAGTCATGGATGTGGCTTCCTGGCTGGCAGTTGTCTGAACAGCCTCCACGGTCGTGCTTGTTGTCTTGGCAGCTTCCTCCCTCGTAGTGGTAGCCGTAGGCTCCTCAGTGCTGGTCTGCTCCGCCGTAGATGAGATCTCTTCGCTAGTTGTCTCAGGCTGGTTCAAAGGGCATGATCCATCTCGTCCCTAGAAATCCCGAACTTCATGGGATCTCCACCAGCACCAGCGAGATCTCTGTTGGCAAGGAACGAGTCATGACCTTCGACGACATACGGGCTCTTTGGAAACCCGTCATAGTTCTTCAGTAGTTTCTGGGTCTCTTCATCGTCAGGATCGAGTTCCTTGATGCCTGACTCTACTTCGGCGCTCCAGCGCTGCACAAACTGCCACGCCTCCGCCGTTCCGCGTTCAAGACGGTCAGCCATGAACGACTCGTATAGCTCGGCAAAGCTGAAATAGCCGCCTGGGATGGCAGTCTTGTTGTCTCGCACGCGGTTATCGATACCCTGGAAGGTGTTGTAAAGGAGTTGGCTGGCCCTCTCAAAGAGCGCCTTAACAGGTCCCTGATTGAAGATGTTGACAGAGATACCAATCGTCTGCAGGGTTTCGATCTTCAACTCAGTCGAGCCAGCAAACTTGGCAATGAATCCAGGCTGTTCAAGCTCTCCAATCTTGAAGAAGGCACCCTTCATGTTGTTGAGCTCTCGCTGCCTAGCAACAAACTCGGCATTGTTGGGTCCCGGAACTTGGTTCACGACTGTAGTCAGGATACACTTGGGGAAGATGGCGTTGAACTCATCGTAGGTGAGCTTTGGGTTGCTATTCCTGCCGCCTGGCAAGAGCTGTGTCTCGAAAAAGTCGGTAAAGAACTTGAGCTCCCAGACGTGGTCGACGTTGAAGTTGGCGAGCCCACCCTCTTGGGCCTTGACCGCGGCGGTATCGATCTACTCCCAACCAGGTCTCAGATCCCCTTCGCAACGCACCTAACGGTTATACCACCTCTGCACGTCCTTGTTGTAGTTCTTGTTGGTGTCAGCCTTGGGCTGCTGCTCAGCCTGATCAAGACCCTTGGCGTTGGGGTTGGTTGGGAACTTGGGCGTCTCTGCAGGTTTCCAATCTCCAAAGTACGTGCTCCGCGCCCTCTTACCTAGGACGGTACGCTCCTCAAGGTAGACCCCTCCGGCGATTGATCGCTTCATCTCCTCCAAGTTGTCTGTTCCGTCGGCCTCGTCGATCTCGTCGGGGAGTTGGAGCTTATAAGGGAGGGCGCTACAGCTGCCGGTGCTGGAGGTTGTGGTGGCGGTTTCAGTGGACGACATTACTGTAGATTCCTCTTGAGTGCTTGTAGACTTGTCCCCAGAGTCGGTTGTCTGGTCGTCATTATCGTCATCATTGTCACCACCATCATTGCCAAAGTCCTTGATGTCGTCCAAGGCGTTCGATAAGAGCTCGCCAGCGGCAACGGCAGCAGAAACATCAGTAGCCAGAGCTGGCGTGGCTACAACAGCAGCAATAGCCAAACGCTGTGCCGAGTACCAGGCGAAGAGGGCGGCAAGACCGGCATTGGGCTTTTCGACCTTGTGGGAATCATCCTCGCTGAGGCTGTCCAGATCAGCCTGCTTCAGATGGGAATTAATGTGAGAAAGATCCTCAAACTCATCCTGGGCCTGTTTCTGGAAAGCTTTGATCTCCTCAACAGAGGGGGGTTGGCGGCAGCGGAAGCAGCATCAGCAACGTCGGAAAATGAGTTTGCAGCATTGTAAGGCGGCGGTGCCAGTAGGTTGGAAGCCAGTAGGAAGACTGGTACTTAGTACGGTGAGGACACCAGGGATGGTCACCTCCCCACTAGGCCGATAGAGATATCAGTCGTGGGGATAGCGGTCTCAGTATGTATAGCCTCAGAAGAAGCCTCTCCGCTAGTTAAACCAACCTGACCAACCGTTTCAGTAGTGGGAATAGACTCTGTAGTGCTACTCTCGAAGGGGAGAGGAAATTGAGAAGCGGTGGTCTCCAGCTCGGGGAAACAGCCGGGGGACGCCGGCCTGAGGGCAGCTGCAGCCAAACTCGAAGAGAGCCGCATGTTTGAGTAACGAGTGGATGAATGATAACAAAGAAGGACTATTTGTGGAAAAGAATGACGAAGACAAACAAGAGAAAGAGAGTTGATGGGTTGGGCCGCCATGACTCGACGATACCATGATCAAGAAGTCTTATATCTTACACGCAAATGCCATCTCGCATCAGTCATCCAATCCATGACTTTGGAATCACCTCACTAACCCCCATGACTGCCGCCGCAACTAATCTCGGGAAAACATGCCGGGACCTGCATCTCCCGCTGATCGAAATCCCAAAGTCCCAATTTTGGGGACAAGAAGACTCCTTGTGTTGATCAGCTGTCGGGTCATCCAGCAAATCAGAACCTAATAACAATTGCCAATAATGATAGACTGTCACTCCACAGGTGTTGGAGTGGTAATCATGACCCCAGCTCTTGGTCAGGAGTCAAGTTTGGGCTGGCAAGATAATCTACTCCCGCACCATGACTTCCGCTAGCATCATCAGCCCTACCAATAAGCCATTCCCGTATCCATAATCATCGGAGATTTCGAGCCAGCCGCAACAGAGCCTGGTGTTTAATGCCATGAACACCAAATGATGACGCTGTCCCTTCAATTGCCATTGTTTATAGCCGCGCAGCTGCTCTCGTGCAGAAGCCATGGCATTCTTGACCAAATGTACTTACCTTGATCGACTTCAACTTGACCATCTAGAATGGAGTTTTCTTTTTTCTATTGCGTCATCTGCGGATGTCCCTTTGATATCCCCCTCGCGACCCAGTCTTTGACGAAGAGCACAAGTGGGTATCCAAAGACCCTCTCGAAGACGAAACAAGGCAGGTAAGTATATTGCTTTTCCTTCTTCATCCTGCCCTTTTGAGTTGCTCAAAGGATCGGCCGCTGCAGATACAACTGCAGCGCGCCCCCAGTTTTGGGGATCAAGAAGCCCAAGCTTCGGTAACTGTTTTCTTACCTGCCTCACTCGAGCTTTGAACTCATCCCATTCTTCTTTCAGCTGATTAATTGCTATGGTATCGACCACTAACATCACTATTTTGGCAGGGGCTGCGCAGAATTCGGCTCCTCGGCGCCACTCCATGTTTGGGGACATTCACTACTCCTCCCTCTCGCATGTATGTGATATCCATAACCTAGGAAGACCAACGATGGGCTTGAACTTTCCTTACTCAATCAGTACACAATTTCATGATGCTCGTAAGACGCTGACATTTCAGACTCAGACCTAAAATCGAACCCACCATTCTGGTCCTTTTCATCTCTGATCTTGCCGACTGGTCCATCACGGAAGGGTCATACTTCCGGCTCGGAGGAAGTTCATACCGCGTCATATCCTCTGCTAGGGATACCGACGAGGTCTTGTTCCCACTGCATGATGGCTGTCTGACCATACTTCACCACGTCCTTGCATTGTGTACTCGACTCTCCCCTAAAGGTGATTCACCTCGAAGTGTGATGAGCGTTTACAGGGCCCTCTGCGCTCAGTTTTCTTGCAATGTGCAAGAAAAGAGGAGAATCACCAAAGAGAGAGGTTCCTATGGTTCAACAGACTATATGGAACATCGTCTAGAGTTTGACCATGACTAGGCTTTGTCAGCTCATGGCCCGTCCGACTCTCTTCGGATCTACCGGGCTAGAGACCAACAAGACGGATCGTCGATCGTCTGTTCCCTGTTTCAAACTGTGGGTAAAATCCAATCATTAATTAAGCTTATGAATTAGCCATCACCCAGCAGGTCAATTATTTTGCTGCGAATTTTGTCTCAATCAAATATTGAAGTTTGCTGCACCTTGCTCCCAGTCATGGTAGAGTTGCAGATATCACAGGGTTCACACCAAAAGGTCGCATAAAAATCCCACAGAAAACGTCACAGAAGACCATGAGCAACACGAGATATACCATATACGGAACTTACCTCCACTAGGTCTCAATTGGGAACGTTGGTCAAAGCATTGTACTACCCCAGCTTTTGATCCATCACATCACATACACCCCCACGGTCCATCTCTTCCCCTTTCAACTCAAAACCTGACCGAGACTCAGCCCCGGAATGTGCCAGCTAAATCCTTCGAAGCATTGGCATATTCTCTGAGGAATTTATCAGCCTAGGGAAGCGTCATAACTGGCCTTAATCGACGCGGTTCAATGAAACCTTCAAACGCGCAGCTGTTTCTTGTCTTGCTATTGATCGAGAGTATCCACTGCCATCCAATTCCGGATCCTTCAGCTTTATTTGCGATGATTAGAGGAACGTCAAGAAATGCTTGTTATGCGACTACTACTTGAATTAAGGCAAGGAGATGCTAAGACAAAGGCAAAGGTGCAACTACAAAGGGGCGAGTTGTTCTTCGCCATTTGAAAAGACGAACACAGACGGCAGCATTATTCACTACATCCTTCTACGAACAATAAAGATAAACGAAGTCCCCGTCTCCGACGCCCACCTCGGCCTCGGCTACCGACGTCGCCGCGACCGAGCATGTCTGCGAGACTACCGATGGCAGCTCTTACCTGCGCCACGGCAACCAGTTGATTGACAGTCTCTGGGAGAAGAAGTTTGAAGCAGCTTGCTTCGACTCCGGCCTCGGATCCAGTGACTGCGGGCCGATTATCAAGAGCTACTCTGCCGAAGACGGCGGAACTGCCTTGCAGCTCGCCGAGGAGCACCAACCCCTCCGAGTAAGAATTCTTCATTTTGCACTCGTAATTCTCATAGCCTTCAGAATAATCTACGAGGAAGATTAAGGCTTGGGTCTGCATACCGCTCGTGGACATACTGCAGAGGCTGGGCAAGCTCTTTGAGGAAGTCAGCCGCATGACTGCATGTCGAGATGGGAATGGCAGCAAGCCTCATGACAGCCGCGCCGTATGATAGTAGTTGGGCGAAGCGCACAAGAGAATTAGAGTTGTGGGGAAAACCTTGGAGACTTTTTCCCGACGACATAAGGTGAGGCTGCTTTCGTGGCTTGTTTGAGTCATGGTCAACCAGGTATGTTGGGCAACACTTGCAGAGTCGGCTTGACACGGAAGATGAGAGAGGATCAATGCCAATAATATCTTTTTTCACCTTTAAAACCGAGGAAAAAGGGTGACGCCCTCGGATGCCAAGTTGAGAATCGCTTCACCTATCCCCTGGATGCTACCGGTGAATAATGGGACGGGCCGTAGGACGATACGATATTCGGCTAATTCTATTATGAGTATTTCTCGATCGTTAATGCACGGAAGGTACGTGGCGTGGAAAAGCGTAGGTGTTACAGTTGTAAACACCATCGTCTCGGGGAAATGAGTGTCAAGTTCTAGATCACGTGTGACCTCAATTCAATAACATTTGTATTGGCACCATCACCACACCACCACAAATACGGAGCTGTACGGCAAAACCTAGTCATCGCGACGAGGGGTCGTGTCCATCCATTGTGGCACTGAAAAGTCATGTTGTTGGGGGCATTCTCGTGAGAATTTCACCCTGCATCGTCACCCACTCAGCTGGGAAACTGTACCTTGAAGAGATAAAAGCGGTGACTGGGGTGGTGAAAATGTAAATGCACTCACTCACGTGCACTGACTCACAGAAAGCAATGAGAAAATCACTTTCTGGGATGAAGAAATCGGCCATGATGGCAGCCGTCCACCAGTGCCCACAGCAAAGGGACTGGGCCGAATTGACAGCAAGACGAGTCAATTCATCCAATAACCATCAACACATTCAAATAAAGAAATTGGACCTATTATAACACAGAAAAGAAAGCGTGTTTCCATCCCTTTTGCTTGCTTCAATTTCAAATCCTCGATGGGTAGTTGCTTCCCAGGACATCCGTTTCCATCCCGACACCGGAGGAGTTCGGCAACCATCAGTGCGAGCCTTCTCACTGGCGATCTCTCCAAATGCGAACTGCTATTCTATCAGCTTCGCTTTGCTCCTCAAATGTTCGATGGAATGTTGGGATCTCTACGGTTGCCTCAAACCTTCTCCCCGACACCCCTCCGACGCCCCTCAAATGACCATCCACGATTCAAGCCTACAAATCTAACATTGCACTCATGCCCCTGCCACAGTGTGGTCTGATAACTGCCAGCGCATTGCGGTATCGGACGGGGATGGAAGTGTTGAGTGTCTCGTCGGCGAATTCCGGCTCTCCCAATCAATCACTCGGGCACGATTGCGACTGACTGGCTGTGCTCCATTGCTGCCATGTGTGAGGCAAGAACTGGAAGACACACACACACGCCTCTACGCAGTTGCGAGTGTGCCCCGGGCCCGGTGGATCTTGATTAAACGATGTACCCAAATCTCGACCCCTGCCAAGCAAGTCGACCAACCCCCAGAATGCTCAATTGGGATTAAGAATAGAAATTAGATCCCAATTTGAAGCCATTCTCGTGCGCTATTCAGCAAAACTAACCATTGTCATCCAGCTGTTTTTTTCATGCGAGCAAGTAGGATGGGGTATGATGGATGAACCAGGACGTGCTTCTCCTTCCTTGGATGAGGACGTGTAAAGCTTCTTTTTCCGAAGAGTCATATCCCCCCCGAGGAACTCAATCTTATTGAATAATGCCAGACTTTCTGGTCCTCTGTATCCCCGAATTCAACCCCCTCTTTTGGATGCTTTGCAAGGCGCTCCTCAACAGCATGAAGCTTGAAATCCCATCTGGTCATGCCCCTTCTGACTGTTCATGAATGTCAAAAGCCTACTGAGATTGTGGTTATATATCCCCTGATCCCCGGGACTCTGAGGTTTTCATTCTCTACCCATCACCGTCAGACATCTCGAGATCAAGACAATCCAGCTATCTGATATTCAGACCACTCAACTTCTACTATCCAACTCATTCATCACTCGATATCCATGCTACCTAGCTTCTGATATCCAGACCAATCGACTTCTGATACCAGACCACTCAACTTCTGATATTCAGACTCCTCAACACTTGATATCTAGACCACTTGGCTTCTGATATCCACACCACTCATCCTTCTCAACCTTAATTACACTCTGACACCAGAGCAAATCACCCACTCTTCTTTTTTTTCAAATCATTTCTTTGAAAAAATGGATCCACGAGCGCATTCCCACCACTTCGTCTTGGTTCGCAACGGCCAAACAGTCTCTCTCCTCAACCCCGTCGAGCCTACTCCCCCAAGGGAGGAACCTGACACGCTCGACAATTTCGACAACCTTCGTGTCCTGGCCGCCTGTGCAATTGAAGAGGCCAGGGTGATGGAAGAGATGCGGGCAGAGGTCGCGATGCACCGCGGGTCTGGCAGGGCGTTCCTCCGGACCTTGTCACCAGCGGTGCTCGAGAGGGAGTATCCGTATCCCATGGAGGAGGCTCCCCCTGGTAGCCCCTCTAGACCCTCAGAGGACGCTCCCTTGCGTCTTCCTTTCCACTCCCGACGAGGCCTCCCTAACAGTAGGGAGGGAGTCCCCTCTGCCCCCCTGGCCGTGCCTGCCCTTGGGCGGGACCCCGTGCCCGCCGCCGCCGCCGCCCCCGTCGTTCCACGGCGGCGTACACGCCGTGTTGTGTGCGGTGTTGCTGGCTGCACAGGCTTGTTCTCGTCAAAGAACATAGCCGACCACCGCAAGTCGCACGTCCTTGAGGCGGCTGGTGGCTCCGAGGCGGCTCGCCAGCCCTGCAAGGCATGCGAGCGTACGGGCAAGGCTTGCATGGTGAGCACCAGCCCGACGAGCAGGGGGGTGAACACCTACTCCTGCCTGTCCTGCCTCACGTCCCACCGTGGGTGCAGCCACAAGGGGCATGGCCGAGCCAAGCCCCGGCCTCGGCGCCACCCTGCTCTGGACTCCCCTTCTCGTTGAGGGGATGCCTTAGCTGGTGGGCACGGCTTTGTTCTTTGGCGGGCGGGTTAGGTGTTGGGGAGTTTAAAAGTTGTGGTGATTGACCGAGGGACGGTCATCCCACTCGAAAAAAAAGTTGTTGGTTTTGTTATTGGTTTTGTTGTATTCTTGGTTGTATTCTTAGTTTCATTGTTTGTTTTGTTGTTTGGTTTATTCTTGGTTGTATTTTTGTTTTCGAGTGGAGGGTTACTTTTAAGTGAGAAACAAATTGGTTATTCTTGCTTCTTTTGTGCTGCTTTCAACTGGTTATTAGTTATTATTCTGTGTTGTTTCGACATGTCAATGGGACATCATTCTTAATTCTGTGTTGGTATAAATAAGTTAGTTAGTTAGTTTGTTTTAAAGAAATGAGTTCAAGTATTTTTTTCTTCTTCTCATCTAATCACTCTATGCCTTGTTGTCTAGATGTTTGTTTGTGACTTCCATCCACTACCAAGTCTCCTTCCTCCTCAAGGCTACAAGAATGGGAGTGGGGATATTTTCGTCTATTCTATTACATCAGACCCCCTAAAAATCTCATCTCTGCCTATTCAGGTTGGCTCCCTTCTTGTTGGTGGGTATTAGATTGCGTCCATTTGATAGTAGGTTGGTGATATCATCAAACATACCCAGATGGTCATCGCCAGGCCACATTGTTTATTTTAAAGTATAGAGCAGATCCCATGTGAATGGATAGAATTTAGCAATCGAGATCAATGCGATGCTGGAACGCGCGAAATTAGATTGGATCCTCGTTATCATGTTCTCGCGAGTTTGAATTTCTCTCTAGCCTTGTATGAGACCCTGGATAAAAAATGCCAGCCCTTTGAGCAGCTAAAGAGCACGTATCAATACAAGAAAGGAAAGAAGGCAACTACGTACAATGCAAGCGTTACTTTCAAGTTCATGATGCTTTGTTTCTTTTTATGCTCTTGAAGCTTTTGCAAGCCGTTGACATGGAATCTTGTGGCAGCCTAGAACCTCATACCTGCAGCCTCATTATCACAGATATTCTTGAAGAATCAGATTGCTTGAGTTACCTACTCAGGGCTCCACAAACTGGATGTCTTTTGATCTAGAACAGGTTGTTAGATATCCAGCAGGTAGGGAGTTGGGTAGGAGGAATATTGGACTCGGTCAAGTGTGTCTGATGTGCGACCGTACCCCAGATCGAGAGTGTGCACACAGCATAGGACTAGAATCCTGGCGTTTTCGATATTTCACAAGAGTTTCTCTCCACAAAGGAATTCCTTCTATACTCAGTGCTGCACAGAAAACACTACCCCTGTCTCCTTGCTCATCTAGAAATATGAGCTAGTGTTCTTCAGTCGTTCCCAGTTTTGCCCACCATTCCCAAAGTGCAACCGTAGTGGCGGGGCCCTCCCACACCGTCCCCCGCAACATGTGGCAGCCCCGGAAGCCGCCCGAAGCCGGATTGTAACATCAGATCATGCAAATATCGGCCATGGCAATGGCAAAAAGATGACCAAGTGACAAGAAAAAGCGTGGCTGCCGAGGTCCCGGTCGCCGCCCTCGCCGACCGAACACGTTCTTTGAATGGTACATGGGCCGATAGTCTCTAACCATCCCCCGGTCGAGACCCAATCCAAGGCATGAATAAGGCTGATTTCTTTGGGGGTCGTCATCTTTAAAAGACCAGCCAGTTCCCCCCCCACTGTGTGTCAGGTGCCTGATCGCCACATTCGCTAGAAGGTTAACAGAACGTCACTTCTACACCATAACATAGCCGAGGACCCGGATACAAGGGAAAACGCCAAAAAAGCAAACACCAAAGGAACTACGTCTGGATAGGCAGACACAACTGGAAATCATGTGCATCGTTCTCTTCACCACCGCGCATCCTGATTATGCGCTGATCGCCATCGACAATCGGGATGAGTACATCCTCCGCCCAACTTCACGGCCCAGCTGGTGGACCCACGCCACGTCTGGCCGTCCCGTCTTGTCCGCGCGAGATCTTCAGCGAGCGGAAAAGGGAACTTGGATGGGGATCACCAAGGATGGTCTTTTGGCTATTCTCACCAACTATCGCGAGACCAACGTCGAGGATGTGAAGCATCCCATTCATGCCGTCAAGAGCCGAGGCGGTATGGTTACCGCCTGGCTGGGAGCCCCACCTGAGGAGAGCATCAAGGACAGCGTCCACGACCTGGTCAAGGACGACGGCGTCAAGGGCGTCGGAGGCTTCTCCATGGTGTGCGGAAAGCTGAGGAAGAAGAGTCAGGGCATCGCCATCGTTAGCAACCGGGCGGGCAACGTCGAGGAGGTGCCCATCGTGGGCAAGGACCGCGGCGAGATCTGGGGCTTGAGCAACACGGCTTTCGACGACACAGGGAAGCGGGATGAGTGGCCCAAGATTGCCGACGGCAAAAGAATGTTGCAGGAGGCTATCGATGAAGCCGTCTCCAAGAGATCGAGCGAGGATGACTTTATCGTCAGCCTCTTTACTATCCTTGACAACGACACGCTGCCGCAGAATGAGAACGCCAGTCTCGTCGAGTACATCAGCCAACTCAAGCAGAGCATCTTTATCCCACTCATCGGCGACGAAAAGCACCGGAAAGCGATGGAAGAAGCCATGTCGAAGGGAGCTGGTGAGTGGGCGTCGGACGACCAAGTGGCAGCAGAGGAGCTCATGGTCGAAGGCCGACCCGACCCCTCCACCAGCACCATCATGGGCTTCGAGACCGGAATGTATGGAACGCAGCGGCAGACGGTGGTATTGGTCGACTGGGAAGGCAAGGTGACGCTGGTTGAGCGTGCGCTCTGGGACGGCAACGGCCACGCGGTGCCTCACGGCGAGGGTGATCTCAAGTTTGAGTTTACTATAGACGGATGGGAGGACGAGGCAGTCAACGGAAACGCGGTTAACGGGGAGAGCAACGGACAGCTGTAAAATGGATTCACTACAGTCGGTTTTCGTGGACTCGTGGAAGAGGGTGACGATAGACATGGCCTAGAGGTTATCACGCAATTAACGAGGCAACGATTGTTTAAACGACGGATAGAATCACATCAAATGAATCTGATTGGTAGAATTGAATTGAGTAGAAAGAAGGAGATCCTATTTGCCGCTCCTTCCTCATTTTTTTCCGTTGCTGGTGCTAGGACCGTTTTTGAGTGTCCGCCAGCTGGCAAACCTCCTGGCACTGCCAACCATCAACAACAACAACAACAAACAATAACAAAACCACGACCGGAAAAAAATATCGAGATAAACATTGCCGAAATATTCCATCCTCACCCTCACGGCCAACCCTTCGACCCGCGACGTGTAGATGCTTTTGAGCGTCATGGTCAACGCATCTCGCAAACCAGAGCTCAACTAGAACCTGGTCGACTATTTCCGCCGCTGCATTGGACACTCGTCGGTCGCCGTCGCCTGCATCGCCTGCCTGGCCCTGGACCTTTTATTTCGGCTCGGTTCGAGGCTTGTTAGCACTGCCGCACTGAGCAAGAGACGCTTACGGAAACAGCGCCGAGACGTTGCCGAGCTGGTTGGTTGCATGCGGATGGCCTCGCGACTGCTCCTCGTGGCTGGTGGCACTGTCTTGGGTGCGCTCCCTGTGCTGGCTCGTGTTGTCAATTTTCAAGTCGTCGATTAGTTGAGACGGCTGCTTCTGCTTGTTGATTAGGTGTCTCGACAACTCAGAGATCGTCTCAGCGTCGTTCCGCAACTGCGGTCCAGCTAGGTTGCCAGTCAAGATTCGAGCAACTCAATTTGACATTTCCACGTCCAACGCCATGGAGTCCTTTCGAGCTGGGCTAGAGAGCAGAATGGCATCTCGGCCCCGACTGTCAACCCCGGCCAGGGCCCTGGTCAGAGTCAAGAAGAAGCGCCCGACCATTTCGGCACCGATTGGTCCCATCAAGAACTCCCGCGGCCCCGACCTCACTCGGAGCGAGAATTTCATGATCGTCCCCGGCATCAAGGATTGCACATCTAACGAGATATTTTGCGACAACGAGGGAGTCGAAGCGAAAAAGGCTGCCAGACGCATCTCGGCCGGCTTCTCAGACCATGGGTCCCTGACTAGTCCCCCGACAGTTGCCGAGTCGTCATTCAACGCCACGAGGACTTCCGGAATCCCCTCGTCCAAGAACTCTCCGCCAAGTCTTTTGTCCTTGAGACAGACTTCCAACGGTTCGTTGATGACAAGTTCGAGCTATAGCGGCTTCCCGAGTCTCGAGACAATCGTCCAGGATGAGAACGTCCCTCCTGCGGGATACGAGGACTCACCTCGCTTGAAGGAAACCCCCAAGCCAGCCTCCAAGAGTCGTCTTCCAAAGTCTCGAACCATGAATGCTCTGAGCGAACTCAAGAACTCCATTTCCAAACCGTCGTTGAGCGGCAGACCGGCCAACATTCGTCCATCGGGCGATCAATCTCGTCAAGTGTCTTCGTCCTCGTCAATGTCGATTAAAATCTTCACATCGAGCTCCTCGCGTCTTCGCTTGCCACGTCCCTCACTGGCGTCCCTATCCCGCCGATCGAGCGGCTCAAGCACACTTGAGAACCAGGAACCTCCTGATCCTCGAAAGGTCAGCACGTCGCAGCCATCAGAGTACTGGTCTGGTCGCTTCGTTTCCCTCAACGATCGCTTCTCAGCCGAAGATTTTGAGAAAGATATGGCATCTTTGCCTCTTCTGCCTCTCTTGGAGCCTCCTCAGAAGCAAACCATCAAGCCTGACCGTGCCGCTGCCAACTATCGGCCAACTCACCTCTCGCACTCCACTACCACATCAGCGCTGACTGCTTTGACGACGTCAAAGCCAGAGGAATCTCTCGAAGATGACGAGGATGCTCGATGTCTCCGAATTTTCCGACACCTTGAATGCCTCTGCTCGACAAATGAGGCCCGTCGTTCGCTGCGCGATTGGCAGCAAACCTACGCCCGTCGGATGGGGAAGCCTGGATTGCTTCCCAGAGGAGGTAGAATGGAAGAAATGACCCTCATGGCCAAGATATTGAGCAATATACCTCGAAAGAACGATAGACGAGTCTTGTCTGCAATGCGTGAGGCTCCAAATGTGCAGGGCGCGAGACAGCCCAACGCTATTCCAGCTGCTACTTTCACAGGGCGCAAGAAGAGATTGACCATCAGCTGAATGGTCACTGTTTGAGTACAACCTGATTGTTGAATCAGCGAGCCTATCTGTTTCCGGGCTTTTTCTTCTTCTTTTTTTTTTTTGTTTGGACTAAAGGGGGAATTGTCACAAGACATGCATGGTTTATCATCCAATATGGGAAGCATTGAGCCGGCACTAGGCGTTTTGGTTTGTTCTATCATGGACCCGTTTGTTATCATTTGCGAGGCGTTGGGGTGTGTATACGATTGTTTGACTGCCGATGGATGAGATATGTACCTTGTACGAGTTCACGAGGGGATGGGATAGAGGGAAGGAAGGTTAGCCTGTATTAATAAGTAGACATAGACATTGTGGAGTGCACAAGACGCTCTCACCGGCTGTCAAAAGCCAGTTAATAACTACCTGTTTGGGTTTGTACATTGGCATGCTTCGTGTATGTGGTGAATGGCTGTTCAACTAGGTGGGCTATGGTATGCTTCACTTTGCAGCTATCATGAATGTTTGGAGATTGACAGTCTAGCGGTATACCTGCAACCAGCCTGACTCAATGAAATACCGGCATGATAACCCCAAAGCCAACTGTTGTGTACCAATACTCTCTCCTTTTTGTGGTGCCCTGATCCTGGAAACTCAATATTGGAGAGCTCATTCTAGATCTCCATGCCAACGCCTTGAACTCCAATGCTATTGATCACCCCCTTCCGTCGTGTATGAATATATTTTCGATATCCTAATACATTCCTTAGAGTAATTTCACTCGGCCTTCTTGCGGATGCGCAAGTAGTCACGGATCTGCTCGTGCTTGCTCGCAAAGAACATGCCCTTGACGTCGTTCCGCCAGACCAAAACCCCCACCTCCTCGGCAAAGCCGGCGACGGCCATGTACTCCTTGTGATCCTCGAAATCCTTGAACAGAAAGCCGCTCGTCGTCTTCATGCGCTCGTTCTCGAGCTGCCATAGACGGATCTGGTCGACGACCGTCGGGGGCAGGACGGGCTTGTTGTTGAGCGCGGCGGTGCGGTGCATCTGGTCGTGCGCGTGGGCGGCCAGGTACGAGATGATCTGCTCGGCCGTGATGCCAAAGTTGATGGCCTGGCGGATCGACTGGCGCGAGAGGCGGCCGGCCACCATGTCCGGGAAGCGCATCGAGAGCTTGGAGAAGAGGGCGAGGACGGCGATCTGGAGGGTCGACTGGGTGTAGGCGTAGATGCGGTAGTTTGTCTCGATAATGACGCTACCACGCTGCTCCTGGCTAGAACCTGTCGTGCTGCCGCCAGATCCACCGGATTGGCCTGGCTGGAGGGCTGCTGCTGTGGCGGCTGCTACGCCGTCGCTGATGCTGCGCAAGCTGTTGCCGCTCGATGTGAGGGTCGTTGCCAAACGGGTTGGGAAGAACATGGAGCGCTTGTGGTTGGGGATGTAGATGAGGCCAAAGTCGACGAGAGACGGAAGCATGTTCTTACGCTGCTCGGTCAGCGCGTTTGTGTCATAAGCGCGGCCCAGCTCCATACTGGCGAGAACAAAGAGAAAGGACAGCATATCGGTGGCTTCGAGACCAGCGCCTTTGTTAACGTCCATGGCCTCGAGCCAGAGAAGGAGCAGCGTCCAGACCTGGGCGTTGGCCTCTTGCAGCAAAAAGGTGAACCCGGCCTGCGTGATGCCCACCATGCCGTTGGGTCTGCGGTCGACCAGACGGCCCGCGATGAGGAGTTCCTTCACACTCTTATTAGGTCCGGAAACATCACCCGTGCTCTTGTACCCGACACTGGACACGACAAAGTGCAGAATATCCTCCCATTTCCTCCTAGCGTAGCGGTCGAGGAAGGTGATGTCAATCTCGGGGGGGACCTGGAGGTTCGAGGGTACGCCAAACGAGTTGTGGGTGCCTCCTCCGGAGAGGGCGAGTCGGAGCGAAGTCTTGAAGTTGGCCGTCAGCTGCATCTCCTGCGGCCGCTCCTTCGAGGGCGCCGTGATCTGGACGATGTAGAGGACGCGAAGGATGGAAAGGGCCTGGTCCTTTTGTCGCTTGGCGCTCGGCTTGACCCAGTCGTCGAGGTCGGTGAGGAGGATCGGCTTCGGGGAGTAGAGAATGCGCATGACAAAAGTTTTTGCTATCCAAAGAAAAAGAGTGCCCGAGTTAGTCAACTTGGCTCGGCGAGCCGGGCATCAGAGGAGACACACCCAGGTGCGGCAGCATGCGGCGGAAGATGGCAAAGGCTGTCGAGGGCTGCTGGTACAGCTTCCTGAACGTGGTACCAGGGAGCTTCTCCAGGTACTCGGCCAGCTGGAGCGACGGCGCCGGGCTGACTGACATGTTGGGCGACGGGGGGAGCGCGGCGCAATCAGTCAGTCAGTTGTCGTGGGGTGCTATCTCATGATAGACGGACGTTGAGATGGTGAAGAGATTTTAAGGGGTTTCGAGCGCGGATTAGTGTGAGAGAGACGGCCGAGATAAGTTCTACGATTAGGAGGCGATAGCACGTCCGTGGGAGCGTATGAGTGTTCCTGGGTTGTCGTGTCTTGTGTCAAAAAAGTTGAGATGCGATCTTCATATTCACGTTGGTGTTGAGCACGAGCTCTCCAGGCACCAAGGCCATTTAGGGCTTAGCGTATACCTGGTCAGCTCTCGGCTAAACTTCGTTTAATTACGTCACTTCTCGGAGCTACCGTTCAATGTTGAACCTCGCTTATAGTCTAACAAATGTGAGATGGCGAGAACACCTGTAAACATCGTGAGGCTCTATTAGATCAAGGGCTTCTCGAATGTCTTATGGACCGAGTCCCTGTCGGCATGAAACGCCAAATACGACTAGCCTACAAGTGATGATGCCCACTCCCTACGATCATACATCGTCGGGAAGGCTTCCGAGATTGTTGCCCAAAACGGCATGTCTGCACGATCGACATCTCGCACCCCCTGTCGTCTTATGCTCAACACTAAACCCACATAAACCTACAAGAATCCTGCCTCGGACGCCCTTCGAAGTCATTTCATCCTTGGCTTCTCGACCCTGATTGAGCCTTGGTCCCAGCTCGTACGACGCGTACCCGCACTGCGTTATTTCAGCACTGCGAAATAGACTCCAGACGCTGACCGCTTAAATTGGCAACCTGAAGCCGTCATCTTGGCGAGGCTGTAAGCTGAGCCCGGCTTGTCTGGGGTTTCAAGGCTCAGCTGAGGCGATGACGGAATTGTCCAAACCTCAGATGGAGTAATGTGCCCAGTCTGGGGCTTGCTAGTTTGTGTCAATCATTCGGACCTGATCCTGCAATTCTGGACGCTGCCTTGTGCTTCATGCCGTGCTGAGGCTGAAGCGCATAACTCAAAGGCCCCTTTCCATAGCAAACATGTCTGGCTACCGGAAGCTTGCAGTTTTCATGGCAAAGCTCATGTCGATCCTCCTTTAGGGCTAGTGAATGTGATAGCTGGCCAGGTGTATCCTGGCCTTGATAGCTTAATCTTTAGTTCATTAGGTGTATGATGTATTATTCGAGCGGCAATCACTAAATCATCTTTGATGAACTTGTTTTCATGAGTCACTGGACTGTGGGACGAACAGAGGTAAACCCTTGCCGTATCCGAGGCCAAGGCTACCCACTCTCCATCTGGGCCTGGGAATGAGAAAAATATGAGTGCTATCATTCAGGCAAGGCGGTTTGCGAGTGAAGCCGACTAAACCGGATGTCATCTGATCAAGGGTAGCTTGGTTGCGCACATAGACTACTATGTATGTTGAAGGGCTTTAGGCCTGAATGGACTGCAGCGATTCAGTGGGTTATGGGTTGATTGTATTAATCATAGAAATCAACTCATGTCAACTCAAGTTCTCTCTATCCAGGCTTGAGTCTGGTACTTTTATCCTGCTGTGAGTGTGTCTCCACCTAGACTTAAACGGGCCACCCGAAGTCAAAACAGTTGATCTGGGAGGAGGCCGAAAGCATACCTAGTTCGTCAAGTATAAATACCACCATACTCGGAGACGAAACTCAAGCATACTAAATTCCATTTCTATTTCTAAAGCGGAGTTCTCACTGCTTTAGGCTGAGCTGCTGTCAAGCGAGGGATATGATTCAAGCGGAAACCGTAGGAGAGCCTTGGTCATACCAGCCGTCACGCACGTCCGATAGAGCTTCGTTTATTCCCATGTATTTCAGTAGGACCTCCATTAGCCACTCACTTCCGATGGCAACAGGTTTCAACAATACTCAGGATATGAGCCAAAGCATCCCATAGAACCCCAAGCCGGTAGCCTCGGTCCTCAACCCATGGATATCAACATATTCAGTCAGCCATTACCAATACGACTTCAATCCCTATCTCGCCATTTAAGGCGAGACATAGGCTTCCTAAGGGACATGGGCCCTTTTCGACGCCCTTAAGGCCATTTAATAATAAACATGACGACAACACCTTTCACGGAGACTGTCTGGTTCGGCGCAGGAAGCACTGCAATCAGTCCACGGGGACGAGGACGATAGCCGAAGCAGCAGACTGTTCACCTTGGGAAAGAAGTTGGGAGAAAGAAGGACTGTGCTAGGCTGTCAGATCAACGTAACCATGGTATATTGTAAAGACTAGAGAGGTGTTGTCGTGTTTAGTTCAAGCTTTTCTTGAAATGAATAGAATATTGACTGAAACTAGTGAGGAAGAAAGGACTGTACGCTCATGTATGGGCTGGCACCAATCTGAAGACGGGATAAGACACTTCATGGGTTCAAGCCGCCGAGCTACATGAGGAAAGGTTCCCTCTGCCCTCTAAGTTCTCAAGTTATAGGAGTAGGCTTGGGAATAATATAAGATTCCTCTCCTTCAATCGCATTAGGCGAAATCCAGAGTGGGTGCTCGATACATAAGGCCTAATAAAAACCGACTCATTGGCTCAGGCGATGAAGATTGCATCTTGTCCGTCCCTCGATGGCATAATCCGTGCAGGATTCTATCTCTAAGCTCGCCAATAACAATAGCACCGTCCATCTC
Organism: Fusarium piperis; assembly: GCA_027886205.1. Lineage (NCBI taxonomy): Eukaryota > Fungi > Ascomycota > Sordariomycetes > Hypocreales > Nectriaceae > Fusarium > Fusarium piperis. The sequence continues at coordinate 140,371 of RZGM01000004.1, read as the reverse complement.
GAGCGGAAGCGGAGAATGCTTTCCTCGCCACGGTGCGGCAAACCGCACCAGACGTTGGGAGCAACATTGCTTGCCTTCAACATGATATTGAAGTCCACAAGACTTGAAGAGGTCATGGGATCCCGACAAGGTGAGACCCGAATTAGTAAGTTGTCTCTGGTCCTCCCAGGAGCCTTGTAGAGTAAACAGATGTTCTAGGGTGTTGACTCGGATAGCCAAGTAGCATTGGTCCCTTGGCACCGATGTAAAACCTGGGCACATGTCGTTTGGTGACGCTGGTGTCAAGACGTCTCCGAGATTGGCGCCGAAAAGAACAACAGCTTGGATGTCCCTGGCGTATTTATCCCAGCGTCCACAGGTGCTCTTTAATCTAACCGACTTCGGAGACATCCGGCTAGCGCTCTTCACCACATCCATGTACTCCCATCCATGGACGGACGAGGAACGTGACTCAAAACTCATCTTGAACGAATCGGATTTGCCACTTGCGTAGTCCATGGCCCAGAGTCCGTCGATGGTGGCGTACAGAGACTTGACTTCGTGTTTGAAGAGGATCTTTTCGGGTTCAGAGCTCGAGAATGGCTTCCGATGGCAAAATATCTTTTCCGCGTTGTTGATCATGGCCGCTCGGGTTGTCCTCACCCGTCGATCTGGGGTCGCAAACTGCAAGTCTTCCACCTGCTTGCTGCTTCTATCAGAATCGCCGTCTGGCTTCCTCAGGCTTCTCTGATGGAACAAGATGTGTAAAATCAGGTCCTCCGCATTGGTCTGGGTCGCGCGGCGACCAGTCGTGTCGTACAGGATGATTTGCGTGTTCCTGGCATCCTCAAGAAGCGTATCATAATCGTCAGGTCTTTGGCACTGGTATCCATCTTTTTTCCCAAGCGTGATTTCAGCAGTCATTGTGGCCCATTGGCTGAAGCCGAGAATGAGCTTGTCGACCTGAACCCATCGAGAGGGTGCGCCAGCTTTAGAATACTGGACAGACTGATAATCGTATCCCGCGGTCGCTTTAAGGATTAGACACATAGAAAGAAGTATAGTCTCAACGCGAAAAACTCACCGAGTGATTCAAGTACTTTGGGGCACCATCCAAGAAATGATCGGCCTTTAAGGAAAACCCCCATGTTTGCTTGTCCTCGCAGGCGGGTTTGGCAGAACCTGTCAATAGCCTCCCATTCGAGCCTTTGCGGGTACGTGTCAACGACATGCCATTGGATTGAAGAACCGAGTTTTTCGACTGGAACGAGAGCGTGATATCTTCCCTTGAAAATGAAACCACCTCTGAAGGTCACCGCTTTGGGGATCCCCAAGATTGCTGCCATGACTCGAACCGAGACTTCGAGCCCACGTTCATTGTGATTCCGCTCGGGCAGGGGGAATCCATTAATCAGAACGGCTGGCCCGACTATTTTATTCCAACAGCTGCCGCTGTCTTCCATGTCGATAGCTTCCAGTGTCACGCTTATGTCGAATGTGGGAACGGAATTGTCTGCCTCAGAGAATGCCACGTACGCATAAGTGAGTTTGTCTTGCTTTTCTTGACACGCCGCCGCAAGCCACGCAATCTGCTGCGCAATTGATGTGATGAATTTTTCGGTCCCCTGGACCCTGATAGTCTTCAATGTTGGGTCCACGATCACCGCATTTGACCTTGGAAAGGGGAACTTGAAACGGACTGGTGCTGTTGGTGAGTTATATAACTGACTGCTGTACTTTGGTGACTTACACTGCGAAACCCAAGTCCTAGAGTTTGCTTCTTCTATTGCCCTCTCAATTGCCTGGAGGAGTTGGGATCTTCGCCGAGGCCAGCACCATTTGAAGTATTGGCCGACCGAACAAAGTCGGGCGCAGTCAGTTGAACCAGTGATGGCAAGAATCTTATCGAGCTTTTGGTGAATGCCCGCCTCATAGTTGTTTGTCAGGAAGTCGGATAGTTCCCAGTCAACATTGAAAGCGGCTCGGAGAAGTGCCCCTTCTCCCTTGCGGCTGGGGAAGTGGCGTCGCAGGGCAACACATGTTCGCTGTCGTATTAGGTGCATCTTGTCGCTGTGGTATTGATCAAGTTGATGCCCTACTGTTGTGATGAGCTGCTCGAATGCTGGCTGGTCCGCCAAGTGCTCCATGACGTGGGCTGGATAGATGAGCCCGCCGTATAGCCTTGGAGCTTCATGGATCTGTGTTTCTGGTTCGATTGAACGTTCGGTCGAATCTCCACATTCGGACATGGCGATGTTTGACTGAGCCGATTGCGTCCCTGTGTCTGACCAGTCCGCGGGCTCGGCCTGGACAGCCAGTGGAACCTGGTCTAAAGAATCATTCTTGGAAGTCCAGTTCATGACTTTCTCTGAATAGTCCATTTGCTCGGGGTCGCCCAGATCGACAGGCGTGCGCCTGATGTCCTCTTCATCCATGTTCAAGACGGAGTCGTGAAACTGGCGTGCAATTTCACGCCGCAGTCGACGAACCATTTTTACCCCCTTCACATTCGCTTTCACAGACTCATCCACCTGGATGGTTTCTGTAAATACTCTTACGGCTTCTCCAATACGGGGTAGGATATGCCGGCGCGAATTGTCGTTAGCTGTAGCGTAGCTAGCTTTGTGACGGAGTCGCTTCAGCATAGCCTGCGAGAATCTATCAACCGCATCGTCTCGCTGTTCGGGGGTATAGATAGTAGATCCAAGGGAAACCAATGATGCTTGATCAAATTCGTAGCTCTCACGTCCCGCCATGGATGTAGGAATCTGAGGCTCGATGGCCGATCCTTCATCACCTTCGTCGATGGCTTGCATGACAGTTGTCAGTACCGCCGTCCCCTCCCCCTTGTAGCCTACAGAGTTCTCCTGACTAGGGATAGAAGTTTGAGTGGTTGTCTGCGTCTTCCCCGTAGTTCTGGTCACGGTGTCGAACGAGATGCTGGATGCAGGTGGTGCCTGAGATGGTAAAGGGGTCCATTTATCCAGAAATTTAGCTAATTCTTTCGCTTTAGCTGTTGTTGGCTGGGCTTCGTTGTGGGTGTCTTGAGGTTTATCGCCAACAGTTTTGAGAGTCGATCCTTTCTCGGTGTTTTGCTCCCCCCGGTTGACCTCGAACGCCCGCTCCAGATTTTCCGACAGCGGCGCAACCGAGAGTTGTTCCTGCAAGAGCTCCTTCAGTTCTGTAAGTGAGCTTCTCTCGTCTCCATTCTGCTTCCGCCTCTCCAACGCCGAAATCACCTGCTCTTGTCGTTTTGAGAGCGATATCTCCCTCTCCAGGCTCTCCAAGGCCTCCAACTCCCACTGTTCCTCTGCGGCCTTTGTGTTCCCGATTATCCTTTCGATGTCCTCTTCACCGAGCGTGTTAGTGGCCAGCAGCTCATCTTTGCTTTCTGCAGCCATTGTTGCTTGCGGATGTCTCTCGGTGTCGGATGCTCTGAAACCCTAAAATAAAACCTCTTACCGTGACCAAGCCATCTAGCTAATACCAACCAAGGATTCCAAGGATTCAGTGAGGAGGGCTGAGAGAATGGTGGACTCAACGTACAGATCGGACGCTCTGTGACGGCAGACTGTGCGGGGAGAACTCATGTAGCCGGGAGATTCGCAGCACCTTGGCAAACAGTGCAGAGCAGTCGACCTCGAAGTCCCAACTGTGAAGTGGTCGGTCGCTGCTTCTTGTGACCCCCGAGGCAGATAGTGATTATAGTCTTGTTCTCGCCTCGTGAGGCGGCTGTGTTCTTGGCGCTCAAGAATACCGAATTGAGTGGGCTATGGTAAATAGGGAGGCATTCTGGGGCTGTGTTGGGGGGATTAACTAGTTGTGATGTAGGATGACGGCAGCCTCTGGCAGTAGCTGAAAGGCTTACAACAGGCAGATTTCCAGGCAGATTTGGCACTGGAGGGATCCAGTGTGGCTGATTACAACGTGCCAGGATGCTCGGGGGCGGACACGCTGTTGTGATCTGAGCCTCACTTGTTGCCGTCTGACTTCAATACTTCGTACGGAGGCCGCTCCATACCACAGAGAGTGATCAACAGGAGCTGCCAGGCTGCAATAACGACGGAATGGCACCCCTCCCGGACCCGAAGTCCAGTCAGGATGCACGTGTTGAACAACACAAAGAAGATCATTTGATCACTGGCCACCGCTCGGGGGCTCCTCAAACGTAGCACAGCCGATCACGCGCCCCCGTAACCCCCCAGCAAGCCACAGCTCGACCAAAGTAGGGTTCGGGCGGCAAAGTGCATAACTGTTTTGGTGTTGCTGCAGGTTTGTGCATCAGGCAGCAATGGGCGTTTCTGGCAACGTTGCCAGAGAAAACACCGCATCCCGCCGATGTTTTCTGCCTTGGCTGCTGTCAGTAGACAAGCAGCTCATGGGTTTTCATATCATGCGAGGTAAGACAGGAAGTTACATTCAACGCCTGCAATATGGCAGCAAGTTGTTTCCTCTAAGGATGAATAAATCACTGCGTCTCTCTATGGCCCATCAATCCGCCACGACAGATCCTAGTTTTGGGACTTTGCAATATCCTAGTCTAGAATACGGATAGCACATGATGTTATAGCACATTTTATATCACAGTACATTCCGTATCCCAGTACACGGTATCATAGCCCAGATGCTAGAATAGCACACAGTATCGCGTAAAGGGCATACGGTGCTAGCACATATAGGATATTTCTCATGTTTTCTACCAATTGATCCTTTATTGACCATGATCCCTCACAATAGCCCGGCTCAAGCCCCGACGAAAATGAGGAAATCCCTGAGTCCGTTGGCCAGGTCTTGAGAACTTTTATTTTTGTTATGCAATGGATCGATATACTTTAACGTCTTGGCTTAGATTGCTAATGTGGTAGAGCGATGATGAAACGGAGAAACCGATGCTGGGTGTCCACTGTTCACGAAAGTGTGGCATTATAAGGCGGCGGCAGATTATGAGAGGTTTGAGAGGTTTGAGAACCAATGAGGAAGAGAATCGGCGACCTCGGGAGACATTGGAGTCTGAATACCACGCAAAAGCTGAGCCCGGATATGAACGATGATAAAGAGTCCTATGAAAATCATCCTTGAACTTTATTCATCTATCCGTTCCACATTTATGCTTTAATTGACGTGAGCTATCGTTGTCCTTATATATATAGGAAGTCAATTTGGTTCCTTCAAGGAGAGGGGGTTGACTGCCGCTTATCAAACTATCAGCCAATCCTTTCCTCACGATATTTTCTTGAGGGCTAATCTGAGATATAACCATTAAGCATCCATAAAATTAAATCAGATAATATATTTTAGCGAACCTCTATATTGAAAAAGACTGTTGTCCCCAAGGCCAAGCCAACACCACCAAGACGCGTTACTCGTTCAAATATATACCCCTCCTACTTCTGCTCCGGCTTGCGACCCCACACCGACCTGAGGCAGAAGTACGCGTGGTTCTTGGTATTTCGAAGTTCCCTCCCGACAAGAGAAATATAGGCCTGCACCTCCTCCTTAGACCATCCCAGCATGTCAGCCACAAACACAATGAAGCCCTCAGTGTCCTATGTACCAAAGAGCTGCCCAAACTGTCCAATCTCCTTGAGTCTCGGGTCCTCGGGCCAGGGGCTGACGGGACACTACTCTCCTATTAGTTTTCAAACAATATTAGCTCGCGGGACTTGCCTTGAAGTTCCATTCTTCAATATCCACAAAACCTGCCTCCTCCATCGCCTTTCTCTGGATCCCCTCGTCCAGCACTGCAAAGGTCCGCCCCGTCTTCTTTGACGCCTGGATAAAGATGTTTCCCCAGCGGTCCAACGCCGAGTCCTTCTTGACAGTGCCGTCGTCGCTCTCGATGTAGGAGCAGTTTCGAAACTCTCTAGGTATCCACCAGGCTTAATGGTTTTGAAAGCCTCCTTGAAGGGCAGTTCCAATCCGGGATGCAGCCGATCAGATAGCGAATATGGACATAGTCAAAAGTGTTGGGGGGAAAAGTCCAATCTTGAGTGCAGTCTTCGATCTCACTTGGAGAAAAACTGTGAGCTAGGGGGATCTATGTCTCAGAAGAGGGCACATGTGCTTACAATTTCAAATTCGGGGGGATCCATGCTGGCTGGATAGGTGAGACGTCGGTGCCAATAACATCCCAGCCGGGGTACTGGTCTGCAAAGTCGCTATAGGGGTTAGTCAATGTGCTTTGAGTCATCGTTGGGTAACTCACATAGCCCACATTCCTATACAAAATGGCCAATTAACTCAAGTTCAAATCGTATTTTATTAGTGCTTACCAGTTCCACACCCAACATCAAGAGCTTTCTGTGGTCCGGTTAGTTACCAGAAGTGCCAAATACAGAATCATTCTTTACCTAAATACCAGGCCTTAGAGGCGCAAGATGCATTTTCCCGTCTTTACACAAGGTGAACATGTGATGGCTGCCGGCTTATTAGTGGTGTCCAACAATCAATTGGTCATCTACTCACGCGATGTCCATGGCCTCGCTCTGCGCTTCATCGTTGGATCCCCTACCACCAATCAGCTTCAGCCCCCGACGGTGAAACCAAGGTCCAAATACCAGCAAGATGCATTGCCTCTCTCGCTGTGATAAGTTCTCCCGTGGATGGTCCGGTAGTGAGGGATGCTGGAGGCGATGGAGGCTGTGGAGCTATTGATGTCTTGTCCGAGAGCCGAATCACCATCTTCCTCATACTGCAGGTTGTCGTCGGCCTCGATGACCTGTTCACTCAGGTTAGGCGAGCCCGTAGCTCGCGGCTTGGGGCTATGATGACCAGACATGTTTGGACCTCTTGACGATTCGTGATTTGAAGGGTTCATTCTGAGGGGTTTCTGCAGTTGACCCGTTGTGCCCTTTTAAAAACGGGCAGCAAAGGCGGGACAACCTTGCTACCAGAGAATACCTGGCAGGACTCGTCACCTGTTGTCTGCAAGTTCTTGCTGATTTGGACCAAGTCATCCTTGCAGTTGTCTCAGTCACAGTTGTATTCCCTCATTTGTGGGGTGTCAGGCATGGCAGGCAAGGTTGTCTATGGAATCGTTGGGTTACCTGCCCGCATATGTCGCCTCCACTTGCTGCCAACCAACAGACGCAGTGTCGTGACGGACGGGAGGCATCTGGGGTACCAGCTGTTAGCATGGGCTTAACCGAGGGAACGCACACAACAAACCGTGAAATAGGACAATTAGCATATGTTGTTCATCTCGGCTGCTACCTCAAACAACCTTCGCGAGGGTCAGATCATGAGGAACGTTGCCATTATCCGGTATTGGGTTGAGTTAGCCTCAACCAGATGGGTCTGCGCTAGTGCGTGGCGGGTTCTGGTCTCAGCTGAGCCAGTCATTTCAATTATCAACCACCCAGAACTCTTAATTACGCAAGGAGATATATGATTAGAATAGAATCAGCTCTTTCGCACAACTGTATTAAGTACGAGTCTTTTGGTATTTTCTTGGGCAATTGAAAACAAGCCCGACATGGCAACTTAGAAGAGTAAAATCAGGTAGTCTTAAACTACCTGAAAGTAGCAACAGTAATCTACTTGGATATCCTCGACACTTGGGTGTCCGGTGTTTAGAAGATGGCATTGTTACCACAGTCAAAGACTCCACGGACTCCGCCTGCCTTGAAAAGGTCGAGCATCTCGGTCACTGAAGACCACAGACCAGCGCCGTTGAGGAGCAGAGAGAAGCCAACGAGGAAGATATTGACAAGAGTAAAGGTGATTTGCTTCCATCCACTAAAGTAGCGGCTCTTGTTTAGGTGGAACTACAAGAGGGCAGAGATGCTATAGGTGAACCAGGCGTAGGTGGTGGCCGAGCTGATGGACAGGATCGAGTCAAAGATGGGAATGACGTTGGAGATGAGGAAGGACAGGATCCAAAACATAGTCGCACAGCCGAGCCAGAGACCCCAGGCAAAGGAAGAGTTGCTCGTGACCTGGTCGGTCCTCTTGAGCCAGCGGAGAATCTGCACAAAGAAGTACTTGACGCCGATGTGACCGTTTCCGAGACCAGCAGTCATGACAGCGGGGATAACAAGGCCGTAGGCAACCTTGGCCGGGATGATGGGGGCAGAACCCAGTGCAGGGGATGTGGTGTACTCGCCAGCGAGGCAGTAGATGGCGATGGCCAGGGTCAGGTAGAAGCTGATGGAAATGGTGATGAGACCACTGAGAGCATAGGGGAAATCCCTCACTGGGTTTCTCATTTCAGCCATAAAGGATGGGAACGTGATGTTGCCGGCAAAGGCAAAGACAATCTTGAGACAGGCGTTGAAGATGGTCCGGAAGCTGGGAGATGCGACGACAGTGATCTTGGCATCCCAACCGTCAGGTGCCTTTGCAGGATCTGACACTCCGAGGCTGATCATGACAACCAAGGCCGCAACGACGATGCTGATGACGGTCGGGACACCGCTGTAGGCGATGAACTTGACCGTCCGGGGCACGCAGAGTAGAAAGCACGCAATACAGGCAATGCCGATGAATCCAACAGTGCAAGTTCCATGCTCACTCAGGGTGTTGAGGGCGACTGAGAGCGTCACGGCGGTAGAGGCACAGGTCATGAGGAGCTGGATGACGAGGCCAATGGCGGCGACAATCTCCCAGGGGCGTCCACCCACGACCCGCACCATGTCAATGACATTGACGCAGTGAGGATAGCGGGCGTGGAATTGAAGCAGCTCATAGCCAGTATATCCAGAGAGACAGCCGATGAAGATGATGGCAATAATACCGGGGACAACACCCAAATCTCGCAGAGCACCAGGGAGACCAAGAACACCTAGGCCAAACTGGTTGCACAGCAGGGCAAATAGTGCATCCCAACGGCCCATGTTACGGAAAGACTGTCCGTTCTCGCCGTCAAAGATGCCACCGCTAGCCTCCTCATGCTTGCCGGCCTCAAAGTCGTGGGTGCCAGAGGTGTCCGTGTTGTTCCCGAGCTTCTCGTCCATGGAGGAACCGTCCTTATCTTTGCGGGCGTCGACGACGGCCTTTGTTTCAAGGTTCTCGGAGGCATGCATGGTGGCGTTCGATAGCAGGGTTGCAACGGGGAGGGTTGGATGTGCCGCGTTCTAGAAGGCGTCTAGACGCTGCAGGTGGCTTTGATTAATCGAAGCTAGAGAGATTGAAGATTCAAAAGATTGATATTGGAAGAAGAAAGGGGATCTTGATGCTTCTGGTTTAAGAAACGAGAAAAGACGGGTTGATCGACTGTGGCTCCCAAGTATTTATATACCCAGCCAAGAGTTTTAACGCAGCATTGGGCTTTGACAAGAAGGATTAAAAGCGCTCAACAATGAGCTCTCTTCCCAAAACTCTTCGGTTTCAGGGTTCACGCGCATGGATTGTCTGGGTATTCCCTCATGATGGAAAGCATCCGATATCCACCTCCCGGGCTCCCCGTAAAGGGCCGCCGGACGACGTCATAGCATGGAGAGAATGGAGAGCCAAGGAGTTTCGACCCCGAGTATCCCACCTTCCCCATGGGGCGTCCACAGTGGTGCTAGTTTCGCCAAGTCAGAGGAACTGGAGCTTGTTGATAGACGATAGCGGCTACGCTAACCCTTGGTGTTGAGACGGTCGGGAGGACTCCCGACTCTGACAGGGGAGATGAGTCCCACACGGGAGGGCTGCCGACGTTCGTGGGCTGATGATAAAGGACGAACTGCCTCCGCTTGCTTGGATCTGAGAGGAGCCAAGAACCTTGGAACGATTGTACGTAATTTACGCAGAACTGGGACCAGGCAGTGAATGGAACGGCAGAGAGGCAATGTCCTGATGGTGAGCTTACGGTTCGTAGAGCAAGGGTGACTCCTTGCAAGACAACCATTTGCAGCTATTCAGCCTCAAGAAATCGGAACCATGCCGTGGGCATGTCCCACGAGTCAGCATAAAGCCTCACTCTGTCTTTCTTGTTCTCACTCGCCGCCGTGAGACCGCTGGACCACTTAATCATGGAACTGGCCAGTAAACCAGGTGTTTTCCTTCCCCCGTCTCGCCACGGCCCCTCATCCCAGACAAGACTTCTTTATCTCTCAGACACCACCCGAGCCCTTCCAAATGTCGTTGTCATTATGTAAAACATGCCGAGACTTGCTAGAAGTTTGGGATGGATACGCCGACGTTGCGAGCCTTGGCAAGCTCAAGGATGGCGTTGCCGGCGGCGAGGTCCGTCACGCTGACCCCTATACCTTTGTACACGACGAAGCCTTCGCCAAGCCAAGTCGAGAGAGACTTGGTGGACTTGTCCCCCCGCTTCCAGCTCAGAACCTCTCCCACCTGAACCATCTGGTCAGCCTTGACCCCGCTCTGTATGACTTCTCCCGCCTTGACAAGACACTCGTCCATGTCGTCGACGACGATGCTGCCGCTTGCTCCGTGAGGGCTATAAGAGTCTGATCTCGTAGTAGCGTGTCCGAGCATGTTTGGATCCATCTCCACCATGTCAGGTTGCCATGAGCCGATCCCTCCAACAAACGGGAGTCTCCTTCGGGCTCCTTCGCCTAGGATGGACTGTAGTGAAAAAAGGGGCGTCGTGGATCCAACCGTGCAGAAAACGGCGTCAGCTGTTGACAGGAGAGCCTCCAACCGTTGCTCATAGTCTGACTGAGAAGGATCAAGGACGTTGAGGGCAGCTGAGGACTTCCAGAACTTTTGGTTCTCCTCTGCGACTTGCTCGACCAGTGCCTGAGCTCGAGCCGCAGAACGATTAACAATGGTGATATTCTTGATCTCATCGCCTCTAAGAGCCAGCGCGAGACGGGTATGCCAAAGCCCCTGCTTCCCAGCACCAAAAATAACGACATCCTCTGTATAACGTCTCCACATCCACGGAATCAAGGCGCACAGCGTAGTCCGGTATCCGGTAACCTCCCCGGCGTTGAGCAGGCCCGTGGGCCAGCCGGTCGCGTCGCAGAGAGCCAGCACACCGTTTAGCGGGGGGTTGACCGTGTTCCCGGCAGCGTCCTTGACGGGAGCCGGGGTGACGACGATCTTTGTGCCCACGGCGTCCGGGGAGCTAAAGGTGCGGAAGAGCGTTTTCTGCCCGCTTGGTCGGTTGACAAAGTCTGGTGTGGGTTGATACTTGCTCTCCTCACCGACTGTGAATTCGATGAGCGAGTCTTCGAGGGCTTGCTGGAATTTGATGATGCCGTCCCTTGGAAGGCTGATGAGGAGGTCGTGCACGACAGAGTCGTTGAGGACGACTAGATTGTTGGCCATACTGAGTAATCGGATGAGAAGCCGACGTTCCTTGAGCTGACTCTAGCTGTTGTTCAGAGAGTTGGTAAACCGTGAACTGTTATATCAAAGCGGTCACTCAAAGGCAAGACCATAGTAGAAAAGAAGTTGAAAGATCTAAGATACAAAACATACGTTATAGATATATGAACATGTGGCCAGCAAGGATCGGAACTCACTGCCGTCCCCCGCAACTCCCGGCCAAAACCTCCGGTCCCACGATCCCGGGACCGGGCCCGTTATCAAAGAAACCCATCCCCTCCCCTTCCCCAAATGGGAAGTTGGAGAAGAGGCCCCCGCGAAGAGACGTACGGCTAAGTCAGATGACCGGGAACCCGCCACCCCGGGAACCCGCCAGCCCCACTTTAAGCCACAACACCAAGGACCACGATCATAACAATCACTCATATCATAACAAAGAGAGCCATTAATTAGGTAATTTAAGCAAATTAGTAATATAAATAGATCAGATAATAAGAAAATGAGCTCCTTAGTAAGCCTCCTTTTCCTCCTCTTGCCGCATTAGGCTCCTTATTATATAAAGCTCCTTCATCTCACGCACAACCTAATCAGGCGGTTTATCAACCTTCCGTCTCTTTACAACACGTGATTGGCTCATACGAGCTTCTAATTGGTCGGCTCGATCTAATTCCATTACCCTTTTAAGGGTCTCTTTCTCTAGCCCCTTGCCAACCATGCGGCAAAAGAGCCTCCTAGTTAGGGTCAATTCCTTAACGTAGAAGGCAGCCCTTGCAAGGTCAGCTATATCTTCGGTCCGCTTAGGCGTATGAAAGAGGGATAATTCAGGCTCCTGATTTACTGCTTATGGGGTTAAATTACCTTCTTCGGCAGCTTAAGCCTCTTCTTTATTTGGTATTATATATAGACTCGAGAGAGGCTTTTAAATATTAATTAGCCATAGGCCTGATCCTCGCTAGCCACTCTTGATATGCTCTTCTGTAAATGCAGCGGCCCGAGCCTTATAATAACACCGAAGGAAGGTTACCTTTGCCATTAGGCCTTCTTTAACTAAAAGAGCCACTAAAGAGAGCTTATTTTAGTAATTCTTCTTTAGGATACTAAAATATAATAGGTCGAGGGGCTAAAGGATATATAATATATGCGCCGGCAAGTGATAAGGGTATATATTTGCCTTAAAGTAACCGAAGATGAAAGCCTTAGATAGGTGGCTATTATGCCTATCTAGGAAAAGGAGCCTCTTCTTATTAGCCTTATCCGGCTTAGTATATGGGATAAAGACCTTCTTGAGCCACTTGTGGCTAATAATATTATTAATTTATCCCTTTAGAGATACTATAAAGAACTAATTACTTAAAAAGAAAAGATCTTTTAGAAACCACTATTATTAAGGCTCTTAACCTTTAAAGATAACTAAAGGGGGAAGGTATTAGCTATCTATACTTATATACTTAGTAATAGTAACCTAATTATATAACCTAGGGTCCTTTTTAATAGCTTTCCTTCTCTCTAATTAGCTGACTACTAGGCTATTAAGACTAACTCCTTAGAAGATACTAATTTCATCTATATTTCAACGGTGCTAATGCCAGATAATAATAACCTCTGGGTCCTTTAATTAGTTAAACTAAGCCTAGATAATAATTACTTTTAAGCCTCTAATTCACTTAGCTTTAATTTAAACCGCATAGAGCGTTTTAATTTATTAGTTGCGGGCTATAAACCGGTTAATCTAATGCTTACCTAGCGGCCTTAAGTCTCCTTAGGCCATTAACACACGCTGCACTAATTACCTAATTTAGAAGTATATTAACGGGGTTCTAAGGGCATCTTAAACCCTTAGCTAATCATAGAGCTCCTTTTCAAGGGCATGAGAAAGCCGCTATTAACCCTCATGAGCTCTTCCTTTGGGCTCTTTTCTGGTAAGCCGGCCCTAGAGGGAAGATCGAGGAACTAAGTGCTGATTGGCCGCTTTGATAACCGAGCTTCCGTTTTTGACCTTCTGAATTGCCTCATTAAGGTCTTTATCTGTATATTTAGGCATTTTAATTAGCTAGAATAGCTTTAATTTAATATAAAGATCGTTATATCTCCTATGTTGTTAGAAGACTATAGCATGTACCTCGCCTCACTTGAATAAGTCATCGTTGGGGTACCTGCTATAACCTTAAAGTTATTACTTAATATAATACTATTGATTTAACTAGGGAAAATCATAAATTCTTATTATATTAAAATATTAATTATACTATTAGGACTTAAGGAAGGACTAGCTCTTAATAAATTTAATAAAAATAGTATAATTAAAGACTATAATTATAGCCGGCTATAGCCCGCGGATGTTATATGCGTGCCGGCGATCCCTATAACTAATAAACAAGGGTATAACTTTTAACCTTTATATATTATATACTATGCCTTATAGGTTAAGAAGCTGCCTAATAAGCCTCTTAACTTTTTTTTATTTTTTATTTCTTATTCTCTTATTAAAAAATAAGTTAATTATATTAATAACTAGGTTTTTAGCCTCCTTTATAAATAGCCTCTTTAACCTAATGCCTGCCTTTGCTTATAGAAGCTAATAATAGTCCCTGAGCTATATATCTAGTTAGTAATCCTTATTTATATAAGGCTTTTTTATTAAAGCTAGCTTTAGGATTTCTAAAAGACCTTAGGTAATAATTACCAAAGGCTAGATTATTTAGTTATTAAATATATAACTTTTAATCACTAGTGGCTTTTCTTTTAATATCTTTATATTTTCTTACTTTTTAACTTAATTAATAAGCTTCCCTAGGTCTTTAGGGCTATAACTAATTAGTCTAATCTTATTTAAAGTATTACTTTATAATTCCTTAAGCCTAAGTCCTTTTTTTTTATTAATAAAGGTATAATATAATATATAAGTTAAACTAAAGAGAAAACTATAATAAAAAATAAGCTAATAAAAGAGGGTTTTAAAGTTTAAGTTATTATATAATAAGAAATCCTTTTATAATAGATTTAGTATTAGCTAAGTAAGAAATATAGCCTAGTTAATATACTTAGAAGAATATATATCTAAAGAAATATCGCTAATTATTACTATAGCTAAAGATAATATAATAACTTATAAAAAAAAAAAAGAAAAAGAAAGCCTAAGTTAATATTAAAAAAAATAAGTCTTAACTTAATATAAAGTATTATAATTATCTTTATTAACCTCTTTTTAAATAGCTATTTTTATATATTTTTTAATAACCTTTTTAACTTAATAAACCTCTTATAAGCCTTTTACTTTTATAACTATATTAATATAAGTATAGCTTATATTAATAGTAATATCTTTAGGCTAATAAAGTAACTTAAAAAAAATAATATAATTAATACTTAGCTTCTTAGATTTAACTAAGTAATTATAGTCTTAATAAAAAATAACCTTATATACCTCTATAATATAATTTAGCTACTTTTCTCTTATTAATTTATTATCTCTAGGTTATATAAATTACTTAGAAAGATAATACCCTTATACTTTTTATAATAACCTTATATATTAAGTAAAAGTAGGTTTTATAAAAGAGAAAGAAGCTAAATATAATATATATTTAAGCCTAACTAATATAGGTGTTTTTTAATAATAAGAAGGTAAAAGAGTTTAAGATCCCCTTTATTATAGCTAATTATAATAACTAGATAAATAGCATAGATTAAAGTAATTAGCTAAGGGTATTATAGGGCTATAAGTACTCTTTTCATCGAGGTACTTAGTAGGCTTTAGCCTAGTCCTTTTTACTTAAGGTTATTATTAGCAATAGCTATAGCCTATAGCTACGTGGGCAGCTGGCTTAGAAGAAGGTTAAAGTCTAATAAGAGTAATAAGAGCGAATTATTAATAATTTAATTACAAAGTTCTATCTATAAAGCTAGTTAAGGCAAAGATATAGGGCTAGAGACGAAAATATGCCTATTTCACTGCATAATCGCGTCTCACGAGGAAGCCTGTTAGCTTGCTTAGCTTATTAGGGCCATCGGGTGGGAGAAATCAGGTCGAAAAGCAAGGGTAAGATAGTGGTGAGAGGCGACGGCGAGAGGGCCTCGCCACCAAGGAAGCGGCAGTCACGAAGTGGCTGTGAGCAATGCAATGTTGCACTTTGTAATGGGTCAAATTGCTGGGACTTCTATCATAGGCTAATTTAGGTGCGTTAGTATGTACCTTTCATCCTCTGCATTTTGATTGGCCTAACCCCCCCATCGTGACCTCACTGTAGTCTTCTGACAACACAGGAGATAGGCAATGTCAATTCTTCCTACTCGGGGATATTGAGAGGGGAAAGTCTTCCCCTCAGTTCAGTCGAGCAATCTCACACAGCAAAGCACCATAGGCTCCCAGACCTCTCCTGATCCCATACCACATCGCCACGGAATCAGTCGACCCTCCTTGCAAATTGACTTAGGCGCCCCGTTAGGCCCGAAATTGGACCCTGATTGATAACACTTTGCTTTTTGCGCAGCGACTTTTCGCGTTGCATCCATCCAATGTCCATGGACAAACCCCACCCCACACCACACATCCATCCGATGCTGGACCCCGCCAGATAAGATAAGACGAGTGCCCCGCGGCTGGAAATTTCAATTTTCTGAGGAGAGCCGCAGCCTACCTAAACTGACGCCGCGATCGCCATCACCGCAGACGCTCGTTGAAAAAGAAGAAGAAAAATGTCGTCCGACGCCGATAAGCCCATATCCATGGAGACGGTCCTCAAGCTGAGGGAGTCCCTCTGCTCCGAGGATACCCCTCTCCCCATCCGTTTCCGCGCTCTCTTCTCCCTCAAGCATGTGGCAGTGACCCAGATCAACCCCGAGGCCGTCAAGGTCGCCGCTATCGAGGCCATCGCGGCTGGCTTCACTTCGCCTTCTGCCCTTCTGAAGCACGAGCTTGCGTACTGCCTCGGACAGACCTGCAATTCTGCTGCCGTCAAGCCTCTCCGCGAGGTCCTCGCCGATCTCAAGGAGGATCCCATGTGCCGTCATGAGGCTGCCGAGGCCCTTGGTGCTCTGGGCTGGGCTGACAACCTGGACATCCTCCGAGAGTACCGCGACCGAAAGGAGGAGGATATTAGCATTATTGAGACGTGCGAGATTGCCATTGAGCGCATTGAGTGGGAGAACTCGGAGGAACGACAAAAGGAGAAGCTGCGCCCAAGGTTTGTAAATTCTATCCTGAGGTCACTCTCCCACTGACATCTTGTTCTAGTGCCTTTTCTTCTATCGATCCTGCACCCCCGATGCCCCAAACCGACAAGAAGGCCGAGGTTGCGGAGCTCGGCCGAAAGCTCATGGACACGAGCGCGCCCCTGTTCATCCGATACCGTGCCATGTTCGCCCTCCGCGATCTTGCCTCCCCTCCTGATCTGCCCACAGCAGTTCCTGCTGTGCTTGAGCTTGCCAAGGGCTTCGCCGATTCGTCGGCGTTATTCCGTCATGAGATTGCCTTTGTTTTTGGCCAGCTGTCGCACCCTGCTTCCATCCCCTCCCTCACTGCTGCGCTGAGCGATGTCAACGAGGCCAGCATGGTCCGGCACGAGGCGGCTGAGGCGCTGGGTAGCCTGGGTGACGAGGAGGGTGTCGAGGATACCTTGAGGCGGTTCCTCCACGACAAGGAAAAGGTGGTTCGAGAGAGTGTCATCGTCGCGCTCGACATCGCCGATTATGAAAAGGGTGGAGAGACGGAGTATGCTTTGATTCCCGAGGTCGGAGGAGCTGCTGCATGATTTATGAATTTGCTCGATCGAGTATGGTGTCTAGTTGTTTTCATGCCACCTAAAAAGCCGTTAAAAATAAAGCCAATAGAAAAAAGTTTGGGTCCTTCATACGAGTTTCCGCATTCGCATAAGTAGATGACCGTTGAGCCTTCATCTGCACCGCGCAGCTGCACGTTGGTGTACTTGACCTCCTCGCGGCCACACTTGGGACATCGCTCCTGCGCAGTGTTCTCCGTTTGCAGATTGTGCTTCTCGACGGCCTGCACGCTCGACTGCAGCTTCTGTCTCAGGAAAGATGGGAAATCAGAGGGTTTTGTTTGCGTGACAGTGACTTTGGAGCCGGTATCTGCGACTATGCGTTAGAAATGCCGCCAAACAAGACGATCAAGCTGTAGGTTGGAAGCAAACTTACCCTTATTCTCGGCACCGCAGCACTCGCAGCGCAACACATTCCTCTGCGTGCCCTTGGTCGCGGGCAAGAGATTCCCGCAGTCGGTGCAAAAGACAAGGGTTCCAATCGCAGCCATTGTTTTTTCGCTGGGTCAAGTTTGTTCAAACGGATTTCGGGAAGCGCAAGATGCACGAAGAAGGGCGGACAAATTTGGAGACAAAAATTGGCCAAACCATCATAGGCTCAAACGGAGCTGGGAGGGTCTCTCGGAAAAACTGATAACGACAAGGCGACGGATGGCGCGCAACGGAACAAACGCCGACTGGTCCCGTGCCTGGCGCACGGGCCACTATCCGTCAATCAACATCTAGGGAAAGCTCGCGAGGCTGTTGCTTCCCAGGCTTCAACCTCGCCGGCTACTTTTATTCAACAGGTCAACAATGCTTTGATCGACATTCATTTGCACAAACCACGCCCCGGGGCAGCACCTCACTCGAATGAACAGTCCTGAAGGCTGCTTCAACGATTTCGCGCCCTGCCGCGCATCTCTCCAATTCACCCCGACCTACCTATCGATGCGGCGTCATCCGTTTGCTTCTCCCCTGCGAACTATGTGATGATTCGCCTTCCCGAGCCGTGCGAGGATGAACAATATGCAGCCAAATAGCCATGGCGGCCCCCAAAATGGGCTGTTTGCCCATCAGGGGACTACGAACCCCAATTCTACCATCTCGCGCCCGTTCACGCTACAGGAGTCGCTTCCCTATTCACCACAGACCTCGACTATCCCATTCATTTCCGGTCAGCCACCAGAGCATCATTCTTGGACGAACTCCTTCTCACTTTCTGCAGATATAATCCCCGATCCGACCCTGGGCTCAGGCTCTGTCTCGTTGCCCTTATCCGACTTGTTCCAAGCCCAAGAGTTCAACAGCCTGAACAAAGAGATCGCCGGGCAGCCTCATATGCCGCGAAACGTCAAGCAAGTCGTCGACCATGTTCTGCAGGACATCAAGCCAGGCCAGAGAACTCGCTAGTAAGGGAGCTACTGCAGTGCATTTTGATATCCATGCTGACCATGAACAGCAAGTTTTGCGCCGTCTCGCGAACGTCCTCAGCTCCGCCAACTGGCAAGGGTTTGATCGATACCCTGTCGCCGATTTCGAAAACGATCGTCGAGAAAGTAGGCATAGGATCCTATTACAAAGCGTCAAAGTCGACCATACCCGAATCGAAGCAACCGAACGGCCATCCGAAAGGCCATCAGACTCCCAAGCCGCCTCACACTTCACTTAACGCGCCGACTACTCCCCAATCCTCGCACCCAGCTCAAAACTCTCAGGCCCATAGATCCAACTCAGTTAGGATCGAGGTAGCTATACCATCTAAGAGGCAGTTTGACCCATCCGCGTACGTTGATGTGAGCAACCTCACGCAGCAAGAGGCTCTCGCTCCTGTTCAGTCGCAACATCCGTACCAAACACAACAGTACGCGCAGCAGATGCAAACGCAACCACAGCCGTCGGCCAAGCCACTCCACCCCACCCCTGAAGCTGGTCAGAACCCAGCCTTCCGTATCGAACTTCCCGTCGTGAATATCAACCGTAATGAGTATATCGAAGTGGAGGAGCGAGCGGACGATCCAAATCATCTATCGGCGCGGAAAGGAAACCAACAAGAGTACTCCGACAGCCAAGATCTGATTGGCGAGAGTCTTGACCAGCGTCAACGGAGCGAGGCGGCACTGGACACGCTCGACAAGCTTGTCCGTCAAGTCTACAACTCGGTGCATAGAGTGCTTTCGATGGAACCCGGCTATGATCATATCGTCTCCGTGTCTCAAGATCAAGAGGTCGCTATGACCGCCTCTACGCAACAGAAGATGCATGGTGCAATTCAAAAGACCATCTCTCTGAGGTGCTTTGATCGCGTTCCAGTCGAGCATTTGATGCAGATCATGAAATTGAGTGAAGCGAGCTTGAAGCAGGTCGAAGACTGGGAAATGCGAGTGGACGATAGTTGGTCCGAGGAAGAGGTCAACACCTGGGTGCAACAACTTGCAGATGTGGAGACGATGCTGAAGTCGGCTCGAACATGCCTTCGCATTCTCTCGGGGGGCAGAGACGACAAGCAACTCTATTCGGAGACCGTCATTCAGCGAAGTGTCGACATTTTCAGAAAGGTCACAGAAGACATTGTGATGCTGTTGGTGGAGCTTCGCCCATCTGGTTCTGTCGCCACTGCCTTCAAGGCGTTTTCCAAGAACAAGAAACCCATCGCGACCATCTTCTTGTGCTGCCAAAAGCTCTTCGCCTTACTGGCAGATCTCGTCACAAAGATTGAGCTTTCGGATACCGTCATCAATTCACTCGAGTTCACCGCATCCCGACTCATCTTTATGGACAACGCCTACTTCGAAAAGGACTCCGTTGTTGGTGTTCAGAAATTCGACGGGCTTCGCTCCGTGGCGATGGACATGCTCTGCCAAATCTTTCTGATCAAGCCCCAACAACGCCAAGGCATCATTGACGATATTCTCACTTCTCTTGAGAAGTTGCCGGTCGGCAAGCAGAGTGCTCGGCAGTTCAAGCTTTCCGATGGAGGCAGCATTCAACCAGTCTCGGCTTTGATCATGAGATTGGTTCAAGCCAGCTCGGGGCGAGTAAACAACAACAAGGAGCGCAATCGAAACAAGCTGATGCGAAACATTAATGGCGAGGAAGAAGAAGAAGATGACGACGAGAATCTTCCTCCTGAAAGCAAACGCTTCATGTCCTCGATTAAGAGTGAGGAGCAAGGTGCGAGACAGCATGCGGTCTCTATCAAAGATCTCGAGACTTCGGTTGCACCGCTTCTGGACACTGCGCAACGCAACGCAAGCTATGTGATCAACTTTTTGGTTTCGCGTGCCGTCACCTCCACCAAGTCAGGCGATTCCCCCTATCGAAACTTGCTTGATCTCTTTGTCGAGGATTTCACCACCTGTCTCGACCTGCCTGATTGGCCATCAGCTGAGCTTCTTCTTCGCCTTTTGGTATTCATGATGGTGCAACAATTTGAAGGCCCAAAAACGGCAGCCCCAGCAAAGAATATGGCTCTGGAGTTGTTGGGTGGCTGCAGTGCTGCAATCTCTCGGCTTCGAGATCGCGTCAGGAGATTGGTGAGCTCTTCCGAAGGCAATGATGCTGATGACCTATCTCGCTATCTTGCAGACCTTGCTACCCAAATCGGAGAACAAAAGACCCGGGTGGAGCAAATCGTCGCTTGGGCCGGCCCCTATCGAGCAACCCTCGAATCCCTTCAGGGTCGATGCCACGACGATCCCCACCTGCTGAGTGCCATCTCGTTTCTGGTTGCAGGTTGGGCATCCCAGGTTCACAACGGCTACGACTTATACCAAGAGGGAGACGATGAGCGAGATGAGGAACTCGGGCGCCTGGGATATAGGCTGAGGATGATGATTGAGGATCGTCGATGGCTTGTCAACGAGTACACCTTCAAGTCTGTCTCAGCGAACCAGGCCAACCTTGCCTACTCAATCATTTTGCTACGATCACCATTCTGCGAGGCCTTTGACAAGATCCTCAACATTCTACTCCGTTCAATGGGAAGCGATCAAGCCACAGTGCGGAGCAAGAGTTTAAAGAGCGTCAACCAGGTGCTCGAGACAGATTCTTCCATCCTGGACGTCAATTCAAACGTTCTCAACAGGATCTTGGAGTGTGTTGGCGACACGTCAACACAAGTTCGAGACTCTGCTCTCGGCTTGCTTGGCAACTGCATGACCATGCGACCTGCCCTCGAAGACGCTCTGGCAGAGGTAGTTGTCAATCGTTTTCAAGACTCCGGTTCCGGCGTGAGGAAGCGCGCCATGAAGCTTGCCCGTGATATCTATCTTCGCAATCACAGCAGGGTTCTACGAAGCTTGATAGCAAATGGGTTGCTTCGCCGAGTGCACGATCCTGATGAAGCCGTGTGCGATCTTGCCCGTCAAGTTATCGAAGAGGTTTGGTTTGCCCCCTTCTATCGAGACGATGGAACCGCTGTCTACCAGACCTCGCTCACCGAGCATGTGTCCCTCGTGATACAGACAGTCAACTCGGGAATGCTGTCTGAGACACTTGACAAGGTCTTTAGGTCCATTCTCAGACCAAAGGACAAATCTCTGCAGGGGCCATTCTCTGTCTGCTCCAAACTGGTGGCCAACATGTTTGGACTCATTGACAACCTCGACTCGGATGATTCTACAGTCCCCTCTGGACGTGATGCGTTGAACGTGCTCACAATCTTTGCTAATGCGGACCCCAAGCTCTTCAACTTTGAACAAATCCGCCTCCTGAAGCCACATCTGGCAAGCTTCGCCAAGCCCGAGGAATTGACCGCTTTCCGAAGCGTGACAGTTATCTATCGGCGAGTGCTTCCCACACTCTCGACTGTCCATTCCGACTTTCTCCTGGAAGTTCGCAAGTTGCTGCTGGGTGCGGTCGGTAAACTCAACTTGCGGGCACCCCTGGATGATCTGATTGCCTGCACCTTGGTTGTCTGCGAGTTGCTCAACGTGTTTGAGCCCTTGGCAAATGCAATGGCATCCAGTCTTGCGGGACTGCAGCGTCTGCGCAGTATGGGCAAGTTGGATGAAAAAACCAGCCTATATCTCAATGCATACTGTCTCGTCATCGGCATGATTGCAAAGCACTGCGACCTAGACAACTGCCCGGGACCGTTTAAGAAGAAATTCCCGAAATGGCAGGGGGGCTCAGTCGCCAGACTTGCTATCGACACACTGGCGCCGTTCACCGCCCCTTCGCAGTCCCTGGACAGTCGCAGACCTGCCCTCGACGCCATCGGGTTGGCTTGCCAGTCTTGGCCCCGCAACTATGTCATCCCCAAGGTCTATACGGCGTTCCAGCAGGTCTTTGACGAGCAGGTACCCAGCCTTGAAAATGCGATCCTGAGATCATTCAGAGAATTCCTCATCCACGAGGAGAAGCGGTCCGAGACGGCAGGACAAGCTTCATCGGGCAAGAAGAAGGAGTTGACAGTCATGGGAGGGACGAGCTATGACGATGTGGCCAGTGCGACTACACAGAGATTCTTGAAGGACATCACGCGCATTGCCCTCTCAAGCCAGGATGAACATGCGTTTCTCGCCATGGAGGTCCTGGGAAGCATCAACCGACAGGGCTTGACTCATCCCAAGGAAACCGGTGTGACCCTGATAACACTCGAAACGTCTTCGAACCGCAAGATTGCCGAGTTGGCGTGGGAAGAGCACCGGTCTCTGCACGAGAAACACGAGACGGTGCTGGAACGAGAATATGTCAAGGCAGTCCAGTCCGCCTTTGCTTACCAGCGAGACGTTGTTGGGGAGCCGCATGGTGCTACCACGAACCCATTCCAGTCCAAGTTGCACTACTTGATGGAAACACTCAAGATAAGCAAGATGAAGAACCGCCAGCGCTTCTTGGACAAGCTCTGCGGACAGGTGGACTTTGAACTGGCCAAACTGGACATGTCAGGGGATATCCCGACGCAGATGATCTACGCACGATTCATTATTGAGAACCTGGCATACTTTGAGTACCAAACGATCGGAGAGCTGCAGACCACAGTCAACGCGATGGAGAAGATCCTAACCAGCACGGGTGCGCCGGTGGCTCAAGCCATTGAGTCGGAAGTGTTCAACGTCCGGATGGATATCGACCAGCCAGCGGCGGCTCCAGATGGACCCCCTGGGTTCTCTACAGGGGATTCCATTTTGGTATCGGCACCTGTTGACGGCCAGCCATCGGTTGCACCGGCGCCAGCATTTGCGTTGACAGTCGAGCCAGCGCGTCTTCGACAGCTTACCACGGCGGCAATTATCCTGTTGTCCATGTGGGAAGTACGGACATTTATTCGTCGTCTTTTCGGCATGGGCCTCAAGCGGCAGGACACTAAGGTCAAGGCACTGGCCAAAGATCTGAACAAGTCTCCAGTCAAGGTGCAAGGTGTGCATGGAGACAAGGTTTGGGACGAGATCGAGTCTCTGATGAAGGGCCTCCAGGACCAAGAGCACATGATCAAGGCATGCTCGGCGTTTGTGGAGCTCCTCAACGTTGACAAAGACCTCAAGGTGGTGGAAGATGCAGGTGAGATGGACCTGGAGCCGACGACTCCCAGCGCCGATGAGGATGAGGAGGGCGATGTAATGGCGGAAAGGGGACGTAAGCGCAAGGGCGGGTCGACGCCAGGAGGACGTAAGAAACGGGCGCGGTCGAGCTCACAGCCTCGAAAACGGGGCCGACCTCGCAAGAACCGAGAAAGCGTCGAGCACGAGGCTGAGGCGGACCTTGACGGGGACTGGTTTTAAAGAGAAGAGGCAAGGCGCAAGGCATTCAGCATGGGATACTAAGGCATGATTTGGGCTGATTTTCTAAGCGGTGCACCGGACGGAGATGTGATTGAGAGGCGTTTTTACAGCGGCCTGGACTGACTGTGCAGCAGGCGAGAGAACTTAGCGAGCATGGACAGGACAGTGGCTTCGTGGGGATGATGAGGTCGGAAATACACCATGGGAATACGGAGGGATCTTGAACCGGAATCAAGCAGTCAAGGGAGAATGGGCGTTTTCGGAGCTCAACAGGGATTTGCGATTTGATGATACCTGAGCTCATATCCACGGATTATGTAGCTCACCTTTTTAAGACCAAGTTAACGGGAAGCGAAGAAAAAGAAAGGGTGTAGCATGCATTTACTTAAGCTTAAGAGGCACACGACCAAAGATGGTTTAGACTGAGCGAAATCAAGCTTGAATCCAGTATGAGGTCAATGATGGATGTTGGAAATGGGGAAGGGGAGACGAGGTTGGAAGTGGGAATAAGACGGGCGCTGATTGGCACAAAGTGGGATAAAATGCACAAAATGCACAAAATGCACAAAAGTGACGTTCTAGAGCCCAAAGGAGATCGCCAAGAAATGGGCAGATCTCTCGGCATTTCTTGGCCGACTTGGCATTCAAACTTGCAGGGATCAGGCATGTGAAGGTGCCCTCCCCAGTCAGGGCCCCAGCAACGACCTGCAAATCAGTTGATGGACTTTAGTCGAGACGACGACGGGCTTTCCCCTAGGCGCTCTCGCCTCGCTTACTGCAGCGAGAGACCAGCTGGCGGTGCATCATGGCCGTCGTCAGCAGTTGACAAGTGATTCCAGCAAAGAATCATGGCGCAGTGTCGATAGAGGCCACGAAGCCGCCCTAGACCTGACTCGATTCAGGGCAAAGGGAAAAGGTTCAAGGCATGAGGAGGCCTCTGGACTCGTGGCATCCAATGAAGGGGAGGCAACCTGTTACATCCTTGACGTGTTAATTAGCCACTCGTCAGGGAAATAAGGGAGGGACCCGGTGGGTGACCTCATTTATATGTACCCAGGTTTCTGTATCAACAAAACTTGGCGTTGGACTTGGCTTTAGGGCGTCGAAAAGAATTCAAAAGAGTGCCCCCAGTTCTTGGCTCTTGGCATTGGAACCGAAAGCAACAACTCCTCTTTTTTCTTTGGGCCAGAATCCCAAGAACAAGTCTTGGCGATGTCTTCATGTAAGGACCCTGAACTGAATTTAACTGAACCCATTGGTTCCAGTTTTCCACTTGCACCTTCCATCCTTGGATCAACACCCACTCGCTCCTTCTCTTCCTCCTTCATCACCCATCCACCACCACCTACCGTTTGTTTCCTTAACTAATCTTCTCGCCCTCCGCGTCAATGGTCACAGTCAATCATTTCAACCTCAAGCGCCAAGCGCACACGCTCAGCCGGAGCAGTACCGACCAGTCTTGGAATCCTTTCCGTCACGTTGCCTGGGATAGTCGAGAACGCGCTCTCTCGGACGGCGGCCGTCTCGAGCAGCAGCAGAACGATGACAACCTAGGCGAGAAGTTGGCACACGCCAGTTCAGAGCCTGGACGCAGCGGGCCTGCGAGGGAGTGGTCTACAGCAGAGACCATGGCCGAGACGAAGCGGAGCAGGGATGGGGACGACGCTGACAAGGAGAGGCTGAGCGGGAGCTCTCCTGTCGATGACATTCCCATCTCTCAGCGTTCTCTCGTGGGGAACGGCAGCATACGAAACAGAAAGCCCGAAGACTCTCGAGTACCCATTGACGACAACGCCAACAACAATTCCGATTTTCAGGAGAGGAAAAAGAAGCTTCAAAAGCAAGAGTCCAACAAGCTCTTCCGCAATGTCCAGCCCAAGGAGCCCTTTACCGTCGCGAACCAGCTCCAGCGCACCTTTCTCAACTCGTGGATCAACATCCTCCTCGTCGCCGCCCCCGTCGGTATCGCCCTCAACTACGTCCACAGCGTGAACCGCATCGCCGTCTTCGTCGTCAACTTCATCGCCATTATCCCCCTTGCCGCCATCCTCAGCTTCGCTACCGAAGAGATTGCTCTGCGAACCGGTGAGGTTCTTGGCGGTCTGATCAATGCCACCTTTGGCAACGCTGTCGAGCTCATCGTTGCTATCCTCGCGCTTGTGGACGGAAAGGTCATCATTGTGCAGACTTCGCTCGTCGGTTCCATTCTCTCCAACCTGCTGCTCGTCATGGGCTTCTGTTTCTTCTTTGGCGGTTTGAGGAGACAGCAACAGTATTTCAACGAGACGGTTGCACAGACTGCGGCTTCGCTGCTTGCCCTCGCTGTTGCGTCTGTCATTGTCCCTACCGTCTTTGACTGGGCCAGTGAGACCCCCGTGAAGGACGTTGCTGATCTCTCCCGTGGCACTGCTGTCATTCTGCTTGTTGTCTACGGCGCCTACCTCATCTTCCAGCTCAAGACGCACCAGAGTGTTTTCGCCGAGGAGAGCCAAAAGGTTGCTGCGAAGCCCTGGTCTCGCAGCGGTCCCGCCTCAAGTGGCATCCGCCAAGGGCTTATGGTCCCTGGTGCCTTGGTTGGTGGCGGCATGGCTGGCCGCGATGAGAATGAGCGCCTGACAGAGATGATTATGAACCCTGAGAGGCTCGAGGGCGAGGAGGATGAGGAAGAGGAGCCGCAATTGCACTTCTGGGTTGCTGTGGCTACCCTCACCTTTGCTACCGTCCTGATCGCCCTATGCGCTGAATTCATGGTGGACTCGATCGACGCCGTGACAAAGGATGGTGGTGTTTCAGAAGAGTTTGTTGGTCTGATCCTCCTCCCCATTGTCGGAAACGCTGCCGAGCACGCCACGGCTGTGACGGTGGCCATCAAGGACAAGATGGACCTGGCCATTGGTGTTGCTGTTGGCTCTAGCATGCAAGTTGCCCTGTTCCTGATCCCACTGCTGGTCATCATTGGATGGGGCATGGGCGAGGAGAGCATGAACCTCAGCTTTGACCTGTTCCAGGTTGCCGTCATGTTTGTGGCTGTGCTACTTACCAACTATCTCATTGCCGATGGCAAGAGTCATTGGCTAGAGGGCTGGTTGCTGATCTGCCTCTATGCCATTATTGCAACTTGTTCATGGTGTAAGTCCAACCCGTCAAGACTAGGTTGTCCTGATTGCTGACAAGAATCTAGGGTATCCTACCCACTCTAATGAATAAATCTCTTTTATCTTATTACATCTTCTCGAAGAGCTGATACATATACACACATATACATACATACCCCTTGGTATCGAGCCAAGTTCACCAACACATACGTTTACAATAGTCTCTTTTAGTAAGAATCTGGAGCAGTCCTTACACGGCGTCATTTGTATATATATAGTATCTGAAGAGTCTGGGAAATGGAGTTTGGGGGGTTCAATCAATTACCAACTTGATTTACTCATGTTTCAAGACCATTAGCGCTAAGAGCCACGAAAATGACCAGTCATTCACTCGAGATAGTACACTGCAAGAATTTGTGGTATGGGCTATTCTTGGTGAAAGGACTATATCTGGATGCTAAGTCAAGGTGGTGATAACAAAGATACTGGCACCCATACCGACTTAGTTAGGTCTATCGGCTATTGGCTTAATCTTGCCACTGAGACACTCGTCCCATAGTAATGGATCTTTCACTCGAGATCACGTCAACGAAACCTACCTCGGTATAAGACAGATTTTCTGGATAATGCGCGATAGAGGAGTCACGACCATGGCACTGTGCAAGTAGACTGACCAAGCCCTTCCTTAATGGAGGCACAACGACTGCCGTGTTTGCCTAGAAATATCAAAATATAACAGTAGCATGTGAGCCGGGTGACGAAGGGGCGGATATAAAAGGGAAAGAGATCAGTCACGGAATGTGCGGCTCGATGTACTCAGTTACCTTTTCTTGACAGGTGCAATAAACATTGATTCGTTTCCATTTCATCCATGCTCATCAACAGTAACGTAAGTTTTCCCCCAATTAGAAAACATGGCACATCAAATTAATAGTTTCGTGTATTTAGGTTTCTGTTTTATTGGTTTAGCTACATGTATGTACCCCTAAGAGCGAGTTGTTATGGCTGTCAAGTGGGTTAACAAGAGAATAGACTAGAACAGAATGGACTACCTGTCGGCCACGGACGAGATTCGGGTGCCCACGCTCCGCGCGCGCACGAGGGCCGAGGAATACCGTCGGCAGTTTGAGCGCCGAATGGCACTGGCGTTGGCATCCCATGCCGCCGAGGTAGCGAATACCCGGCATGCGGACAAGGAGAAGGAGAAGATCCTTCGGCAGCGGCAGGCTAAAGCCGATCGAAGATGGTACTATACAAAGTACCACAGTGCCACCGTCGAGGTCAATCAGTTGACCAACGTGTTTCTGCTGGCTGTTTCCGGCGCTGGCATGGCGACAGAGGATTGGCGCGACTTCTGTCGCGACCTGATGGACGAGACGAGAAGCGCCCGGTTTCTCGATTTTGACCTCGAGAGGTTTGGTCTGGCCCTGGAGTGCCCAAGTTTCCGGAGGGAAAAGCTCCTCCAGCTCGTCGAGACGGCTGAGGATGCACGGCACGCCACATAGCAGTAAGTCACCCCTTCTCCAGCTTTCAAATATGCGGTTAGTGATAGATATATAGGATGGCCCAGAGCAGGGCAGACTTCTTGGAGAAGGACCCCATCGGGTATGCTTCTCTTTCGTCCCGCCGGCACCATGAATGGCTGGCATGGATCGCAAAGCGCCAGGTCCGGCACTAGGAGCTTGTGCTGCGTACCGTGCGGGTGGCCCTGGGCGAGGCACCAGTGGCAGAGGAAAAGACCCCTCTATAAAAAACTGCGAGGACAATGTACATAACCCCTGGTTTGGTCGGCCGATATCACGATCGCTTGTTGCATGACTTCTATGAGGTCTTGAGGCCTGACGTTTGACGGCTCCCTCTAGATGATCACTCAAGCGTATCTGATGAAGACTGGACCGGCAGAGAGGAGAGATAACCGCTACAAAAAGCTCCGAAGGAAAACGGCAGGAACCCCTGTTCTTTGCCTATCGATGTCACGACCTTTGGGTACCTAACTTCGTTGAGGTCTGGAGGCCTGACGTTTGATGGCTCCCTCCGAACGATGGTCCCAAGGTGTCTGATGAAGGCTAGAATGGAAGAGAGGAGGGCGACAACCTCTTCAAAAACCACCTGCGAATGGCAAGTGGCCGGGGATGGAAACCTCGTTAAAAAACAACGTCGACGACGAGTTCGCACTTCTACGCAGTGTCGACGATCAATTCCTCATTCTTAGGAAGCCAAGTCGAACTCATGGTCTTATCAACCAACGACACCATTTGTCTAGTAAACATGGCGTCGGACCAGAACCAAACAACTATCTTATGGGATAACTCACATCTGCCCATATGCCACTTTGCCACGGCCTCCTCACATACCCCAACCTCGTTGTTGCGACTATCGACAAGTTTACCCTCGAATCGGATTGTGCATCTTCACTTTCTGCACCAGCAAAGCACTTCTGACCGCGTCAGACTAGGGTCAGGTGACCTCAGACATAAGGACACAGACAAACAAGACTGACGAGAGACCTCAATCCGACTCACATCGCTTACATGGGTTTTCCAAGAACCTTTGGCTCTGACTTTGATATTCAGCTATTCGAGGTTGAGTAAACGCGCCAATCACCTTTCACAGCGATAGCTTTCCCATGATGGTACCACAAGATAGTTACCAAATATGGAAGGCGGTGAAGATGCCCCATCCTTCAAGCTCGATTCTGCCACGACAGGCGACCTCAGCTCGCGATCGCCTCCCATGCAGATGCAGATGCAGTGGTGCCGACGATATCCACTTGCGACTTGGACGACTCTGCATTATCTACCAGCCCCGCGATCGGCTTCGTCGACCGAGCCAATCTTCCGCGACCAACATGCGAGCAACAGGATCGCATCGCTTCCTGTCGAACCCACCCAAGTAGAAAGCGACCACCCGATCCCATGTCCCGAAATGGCAGCACGAGGAATCCGGTCCCGCGCAAGGGACCGCATTGGACTCATCTTCGGCAATTCAGCAGGTCCAGCTTAGACCGCACCCATACCGAACCGTTGATCTCGCCTACAAGCGTTTCGACCCATTCCACCATCAAGGAAGAGAAGCGCACGAGGCTAGAACGTCGATGCACGGTCACGGTTAATGAGGGGTACGCTAAGGATGAGGTCCTGCTCAACTTTGATCTTGTTGGCGGCGATATCAGACCTGGCACATTGACGTGCATCTCGACGGTCAAGGACGACGCGCGGAAGGCTTCCACTGGGCATGGCTCTAGCAGCAAGCAGAGCCAGGACCAGAATACTGGTGCCAAAGGAGGATCGACATGTCAGAATGGAGATGGCGCTGGCTTCAAATACGTCTTTGTCGCAAAAGATATGCCCAAAGATATGAAGACACGCCAGCACGACGTCGAGGTCTATGTCTTGAAGCACATTGCGGATGCGTTTGGGATGAAGAAGGGCTCCCAGGTTCTCCTGACGGTGGTACGAAGGCACATCTCCTAATTGAATGCACAGTGCTAACTAGAAGCGAAAGGTTGACGCCAAGAACCCAGCTACCGAGGCTTCTCACGTCGAGTTGTCGTTCAAGGACCAATACTTGTCGAGATCGGACATTTGGAGAATGACGGTCGGGGAGTTGACGGGGAGAACCGTCTACAAAGGTCAATCCATCTTGTTCATGGGCACCATCAAGGCTCAGATTACCGCCATTTATGTCGACGGCCGTAGGACGCACTCTGCCTTCTTCACTCGTGACACGCGACCAATCTTCCGGAGTGAATCAGCCAGATACGTGCTCTTCATCCAGATGGCCAGAGAAATGTGGGAGTTCGACTCGGAAAGCTCCGGTGCCATCATGTTCAACAAGGTCGTCAATGGCTTTCTGCCTGCGCTGTTCAAGAGGTGGGCGATGCTGAAGGCCAAGCATCTGGTCAGCATCGTGCTCTTCGCGCGCGTAGAGTACGACACGGGATTGACAGCCGAGTTTGACAATCTCGAAGGGGACTACTACACGGGCATCCAGCCCTCTGGACCCCGTCGACCGTACAAGGACTTCTATCGCGTGGTTGTGAGCGAGATGAGCAGCGGAGAGTGGACCAAGATCCTGCACCAGCTGAAGATGGAGTTCAACTTTTTCCGTCGAGACATTAGTCTTCATCACCACAAGCTCGTCGCGCAAGCAGAGATCGAGGGGTCTCACACAATCCCCAGGGACACCCCTTCAACACGAGTCAAGGCAGAATCGACCTTTTCGATGTATGGCAACCTCTTGGAAGCTATCAACTTGGCCTCATCACAGTTCGCACACGACCACATCGACAGAGATCTCACCAGGACAGGCATTTCTATTGTAATCATCAGTCCTGGTCCTGGTGTTTTTGAAGTCGACTATGAAACTCTGCGAAGAACGACTGAGGCGTTGGTTGGCAATGGCATCGGCATCGATTTGATTTGCATGCCAAAGATGCCTTTGCACTCGGTGCCTCTCTTCAAGTATCGTAACCCGCAGTATTCTGAGGAGCATGGCCACCACCCTCATTCTGGTCTATCAAGATCGTTTCATAGCCGTGACAGCACGCCAAATCACCCTACGCCCGTCATCGGCAGTTATCAGTCCCTGGCAGAATCCTTCTCCCCGTCCAAGAGCATGAGTCTCTCCCGCCGTCCTGATCCTCTCATGTCCATGGCAACGAGTGATGAGTGGTGCTATGCCTTGCCTCAATGGTTACATGTTTCTTTCTGGACCGGTGCATCTGATGAAGCCTTGTCTTACGAGGGCATTGCCCTATCAGTCTCCAACAAAGTTGAACGAGATGATGAAGACGAGTTCAACATTCGGTGCCGCATGTATGCCTTGCAGATGAGAAGCATCCTCGAGACTAATGAGATCGAGACGACACCTCTACAAGTCGACACTCATTTCCCTGCCAACATCACAGAGCCGCCGTCGACACAAAAGTTCCGTCAGACGGGTATCAACGATACCGTCTACATCCCCAACAAGCGTGCTCCTGAGGCCCTGTTTGATTATGTGTACGGCTTTCAAAGGTTTGTCCCAGACAGACTCGCACGGCCTGGTGAGAAGTCTCTGTGGAAGCAGCTTCAGGAGTTTGATGATTACAGAGCCAAGATTTCGAGTGGTCGAAGGCATCATCATTCGTCACGACATGTCAAGGACTTGGATGAGATGACACGGAGACAGCTGGCTGAGGACTCGGGGCTCTATGGGACCTCTTTACCTGAGAAGAAGCCAGCCATCATAGGTTCCTCAACAAGGAAGCTATCGATGAATATGGTGGACGCCGACAAGCCATCTCTTGCAAACATCAAGAAGACTGAATCGACCCCCAAGACTTCCAAGCCAATGACAGTGGCGAAGCAACCAAAGTTGATGCGGCAAATCAGTCTTGGTCAACGGGGATTTGGTATCGCTGCCCCTAAAGCTGTGATTGCAGAGATCAAAGCTGAAACCGTCAATGCCTCTGGTGTCACGTCCGCAGAGACGAGGCAGCCATCAACACCTCGTATGCGCCCAGAGTTACGTCCCAGCTCGCCCCAGACGATCACAAGCCAGTCTTCGACATTGTCTACGCAAAAGCATCGGCTGGATGCATCTGACACCATCATTGAGGGAGTACCAATGACGCCGAGTATTCCTATTCTTAGGAGGAACAACTCTGGCAACCTCGACGCTGCCGCAATGCAACTGAGGACTGCCTCCATAATCTCATCACCTTTCAACAACCGGCATCAGAAGCGGGAAGATGATCGTGATCTGAAGTACTCAGACGCCCTACGAGCTGACGATGTTCAGAAGGTCTACACCAACAAGCTTCGTGCTGGTGCCGTCTTGGATCTGCCGACCACACTGTCTCCCACCACAGCCATTACCCCTTGGCTGACATTGCTGAACCCGTCGAACCCAGAGAGCCTCCTGATTGATGATAGTATCTTGTACAGCAGATGGCAGCACGTGTATCCTCAGATCAGCCAGATGAAAGTCCAGAAGTGGAAGGCCCTCTGCTGCCCTGCCTCTGTGCCGCTAACGACTGAATACTTTCCGTCAAAGACTCAATTTGACACGGAGTATCATCGACATCCGTATACTCTTGACCAAAATGCCGATGATGACCTGGCTGAGGAGCCCAAGACGCGTCAGGAGTTTATCCAGGAGCTCATCAGTCTACGATTCACTCAAGGCTTCCAGGTCGTGGTTGGCCCAGCAGTTGCCCGGGCTTTTGGACAGAACCTCATCAAGATTGGTGATATCTTCTCGAGGGATCAGCGCCTTGAGGATGGCACCAGCATCTTCATGTCTGTTGGCAACACGATTCATCAGCTCTCATGTGTGAATGGCACAGAAGTGGAAGTCAACATCTTTATGCGGAAGCCTACAAACACATCCGCCACCTCGCAGGGCTTCTCGCCAGTCTACAAGCCCGCCATTCGAACTCTGCTGGACGATTGCTACGAAGCACGAGAGATTGACATTCTCACACCCCGACCGGAGCGCAACTGGAACATGATTGATTCGTACATTGCTGGCCACCATGATGAGATGATGGATAGCCTGCGTTTCTGGCGTGCAAGGTTCGTCCTCATTCCGGTGTCACGCAAGGACGTCCCGTTGCCCAAGACACAAGGCGGAGACAACGCCGAGGAGGTCCGTATCGAGGGAATCAAGCGTCTCGCGCAGTCTTGGCAGAAGTACCGCTACATTCCTCCACCCGAGCGGCGATATCATTCAGTTGGTCATCGTCGTAAGCGGGATCCCAATCCCCTGGATATTGTGTACAAGACCGAGGACCCCTCGGTTGTCATTGCCGCTGAGCTCGAGACTCTTCCTCTCTTTGAAGGCCTCGACGGCTTCGGCCGCAAGGGGCAGCTTGTATCGAGCAAAGAGCGTTTCAAAAAGTCCAACTTGAACCTGTCTGCACTTGCTGAAGCTATGCAGCAGCCGGTCGAGAATGGAGGCGTCAGGTTGCAGAATCGAAGATGGCATCTCCGTCTTCACTATGCCTGCTTCATCGGCTCCGACATGGTGACGTGGTTGCTCGACAACTTTGAAGACCTCGAGACTCGAGAAGATGCTGAGGCCCTCGGAAACGGTCTGATGGCGACGGACGAGACCAAGGCTGGCACGCAAAAGAGCGAGAAGGACAAGGGAATTTTTGTCCACGTCGAGAAGAGACACCAGTTCCGCGATGGCAACTACTTTTACCAGATCGCCAGCGAGTTTGCCAAGCCTCATACGGGATGGTTCAACACAAGAAGGGCCGGTGTTCCACCCACGCCAATCCTTGAGCCTACGAACCGAGACTCGCCTCGGGCTTTGATGTCGGCTCGTCCAACCTCAATTCACGAGGAGGGCTCCCCTGCATCGACATCAACCACCCCGACTCTACCTCTGTCTCACAACGGCAAACGGCCTAGAGTGGTGCTAAGCAAGGTCATCAAATACGACGTGGATCATCGCAGGCGGTCATTCAGACCCGAGAGGATCGACCTGCACTATGACCGTCTTCACAACCCAGACGGCTGCTACCACATCCGAATAGACTGGATGAACGTGACTACCAAGCTGGTTGAAGACGCAGTCGAGAGCTGGGCTCGAGAGGCTAGCCAATACGGCCTGCGGCTCGTCGAGGTGCCCATCAAGGAGGCATGCACCATCATGGAGACCAATCCCTTCCGGAGGCCTTTCCGTCTCAAGCTGGCAGCGCATCCTCCAGACCAGAAGCCCGAGACGTACTTTGACCCCAATTCCCTGGGTCCTACAACCTCTCCGACCAGGCACTTTTACCAGACGGCCATCCTTAAGAAGTTCGACTTTGTCCTCGACATGGAGGCGGCGTCCAACTTCCCCGGCAACGTCGATGTAAGCTACTCCTGGGGCAAGCCCGACTTCAAGTATAGCCAGTACATCCACCGGAGCGGCACGCTCCTGGCTGAGATCACCGACGAGGGCGACTTGATGTTCTTGGCGAATCGCCTATACAGCAATCGACCCGCCAACCCTCGCGACAAGGAGATCCGGGCCGCTGACCCCCTGGTTGAACGCGGAGGAGGTCGCATGTCGGCATTCGGCCCCTACAGCGCCTACGGCATCCCTGAGTCGACCACAATGGCCTCGCCCCTTCTTAAGCCGACTCACTACTACCACTCTCCGGCGCTCAAGCCCGTGGACCAGCCGACCAAGGCGGTCCCGCTCACGCTCCCGGACCCGGAGCTCATCAAGGTCGAGATTGAGGACTTCTGCCATGACGCCGCCGCCCTCGAGGCGTTTTATCGCGAGGCCATGGAGAAGAACGAGGCGGTTCAGGGCACGCCCGCCACCGCTGCTGTGCCCACCGTGCTTGAAGCAGTGCCTGAAGCCAGCATCCCGACCCTGGGCTTGCCGCCCGGTGTGCTCGGGGGCAACGATGGCGCACCCGCCAAGCGCCTCAACAGTCCCATGTCCTTTTTGCGAAGAAGCAGCGTGCAGTATGACGGCGGGTCGAGTCTGAGTGGGCGATAAGCTTACTCGGCAGGATATGGATATAATCATGAAAAATTAGCGACGTATGTATGCCAGTTGGACCTTGCGATGATGTTTATGAGTGGCTCGAGAGGGTGGGCAGGGTCCTTGCTTTGCTTTCAATGTAGATGAAGCCGTCATGTAGATATCAGCATGCACTTTTTGTCTTGGTAGTGTACTCAGCTCAGGATACATAGAATCCTCATTCTTCTCACCTTGGGAGCCCCTGTTCTATTCTATGTTGATACTTACATAACATCAAAAAACTGTTGAGCAACACGCCTCTCCCAAAATGGCACCATCTTGGGTGCCAGCGAAGAATATGCCATTGCACCTTGGCCATGAGCTATCCATTCATTTCTGGTGTCGTCCATTTCCAACCCCCATCCGACCAACCCGTCAACAGGACCGGGACCGTAAACCCCGCGATATTCGTCAACGGGAGGGATCCGGGGCTGAGGGCCCTGGCATGAATCATGGAAGAGAGCCCAGGCACGCTGACGATGAAGGCGAATGTAGTCGTTGCAGTGCCACGAAATGCGCCTCCTACGGCTGGGAGCGCTGATGGGAAGGTAGACGTTGGTCGCGTCAATGAGAGGAGGTTTGTTCAGTACCTCCTTATTGAAATCAACAAGAAACTTGACGAAATCGTCGGCACTAGACGCAAGAGTCGTGGTGAGGAGATCAAAGCCGACCGTTGCCATCAAGGATACCGGAGTATCGCTCCAGCCGGTACCGCCCAAGCGATAGAGATCTTCAGATTCGTTGTCGGGGTTGTAGTCGGGGAACCTACCGGAGCCGCTTGAGGGTGCGTTTTCGTACTCGGGGTGCTCTCCAGCAACAGCGACAGGAACTGGGGCCTGTATCTGATCTGCGATGAGAGCGCCGTACGTGGCAAGGACGTATTCCCGAACACACGGGAGCAACTGGAGCTCGGTGTCTTCTGGCTCCCTCTTCTCGTACCTGTATAGGATACTCCAATCCCAGTAGCGAAAGGGATAATCCTCATGGAATTGATAGCCGTTAGGCTGATCTCCCTTACCCCAACCATAACGATTATGATTGTAATCATCATAATCATCATCGTCTAGGCCATTGCCGTATTCATGATGATGGTCGTAATCATAATGATTGTCGTAATCATAATCATCGTCGTAATCATACCCATCCTCTCGATTATGTTTACTGTCTGACTTGCCAGCAGCAGCCTCGGCGACCGGTCCATAAATCTTGCACAAGAGCTCATATCTGAGGAACGCCTGAAGTATTCTTCGCCGATCGGCATCTTCAAGAGACGTCGGATCAAACTGGTCAACGTCTTGCACCAGGCGAGAGAAGCAAGACCATTGAGGGAGTCGGCGGTAAGCCTGTGGGAGATATCGACTGGTCGCTTTGGAGAGGTAATCTCCAATATAGAGCCGCATTTGGCGGCACAAAGTGTGCACGTCGAGCATTGTAGGAATGTCGCGTGTGGTTAGCTGGAAGGGATCCAACAATTCTTTTGCACCCCATTTGCGAAGGTGTGCATCAACGTCAGCTACTGCGGCATCCGACCTTGGGAATTTGATAATAGCCACGGCGTCTTGTATGAGATCGCCGTCGAGGTCGCCATCTCTGAGGGCATATCGGCGAATAATTGACGCCTTGGAACCCCGAAGCTGATGGAGAAGAGCTCGAGATGCCTGGGCAGCCGTTGCAGCTTCTGCAAGGCTGCCTAGTGAGATGAGGAGCTTGAAGCGAAGCTCATCAGGCAGCTTGTTAAAGGGATCCATTCTGACAGTTGATAGTGGTTTGTCGTTTGTTGTGGGAGAAGCAAAGAATGGAGAGATGCGGGAGAGAAGTGTGAGTGATGCTCAAGCAACGGGAGTTGTTTGTTTATAAACATTGAACCAAGATGGAGAACTCTAACCAACCCAACAAAGGATCACGCTGCATGGTAATGCCGCCGTGATGGCCTCAACAAACCTTGTTAAAAGACTGCCCGACGGCGTAATCAACACCGATACTTTTAACACATGGATAAAAACAATGGCATATTATTCGCTTATACAAAAGATGAGGCCGTTTTGGGAGAGATGTGTTGCACGAGGGATGGTTTAAGACTGTGAACCAGGGTGGGGTAGTGTAATGTAGCTAGGTCATCTCCCTTTACGAGAGGACAAGAACCCAATTCAGCTTCACAGAGGAGTCATTGATATCTCAGCTTCTTAATCAGTAAAAAACGTCTCTATTTTCTCTTCATCAAGATCCCGCACCAAAATGCTGTGTGACGTGATCCACGTTGGACCAGAGCCCTACATCTGGTCCTTGATGTTACATGACAATTAGACACTGACCTATATCTGCCGGCTGTCACTTGGCAATTGCCACCGAACCGTAGTTATGGAGTATCTCTCAAGTCATCACGACGAGACTTGGCTGTCACGCCTCTTCACCAGTCAGTGAGTGACCAGTTCGCCCCCCCCTTATATACGGAGTCACCGTCGTGACAACCATGGTTCAACATCCCCAACACACGGACGAACTGCCACCTTGATGGCCTGGGGATTGGGAAACACTAAACTCCAGGGTTCCTGCACGACATGCCAGATTCGGACAGAATAAGGTGTCACCGTCACCGTCGCCGTCGCCGTCGCTCGGTTCGGCAAATGCGACGGCATCGTCCCGGCCGGCTAGCGACATGCATGTCCCGACAACAACCCTGATAAACATATTTGTCCCTCGCATCTCCTTCTCTGACTTTGTTGCTCATGAAGGGGGTCAACATGATTCTACAACGTCCTTTGCCCGTATTCACTCTGTCATTGCTTCCACTCTATACCAAATCACCGTCGCTTGCGATCTCGAGCCGATGAGGGATGCTTCGCTTGGATTCCATGACTCCTCGCCCAAGACTCAGTCCTCGTGCGCGCACCGGTCAGGCCATCAGACCCGTCCTGAGGCCTTGGTTGCTTAAGAGGACAGGAGCGAGAGTCTTTCTTCAAGTGCGATTCTCGTGAGGCAGAAGCAGCCCCTTACCAGTTGTGACTTCCACACGACTATTCCCAACATCGGAATAAATCAACAAAGATCAATTTATCTGATCGGCTCTTTGCGATTTAATATATCTCGTCCAAGCCAAACTGGTTACTGCCTATACTATCACCGAGACCTCAGGGTTTGGTCATGAAAGTTTCTCGAAAGCACCGGCTTATGGCCACGATATGCATCTCTTTCTCATTCTTTGTCGCAGAACTGGCTGGTCAGTTCAACCAACACATTCCCAGACTCCCTGACTGACAAACTTGATAGTCGGCTTCTATACACACTCTCTTGCTCTAATCGCTGATGCATTCCACTATGTGCGTATATCGACTTGAGCAGTACAGACACATACTGATGGCCTTAGCTTTCCGATCTGATAGGCATCATAGTTGCCTTGGTTGCCTTGCTGGTTCGTTGCTGTTTACTACCAATCCACCGGGAACATATAACTAAGGCAAGTGTAGATACAAGAACGGCCCGAGCCAGCGCCGCAAGAATACACGTATGGATGGCAACGGGCTACCCTCCTAGGCGCCTTCTTCAACGGCGTCTTCCTCGTGGCGCTGAGCGTCAGTATCCTGGTGCAGGCCGTTGAGCGATTCATCGATCTCACCCGTGAGTCACCCCCTTATCATGCATGCATGCATGACATGAACAAAGATGAGGCTGACAAAACCAGACGTGCAGAACCCTCAGCTCATCCTGATAGTCGGAAGCGTCGGGCTGGCCCTCAACATGTTGGTCCTGAGTTTCCTCCACGGTGAGAGAACAACGCCCCGCCCCCATCTTGTGAGATACGCTTGAGTTGCTGACCTCGGGGTTTCAGAACACGACCATGAGCACGGTGGACAGGGACATGGGCACGAGGAACAGCACTGTCCTTCTCATGGGAGACTCCATGAGGTTGCTGGCACGCTGGCTAACGATGCAGCTAGCGAGACCGAGGCGCGCTTGACGCCGGTGCGTATTCTCTTGACACACTTTATGAGTTGTCAACTGCTAACTATAGCAGAGCACGAGTAGCCATCACGAGCACAAGCACACATCCGTGGCAGTGATGTCGCCGGGCAGAGATCTTGGCATGATGGGGGTCTTCATCCACATCCTGGGAGACGCAGTCAACAACCTTGGTGTCATCATAGCAGCCCTAATCGTCTGGAAGGTCAAGGGGGAGGGCCGATACTACGCCGATCCTGCAGTCGGAGTCTTTATCGCAGTCATGATCTTCCTCTCGGCGATTCCATTGGTCAGGAACAGCGGCGCCATTCTGCTGCAGATTGCACCTGGTGGAATCAGCCTCGAAGATGTCAAGCACGACATTGAAAAGGTAGGTCGACGGGAATAGTTGCTTGGTCAGAACTGACAGAGCCCAGATCCCCGGGATCGAGTCGGTTCACGAGTTGCACATCTGGCGTCTGGACCAACACAAATCCATCGCATCTGCCCATATAGTCGTTGACGGTAGAACCGTCAAGAGCTTCTCGGACAAGGCGAGGATCATCATGGAGTGCCTCCACGCGTACGGCATTCACTCGGCAACCCTGCAGCCAGAGGTGTTGGCTGGGCCCCCCGTGATCATGACCGACGGCGCAACAGATACTCAGGCAGCGGCGATCGACACAACCCTAGACACCATGAGGCACCAACAGCAACGAGGCGAGGAGGAGTGCCAGCTGATTTGTGGTGAGCTGTGCGAGGGCATGAGGTGCTGTGCGCGGGTACAGCTGCAGTGATCGACGGTTTCGTCGTTGCTCGCCCTTGACTCTTCGGCCTCGGGCGAAGAACCGAGGTGATGGCGAGAGGGGTTTAAGGGTCACCGGAGAGGGGCACAAACTCTGAGTTGCTAGCTCCTATCCTAAGCTATATTCTTGGCTATGCTGTTGCTATTCGACCATGGCGCCGTTTATCCGCGCTAAGGGAACAGGAAGATCCCTGAACATGTTGTGAGGCTGGTGAACCGCGGATCTTTTTACCATCAAGCAGAATGGGAGATGATGATTTCGATTTAGCGAGCATGGGTTTCTTAGCATTGCAGTGGGTGGCCAAGGTCGGGAGGGAGGGAGGTGTGTGTGTGTGTTCATAGAGCTATAGCGATGGACACTAATACGGGGTATGCCGGCATGGACGCAAGTAGGTAGTAGCACACTGTACCTGGCCAAGGGCTGGGTGACAATAAAAGGATGCACATCTCTGTTCCGTAAGCTGACCGTGAGCTCCGATGTCTCTCTCTCCCACAAGCCTCGGTGGCCGTGGTCAAGATGAAGCCCGCGCCAGAAGGATGCGCCCTTAGATCCTTGGCGCTTGAGCCAGCCTCACGATGGCATATGCGGAAATCGCACCACTCTGCTGGAACCCTTGAAGATGCGGCGACATGCTAACCTCAAGAGGGCAAGTCGGTGAGCCACACATCCAGAGATCTCGAGGCCAGCCATCATCGGAGCATGCTGGGTGAGGAACATGGTTGTCGGCATTGAGGGTGAGGGCAGCAGTCTCCCCATCAGTGAGGTGCTGGCGTTACATTGCTCAGGCTCCCACAGTCTCGAGTGTAGCGGGAACCCATCCCAGAGGTCCAGCTGGACATGAGGGGATGGCCGAGACCCTTTGATGTCAGAGGGATGACACTGGTTGGCTTGGAGCCGAAAGATGGAGGTCAGCTGGTCAAACGGTGAGTCGGCCGAGGGACGGGCCGCGTACAACTAGTTGGTCCAATGATGAGGAGCATGGAACAAGACCAACTTGACGAGTGAGAGGAATGAACACTATGCTGATACTATGCCACACGTGCTCGTGACACTGTCAGGGTGAGATGCATTTGAGAGTTGAGTTGTAAGATGGGCTCATCTGAAGAGCACTGTCATATGAAGTTTCACCATTCACAGGTGGAATAAATGGGTCAATATTTGCCCTGGAATAATTCTCCAAGTTGCAGTATTCCTCCCCTTGCTTCGATATACGAATCGCTCCTTGCGGATGGGCAGCATGGGTGTAATTATTAGGCCGCACTGAACCAGCCTGGTGCTGCAAGTTTTGCGAGGGATTGATGAAGATGAAGTGCCCGATCGAAGCGGACCCAGCAAATCCGAGACGATGAGCCGAGCGCAATCTGGGTTCCAAGCAGCCGGAGGACGCAGCAGGGGTTCTGGTTGGCAAAGCTCTCAACGGCAATGTGACCTGTAACAAGCCCCAAGCATGGAGGAGCTCATGCGGCCGCTCCACGCGCGCCCGTCGACTGGGGCGGCTCATTTCCAGTGAGCATCGCCGAGGGACCAAAGGTGAGAGGAAGAGCCAGTCCAATTTGTTCAGCGAGGGGCCGCTATGCTTCAGAGCTGAGAATGAACGAGGAGGTGGCAAATTCCGCAGGGCGCATTTCAGTCTTGGCTGTGGCTAGGACTGGTCCTGGGACGCATTCTTGCTGCAGCTCACAGTGGCTCGCATTGGGCGGTGAGATATTGGAGATGGGAGATAGGTGGAGAGGAGAGGAGACATCCGTGATGGAGTTGTGGAGGTGGAGGCTCAGGGAAATACGACACGTGACGGACGCCATATTGCGATCAGTGCAACATTAGTACTGGAACCGGCAACCGGAAGAGGTGGAGAGTTTTCCTTGGAATGCCTAGCATCAAGGATCAGGCCTTGGAAGAGGAAGGATCTCTGGGATAACGGGCCGGAAATGTTGTTGTGAATAGATATCAACTGGCTGTTATGAGATGTTGCGGTTAAGGTACCCGCGCGCCAGGGGCTTGACCTGGTAGGAGGGAATACTAAAGCGGCAGCTCATAGGCATTAGGCCATTGGCACAACCGTCAATGCAATGGTAGTTGTAATTAGTTCAACCACTTGATTAGCCGCTGAACTATTCGCCGGACCGGCACTTGTCTCAAGACTGTTGGTAGGCGACAAACATCAGGCTCATCAGACAGACATGGGCCTGCATGCAACGGCAACGTTACAGCCATTGAGAATCAGAGAAGCAGGCGAGCGACTCCCAAAAGGGATTGATGGGGATTTGTGGATGCAGCTTGGCGGTTTTGTCAATAGCCTAACTTGGCCGCTGAAGAGGGGAGGGCTTATCACCGCCGTCGTCATATTCATGCATCCCCATCATCATGCCTTGGGGCCATCATGAGGGGGCCTGCAGTAGACTGCGCCTCGACAGCACTGGCCTGGGCATTCTGCCTGTAGCTCCTCAACAGCCCTGTGACCAACAGCCCGGGACTGCCGCGCTCTCTTGATAAGTCATGACCAACACCACGGAACACACACAAGACACGGTGACATAAGCCCGTGCCGGTCCCTACGTGGGATGAAGATCGGCAAATACTGCATCGCCAGCCGGGCAGGGCAGGGGAAGAAATGTCCTCCCGCGCGAGTACCATGGTGGCAGGGAAGTTCAGGTCTTCCTAGCTCGGAGGCCCCCAAGATGCCCCCAGACAGACGCCCACTAGCCACCATGTGTGTCTCACGGGAAGGCGCTAAGAAGCAGAGGTCGTTGAGAAATACGCGTGGTCTCAATTGACAATGACCGTTGTCTGCGTGCCTGCAGATCACTGAGGGGAGAGGGCGAGCTCGGCGGTGCTTATCGCGGGGCACATTTCTTCAGTGGACATGACGATGACGAAGGAAATGCAACCCCACAGGGGATCACCAAGACATTGGATCCATGGATGGAAAGCGCTGTTGTTTAGCCTCGATTGCTTGACAACCACAGCCAACGCCAGAAGGGCCGACGTCTCCAGTATCTATGTCATGCCTTCATGGATGGCACTGCCCACAAGACCGGTGAACCGAGGGACAGGAGAGTAACCCCGGGGAACAGAGTTTTCAGACTTGGACGAAATGGTCGAAAACCCGAGAAAACTCCCTGTTGAGCGAGCTAACGCTGGACCCTGCTCGTTCGGCAGAAGGTAAGAGATCGAACCCGGCGACACGGTGATGGCTCAAACTTGGGGGGCAGGGGGGTCATTGCCATGACTGAGGGACCAGGGGTTGACAGGAAGCCATCTCGATCGCAAGACAGGCCTTCTGGGGCCCAGAAGAAGAAGGAGAAGAAGCAAGCATCGCAGATGGCGTCTAGACGAGGCTGGACAAGGGCCTGACGTCGTCTTGGGGCGCCGCCCCCGGGGAGGGCTTGAGGTCTAATTGGCAACGCCGTAGACCGGCTGCGCTTGTCATGTACAGTAATGTCAGGGCTCTGGTTTGACCGATGACAGGGCAATTCGTCTTGGCAGCCTAGCAAAAAAACAACAGTTTCCGGCATCCAAGGCAATTTCTCGAGTCCTGCCGGAAGAGGCTCTCACAGCCGGTCTTGAGCGAGTCAAGTCGAGTCCGGCGAGTCGAGTCCATCCC
The DNA here is from genome assembly GCA_027886205.1 of Fusarium piperis. NCBI lineage: Eukaryota > Fungi > Ascomycota > Sordariomycetes > Hypocreales > Nectriaceae > Fusarium > Fusarium piperis. Next base: position 96,733 of record RZGM01000004.1, on the reverse strand, counting down.
CCAACATGGAAGATGCGGTTACCTGTTCCCCAAAGCCCACCCCCAAAAGCTCTGACGGGATTTTCGGGGAATTTATCTATCATCTCCGTGCGGCAGTTGAAGAGCCACCCACTCACGATGAATCGAGTCTCTTTTGGGAACCCTACTTCCGCCAAGATGCGAGCGCACAAGAAGCTGACATTGATTGAAAAAAAAGGCTGTTCATTACATGACTGCAGTCCTCGTACATGTACAGTAGCGTCATTTGTGCGTCCATCTTGACCAGTTAGAAGAGAAACCGCCCGGTAGGTAGCGAGCCGGCGGCGGCTTTCCAAGGGGGCTGGCCGACTACGACGTACACAAAAGCAACTTATCGGAGGTCATGGATGTCATGGCCAAAAAGAGGCCATCAAAAACGCGGTGGGCAGATGGCATATCTCGGCGACTGGGATGGCCGAGAGACCAAAGGGTTGGGCTTCAAAGTCGACATTCAGCTTGACTCACCGGTTGATGCCCTATCGAGGGCGTCTCGTCGAGTCGGATGGAATCCTCGCAGCTTGCTTTGCTTACCGACTTGTTGTTTCCTTTCCGTCAAGAGACGAGACCAAGCACAAGGCAGCGCCGGCCGACGGAGGACAAGGGGACGTGACCGCGGCACCGTTACCCATGGCGTTCTCTAGCCGGCTTTTGCTGCGGCTTCATGCCTGGGCTCGGCACGTCTAGCCTGGGACTGGCCTGCCATCGGCACTAGCGTGTACGGCTGGGCTTTTAGGCTCTTGGATGAGATGTGGTTTGTGCAACCCAAGTTTCCTTTGTGCGGTGCGTATTCGGACATTTGATCTATCTCGAGGCCTGTGCTGTGTGTTGTTGTTGATGAGGCTGCGCTGCGCTCCGCTCCACCATGCTCACGGAGACTTTGGTAATGGATGGACGATGGACGATGGATCCGCGGCCTTGCGCCCACGCCGGACAAGCAACCTGAACCCCAGCAAAGGAGACCCTGCACGAGCCATCAATAAGACAGGGCACGCGACGAGGTCCCACTATCATGACCCGTCGCCATGAGATTCATGGAGCAGATGGCCCTTGGAGCAGAGGGATTCGCCGCCCTCGGGGGAAGGTCGTGACCGATGGATGAAATAATTTGTGCAAAAGAACCCGAACGACGACACGCTTGGCTTCCGTGCTTGGGATGGCTTGGCTCACCCGGGGCCTTGGCCACACCGGGAAGGGAAGACCCCTGGTCAAGGCCGACGACACAAATCTGGTTGCTTTCACCGCATTTTTGGGGCGCTCAGTAGCCTTGGGGATGGAGTAATGGGCATTTCTCATACATACTGAACGGGGGCCTTTTTTTTCTCATGTGTGCTTTTTATTCTTCTGTCAATTTCTGCTAGACAGAAGCAGCAGCCGGGCCCCAAACCTTTGATGGAGCAGTTCCTGGGGGCAGCAGATGAATGATCCATCCGTCACTGCTCGTCACATCTCCATCGTCTTTTAGACGAGTCGATTCTTAGGCCTCGACCGACGACCCGGCCCTCTCTTTTTTTCATTCATCGTCTTTCTCCTTCATCAAACATCCGTTACCCGCACAAACGGCAAGAATACCAGAGCCGCTCCCGTTGCTGGGTCCGCTGCTGTTTCCCCTAACCTCCCTCGGGACAGCCGCTGTGGAATGAGATCGCGCACACCGACGATTTATTTTATTAATCCCGTATTAGCCACGCCCTTCATAGTCGCCCCCTGGGGTCCGATATTACCTAAATATCGCCGCTCCCGAAAGACCTAGTCATTGAGCTCGCGTGTTAGAGAGAGAGAGAAAACCCACACACCAATGACTATAGCCTCGACTCGAGCCTGTGCTTGAACTCGACACAACCAATCAACCGACCGACAATCTGCTTTTAAAGGAACAACGAAAGGAAAGGGGCGCTCGCTTGTCTTGACTTTTGATCCAAAGGTACCGGGCGCCTTGTACCGCGTGGTTGAGCCGCCACCAGCGCCAACCCCCAACCGCCACTAACGAGTACTTACACTGCGGTACCGCAGCCGCCTTGCTCCCGCTGGAGTTGCACCTTACCTTGCCTTCTTCCCAGTGGTGAGTGGGCGCTGGCTTGCTGCCACACACACCAAAACTCGCTGCCACCCGCCCGAGCTGGCGGCGTCCCGGCCATCTGGATCAACCACCAAACACCGAGCTCTCTCACCTCAACCTGGACGCCTTTTACACCCTCACAAGTTGGTTATTGTTTGCTTCGAGAAGCAGCAGTAGCAACAACGCCAACATAATCGCCCCCGAGTAACACGACAGGATCATCAACTACCACCCCCACCTGTGACCTGGGCCTTCCCAGCTCTAGTTTCTCCTGTTGATCACCCGCCCGCGAAACCACCTCCCACCCACGCATATCGTCGCCTCCACACACGATCAACCCCTCACGCTTCGCTTCGCTTGTCTTCTCACAACTCGCGCAACTCTGACAACAAAATCTCTTCCCTTGTCAACTCTACTCAAGCTCAAGCCCGTGCCCGATCCTACTTCAGCTTTGAATGTTCTAACCAGCATCATCGTCACCTGCACCATACCTTCAGCTCACCCTTGTTGTTTCTTCCACCTCTCACATCTCTCCTAGGAAGCTTGCCACGCCTTGCTTCCCTGTGTGTGGACGCACGCGCCACAGCAATCAAGCTCCCTGACGCCGCCACCTCATTACTCTCGCGACGCCGTGAGCTCAGGTTCATTGATTGCCTGCATCTGGCAAACAAACAAAGCTCATAAATCACCTCGATCCCCAGATCTGTCTTCCTCTAGGACCTGCCCTGGGCTTTGCCCGCCACTCTGCGCCCGCTTGTTCCGCTAGCCGGGCAACTCTACTCTGGAAGCTTGTTCGTTCCATCACCTTCACATGCCACGCGCCGTGGTTACTATGCGATTACGCCCAGCTCAGAATATTTGGTCCTTCTCCCTGATGATGGCTCGCCGTCGTAATTAATTTCGACGGCCGCCCTCCCCACCAACCTCAACGCTGCCTCCCGTTTCCCTTGGTGCCGCCCCCGACATGCTCGGCCGGCTCTTGCACCTGGGCTCCGGCGGTCCTTCGGTCACGCCCTCTCAGGCGATGGCCAAGACGTCGAGGCCAGTATCCTCACTTGAATCTGTTCAGGAGGATATTCATACTCGCAATCTTCTTTTCCCGGACGCTCATGCTTTGTATCAACACCGCAATGACCAGGTGTTTCCTCTATCCACAACTCCAACTACCCCAGCAACATCCACAGCCAACGCTTTCGACTATAGCGGCGATGTCGACCTCGATGTGCGCGACGTTCGTGTCATTATCATGCAGGATGCTCTAGGTCCCACCAACGCCTCTCTTCTCTTTGACAGTCATCCAGCTCCTCCAATGTCTCCGGTAGAAAGGCCCGCGATCCCTCAGGAGCTTCGCCGTACTCCAACCTCGCCGCGCAAGAGCAGTCTCAGTCAACTCTCGCGCCCCCTCGTCATCCAGTCCGAGGGTCCTCAACCGCCTCCGCGGCAAGGCGCTTTTGACCGTCGAGCTTCCTTGCAGGGACGCAGCCAGGTCCATATTGAGACGGACGGTCAGAAGGCTGCGCGTGAGTATCGGGAGGAACTGGCAACTTTTTCAAGCTGCATTTTTGGAAACTCCGAGTTGATGTCCTACAAGGGGACCTCAACAAAGGTACATGTAGTACCAGGCGACTCCCGACCTGTCGATCCCTCCGGCAGCATTCTGGGTGACGGTAGGAGCTCCATTGGCCGCTCCAGTGCTCGCTCCAGCCGCCTTTCACAGTCGTTCTCTTCAACGACCTTCTCACCGACCAACGTTTCTAGTACATCGCATGCTCATGCTCATGCTCACATGCCACGCCAGAGTGAGAAGAAGAAGGTCCTCATCACTCGCCTGTTTCCCGTGAATCTAACTGTAGATGATGCCGACACCAACGTCTCGCCTCCGAGCCGCTACGCAGACGAAAGCGCCGGCTTCCCGTTCCCTTCGGCGAACGACGAGTCTACGCCAAAGAAGAAGAAGCCACAGCCGAAGCAACGGCGCACACCAATGTATGCCGTGGTTCTAGTTATCCAGCTCCCCGCTGCTCCTCCTTCGACTCGTACGCCTGCCGCATCCCAGCCAAAACAGCGCGAATCCAGTTCCTACGATCAGGAGTTCTTCTCTTCATCGTTTAGTTCGGCTCGACCTTCCGGATGGGCTATGGTTGGCTCTGGTAACTATGGCGATGGAACCGAGTCAAACTTCTCGGTAGATATGGAGGACCGGATCGATTCCCTAACCCGGCACTGGGACATTATCATGAGGACCTTGACGCATCTCCAATCCGTAGTTGCAACCGCTCTAGGGACGATGCTCAAACACGTCGATGTTACTTCCCCCGCGGCCGCCGGGACCTCAGTCACCTCGAACAAAACCGGCAGGACACCGTCTTTTTCGGACCGACGCCCTGAGATGCCTCGGGTTAAGCCCCCGAAGAGCACCACAAAGCTGGTGTCATTGTGGCCTAGCTGTCTTGCGGATGATGCCAATGTTGCGGGTGAGGTCGATGCTGCGAGACATAGGATTGTCATGGGCTTAAGCGCGGCCAGAGTCGTTACCGGTCAGGGGCGATGGGGAATATGGCGGGATGAAGCTCGATGGACGTGCAAGTGGACATCTGGAATCGACCATCACAACCAGTTCTTCTACAACCTCCTGACCGGGTTTCTCGCAACACACACCGACTGGCTTCAAGCACTTTGCCCCCCTTCGTACCGAAGACGCCTCTATTTGCAGCAGAAGAATCGAAACGAGGAGGACCTGTCACTTCCAGCGCGGACAATTATTGTTTCTGAGGATAAGATGGCTGCTCGACGCATGATCTTTCTCCTCTCGGCCTTCCTCCCCGCGAATTCCCAGATTCCTACAACCAGGGCCCATCGTCCCAGCACGTCGACTTCAGTCGGGACGTTCTCAAACTCTCCTCCCACCTTTGTGATCCCCGTTCTTCGAGAGGAGTCTCTTCGCCGCAAGATTAATCGTCGCACTGGACTTCGTCGAGCCTCTCACTCTCGGACAACCAGTCAGAGCGCAAGGGCTTCTGCTGTGCCCATGCAGCTTGCTCACCTTACCATGGATCGTAATCACGAACGCCGCGTTTCGGATGCTGCCTCGATCCGACCATCTAACTTTGGCATGTTTGGCAGCGACATGGTTAGCAGGAAGAGCAGTGCCGCAACCACCACAACCGTTCTCCCTGAAACCACGGTGCCGCACTTTTCCACTATTCAACGCGTCGATACGCATAGGAGGCCTCGACCGAGCAGCAGTGGAAGCGTGGCCACGGATGACCTGAAGCGCTCCCTCAAGCGAGGAGAGAGCACGGGTGGGATGAGCAATGCCAGCAGCGACTCGAGGAGCCAGAGCTCGCGCTGGGGCAGTGTTATCAGTGGTCTTTGGAGCACTCGTCGCAGAGATTCCGCTACACTGAGCAGCTACGGACAGATGGATCCGAAATCCCCGACGAAGCAGTCATTCCCCAGGACAGACAAACTATCCCAAATGGTGGAGGAAGTGACACTTGGCGAAGAACTCCACGCGCCGTCGTCGTCGGCTGCTCGTCCTTCGACCGAGGTTCGCGAGACGGGCACACCACGAGAATGCAAGGGCCACAGCAGGGAGCCATCAGTCCGACCGAAACGAACACCAGATCCCAATGGTGCTTTTGAATCACCAGTCAAGACATCTATCAATGCCGATGACGGGGTCATTGACGTGGACATTTCTTTCCCGGACTACATGACATCTTTTGAGTCAGCCATCAGCTCTCCCTCCAGCAGTGGCTACCTTTCCACCCCAGGGTTCCAAGGAGGATTAGATTCTTTTGAACAGGCCTCGCGCTTGTGTATCGATGGAGACCTCCCGCTCAATGCTGCGGGCTGGCTCAATCGCTATCACCCTGACTTTGCAGTTCAAGCAATCCCCCCTCAGGAGGATCTTATGGAGCAGGTCAAGGCGTCTCTTCGGGCAGAGCCAACCCCTGCTCCCCTTTTCCCTCTGCTCGACCTCTCGGAGCGTTGGGTGGAGGTGAGCTGTGTCATGATTGCTGACACTACAACTAACTCAATCACTCGTCTCCGTTATCGCCGACTGGTGAAGCCACGGGCGCCAGTTGATCGGCCAGCATCGGGGCCTGCAGCCTTCTCCACCTCATATGGAGGAGTTTTGACTCCGTCGATTCTCCCCTATGAGACCCAGCTGGAAGAGGAATGGATCGAAGAGCCTGTGCTACACTCGGACGAGACTCTAACTGAGGCTGTTGAGAGAGTCATCAGTCTTAACCAGGACACCAGCAAGGACCACTCGCTTGCCTCATCGCAGACACATAGCGAGGTCCGCATGGGCAACGAAGCTGAGGAGCCCGTCTCTATCACAGCACCCGAGACACCGTCCTTGCCCAGTGCACCCCTGGAGATTCCCCGTGTTCAGTGCAAGACTGTGGTGCTCTCTGCGCTGGAAGACTGCATTCGCGAAGTCATCGATGTGCGCGAGAAGAGGCACCTCGAGACAAATGGCAATGCGAGAAACACACCATGGCGAAACCTACTTCACGACGCCATCAACATATGGCTGGACAACTTGGATATTACCGATGGATGAGGCTGATCAAGGAGGCCATGTGTGGGCCTACCTACCCATTTAACGACTTTATGACGTGTTTTTTCCTTTGCGTTTGTTATCCGCCTGTCTATTATGCGGATGTACCATCACCACTATTTCCTACCAGAGACGTCGAATGATACCCCCATGGAGGTGCGTTTTGAGCACGCACGAGACTTGGAAGAGGCTGCGGCCCTGCCTCGAGAGGGAAGTGGATGCACACAGACCTCATTTCCTTTTGCCCGTTTTTGTTTTCATTGTTCATGATTTAAAGATTTCGAGTTGATTTCATGCATTTTGGCATGGTTGGGTTCATATGGATGGAAATGGAAGCGTTCGATTAGCGAAGGATTTTGTTTGCTTGTTCTTTTTGCACCTGAGGCTTGCTTCCTGGTGAAGCTGACCTGAATGGGGGTTGGGTTGGCGTTTCGCAGAGGGAAGGGATAGGGATAGCCTAGGAGTCAGGCGAGCGATTCAGCATGGATGGCTATTACAGGGAGTAATAATAGACTTGGCCTTTTTCTCTGTGTGTTTAATGTGTATGTGTTGTCGGAGATCTGTGTTCTGTTGTAGGTAACTTGAAGTGGTAAACTGATCCCAGTCACCTCTTGGATAGTGACATGAAACTCGCTACCCAAGAACTCTTCTTCCCTCATCTACCGCTGGCACAAAAGTAGTAGAGCATTCTCCTTTTCTAGACTATGCCCCATGTCCATTTCTGAGACCAAGAAAGTTGAGCCTGGTGTGCCTTTTGATTCATCGCAGGCAACCTCACAACATACCTATCTAGCTATTCTGCATTGCCATGTGGGATGGTGATCAATGGCAGAATGCAAGCCAGAGGAACACAAGCATAGTCAAAACCATCAAAATATAAGCCAATTGCTCTTCTACAATGTCGATTGCCAAGTCCTTGAGGCCTGATGTTTAGTGCTGCCTACAACCACACAAGATATACAAGGTGAAGGATATGCACAAAGGGAAGAAGTTGACAAAGGAAACCAAGACCCTGGGGTATATCGACCAGTATTCCCGACGCCCATCCATCCATATGACGCTCGTTAACTCGCGTTCTGTCATCCATTACACCCTCCCATCACTCGCGTCCGTACATGCCGGGGACTGGTGTCGGGGGTGGTAGTATCTCGTTGCTTCCCACCGAACCTGCCACGCTGCTTCTTCTCCCGGAGCGCCCCGACTTGCGAGTCGAGAACCGGGATAGCATGCCACCCGTGGGCTTGTTCTTCTCGCTGCTAATGACGCTTGCTCGATCGGAACCAACGCCAAAGTCTCTCAGCGTTCTAATATCGATAAAGGCCTGGGGGAATATACCCCATTTGCCCTTCTGGTTCGTTCCGGACCAGCACCAAAACTCCTGATATGGATCTGGGCTGATGTTAGTGGCTGTCACGTGAAACATGCAACGGGCTCCGGACCCGGACCCGGCTGTGGGCCCGGCTGGCCGGTCACGGATGCGGGTATCAGTCTTTGGGCGGGAAACTCACAGCTGATATTGGTTATGACCTCGTCCTTTTCAAACTTGAGCCAATCACCCTTTGTCTTGTCCTTGATGCTGAACCTCCACCTCGCCGTGACTTGGGTTGGGCTGGTCCCGTCCATCTTGATATTCTCAGGAGATGGAGGGTCGAGCCTGAGTATCTCAAACGGCACAGAGGCGTAGACGGCATCATGATAGCCCATGCACCACTCTCCCAGGTATTTCACCGGCCATTCGATGCCGGTGATCCTCGCGCCTTGCACCATCTCGAGCGCCGGCGTCCGATCATGCAACAGTCTCTGGCCGTACATCCTACGCGCCGCCTCCTTGGACGTGCCCGTAGGCATGCTGCAGATCTCGTTCGACTTTTCCACCACGGGATGCGTCTCGACTGGACCTTTAAAGTGGAGGTCATAGTCATTTCGATATCGATCTGGAACTTCGGCCTCTTCGATGACAGTAAATCCGGGGACTGCTGGTAGGGGTCGCGGATGGCGAGCCAGGTGGGCAAACAGGGCTTTTTGGCTGACAAAGACTGTCGCATCACTGGCGTGAAGGGTTCGACCTTGATGGATGCAAAAGATACATCCATACATGACATCGTCAGAGCGTCGTGTGGGCAAATGAGACTTTTGGAGGAACCGGATTCGATAACCGATGTCATTCTTGATAAAGTTTCCCCGTGCTGTTGAAACGTCAGCATCTGGATAGCGTCAAGCAATGTCCCGACAACATACCTGCTTTGTTGACGTCCAGGTCAATCTCGTTAAAGTCGAGTTCAAAGTGGCACTTGACACACTTGGCAACCGAAGCGGCAGAAGCGAAGCCCTGGATCGGTCAGTATACGACACAGTTTAGAAGAAAAGAAAGGAGCATACAGCCTTGACAGTCTTCTTGACTCCAGCACCCCCGTTCAGAATCTCCTTTGCGCCATCGCAGAACCCCTTGTGAGTATAGAAGGAGCTCTGAGGGCTGAGCTTGCAGTCAACGGCAAACGGATTCGGGGGGTGTTCGGGTGTGAGCATCTCGGTCTCGACAGGGATGGGAAGGTTGTCGATTTCAGGCATCCGCACGACCTGAGGCGGCTCAACCATGCCTTGGTAGTTATTCACCGGAGGAGCTTTGAGCGGGAGCGAGCTCAGTTCAGAGGAGCCGAGGGTTGGGCTGGAGTCGGCAGCCGAAACAGCAGACCCGCGGTGATCTGTGAGGGGGGTGTTGACTCCGTCGGTTCTGGCAGGGTCGAAGACGGAGCTCTGGTTGGTCTCGACCGACTCTGGACGAGACTTTGGCAATGAGTGAGTTCGAGGCGGTGGGAGCCTTGACGAGAGCTGAGCGATGTATCCCGCGCTGGATCTATCCGACGCGACATCCTCAGGTATGGAAGTGGACATGATGGAGTTGGAGTTTGAATATCGACCGCGAGGAGTAGGGAAGATGCTGTAAGTCCTCTCATAAGATGAAGGCTCAGCACCTGTTGGGCTGAGTCTCGAGTCATAGCTGATTTGGGATGAACGGTCAGAGCCCATATACAAATGTCGTGGCCGAGATGTCGGGGACTCTTTGGCCCGCTGTGGGCTGAGAGGAGGTGAGATTGGCTCGATTGGTGATTCGACCGGTGCCACAGGTGCCCTCCTCTCAAAGGAGAAATCATCTGGGAAGCGTTGCTCCCGGTGTTGTTGCGGAGGAGTCTTGACGTCCCACGGGTTTGCAGAAGGAGGTCTTGGGGGTGGCTCAATGGGTGGCGGCGCTTGGGGAGGCCCGGGCCTGAGTGATTCTGGAGTATTAGCATAGAGGCCCTCATCCGGGCCTGATTGTGTCTGCATCAGATGTCGTAGTTGGTCTGTAGCTGCTTCGACGGTTGGAGGATCATGGACGGAGCGGGTCTCGGCGACAGACTCGGGAGCGCTTCGCTGGACGCTGGCAGGAGAAGCCGAGTCCTTTCTCATGTCGGAGAATGGGAATAGCGGAGGGATTGGAGGAGCGTCTGGGGAGATTGGACGTGATTGCGAGCCGGAAAGGCGTGTCATGATGGAGCGGGCATCATGGTCCATGGGCACCTCAAGCTTCATGCGCATCAGGATGTCATAGATCTTGGGGGCCGCCTTTCGCGAGAGGCCCTGCAGCTCGGCAAACTTTTCGGGTTCAAAGTCTTCGGGCTCGATATAGTCGTCAAACTCCCATAGCAAATCGGTCAATTGTGAACGGAAGTTGGCAATGTCGTCTGCCATGTCAGTCAACAAAAATGACCAAGGACCCAAGCCCAGGATACTCACCATTCTCCTTGAGGGCATCCAGGAAATTGGAGCCATACTCGTCAAGGTTCTTACGACAAAGCGGCTCGATTTTCTTGAGGGCTCGCTCGCCTTCTTTGACGAGGCTCCGAGCTGCCTTGAGCATGACCTTTTCGTCGCCGGCATTCTCAACGGCGGTGCGGCCCTTGTCGACAATGTCACGGAAAGGCGTGACAACGAGGTCAGCGACGTCATCCATGGCGAGCTCGAGGAGAGCAAGACTTGGGTTACGGCGAGTCGTAGCACAGCAGGCTGAGGGAGAGGAAGTGGTGTTGAAGGATCACGGTCGCAACGGGGTGTGTGGGCGTGTAAGTCAATAAGAGGACAGAGGACGAGGTGCGCCAGACAGGGGACAAGAGACTAGGAGGGGGACCATCACACGACAAAGAGATGGAAAGGGAAAAGGAATAAACGAGGCGTCAAGGGTGCCTAGGTAGGACGTCGAGGTAGCGGGCCCGGAAGCCAACGGTATGGTATGGCTTCTGCAGGACTACGAACGACTAGGCCGGAAGAAAGAAGGAGGGAGAAGGATCCCAAGGACAAACACCAAGGGGGAGGCAAGGCAAAGCCATGGGTTCACCCATCTGTCAGAGCTCAACTCCACCGAACGATACGCCAGGGCACTCGCCGGGGCTCTCACCAGGGCAAACCAGCACATGGGCAAGCTAAAGAAGAGGCCGTTTGTAGATCCATTGCCAGTACAAACCCCGCGTCTGCACCATCCATGGCCGCTTCTCTCATGGGATGGGGGGCGTGTCATGTAGCATGAGGGTGCGTGTGCGACGGCCGGCGACGATTGGACGGCCAGTCTCGTTCCCTTTAGAGCTTTGACACCGAGTTCCCACTCAAAGACAGCTCGATTGCTTGCTAGAGATTCGGATGCAGACTGACTGATTAGCTAGCGGGCCATGATCCCGGTAGGATCACGACAAGGCGGAACGGCTGAATCGTAGGTGACCCACTTGCCGCCGGGCACGTGTGGTTGATGTGCGCAACGGATTGGACTTTGTAGACGGGGGGTTATATTTCGTGCTAGATTCATTATTACTGTACTCTTCACGAACCAACAGACGATGTGGGCAACTCGACCGTTTTATCAATGCTTGCTCGGTCGATCATCTAGGCAATGGTGCATGGTTTAGCTACTAGACATGTCTGACCGAGGCCTCCTTTTGGTCAAGTCCACCGTTCTTCGTTACCACTCTATCGATGTGCAGAACTGGACCCTGCGACATGTTGCGTTGCCCCTGACTTGGCGGTTTAGCATGGCTAAACCCAGTGGGGGTATTCTTTCTTGTTGCCACAGCATTCATTGTCTTGCCTGACGAGAGCAGAGCTGTGAGATGTGAGATTCGGGAAGTACAAGATGCATGTGGTGAGAGCCTCGAGTCAGCCAGCAACAGTAGAGACGCATACCAAAAGGACCTACCCTTCTCACATCATAAAACGTCCTCCCAAAACCATGTCTAACGCTTGTCAGTCAAGGTCCATGCCAGGCCCTCTTGACGATCCATCCAGGCAGTGGACCGGACCGCCGCAGAAAATCATGGGGTAGTCAAACTATAGGGCAACCTCGCGAATCGGGTCCTGACAGCGCAGATCCTCATGTCTCTAACCAACCCGAGAGCGGGCGGGCGCTTGATAGTAGTCTTTATAAATAGGTAGCAGCAGTCTGATTGATCAATGGGGTCCGACGATCCTGCGGTTGCCTGGATGGATTTCAACCTCTCAGACATCTTCGTCTCCATCACGATCAGCTGAAAGACGCCAAATCAAAACGTCGAATCCTTTGATGCGGCTAGGAACACGAAACATTCACCAGGGGGGGAGCCTGGCAACGCAACCCAAGGCCACTTGGCTCGTCGATCGCAGAAATCTGTTCCATGCCTCGGCACGCCGTTATCCTCTGATCTACAACGCTTTTGCAGCACTCCTTGATTCTGCCCTCCCTCCACATGCAAGGCGGGCGACACAGCCTCCGCCCTGCTGCAGCGGCACCTTTCAACAACTGCATATTCACCTAACCAAGACCAGCCAGAACATTGACGTGTCACCCACCCACGCTACGGCATATCAATTACTGCCTTGGCTGGTGGCACACCTGCCTCAGACGGTTGTGGCTCTTGGCCTTGTCTTGTCGGGCGGGAGGGTGTCCCCGTGAGCCAAGCAAGCCCCAAGGCCAGATCGCGAGGCAGTCTTAGCATCAACGAGGCGTTCTAGAAGGTTACCCATGACGCATGAGGCTACTGGAGTCTCGTCAACGAAATCAGGTACGTATTCCCGCCTTTGCTCTTTTGTTGACCGAGATCAAACACCATGTTCTCAAATATTGGTCCATAATATCCTGTCTTTCAAGGGTTTCAATCTCGAGCCTCACGAAACTCAATTCCATCCAAGTACAGCACCCAAAGTTCAAGCCAATCATAATCTCGTAACCGTCCATATGCCACCAAGTCGCCATCCCAACCTCGTTAGTCCTTAGCCAATGCCAACCCTTACTCAACATCGTGTCAACTCCTGCTTCATTGTCTCACGTCAAACGTTTCACGAGGCCTTTTCGCTTGGAACAGCGGAAACGCTCTTCTTTCCGTTTTGGCCTGCAGCAATCTGTTACCACCATCGTTAGCTTTTAACCCTTGTAAGGAGCACGGGTAGACATACTTGCTGCTCAATCATTCTTCGCCCAACCTCGATTGTCTCCTGCATCCCCCGTTGACGTTGCCAGAACCTGCGCCTTCCTGTCAGTACACCGAGAGACATGAACCTAGAGTCAAACCTACATTTCCTCGGGTGTTCCATGGCCCCGGATCGACGCCTGTCGGGCCTCCTCCTCCAGGGCTTCACGAGTGATCTTCTCACTGTGCTCGATTCCAGGTGCCGCAGCCTCTTCGGCCGCGTCCTGTCCTAGGTTCTCCTCCAGCAGTCGCTTCTTCATCTGGAACCTTTCCTTGCGTTCCTTTTGCAGACCAGGGCTGTCAAGTTTGCTTAGCACAAAGCGGACCGCCAGCTGGACAACCAGGTAGAAGTGCTCCGCAAACAAAATGCTCAGTAGCAGACCCCACGCCTTCAGGGCAGATGGCTCGCTTTGAGTTCCGTTCTTGGAGCCGCTGCAGAGGTACACAATAGCCGAGCTTGTGATACTGCCTAACCAGGAGAGGAAGCTCAGGGCCGTCAACCAGGGGCCAATCGAGTCAGTCCGCCAGGGGATGGGGCGCCGGCTGCTGATGGCGATCTTGAGTGCGTCTGATCGCAACTCAACCCAGTTGTTGACAAGGAAGCAGCAGGCCGCCAATGGCCAAGCAACAGAGAACATGGCGACGTATCCTTTACGCAGGTCAGAACAGCGGCATCATGCATTCTCGATAACGTAAGCTTACCAAACTGCATCACCATCTCACGGTAATCTCCTGAGACGTCGTACATCTCCAAAGTGCACTCCTTACGGACACGCTCAAGGAATTCGGCCTCCTCCTCGTGGTCCTCCTGCACCGTTGACTTTGACTTGAGTTGCTTGGCCTTTTGGAATGCCTGTTGCTTGATGTAGGGCACCACAACCTCGGTCGCAAAGTTGACGATCTGAGCAGTCACAGTGAAGTAAAACATTTGGTTACTGATTCGAGCAGGGTTGATCTGAAACTCCCGTGTCGGCAGCTCCTTCTCGCTAAAGGTGAGAGTCTGGGCGGTCGCTCTCCAGAAGTTGAGGAAGGGATGCAGGATATGGCTAAACGGAATGTAGACAAAGGCCGTGAAGAACAAGGCCATGTAAGAAGTCATGAAGTTGAGTACAAACTGCTTCTGGATGAGAGCAGCATCGTGGGCTAGCAATGGTCAGCCTGGGTTGCATGTCCAAACGTGGGGAGAGTTCCTACCATCTACGGTTGCATAGTTTTCCATGGCATTCAACTTCTCGGCAGCTCCCATGAGGACGCTGGAGATAGTTGGGGTTCCAATCACGAGGAAGATGGTGGGAAGAAATCCCTAGCAGGGTCAGTTGCGTTCACTCTCGGCAGTGTAATGACTGGTACTCACGAGATACTGCTTGCCCGGGCCACTATAAACCTCATTGATGAACACCTCCAAAGAGTTGCAGGTCACGATGAGGGCACCAAGGGCAACAACACAGGCCAGAGCAAAGGGGATCTGAAGCAATTGGGTCTTAATCCGCTTCATAGGCGGGTAGACCTTGACAGGCTCGCCGGTGATGGGGTCTTCGGCCTCATGATCCCACTCAAACTCGGGTCTGGCCTGTTGAATGCTGGAGACTCCTCGGACGCCCCACTGGACGGCAAGATCAACTTCCTGCTTCTTCCAATACTCGAAGAAGACTACAGACCAGAGGCCGCATAGAAGAGCGTAGAGGAATGAGAATTGGCCCAGAAGCAACCAAGCACCAAATCCAAAAGCGGATGGGATGACGAGGAATCGGAAGTAGGACCGCAGGAAGGCAAAGTAGAAGGCAACGCTCTCGCCAAACTTGTCTCGGATGTTGTCGATATCGGCCTGTTCGAGAGTGTATTTGCTACTCCATTTCTTGATCCATTCCTTGTTGAAGGAATGGCTGTGAAGGGGAAAGATGGAGTCAACGTGTTTCCACTTGGTAGTGGTAGGCGTGACTCCAGCGCCGCCCTCATTACGGGGCTTGGTGATCATGAGATAGATCAAGCGAAGTCGCTCGGCCTCGACGACGGGCTCATCTTGCAGTGCCTGTGCGATATCATTATGAGGGGCCGAGACGCGGACGCCGTGAAGCCAGTCGCCAAGGCGGGCGCGGTAGACCTGCTTCGCGAAGAGATCGGGAGAAGCGACTTTGACAAAGACGAGGAGGGATTCGTTTTCTCCATGACGAACTTCGGTAGCTAGGCCGACGGCGGTGAGAGCTTGAATGAGTTGTACAAAGCCTGCTTCAGCTTCGTCGCGCTCTGTGGAGGGGTCATTGGTTATCGGAGGGGTCTTAACAAGGGAGGATGATGGGAGAGGAATTACCTGCTGCAGGGACCTTGTAGTGAATGACAAAGTCGACGCTGGAGTTGTCAGCTGGGATTGATAGAATGTTGACTCTCGTGGACAAACCCAAAGTTGCTTTCTTGGCCGCCACCAGACTGGCTAAAGTCCTTTAGATTGGACATGGTTCGTAGCTGCTCATGCGAGGGAGGGAGATGTTGAAGCTGAGCTATTCGGAGGAGAAAGAAGAGAAGGAAGTTATTGACAGAGGGGGGGAAAAGAGAGGGAAAACAGGATATGGCCGATGACGCTCAACAGGATCCAAGATTTGGAGAAACAAGCTTCAAGGCAGCTCAAGAGCAAGAGCTTGGCTCTTGAAGTCCAAGGTAGCAGTAGCAGTAGCAGAGGGGAACATGAAAGTGGGAAGATTGGCGCGGGAGGCGACGTCACCATCCGATCTTAGGGCAAGAGCTAGGGAGGGTCCGTGCTTTCAGCTGGACATGGGTTCAAGTGAGAGGTCATGATGTATCAGAATTGTTCAGATATTCAGCTGCTGTGTAAGATGAGGCCTCCTTCTTATGATGAGTGTTGAAAGATACTATAGTTGCTTGTTCATATCCGCGTTGGCCTTACAGCTGCAGGCGAGCGCAGTTCATTGTAGAGCTGGGCTGCTGATCAGTGACATTCAAACCATCTCATGCTAGCAGATGCAACATGTGATATTCACATTCTCAATATGAAAGACTCACTCTTCTTCTACCCTCTCATCATGGCCCCCATATTTACACGAAATATCGCGTACTCATCTCAACTGCCCTCACCCAGTGGATTCCTCGCTAAATGCTCCATACTCCGTAATACAGCATATTCCAATCGGCTGGCCACCAGCAGCAAATGCCCCTAAATGTCACCCTAGGCGCCCCGCAGTGACGCTAAAGGCTCGGTACCCGTCGTCACCACCACGACCAAGCTCCATCATTCCCTGAAGCTCCATCTCACTAAGCATCACCTCGATTCTTTACTCCTGCCGACTCGCAATTAGACACTCGCTCAATTGACGCCGTTCAAGCTCAAACATCCTCCTCGGAGGCTCGTCACCAATCCTACACCAGCTCCATCATGGGTCTCCTCACCTGTCTTCGCCTCAGGCGACGCAACCAGTGGGCGCCCATGACGCTCATCGACCATCTCCTTTCGTCGCCTCTTACATACCTCTCTTTTCTCTTTTATCAGCTGGTTCTCCTCCTCCGTGGTCGTCCCTTCTACCCTCCCCGAGATAAACCCGCCATCCGTGTCGTATGCATCTCAGACACGCATGACCTCACCGTCGACATCCCCAGGGGCGACGTTCTCATCCACGCTGGCGACCTCACCAACGCCGGCACCGTCGCCGACATCCAGAAGCAGCTCAATTGGCTCCGCGCGCAGCCGCATCCCGTAAAGGTCGTCGTCGCGGGCAACCACGACAGCTGGTTCGATCCCAAGAGCCGACCCGAAGAGGATGTTCGCTCTGGCGCCAAGCCTGACATGGATGGATTGATCTATCTCGAGAGCACATTGACAGTGCAAAAGATCAAGGGCCGTAACATTTCCATATTTGGAGTCCCGGATATTCCAGAGATCGGCCCCAAGGAGTTTGCGTGAGTCAACCAACCGTGTTTACACGAGTAGGATACTGAGATGCTCACACGGCTAGCTTTCAATACACCGATGAAGCTCATCCTTGGCTCAGCAAGGTTCCCCCGCAGACGGATATTCTCATCACTCACTGCCCTCCGGTAAGCCCTCTCTCTATCTCTCATGGCAACTCTCCCCCGTCAACTTCAACTCACGCCACTCTCAGAAACATCACCGCGACCTTGGCCTCGGCGACAGCCATCTCCTCCGCGAGGTATGGCGCGTAAAGCCCCGTCTCCACGTCTTTGGCCACGTGCACTGGGGCTATGGTAAAGAATCCGCCTACTTTGATGACCTCCAGGAGACGTATGAGCGCCTCATGTCACGTCCCCGCCGTGGTCTCATCCGAGATTTTATCCCCAACGAGGCGTGGCTTGATATCCTCCATCTTGTGATTCACGGCCTTCACAGTGTAGCTTGGAAATGGCTCATGTCTGGACCCGGGAGCAACAATGGCAGCCTTATGGTCAACGCAGCTCAGATGTATGGAAACTCGGGCAAGGTAAAGAACCGGGCCGTTGTCGTTGACATTTGAAAGTCGAGGCGAGTCCGTGTGTTTGTATAGAAGGTCCCATCATGGCCACATCATGACAAGCAAGCATGATGGTTGAAAAAGCGTCAATATCTCGTCTTTGGATTAAGATTTATATAGGTAGTGTTCCAGTACTTCGTAACGTAACCAAGACAAAGGAAAGAAAATGTATGCAAAGCCAGCACAGTCCTTCTGTGCAATCAAGGGTATACCCGCCTCTCAACTAGTCAGTCACCCATGCATTACATCTCGCGCAGAGACATCAAAGAAAACCAAACAAAGGAAATGATTCGACAAGCAGTCATGATAGCTTCCCCCATCACAGCAACGTTGCGATCAGGGCCACAACGGCAGACAGCACAATGCTCATCTTGAGGCCCTCGGTCGCTCTCCACGCCTCACCAACAACCACAGGCTGATCCGGGGCGCCTGGCGTTCTAGCAGCACCGGGTGTTGATGTTGGTGTTGCCGCAGTCGCGTTGGAAATCTTCGTGGGAACAATAGGTTGATCGAGTGCTGTGGGCTGCGCAGGAACATTTTCAACAACATTGGTATTGCCAGGAGAGTCAATCTGGGGATTGGCATCGTCCGAGGGCCGGACAACAACGACGATGGTCTGCTTTTTCGTCCTCGTCACAACGAGATTGTTGTCCAAGGTTTCTTCCGAAATCACCTGGATCGTCTGGTATGAGGTCAGGACGGTGGTGATTTCATCAGGTGCTTGAATCTGATTAGGCTGGGTCGGCTGGGGTTGGCTGTGAAAAGATTGCTGACCAGGCTGCCCCTAGTTAGACTGCCCTTGGGCGGACTGTTCTTGATCAGGCTGCTCTTCATCAGTCTGTCCTTGGCTGGACTGCTCTTGATCAGATTGCCCATCAGGCTGGCCAGGCTGCCCCTGTTTAGATTGGATCTGGGGAAACTCTTCCTGGCCAGATCCTCCCTGGCTGGACTGTTCCTGGCTAGATTGGCTCTGGTCAGATGGACTCTGGGGAGACTCCCCATTTCCAGACCCATCTTGTCGAGACTCGCCACCGTTTGGCTGGCCCTGGCTAGTACTGCTTTCCCTCACCGGCACAACAACAGACACTGTGATCGGAACAGTCAAGGTGACAGCACTCTCGCCATTGGCACCGCAACCATCGCACTCGACGACCTTTGTCTCCATGGGCGGGTCCATCAGCTTGGGTGTCTCGCAGTCGCAATCTTCGTACTGCAAGGTTACCACTCTCTCTTGCGGGACAAGAGCGGCAGGATCCGAGGGGAAGACGGTAAAGTACGTGACTGTGGTTCTGACACCAGGGCGGCCTAGGTCGGCCATGATGGGCGACGCGGCTCCCATTCCAGAACGACTGGGATCCTCAATCACTCGAGTGACGGTTGTTGCGCCAGGAATCTCGAGTTGAGCGATGCCGTTGGTAGGAAAGTTGACCATGCCAGGGCGACCAAACTCAGTGATAGTCCGGGTCAGGGTAGTCACTCCAGAAGCATCAGGCTCGATAATGACTTGAACCCTGGTGTTGACGTCAGGCTGAGCCAGGTTCCCGATAACTCGAGTGACGGTCGTCACCTCAGAGGGGCCGAGTTGAGTCACGACACGAGTGACGGTAGAATCAGCGAGGGTATTTGTAACCACCACAACCTCGGTCACGTCATCGGTGACAACCGCAGTAGCCTGACTATCAGAATCGTTCAGATCAACTCGGCCACTAGACGTAGATGGGCGAGATGCTCCCATGCCGGGCGGTGGCTCAGGAGCCTCCGTGTCCGCGAGAGAGGCGTAGACGGTAAGGAGAACACTGCTAGGGGCATCTCGACGGCTATTTATCCAACGACGGGGTTTGCTGGTGCTTCTAGCAGCAAGACCACCGCAGAACTGCTTGTCGTTTCCAGGACATGGCACATCACAGCTGCTCTCGTTGGCGACAGCACGAGTGTTGGCGTCCAGTCTACCGGCGCAGTAGCAAGTTCTACTATTATTAGCATCCATCTTTACCTATAGAAGACTGAAAACTCACTCTTGATAGACGCCGATATATGTTGCATCCCCGCAGGCCTCAATACAGCTCTGGATGGTCATATCAGCGCTCTGGGCAGTTTCGTCGAAAGTTTGGAAACCAGTTCGGGAGCCAAAGCAGCCAATGTATGAATAGTTGCCGATCCGGTCAGGGTTGACTGAGCCGCCGTCGCCTACCACGGGGAGAGGGCTGACGGTCGGGCTGCTGGTGCCTTGCCCTGGGATAGTGACCATGATAGTTGAGTGAGTCGTCATAGTCTTGGTCATGGTAGAGGTTGATTCCCCTGATGTCGTCTGGTTCGAAAACACGTTCTGACGAGATGAACTAGAGGGATTGGCAGGTTCAGGCGTGTCGGGGTCGCCAGGGCTTGGTTCGTTGGGATTGCTAGGGGCGGCGACAGGTGTAGTTGGTGAGTTGTCATCCGATGGCTCTTTGCCGGAGGGGAGGACTGGCGGAATAGTCTCATCGCGTGAGTACACATCGATATAGGCGACATCCCAGTATCTATAGTTGTCAGTATCATATAACGCAAATCAACCCATTCAACTCACGTGTTTTCAAAAGCCTCGGGGTTGTTGGCGACAAATTCTTTACAGGTAGGCGCCAGAGCTCTACACGTCTCAAAGCTCTGCCAGGTTCCCTCGCCATAGTCGCCACAGAAGTTCTAACAGAGTCAGCTCAGCCATATCAACTCTCTTCCAGGTAGAAACTCACAATATTGAGAACAATGTTCATATCATGGTAATACTCGTCGACGTTGCACTTCCTCCCTCCAAAGAGAGCCTGTGGAAGTCCCCATGTCTTGGGATCAGGTCTTTTAGCCTCGATGTCGGCAGGGATGGCACCGCGTGGAAAGTGCCAGATTTTGATGTACTCAGAGTCCCATTCCATGGCGTAGACTCCTCCATTGGCAGCATTGAAGCCATCGCCGTAGGACGAAGTGTCACTCGAAGGTGGGTTGAAGCCACATCCAATGTTGTCCGTGCCGACAAAGCAATCCAGATTTCGCCGTTCGCCTGAGAAGAGGTCCTCGTCTGCGGGGTCCAGTTGGCAGCCTTCAGCAGTATGGCCAGACATTGTGTTGGTATAGGCAAGGTTGGCGCCTTCAATGATGTCGATCTCGCCACCGGAAGGCCAGTTGGGGCCATAAGCCCAGTCTATTCCATGTCAGTGTAAAATCAAGTAGAGTTGACTCGGGTACATACAAGCTGGCCAAGTACCACATTCTGACGGCGGCATGTGTAGAAAGTCGGCGATGAAGAGGCCATGATGGAAGGCCTGTTTACTCTCGAGTCGAATACTCGGTCTTCCCTCATCAAGTCGGTACGTTTCGGTATTGTCAACCCCTAGACGAACGACTTGAGAAAAGGGTTCAACTGAATAGAGACCAAGCTCGAGGGCGTCTTCCTGGCTTTGGTACCTATTCTCACGTTAGCCTGCCAGGTTGTCTCTTCTCATCAAGCACTTACTGAACAAATCCTTTGGACAGGTCCATCCCATTATGCCAGTTGAACCCATACAACAGTTCCTCCCCAATATAGGAGGTGTTCAGGGAGTATGCCATATCAGGCAAGTCTCACACAAATGAAACCACAAAAGAAAACTGAAGAATAGACCAAAGGAAAAAGGGTAACTTCAGCAAATTGTTTGAAAGACGGATGGGATCAGCATTGAACAACAACGGCGGGCACCAGCGCCGTCTTTTAACCTATTCGGCCATCTTGCCTGGGAGCGGCGAACCCTCCATGACCGCATGAGGAATTCGATGCCTGGCTGGGCAAAACGTCTGAATGCATACGTCTGCGAGGCTGACGACGATGGGCCGTGATGAGACACCACGAGACGCTTGAACCAAGGCTCGGGCCAAGTCTTGGGTACAATGGCCAGGTTATGGGAAGAGAATGCCGGACGAGCAGGTCGGCCTCTTTGTTTGCCATCCCATACATTCCACCTCGTACTGCTCCGTCTCAACATTGCATTCAAGTTCTTTGACCAACTGCCAAGAATAGGTAACCAGAAACGTCCATCTGTCGAGGATAGAACCTGGTGAGACATTTGACTGATAGTTCGAGGTGTGAGTCGGATGTTAAATGAGACATGACATTCCAGGCGTGTGGATGAGCAGGCTGGTCAATAGACGATACACTAGGGGTAGCACATAACTCGGTTGAAGACTGTTGCTTTGTAGTATCGTAATTATAAGTATAATATACTAGAATGAATCATGTTAAAGAAGAACCATTATGATAAACAGTTAGTCTCAAGGTCTTTATCCTCTCATAAAAATTGTGATGGCTTCATAATTCGGGTGATGCCCTTGATGCGTCTATACTAGTGTCACATTTTAATTAGATTCCAATATCAACCCGAATTGAGACTCGATCAAGCCTCCTCAATTAAGGGTGAAACATCCCAAGACGCCCGGGTATTGAAAATTGCACGCTTTTCCCACCCAATTCGTGCACTCGACGAATGCAGCTCACTTCCCCCTCTATACCATGATTCGTCTCAAGCCCTCAGTTCCGCCCAGCACACGCTTCCCAGTGACGGCGCATCTCCCTGCTCCGCTCTCCCACTTTCCTTCGTGGGCCTCCATAAAGTCCTCCTGTTTCGGGTGTTGTCCTTCCAGCCACTTGTGGATGCATGTGTAGCAGTAGACGACTCCAGTCTGGCAGGCTGTCGGCGTGACAATCTCGTCAACGCAGATGGGACACAGTGACGAGTCCTCGGGGAAGGGGACTGTAAAAACAGGGAGAAGTGATGGAGTGGCAATGGGCGCATCCTCGGCTGATGGAGTCGTCTCGCCCTCGTTGGTCGTGTCTCCGCTCTTCTTCTTATCTGATCCTCCCTTGCGACCCAGACCGGATATCACGGGTGGAGGGAGATCAACACTCTCCGTGGCCTTTCTTGATAGTTGCTTTGCAAAATCAGACTGATACCACCACTCCAGAAACTTCAACGCAAAGATGCTGGTCGGCAGCAGAAGAGACAGGCCAGACAGTAACCGGGGTGCCATCTCACGAGGGTTCAGCAAAGAGCGCAGCCCAGGTCTATGTCCCCTCTCGGGCGTCTGGGTCAGGGCCTCGATAGCCTTGTAGTCGGCGCCCGTCATCCTCCGCACACGGGTGCCTATCAGCCACATGAGCGGGCTATGGTACTTGCTGCCATCGAAGAGGTAGGCAAGGTTGAAGGCCAGCATGGCAAAGTAGTAGCCAGCATTGACGCTCGGATATATGTTCCGCAGGAACCATCGGTAGTAATACAGGAAGCGGTCGCGGAGAGTCGGGTTATCGGGCATCCGCGTGTATGCCGCGCCGAGCAGGGCTCTGGGCGCATTCACCTCGTAGCTCTCGTCGAGCTTCCGCTTGAGATAAGGGATACCGACGAGGACGAGCAGATTCTTCCACACGTCCTTGGTGGACAGCTTCAGAGTCTCGCGCACGAGATCAGGGGCCGACATGCTCGCGCGGGGGACCTCGGCTTGTAGACCCTTCTCGCGCTTGAGCCCGTAAAAGTGTTCTGTAAAGGAGCCGCCGCGGGTTCGCAGGTAGTGGCGCTCGACGAGCAGCATGGCGGCGGCGTAGATCTCATCGAACGAGTTTAGTATGCGCAGGAGGTATCTCGGGTGTCGATGGGTCGCGATGGTGAGGAGGTAGCGGAGGGTAGGCGGGAGGAGGGCGTTGAGCTGCTGCTCCGAGAGAACCTCGAAGAGGGACGGCTTCTGCTCGTCAAAGGTGCCCCGAAGGGCCGTGACGAACTCCATAGGGTTCCTATTGAAGCGAGATTTTGAGAATTGATGGATTGAGGCGATGAGAAGCTGGGAGACGCGAGTCGAAGAGTTGGGCGACGTGGATATTCAGATGATCAATGATGGTGGAGTTGGGAGGTGGATTAACCCCCGAGAATTATCAGCGACCCCAGATTCCGACCGCGATCCATTTCCCTTTCGGCGCGTTGCCGTTGGTGGAGCGGAGGGGAGACCGGGGCACCTGTGACGTTGGCCGACGTGCCTCGGCAACTTCTGGCGTCTTTCCTAGAAGGGGTAATCATCAGCAGTTGGCAATTAGTTATATCAAGCGTATCCGTAGTTGTCGGCTTTTATTGTTAGTATTTGTGTATTTCTCTTGACTCCAAAAGGTTGCACCTGTCATCTACCTCGGCCGATGTTTCAACATTTCATCCTAATTCGGCAATAATACGGAGCTCTCAACACTCCCCCATCATCACTCACTCACCTTCTCACATCATTACTCATTCGTCATTATCCTACATTCACCATCATGTCCGACACAAGAGACAAGAACTTCAAGGCAGCAGCCGAATCTATGAAAGGCCACCGAGAGGCAATACTCGGAGGCAGTCCCGAGGAAAAAGTCAAGGCATGGCTTCAGCTCACTCGAGATGAGAGTGGCCATCTGAAAGCCGGGGTAAGCAACCTGCATTTCACCATGAGGTCCCTCTTTTAACATGCATCCCCAGGACTGGATGCACTCCCTCATCCCTCATCTCTCCCTGGTATCCGTCAATGCCGAAGGACCTCATCCGTCATGTGTCTTTTCTTACACGGTGCAACCCAACAACTGTAACCGCCTCAGGAACCTGCATGGAGGATGTGCAGCTACCTTGTTCGACTGGTGCACTACGCTGCCGCTCGCCCTGGTGAACCGACCTGGGTTCTGGCTCGGCATGGGCGTGAGCCGCACTCTCAACGTCACCTACATGAGGCCGGTGCCGGTGGGCGAGGAGGTGCTCATTGAGTGCGAGATCATTCAGGTCGGCAAGAAGCTGGCAAGCTTGAGGGGAAGCATGAGAAAGAGGAGCGACAACTCGCTGCTGGCTGTTTGTGAGCATGGCAAAGTGAATATCGACCCTGAGCCAAAGGCCAAGATATAGATGCCGCATGTCAAAATCACAAAGGCGTTCAGAAGGTTGATGTTAGGACGGGCGATGTGAAGGGGTGAGATGGTAACCCCTTCAACTAGCTAAGAGACAAGGCCATCATTTCAATACAGCCGTTTAATGCCCGTCACTGAGCTACCAATATTGCATGAATTTTTTTTTTTTTTTGATACATATAATAAACAACTAAGCTTAAATCTTGAGTCTCCATTAGATGATGTCGAGATTATTCTTTGAAATGCATGACATATTACCCCCAAAAGCACTATGACGCGTACACTGCAAGACATTCACGTGTGACAGCCCAACTCTATTTAAGCAATATCCACTAGCAATGTAGATTTACATTGTAACTAGCATCAAAGAAATACTCTCATAGATTACTTTCAACAGTTCTCACATCAGTCCATCCATCTATCTATCTAGGGTAGCGTTACCGTCACCTCAAACCCCACCTGCATGTGCCCGCGTGCATCGGCCCCGGACGAACCGCTGGGCTCCTCCGCAAACTAGCAGTGGAGGCGCCCACCGCCAACCTGACAAAGGCCATCCCCTCCGTTAAGTCCGAACAACTCTCGAGTACAACACAAACCCTTTCGATATCGTCATCTTCACCTCTTCTTCACTCACATTCGATCGAAAATGGACAACACCTTCTTGCCCCCTGGCGCTGGTGAATCCAAGCTCCTCACTCTGCTCCCCGCAGAGGTGTTGCATCATATACTGCAGTTTCTCCCGCCCGCTGACCTGGTGTTGAGAGTGTCCTGCGTGTGTTCGGCCCTGCGCGTCTTCATCAAGGGGAACCGTAACTTGTTTCGTCGGGTGTACCTGGATGTGCTCGTGCGTGCATCTCAAGAAATGCTTACCTG
Source organism: Fusarium piperis (assembly GCA_027886205.1). NCBI lineage: Eukaryota > Fungi > Ascomycota > Sordariomycetes > Hypocreales > Nectriaceae > Fusarium > Fusarium piperis. The sequence goes on along the minus strand of RZGM01000004.1, from coordinate 71,361 downwards.
CTGGAGACGATGGTTAATGAGATGTAGGATGAGCCCGCTGATAATGATAATACCGGTTTGAACTGGGAGCAAGAGGTTCGAGATCTTGTCCGACTCGAGACGATATGTAATCGCCAAGCGGCGGCGAAGAAGGTGAGATTCAAAGCGCATCGCCCTCAGTAGCCACCTCCACCAACTGAGAACATCTACTGAACCTCATCAGAAGGGCGAATTGGACTTTGTTCACCACACCGTCACTCGCCTACTCAAAAACGCCTCTCCCTCCGACGAATCCGTCAACACCTCCCGCACACATGCAACCTCACGCAACGCCACCCTGCTGCAGCGCCTCTTCCGCGAAGGAACCACGTCAGAGGCCTTTCTCCAGCGCTCTTCTCTGTTTGAGCGTGTTCATAACCATCACAGCCCCTCACCGTCTGCAGCCCCTCAGTCGGTAAATGCAGACCGCAGGGCCCTCCAGCAGAAGAGCGCTCATCTTCACTGCCTCTATGGGCGACCCATCCTTCTCGCGGGCCGTCTGCGCTCTCACAGGACTTATCCATTTGCGTGCTCCAAGGTGTACGACATGCGCGAGTACACCACAAACACCAGATGGGGCCCCTTTCTGGCTGACGGCTCCGACGGTGTTGACTGGGAGAAAGTCGAGGCCATCCTCGTGGTCCTGAGCAACAACGTCGGCCCCAGACGAATAGTTTCTCAGATCTTTGGTGAGACCTGGGACAAGCCGTTCTTAGGATCCTGGCCAGACAGCTTCAAAGCCCCTCCGCCTCGCGACCTGACCTCGCTCGAGGCCCGCGATCCTTACGGAGTTACAGGCACATGGTACCGCGTTTGTTACCCCTCCTGATCCTGAGTCCCTCTTTCTTTTTTTCATCTCATGATCTGGGCGAGACTGACCGACAAGGCACCAGATTGTCTGCTTCCTAGACTACAGCGACTTCTTCGCCTTCAACTTTCCCGATCACGATTTTGTCGCTCCCAACACGCCGCGGCCTGCCCTTGACGTCGGCGAGGCTACTCGTTTGATAATGCTCCGTCTCCAGGTAACATCCATCCAGAACCCAGGACCCGACGACGGACAAGACTTGCCAGTTGTGCACTTCAAAGGCGTCTCGCGGTCCCTGGATGATTCGTTTGACAACAACGCCAACTCAAACATCCGAGGTAAGTCTCTGTTTCTTCATCTCGGCCGGCTTCCATCATGATTAGCAGCACGAGAGCTAACAAGTGAGCATTCGCCACGAAAGGCACTGTCCGTCTAACACGAGAGGGAGAAGTCCGCTGGACAACCTTTTCCATCTTCCATGGCGTCGAGCGCTGGCGCAGCGAAGGCGTCCAGATCGGTGGCGTGCGCTCAGCTCGCGGTATCGTGGGTAATTGGTTCGATAGGTATGTCGTGATTATCCATCCAGTCTTTCAACAGTCACTCACCCCAACGCAGGGACTATGATGCCCATGGCCCCGCTGGCCCAACAGCGTTCTGGAAGGTCGGGACCCCTGACCAGGTCGCCAATATGGAGGATGACCTCGTGCCGAATACCCTCTTCCTCCCATACGCAGCTCTCATCGACATGGATGCCGATGTTGACCTTGAGGCCGACATGTCTTACAACTCTGACGATGAGGACGAAGAGGATGATGACGACGACGAGATGGACGGAGGAGAATTGTCAGATTTGCTGCACGATGCACAGCTACCTCTTACGGATGTCGGTGTTTCCGACTTGATAATTTTCCATCACCAGCAACAACCATGAGCAGCATCGGGGCTGTTAATTTGTAAGAATAAATCGAAGATCATGGTCACTAGGAGTATATCACACGACTGAACTGAAACCACTGAATAAGTGAGGATGGCAAACCCATCTGTTTTGTACTTCTCCTGCAACACCGAGGAGCTAGAAAGGAAACGCGCTGTCGTAAAGACATTGGGGGTATTCTAAAATACAAAAGCAGCCCATCATTTGAAGCCTCCCACCCCTTCTAATCGCGACATGCACGTCGCTTTCATCATCAAACGTCTTGTCTCAAAATCCATCATGCCCTTCCTTTATGTCCCATATATTCCATCTCTTGATCCCATACGCCAATTTCCGTATATCCCAGTATATGCATCCCCACGCCTTCAAAGCACACCCAACCCCCTTTTAGTGTATCGTCCCGCCCTGGTTTAGGATGATGCAGTTGTTCAGCAGAGTTGCCGCTTCGTGCAACAGCTCCCACCGTGTCCCCTCAAAAGTGTCCTTGAGGATCATCAGGAGTGCCGTATTCGCATTGATTCCCGTCTTGCCCTGCAAGTTGCCTGGGTTCTCGATGGTACCGAATTTGACAAAGTAGTTTCTCATCTGTTGAAGCTTCTCCTGGCGGTTTGTTGGCAGTGGCACCTCTGGGCAAGCCCCCTCAAGAGCAAAACCGTAACTCCAGACCACTAGTGCCGCAAAGTACAGCACCCAAGGCCGGTTCAGGAGAACGTCATCACGGGCATCGTATGGTTCATCCAGATGGTAACCTCCTGCATGTGCGGGTGTCACCTGATCAGGGGCCAGCACAGAGCACAGGAACTTGAGCGCATAAAAGGCGGCATCTCTCGCTCGTGCCGAATGGGCCCAGTGGTCCTTGATACGCCTCTGAGCGCTGTTGAACTCTTGCGGGCCGATGGCACGACCGAGAAGACGCTTCGCTCGCGCAAACATCTGACAATCCACAATATCCGCATGCATGGCCATGTGTGCCAGGTGATGCAGAACTGTACGGCTCTCAAACACAACGTTGAACTCATTTCGCTTCAGGGCGTCATCTCGATAGGGATCTGAAGACTCGCTGCGATCCAGATGCTTGTCAAAGTCAACCTTCCACGTGTCATACGCCCGAGTGAGTGTGGCACGCCATCGGTCTCGGCCACCAAGAGCCTGGATGATCCCACCGCCTAGCACATTGACTTGAAGATCCCGCTGATGCATGTGCCACGACACGCTCAAGAGGCCTGCCATCAGCACAGTTCTCCCGAACGAAGTTGTGTGCACCTCCTGAGCGCTCAGCGTTCGTTTGAGGCCCTCCAAGAACGAAGTCGGCTTGATTCCATTAGACATCAAGTTTGACTCGATCCGCCAGACCTCAGAGCTGCTTCCGGCCCGCCACATGGATTCGTCACAGGGAAGAGGTAGTCTCATCTCGTGAGCGACCATTACCGCCGAGTGGCCAAACATGGTAGCGTGAATCGAGTCGACAATGAAAGCGGCAAAAGCTGCACGCCTGGTCGCTTCGTTCGTAACCCAGTGCTCCCACCACTTGTCGGCAGTTCCGGTCGAGCTCGAGGTGGACGACTGTCGTGATCCGTTGGACCCATCTCGAGGGTTCGGTGGTGAGTCCAAGGCCGATTTTCCGATCAGGGAACGGCCTCGCCGCATCAAAGTGATGGTGGTAGCATGGTGGATATGAGCTCTCTCGTGCAGTTCTCTTGACGAGTACATCTTTTCGTATAGCTCGAGAAGAATGAGAGCCTGGAACACCCATAGCTTCGCAGGGGGCCGGAAGCTGACGTCCATGAAAATGTCCCACCGCAAGTGCCAAGCAAGGAAATTCGAGAGCTGAGCACCAGCCTTTGTCACCTTGTGCCCATGCGTTCTATCCAGGCACGCAGCCCCGATGGCCATCATGGAGAGCAAAAGGAGGTTTGGCGTCTTGTCAGGAGAGAAGGTTGGCTTGTGGAGGATAGGCATCTGGTCGCTGAAGTGGTACCAGTAAGAACCAATGTATGCCTGCATCATCCTCTTGCTGAGCATGTGGTCGTTGTTCATGCGGTCGCCCTCAAGAATATCATCCCACTGGCGTTCAGATGGAGAATGCTTGTTGTCATGGAAGCGCTCCCTGATAAAGTCGAATAGCTCCTGGCTCTTCTCCTCAGATATTGTCGCTTCTGGTACTTGCTGATCCAAAAGATTGTTGACGGCCATCACCTGCTGAGGAGCAGTCGGGAAATACCCCATCGAAGCACTATCGGTGCCGAGAAGAGACATGTTGAACTGGTTACCTTGCAATTCACTGTAGCTGAATCAATCATGTCAGTCCAAGAATCCTAGCTATTCGTGTTGCGTGATACTAACTTTGTGTAGCTTGGGCCGACTACTGGGGTCATGGCCTGGCCTGGTGAATTGAAGAGATATGCCATAAAGTCTTCGGGCATTCCGACATAAGGTGACTTATTGAGATCGCCAGCTTCTCCAAAGACAGGAACAGTCGCAGGCATGGCCATCTGATCCAACATCATCAACTCACTGGCCTGGGTTGTTCCAGGCTCCGTAAACTCTGCCGAGGAGCCGGTAACCGAGTTATGGGGGTTGGAATATTGCGCTGGAGGCAAGTTCATGGGCATCACATTCTGCTGACTGACAAATGTGCTGGCCTGGACCATATTGTTGTGGTTTGGAAAGACCTGCTGGTTCGCAATCGGTGACATGACGTTGAATGGTGTGTTACTGGCCGACATTGACTGTCTCTGTGTCACCGAAGGGGACTGTGGTTGGCTAAGCTGGGGTGTGCGGTTATCATAACCCTGGTTTGGAGACATGTAGCTGCCCAGGCCGTCGGTGATTTGGCCATTTGGATACATCCCGGTGGGAGTATTTGTCATGGGCGAGTAAGGGTTCCCGTTCGCGTCTAGGGCTGTTTGATACGGCATGTTGGAGGGGTGAACCTTTGAATAATCGACCGGGTTGCGATTAAACTCGGGCGAATTTGTACCAACACCGACTCCCACTCCAATACCGGCAACAGCACCAGTGCCAGGAGCAATCACTGGGGTCATGTTCCCCGCCATAGAGTCCCTCTGGTTGAGTTGAGAGCCTTTCGCGGCATGTCTGTCCATATGGCGCTTCAGCAAGTCCCCCCTCACAAAGGTCCGCGTGCAGTTGGGGAAGTTGCAGTGGTAGGTTTGTTTCGAGTTGTGATTTAGCTGGTGACGGTACCTGCGTATCTTTTGTCAGCATAAGTCAGGTGTTGCACCGAGACAAGACATACAGATGCTCTGCTCTTGAGTAGCTCTTCCCGCACCCCTCAGCAGTGCATTCAAATCTCTTGTCGAGGCCTTTCCGACTTCGTCTCCGTTTCCTGGCCGGTCCAGGCCCGTCCGAGTTGGAGGATGCGCCATTTTGGCCGTCATGGCCTTCAATCTTCACCTCCGGCTCGGCGCCCTCATTCTCCAGTGAGCGACTTCTCTGCCGACCACGGCGGGAAGGATTCGATGCGTCGATGGGCGAGGGGTTCTGGGTGTTCCCCATTGCGCCGGAGCTAACCGGAGATATGGGGAGGATCTGCTTCAGGTCGTTTGGATGTGAGGCTAGAATCGATGCCATGACCTGAGGTGAAGGAGGAAAACGAGGTCGAGAGCGGCGCAGGACGGGTGTCGAGAGGAAGTATCAGATTGCCCAAGGCTGTGAGTTGAGCTGTAGACAGGACCCCACAAAGGCAGGCAGTCATAAGCCAGATACAACGGGGCGCAAAGGAGCAAGCTCCAGCAGGTTGAGGCTGCACAGTCGCAAAGTGTCGCGGCGGCGTTGCCGCAGAGGATGGCGGGGTTGTGACAGCCGAGGGGCCGCGAGAGTGGGACAGGGCGGAAATAAATCGATAATTGCTTCGTTTAGACCCCTACGGATAGATGATTGGATATTGCGCGTGAAGCATGACAGCGCGAGGGTATCAACGCCGTCGAGGCTGGCGGGATGCGTGAAGAAGAACAGCCGCAACGGAAGGTCGGCGTGCGGCGTCGAGGTCTTGGACTCGAGGTGGCCCAAGCGGATGGGTCGAATGGGAGTTGGACTGGTTCCTTAATGTCAGCAGGCGAAGTCAAGAAGAGGTGTCGCGTGTTTTTGCGGGTAAAATGCTATGCGAAGTGGATCGAGTAACGACAGGCCAGCTTTGGGGGGAGACCGGGATGTGGGCCGCAACTGGAGACTGGGTGATGCCGAAACGGCGCGGAGACCACTTTTTAGTCATGGGGGTCATGATTCGCCGTGTTGCCTGCGTCTTCAGCTTGTGATGTGCGGAGGCTGTTGGGAGAGTGCGAGCGTGGCTTCGGTTGTCTTTGGGGTCCTGCCTTGGACATGGCAAAGTCCAAGATTTGGGTGCAACAGTCGGCTAGAATGCGGAGACACTCCACGAGACGGAGTGGAGAGAACCCTGGGAGGAAAAAAGCACCCTTGTCCAGCCGGCAGGCAAGCAAGCAGGGTCGAACGATACACAGCAGGGACTCGGGCGGATGCAGAGAGACACAGAGATATCCAGCGCAACGGTTGAAGGTGCTTGACGTTGACGGGTAATGTATAAGGGCCCGTTGTCGATGATGTCCAGGCGACGGCAAGCTGCATTGGTGCTGTGCATGCAATGGATGGCGGACGGATACGGCCGTTCATGTGGAGACGGGAGATGACCGAAGGATAGGATGAGGACGGAGGGGCAGATGTGAAATGCGACAGAGGCCGAGGTGATACAAGATATGAAAGCACATGAATAGTTACCTTGGGATGTATGTACACGATGATGTGTAGTCGAGGCTGAAGTAGATGCAAAGATGGCTGATGAAATGTGAGCATAAAAAGTGTAAGGACTCGAAGATCGAAGGGCGGCGGTAGGATGTGACAGATGAGGAGTCGAGTCGAGTCGAGCGAGGACCGAGGGTGTCTGTGGCCGAGATGAGATGAGATGAGATATGGATGGATGAGATAATCAGGAACCACGGCTGCGCAGGGCCGTCCCCCAAATAATAATAGCTCAGGCACGCGCAGCAAATGCAACAACAAGAGCCACCCAGAAACCAAAAGAAGCAACACAGACTCTCTCCAAGACTTCGAATAAAAAAAAGGTGGGATGGATCAAGAGGTTGCTCTGGGGAAGTGGCAGCAAGCGGAAACGCGTGGACGCGGGTAGGGTGGGGGGTTCAAGAGGTTCTTTATGGCAGAGACCCCTTGGTCGACAGAGTCTCACCAACCGACCAACCGTCCAACCTTTAAACCCATCACCATCATCATCACCCCCAATCCACACCCAAGGGTCCTAATGTCCAATCCCAGCCTCGACAATCGACAAGCCTCTACCCTTTTCGTACCAAGGCCTTGCCTTCCTAGTAAAGCGCCCGTCCGCCCTCCACTTTGATACTTTGCTCCTCCACCCTCGCCTCTCCATTGCTCCACCTTCGCCTCTCCACCCTAACTCCTTTTGCTCCGACAATGTGCTTCGTCTTGCGCGCGCACGCTCGCTCACGCCTCTCGCTGGCTACCATCAACCCTCCAATCCGTCTCCGCTCGCGACTAGCGTCGCCTCGTTCACGCCCTGGATGCTCGGCCCTCCGATCATCGTCGCCTTGATGTCGAGGTTTTCTAGCTCATGCGCCCGCTGCAAGAAACGACATTGGCATCTGCGGGCAGAGCAGCATCTCGAGTACGACAAAGCTGAATAGAAAAGGGCCGTCCAGACTTGGTAGTCGGCCGGGGGGGCTGCGGACCCATGGCCGGGGAGGGGACGCCGGCAGGGGTGTAGCGCTTTGTCAAAGGCTCTTTGCTCGCCGTGGCCGGGCCATGATCCTTCCCTGACGATTTGGTTGTGCACTCATGGCTCGACGCCTGGACCTCCCACAGTCGACGGTTCCATGTTGCTGCATGGAGACCAGCTGGGAAACCCCGATGCCGGGTTCTTCCTCAAGGCACTATGGCGCGGTGCCCTGAAGCTGCGCCCAAGAGTCCATGATCCGTAATGCTCATGGTCCCGTTGGTGGCCGATGGTAGTTGGTATGTTCACTCTGAGACATCCGCATGGGGGTCAGCCAACTGTTGGTTCCTCGCGATGTGGGTTGTGGTGGTGTTGGCTAAGTCCTGGTCGTTGGAGTTGCCTGCCATCTTTCAGCTCGATGCGCCTTGTCCTTGATATACGACACGACACTATCGTCTGCAACTAGGCCAGTCTGTGCTCGCTCCCGCCGTCGCGGGCAACCGTTGCTGATGGATGACGCCTCGAGCTTCTTGACCGGTGGTCAGGCTACGACGGGGCTAATGTTCGCTCTCTCACTCACGGACCACCTCGACCTGGCGCTGTCACGTCGCCGCACAGCACCGGCCCTTGCGTGATGGGCTGCTAGTCAGCGGCCCGCTCTAGGCTGGCTGCTGGCTGTTCATCAGCATCAGCAGCTCGTTGTCCATGGCATGAGCAGTGGCGTGCCCATCTGTACCCTCCTCCCGGGTCCTCGGGGTGGAGACGCGGCATACGGACGGACCACATACGGACTGTCAATGACGCCGGCGCCTCTATGAAGACGGACGCATCTAGTAATACGTTCGGGACTGAGCCAAGGCACCCATCTAGCCCCTTGTAATGCCATTTGGCATGTGCCGGGTTCGTCGGCAATCTGGCGCTTGGTCGTGTGCGTAAGTGCCCGAAGAGAGCCCTGAACAAAGCAAGCAAACTAAACATGGATCTATCAAAGCAACTGTAAATGACCACGGCCATGGGCCCGCCGGTACCGGTACCGGTACTCTATACTAGCAGACTGAGACATCTACCACATGAGCGGCTCGCCATGCGTGATGATACTCCATGGCAGGGAGCCGCCACCGTACCTCGGGAGGTTTTTGCGCTCTGACAGAATACGGCTGGTTGCAGCCATTAGGTATTATGCAAATGCGTGATCTATATGTCGGCACCGGAACCCCAGGTCAAGGCCCTGTTTATTAGCCGGGTATGGTAGCATCCCATGCCTCCCGACGTCTCCTCGGTCATCGGTGTGAGTTTGTCGATCGCTGATCTGCACCAAGATTCAGAAAGGGCATGTAATCTGGCGATGCTTTGCTGGGCAAGGCCAGATCACAGGGTGCCAAACCAACTGAAGTGGCTTGCGGTGAACGACATCGGAACCACCATGTTCTTCGAGAAAAGCTTCCGATGGCACACCCTTGACCGGCTTACTCCGGATTGTTCAAAACCCGACAAGCTTGCTGAGAACCTGTCATTGTGCTTCGAGGCATCTTGATAGACGTCAGCCCAGCGCACAATGGAGCCTCTAAGCCAATATCGAGATCTTGGACCAACGAATCGCATACGCGATTGACAACTGGACAGTCGCTAATTGGATCCAGGCGTACTGCCAGCCTCTGATATGGCGCTTGAGCTTTCCGTTACGAGAGTGAATTGAGAGAATGAGGCTGTCGTCCATCAAGATGGAACTGGAGCAGCCACCACCACAGCAGCCAAGGCTCCAGGCGGCTGAGGGAGTGGGGTGCTGGCTTGAAGCTTGGGCGGCCAGGGTGCGCCATTTTATCCAACGCCCAACGCTCACGCGCTTTGCCAAGGCCCAGCAGCATGGTTACCGAGAAGGAGACTGCAAGGGATTGGCACTTCTGACGAGCATGTTCCCCTGGACCCTGCAAATAGAGTCTCAACTGACATGGGGCACAGGACTGACCTCCACGATGATCTGATGGTCCGGCTGGCAACCAGAGAGCTGGAACACCAACTTGACAAACAAGTTAGATGACAGGCTGCAGGACTCTGCCTGTCGAGACCGAGATCGGGCAACCTGCTGGTCGGTAACTATTTTGGCTGCACTAACTAACATAGTCAGGTCAGCCCAATCAACCTCATTTGCTGCTAGTCTTGTTTCGAGACAGCCCATTAAACTGCTGGGTCAGCGGTTCCATCGAAGGCCCAGAGAAATCAGGCATGAGTGGATGCAGAGATGGTGGGATTTGAGCGCTCGCTATCCTTTCATCGCCTTAGCGCCAGCAGGTCGCCTGTTGGAGTGGCTCCCCCCAGATTCTCGCTTCTCCACAGTGGCCGGCACGTTTGGCTGGGAGTGTTGAATGACGATGCGCCCAGACAGCCTTGCTGAATGTTGCGTCTCTCGCGTCTGCAGCTATTTCTTAGGCACGCAGGACCATTATAATCTGAAGACCCCTGATTTGTTGTCTCCTGGGGCCAGAATTTGGGTCGTAGCACCCCTTTCGACTGATCCTTATCTGCTAAAGGTTGATTGGACCTCTAATATCATCATACACACAGACTGAGATTTTGTCGGCTCATCGAAATAGTTATACCGACGTAATGAACCCAAGGCTTGGGTTCTTGGGTCTGGGGTCTGGGGAAATGTCAATCAGCCACTCGCTGCCGCTTCCTTCGCATACACGCAACGTGGATGCCCGCGGCAAAGCGCATGGTGCCACGACCCCCATGACGAATTTCCCACTTGGACGTTGGACATGTTTCGAGTGGAGGGATCACCATGTTGTTCGTTGACGAGGGACAATGTTATCCCTGCATGAACCGGTGGCATGCTAAAATCTCCGTCAGCAATGGTCCACTGCTTGACTTGTGCCTAGATCGAGATGAGGTTGGAGAAAGCCTCATCGTCGAGTTGAGATTACGAGGACACTTGCGAGCCGTTGCCCAATCGGCGCAGGAGATGCCTTCGCAATGTGCCGAATGTCGACTGATGCGCCGGCGGGCATCAATGCATCGAGCGAGTTGCAGTAGCGTGCTGGTATCCCAGCATGTAGAGGCTTGACCAGACTCCTCGGTGGCCCAGATAGTAAGGTGTTTTAGGCAAGGTTGGCGACCCAACCATCGGTTGGGAATACGGCACTGGAGGATTAGGGCGTTACCGGAGAGGGGCCAGTGAGGGATGAACTTGGCTCTCAGACACCGGGAAAGTAATCAACGGCGTGCTACGATTCATGATTTGCCGAAGCGTGGCCTTGAAGAAGCAATTCTCCAAAGCCACATGGTTTGGACACGATGCAGGTCGACGAAAAGGAAATGCGCTTTGGGGCGCCCCGTCCCGTCGGATCAGGAGTGGAGAATCGGGCCCTGGATCTTCACACAAGTGCTGGGCGCAGCTGAGATTGGCGGCGATCGAGAGGAGGCTAGGGTGACGGAGCGTGGGAAAAGGTCGAGGCCGCGCTTTGCGAACGAGTCAACAAGAATATGGATCGGAGATATCACCCAGCATTTCCTTGGCCTCGGCCGACCCACACGGCAATGAAGCTTTGCAGCGTGGGGATCGTGGGGGTTATTGTTGGAGGAGATCCACTAGAGCGTGGGAGGCCATCATGGGATGAAACTTGGAGCGGGTTGTCGTTGTCAGCCACATGGAGGTCTCGTGATGGGAGTTGGAGACATCCATCACCCATCGTGGAAATGTGCTTATTCATCAGCGCCCTCTTTTCTTGATTCCGCCGGAATTCGAGTCCTTACGCTTCTTTGTTCTCCCGCTCCGAAAGCTCCGAGCTTTGGTGCCTCTCTGCTACCTGCATCATCTCGGACGCAAAGTCCCTGGACCCTGGAAAAGCTGACCACGGTAGCTTGCCTTGGAGAGCATGAACATGAACAGGCAACGATGAACCAACGTCTTTGCAACTCACGAGCCTCTACAGATTCAGGGTGCATGGCGAATATGAGATGGAATTCCTGGTTCACCATTTCATGCCTCACCTTATGAAGCAGTACGGGTTGAATTCTTGAACAAAGAATGCCTCACTCCGATATTGTCAAAGAGGGGCAGAAAGAAAAGTCGTCCAGGTGATGAAAGTGGCTGGGAACACACGGGATGGTGCAGTCAGTCCCTGGCAGCGGCAGTACAGACGCCGTCGCTCCGTATTCCCGCCCAGGCGACCACATGACGAGAACAGTTTCTCCATCTACTTATTTTTCGACGTCTCCCATTCGGCTCTTGACGCCTCCAAATAAGAACGAGAAAAAAAAGAAGCCGTCCGTCCCCCTTTCGACGCCTCCCCAAGGCTAGATGGATGCAAGACTCTTTCATCTAGCCCTGCAGAATGGCTTTCGCTGTCGACAAAGGCCGGAATAGGGGCGATCTGCGCCAGAAAGCAAAGAGAAGCGCCCCTTTGACAGCTTCCACGGGCTTGTCCGACGGTTGAACCACCGGGCCGGACCCTTCTTTTTTCTGGTGCCGCTTCTGGACCCCAAATTCCTTCTGTCCCTTTAACCGTTTCTGGTCTCCTGGAGGATGGACGAAGGAGAAGATGGCACGAGGGAGTGAAGTGGCCCCACTCATGCTTTCAACTCTGGCCTCTGGCTGGTGAGATTTTCTCTTCTAGATGCTGTGACGTCGGAGCTTGGTAGGCGATCAATCCAGCACGCGCCCCAGATCCCCGAAAATTGCACATACCCACGCCCTCGCTCACGGTCACGCCCCCCGACGCCGGCCACTTCTCCTCCTCCTTCTCCTCCCACAAACTGTCGATCGAAGCTGTACTGCTATGTGACCGTCTGCTCTCTGCGATCTATTTGTCTGCTGCTTAGCACGAGTTCTACACATTTTCGCACATATCAGCGCAGCTCTCCTTCATCATGCCTCCAGCAAAATCCTCGCGAAATCACGACGACTCCAAGGCCGACGGCCCCAATTCCAAGGAAAAGGGCGGCAACGGTCACTCTTCGACCAAGATGCGTCGGGGCGCCAGCCAGCAGAATCACTCTCATCTGCGCGAAGTTACAAACGCTGCTACCATTCCTCCTCCTCAGCCTATTGTTGAGTCTTCTCCTCCCAGTGTTGGTCGCCCCTCTCCGTCCTTGCACCATGATCCTCTCCCGCTGTCTCTTGGAGCCCCTCCCTAAGCCCTCATAGCCGGCTCCCCTCGTGTCTATTGATTATCATGGAGCTGACTCGTTTTCTTTTCTTACAGCTACAATGGACTGCCTTTGAGCGAGACATCCTTCATGCTTACCGTCGCGAACATCGCCTGAGCACCCCAAGCTCTTTCTCGAACCCCTACCGCCAATGGATCCTCTCACAACCGAACGGAATCGGCCTCCATTCTCCAACCATGGTTCGACGTCAGCAAGCTCGTCGCCAGAGCAAGGACAAGCTTGCTCTGGCCGTGCGCAAACATTTTAACGGAATGGGGGTGCAAGAGAACGACGTGATTGTCGACTTTATTTACAAGATTCGTCACGACACCACCCGTATCTCGAAGCCATACTCGGCCCCGACGGCCACGACGAAATAAGGCATTTTTGTGAGCAGGGCTTTTGCAGGCAAGGGACGGACACATTGGAACGGAGTTTTTAGGCGTTGGGCTATGGCATCACCAAGCGCAGTCGCTTCGGGACGACTTTTGTTTTTTTTATAAGCAAAGCTGCATAGGCAGACAGGCACGTTTGCATTGGTCGCATGCTCAGGTTATAGATGGGCATTGCGCGGTTTCGAATTACATCAGATACCATGACGAGCTGGAACAGAGTTTCTTTTTTTTTTTATGCCTACAGGCTATGACCCGTTCCCTTGAGAATATCCATGCGTATCCGCTCGTAAAGAAAGTCCGCGTGATGATTGTATGTTTTCGAGAGTAGAATGGTGGCCGAAGTTGTGGGCGCTTAGTGTGCGGCTGTTGCGCCTGGCGACCGCACGCACCAACAAAGACCAAATCCAATGTACCATCTTGCCTTTGAAGTAGGTAGGTAGATAAACAGATGTTGACCGAGAGCCTTGATCAGCTTGTAGAGGTCATTCTGTAAGCCACTTCTTGAAAACGACCTCAAAGTCCAGAGGTTTGATGGCTGCGTAGTTTGTCCCAGCACTGGTCAGTGAACCCCAGCATCGGGACTGGCGCCTTGCACCTGAGTCAAGTTTCAAAACCTGTGCCTACGTCCATGGTGTAATAGAAACCACGAGCCAAGCAAAAATATCAGTTCGCAAAGGGTAGATCCATTTACTCAGATGTGAATCAATTCCTCTCAATATTGAGACACCTCTGACACCAAGAGCCGCTCGGCTTGTGACGGTGCGAATACCTCGGGGTAGTTTCGGCATAAGTTTTCTTGATTGTTCAGCATGGCCGATATCGTCGCGCGCTGGAAGGATCGTCAGGTGTAGAATCACTATACTTTGTGAGAGGTGAATCAACGCAAATAGTGTTTTCCCCTTGCGATATTTCAACCTCGCCTCCTCTGGCGTTTTATCGATGCAAAAGTTGAACATCCTCATCGGCTTTGCATCGGCATTTTCACCTGTTCCTGAATTCAATCGCCTCTCAGCCAATAACTAGCCGACCTTACAAAGCAGGTGATCCGGCGTCGGCCCTATGACGAAGTTTGGTGGATGTCTGAGGCACCAAAAGCTCGGCTCAAGCCCGGTTGGGAGAAGCCTCGAACTTCAAAGATTTTTGAGGAAGCACGGCGAAGCTATTCCTAGGTGCTCTATTTCGCCTTCTCGTGACGATTCCCCCTTTTCTTATTTTCTGCTCCTTTGCAGTTTTTTCACTCTTAGGGCAGATGAATCATTGTGGTACAACATGAATCCCTGCCTTCTGTCAAAGGCCGCCGCTCCTGCGCGCGCTGCCCTGGCGCAAAGCCATTTCTGCACCTCCAAGATCCAGTGCTTAAGCAAAGGCGCACAGTTGCATACTGCGGCATTGCGCATCGGTTCCCGGGACCGGTCATCCTTCAAGCGAGATACCCGAGTCCCCTCGACCAAGCGGGTGAGTAATTCTTGCCAATGGATCAGCTCGGCATCTCTGATCTTGTATAAATAGTTGTTCCACGCCACGAACTCGGCCCAGCAAAAGGACCCCTACCAGGCCCTCGGAGTCAGCAAAGGCGCATCCGCCGCCGAGATTAAGAAGGCATACTATGGCCTAGCAAAGAAATACCACCCTGATACGAATAAGGACCCCACCGCAAAGGACAAGTTCGCCGACATCCAGTCCTCATACGAAATCCTCTCCGATCCGAAGAAGCGTGAGCAATATGACCAATTCGGCGCCGCCGGCTTCGACCCCAACGCAGGAGGGGCTCCCGGGGGTGACCCCTTCGGTGGTGCTGGGGGCTTCTCTGGTTTCGGCGGCTTTGGTGGACAAGGAGGCTTTGGTGGTTTTGGGGCACAGGGCGGCTTCGGTGGTGGGGTCAACTTTGAGGATATCTTTTCGGCATTTACTGGACAGCAAGGCTTCGGCCGCCGTGGACGACAGCAAGCTTATCAACAAGAGATCCTGGTCGGCGAAAATATCGAGGTCCAAGCCAGCATCACCTTTATGGAGGCTGCCAAGGGCACGAGCAAGACCATATCCCTCACACCGCTCAGCACATGCGGAACATGTACAGGCAGCGGCATGAAGCCCGGCACCTCGCGAGGTGCTTGCAAGGCTTGCAATGGAACAGGAACCCGCGTTCACTTTATGCAGGGAGGTTTCCAGATGGCGTCCACCTGCGGAACCTGCGAAGGCACCGGCTCGACCATCCCCAAAGGCTCCGAATGCCGAACATGTTCAGGACATGGTGTGGTGAGGGAGAAGAAGACGATTACCGTGGATATCCCGGCCGGAATCGAGGATGGCATGCGACTCCGTGTTGACGGCGCCGGCGACGCTCCCGCTACCGGCCGATCTGCCGACCCCAGCGTTCGCGCCCAGAAAGGAGATCTATATGTCTTTGTGCGTGTCGCCAAGGACCCCAAGTTCCGTCGAGAAGGATCGAATATCCTTTATACCGCCAATATCCCTCTCACAACTGCTCTGCTGGGTGGCCAAGTGGAGATCCCGACCCTCGACGGTTCAGTCAACGTAAAGGTCGCTACCGGTACCAACACCGGTGACAAGATGACCCTGACCGGCATGGGCATGAAGCGCCTAGGTTCTCGGCGTGGTGGCAGTGGCGACCTCAAGGTCGAATACCGAGTCACCATGCCCAAGTACTTGAGTGCCAACCAGCGAACGATTGTGGAAATGCTCGCAGACGAGATGGGAGATAAGACGGCCAAGCGTGTGATGAACGTCGGCTCTTCTGCAAGGTGAGTGTCCCCGCTGCAGGGAAGCCGTCGTCGACCTGCTAACCATGCCCAAGTGTTGACCCCAACAACCCCGACTCGCACAAGAATGAGGGCTTCCTCAAGTCGATGTGGCACACGCTGACCAACAACCCGGCGCACCAAGAGGAACTTGGCAAGGGCACCGAGGGCGAGAAAAAGGAGGATCCGAACAAGAAGTCGGATGGCAGCAGCTCGAGGTAATGAATGGCCTGTATCATATGAATTGGAAGACCACGACATACTAGATGGGGAGCGCATTTGCTGGTGTTAAAAAGGTTGATATTATTTGTGTATGGCGTCGGCGGTGGTCACGACGAAAACACGACGACTCGTCTATGTAGATCTGCAAGATCTGTTGTATACCAATCCTGTAGTATAGAAAGAGGGGGCTCAAAGCTCCATCGGAGGCCACTCCCCTCATGAAATTGTAGTCGCATGACTGAAGGACAAGACCGTGGTCCTCTGGTTGCTTTGGGTGAATGCTACGCGAACATGGACATGGCATTCTACGGCATGTAGAGCCCGAGACATCACGTTGACAGCTTCATACTCACCTTGAAGACCGTATCAAACCTCTTTGAGTTGGACGAGGAGCATGGCCTGTTGGCGGATCTTGTCTGACTTGATTAGAGTCCAAACCGTTGTATATCATCATTTAACTCACATACCAGGCATCCATCGCATAGTTGTCCGTGTAAAACTCCATTGTAAGACCCCTTCAGCCGATGGGCTTGAGCTTCTTCTTCTTCTTCTTTTCGCCCCCAGACTGCCCTTTCTGGAACTGCCGCCAGCTGCTGATCCGCTCATCCCGGGTGGCCTCCCAGTCCTGTTCGTGCTGGCGTTTCCGCTTGCGGTCCTCTACCTCGGCGTCGGCGCGACGCTGCTCGCGGCCCTCCTCCTGCAGCTGGGCCTTCATCTGGCGGCGGCGCCGGTGCTCGTTGTCGATGAGCACCTCCCGCGCCTTGTCGCGCCACATGCGACGGAACTCGTCCGTCTTGAGCTCCTCACTGTCCACTGTCCACTTGTTTTCGCGGATGAGGAGCATGCGCGCGTCCGCGATGGCCTCGTCTAGCCGTTCGCGATGCTTCTCGTCCATGAGCTCTGTCTGCGCCTTCTTGAGTCGGTCGAAGGCATCGGGCGCTAATGGGTTCTTTGTCTTGTCGGGATGGATGAGTAGCGACTTCTTGCGGTAACAGATTTTGATGTCTGAGTCGGGGACACCAGGCTGGAGATCTAATACAGCGTAGCTATCATATTCTTAGCATAATTGTATATCAAGAGTCATGCGTCAGGCCAGCACCTACGCGTCGAGTCGAAACGCCTTCAAAATTCGGTCTATCTCTGCATCCTGGAGCTGGATTAGCGGTGGTCATGATGCCGATGCGCCTCTCGCAACGAACCTTGTCAAACTCCTTGGCCTCAGCCTCGAGGGCATCAAGAGCATCCTTGTCCTCTTTTGAGTCTTTGCTAGCCATTTTGATACTGAGATGTCTGATGTGGTAGTATTTGTGGTTGAAAGAGTGAAAGGAAAGAACAATGGGAATTGGAATGGGAATGTAGGTCAGATTGGGCGGGTGTTGGTTGCAGCAGGCGAAGCCGGAGGGAAGGGACCCACTTACCCCACGAGATAAGATAAGACATCTAGAAAAAAATATTGGGCGGTCGACATGAAGCTCTCACTATCCGCTAACATTTGAAGAACCTGTATAACATTGCTTCTTCAGGCGCGTCAACATGCCACGCCGCGGAGCCTCACCAACCCCTTCAGAGGGTGAGGTTGATATATTTGGATCCCTCTACCCCGGCGATGGAGAAGGCGACAATGGCACTATCGGCAACGACGCTGGCCTCGACCTCGATTTTGACGGCCTCTTGAACGGCCCCGAACCTGGCAACGATGACGGTGACGAAGCTTTTATCGCCCTGCAGCAGGCGGCTTCCTTTAGGAAAGCTTCTAATCTCAAGGGCAGGACGGTGAAGAAGGGTGGAGGCTTTCAGGCGATGGGTAGGAGTTTTGCGCGTCGACTGCAAGCTGTGTACTGACCTTTTCTAGGCCTCAACAGCAACCTCCTAAAGGCCATTACGCGAAAAGGATTCTCAGTTCCAACCCCAATTCAGCGAAAATCAATCCCATTGATCCTCGACAGGAAAGACCTGGTGGGCATGGCGAGGACAGGTTCCGGAAAGACTGCCGCCTTTGTGATACCGATGATCGAGCGATTGCGCGCCCACAGCGCCAGATTCGGAACGCGAGCCCTCATTCTCTCCCCGTCTCGAGAACTTGCGATCCAGACCCTGAAGGTTGTCAAGGAGTTTGGTCGTGGAACC
This sequence comes from Fusarium piperis, assembly GCA_027886205.1. NCBI lineage: Eukaryota > Fungi > Ascomycota > Sordariomycetes > Hypocreales > Nectriaceae > Fusarium > Fusarium piperis. The sequence goes on along the minus strand of RZGM01000004.1, from coordinate 53,231 downwards.
GACTTGAAAAGTGTTTTGCTGGTCGGTGGTGACAGTCTCGAGGAGCAGTTTGGGTACATGGCCGCCAATCCTGACATTGTGATCGCCACACCTGGTCGATTCCTTCACCTCAAGGTCGAGATGTCATTGGATCTCTCTTCGATTCAATATGTCGTGTTTGATGAAGCCGATCGCCTGTTCGAGATGGGCTTCGCTGCGCAGCTCACCGAGATTCTCCACGCCCTGCCGCCTTCGAGACAAAGCCTGCTGTTCTCAGCGACACTACCCGCATCTTTGGTTGAATTTGCCCGCGCTGGTTTGCAGGACCCCAGTCTTGTGCGACTAGATGCTGAGACCAAAGTTTCCCCTGACCTTGAAAGCGCATTCTTCTCCGTCAAGGGTGCTGAAAAGGAGGGCTCTCTATTGCATATCCTTCACGATGTAATCAAGATGCCGGTTGGGCTTCCAGAGAGCGCAAAAGAGCAGGAATCCGAAAAGGGGTCCAAGAAGAGGAAACGAGGACCCGAGAATGGCAGCGGCAAGCCAACAGAACACTCGACAATCATTTTCACAGCGACCAAGCATCACGTCGAGTATCTGGCAAATCTTCTCATTGAGGCAGGCTTTGCGGTTTCCTACGTTTACGGATCCCTCGACCAAGTCGCCAGACGTATTCAGGTTGAAGACTTCCGGCGAGGAAAGACAAACATATTGGTTGTCACTGATGTTGCGGCTCGTGGTATTGATATCCCCGTGCTTGCCAACGTCATCAACTTTGATTTCCCTCCTCAGCCCAAGGTCTTTGTTCATCGAGTTGGTCGAACTGCCCGAGCGGGTCAGCGAGGTTGGAGTTATAGTCTTGTGAGAGATACCGATGCTCCCTACCTGTTGGATCTGCAACTGTTCTTGGGTAAGAAGCTGGTTGTTGGTCAAGAGAACACAAACCCGTCGTTTGCCGATGATGTGGTCGTGGGAGCATTGAAGCGAGACTCGGTAGAGACTCACGTGGAATGGTTCAACAAGGTTCTCCACGAGAACGATGATGTTTCTGCGCTGCGCGCTGTTGCCGGAAAGGCAGAGAAGTTGTATCTGAAGACAAGGAACTCGGCTGCCAGCCAAAGTGCGAAACGAGCAAGGGAGTTGGTTGGAACCCAGGGATGGACGCAGCTACATCCTCTCTTTGGAGAGGATGTGGACGGGGCGGAACAAGCGCGAGCCGATATGCTGGCAAGGATCAGCGGTTTCAGACCCCAGGAGACGATCTTTGAGGTTGGTCACCGTGACAAGTCAACAACGGAAGCTGCCGAGGTTATGAAGCAGCTGCGCAAGAGGATTACACCCAGAAGACGGGAGGAGAAGAAGGACGAGGAGGAAGACTTTGAGGGTCTGGACGATGTACCATCTGGCGCACAGATGGATGTCGACTCTGACGAAGAGGAAGAGGTTGACATGGAGGACGATGTCGAGGATTCGGATGACGATTTGGAGGTCACTGTCTCCAACAACAATTCCAAGAAGGGGCAGACGGATTGGCGAGACTCGGAAGTCTTCATGTCGTACACGCCACGAACGTTCAACGCCGCCGAGGAACGCGGATATGGTGTCCAGTCTGGTGGTCAGGGCTCAAGCTTCGTTGAAGCAGCCCGTGACGTGACCATGGACCTCACCAACGACGAGAGCGCCAAGGCATTCGGAGCACCAACTCGAGCCAAGATGAGGTGGGACAAAAAGTCCAAGAAGTACGTGTCACGAGAGAACGATGACGACGGCTCCAAGGGCGCCAAGATGATCCGCGGCGAGAGCGGCGTCAAGATCGCGGCCAGCTTCCAGAGCGGCCGTTTCGACAAGTGGAAGCGCGCCAACCGCATGGGCAAGCTCCCGCACGTCGGCGAGGTCGAGCGCACCGGCGGCAACACGGTCGCCCAGCTCCCCTCGGGTCCCCGGTACAAGCACAAGCAGGAGAAGGCGCCCAGGGAGGCCGACAAGCACCGCGACGACTACCGTGTGCGCAAGAAGCGGGTCGACGAGGCGAGGGAGAAGCGCATTGGAAGGTTCCGCGACGGCATGGGCAGCAAGAAGGAGCTCAAGGGCCGCGACGACATTCGCAAGGCGAGACAGGAGAAGGAGAGGAAGAGGGCCAAGAATGCTCGGCCGTCAAGGAAGAAGTAGTGGCTGCGAGGGAGGTGGTCCAGCGACGAGGTTGCGATTGGCTGTGCATGGCGTTTATTGGTTCACGTATAGAGAAAATCATGACATTTATTTCAAGACCAAGTTCAATCAAGACAGGTTGGATGTCACTCCTGTTTCTGTCTATTTTTGACCTTCTCACAGGATCAAGTTTGACCTCTGAGGAGACTCGTCAAAAGGCAAACCCCATGAAGGCGACAAGTTATTTCAGCACTCGCGATATCTACTAGCGATGTCACCCTTCCTTCGCGCCTCATATACCAGCTTGACCCTGACCAATCTGGGCCCAAGTATCCAGATTGGGAGAAATCAAGATCTCAAGTCTTAAACCTGCATCTCTCCATCTGAACTGGCAACTCACCGAAACAAAGAACACTCTCTGCCTGGCCTCAAGATTCTTTGACCATGTTTGCTTCTATCCATCACATCCAATGAATGGCCGCAACACATGGCAGTCGTTATTGCCAATCAGCCCGCCAAGGCAACCTCGTGTGAGAAGCCGTGTGTAGCCAGCACAGGAATTAACCCTGCACAACACATGCCGTGCTCCATCGAGATCTTTATGAGCTCCACCTGGTTTGTTTCGGAGAAAAAGACAGGAATCGAAGAGACGCTCGAGCGTGGGTCGACTTAAACGCCTACTCGGGTGGCTGCCGTCCTAAATGCGGAACATGCTTGATCAGTGCTTGCTTCTGTTGAAGGGCCTCGGCCTTGATGGAAGCTCGTGGGTTCTCGGTAGTGCAATTCACTTATAGGGAGATAACGGTAGACCATGGAGCTTTGACTAGCTCAGCTCGACTTCAACTTGAAACATGCAAGATTCTCTCAGTAACAGACATCCACTGCCCATTACAAGCGAGCCGCGCGACGTTGGATATCCTATCAGGTCCCCAGCATCCTCTGATCCATGCGTTGGATGCTTGTACCTCCGGAAAGATGGTTCCGCTGGGGGATCGACACGGGGCCTCCATGGCATGGACTGCTACGGCTGTGTAATTACACAAGACTATGCACCAGGTTTCCATTGTTCGACCATGTCACAGGGCGCTTGTTCGGAGATATCAACTGGCCAGGGTCAAGGGGTCCTAGCGCCCATCAGGCTGGAGCCGAATATAGCAGCAAATCCCTCTTACCGATTTGAACCCCAGTGACCGTGCTTCTCGCCATGTTATTCGCGATGTCGGAGCCTCAGGTTTATGAGCGCCATGACCCTCTTGGAGCTTTAAGCCGACATGTCAAAATACAAAAGTCACAATAGAGGGATAGCAAATGGTGCTTTTGTACTAGCAAAGTCCATGGGCTGAAAGTTTCAGTTTCCATATCTTGATGGCTAACTCGTGCAGATCAACAGGTCCTTCAACTGGAGAATCACACCGTCTTTTCCAAATCCTCCCTCGTCCTGGGCAGTACTCTTCTTTTCTCATGGGCATTAACAACGAGACTATTGCAGATTTTCCAAGAAATTCTACCTACCCAACAACGAAAAAGAGTCTGACGTGATACGATCAGCAACGCATCTTGACTTCACCAACACGGCCATGCTGACCAACGATGCTTTTCACGTCTGAGTTGGCAATGAAAACGCAGGATGGGATGATCCTGAAGCATGTCAAAGACTATAGCAGAGTCGTGATAAGACATCCCGTCCGAGGTTTGGGCGAATGGCGCATAAGGATGCTCAAGCTTGAAACACCAGACCCCGGCTCCGAGCCATGACCATCCCATTGACAGCGCAACAGCAGGAAGAGGCGATGACAATGCGACATGGTTCACACACACAGGCTGGCTGCGCATGACGTCTGGAAAAATTCGGTCTGTATGGGTTTGCCTGGGCGTGATACCCGAGATCCTCCCTCCCAAGAGACAACGCATCGCCTGGAGGTTTCAATGCATGCACAAGAGCAGATCTTGGCTGAGTCTCAACCCAAAGGATCTACCATGGAGAATGTCCCCATGCTGTTGAGAGAAACAGAGCAAGGTACCGTCGAGTTGCACAGCACCTCGGCCTTGATCATGTACCTGAGTATCAGGTTCAGCAAGCGGCTCGCGCAGAAGCTGAAAGCACGTGGCGACGAGTGCACAGCGCCCGGCATCAACCTGTGCCCTGAGGCTCTACGTGGGTGGGAGGACAGGTACAAGGACTGGATGGAGGAGGATGAGCATCACAGGGGTTGCAGAGGGTCCACATGGCAAAAATAGCTGCAGCTGCAGCTTCTCACTGAAGCGCCAGGGGTAACTATTCTTCACTAACACCGGGCCTCGCCAAGCACGGCCAATGCCCAGGTTCTCGGCACCGGTTATATGTTAGCATGACAACTCAATCTCTCTCTGAAACACCACAGCCGCCCCATCACAGGTCAACGACCAGCTTGTCGGCGTCACATCTTCACCATCAGCCGCGGCCTCTCCAATCACCGTTCCACGCCCGGCGCCGGGAGAGTCCACCTTGCTCCACTGGCATCATGGTACATCCACCACCCCTTGTTGGGGATGCTTAGGTTGTGCTCCCTCTTGCTCCTATCTCCATGGTTCTGTGTTGGCGGCCAGACAGCTCAATAATGCAAGTCATGGGTAACTTGGCGTGGGTCTCAACATGGCGGCATCCACTTCTCTGGGTGGGCAAGAGTTGGGTTCGTATATAGTCTCCTTGGTTGTCCTGTCTTTTCAACAGTCACCATCGTGATTAACCCATCGAACCCTGGGCCAAGTATATCAAGGTCGCCTTCTCCCTATTCTTTCTCCCCAAACACTGCTCATTAGCAGTTTCCTTCACCTGTGTCTATCTACAAAATGCTTCACAACTTTTCTTGGGGAGGGCTTGTCGCCCGAGCAAGTCTCCTTGCTTCATCCGCAAACCATCTCGGACCCCGAGAGGTTGATACATACACTGAAAAGGCCACAATCGCTATTCAGAGGCTAAACGATGACTGGTACAACGCTGCCACCGGGGTCTGGGACAACGCGTGGTGGAATAGCGGGAGTGCCATGGCAACACTCGCCGACTTCACGATGCTGAGGCTTGATGTGGCGAACAAGCTGAATCTAGGCGGCATTATGAGGACTACCTTTACAAATGCCCAAAAGACTCATCTTCTTTCCATGAAAACAATGCACAACGGTCTAGTTCTCTCGACATATTGCCTTGACCAGAACGAGGGCTGCATGGCCAAGCGTGACTTTCTGGGCAAGCGAGGCTTTGATGACTTTATTAATGAATTTTACGATGATGAAGGTAGGTTTCTCTCTTCGCAAATTGACAGAAATGAATACTGATGAAGCAAAACAAGGCTGGTGGGCGTTGGCGTGGATTCGGTGTCATGACGCCGCGGGCGACGCCGACTTCCTCGAGGCCGCCATTGACCTCTTTAATGATATGGGCACGGGAGCAGGCACACCCTGCGGCGGTGGCATCTACTGGAACAAGGAAAGGAAATATGTCAACGCCATAGCCAACGAGCTCTACTTTTCCGTTGCTGCCTCTCTGTCAAGGCGCGTCCCTGGCAACAGCACTTATCTGGAGATTGCCAAGAAGCAGTGGAAATGGTTCGAGGCCAGCGGCATGATCAACAAGAAAGGTCTGATCAACGACGGCCTCAACGGGAACTGCAAGAACAACAATCTCCAGACCTGGAGCTACAACCAGGGTGTCATCCTAGGTGGACTCGTCGAACTTGCCCTCGCGACTGGTGATGGGGCCCTGATCGAGAAGGCGCACCGGATCGCATACGCAGCCATCAAGGAGCTGACCAACGACGACGGGATCCTCATCGAGGCCGACGACTGCGAGCTCAAGGACGGACATTGCGGAAAGGATGGTCAGCAGTTCAAAGGCATCCTGATCCGCAACATTCACTACCTTCACAAGGCTTCGCCAAAGGACCTGTATCGCAGACTGATCATCAAGAACGCAGACTCGATCTGGAAGAACAACCGCAACAACCGCAACCAGCTGGGAGTCGCCTGGACAGGTCCCTACGTCGATGCCACAGGCCCTTCGCACAGCAGCGCCCTGGACGTTCTCGTGGCGGCCATTGGAGTGGCTCAGTGAGAGATTCATGACTGGTAAAATAATGGATGGGAGGACGGAAAACACTGAACACGGAGCCAGAGTCCCGTGGTCGGGCCAAGTTTAATGTTTTGAGTCCCTGGCTGGAGGGGATAGTATGGAGTTCTTGATACCCTTGACTGATAATGATAAATGTAACGTTTTTACTTTTCCAAAGATAACCCACAACGAGCCTCAACGCCATCACGTGCAACCACAACTGTTGATATAAACAAGGTGTGCTGATATTGAATTTTTACTTAGAGATATCATGATAGCCAACAATGATGTTAACTCTACAACAAAGGGATATCGCTCAAGATAATAGTTCTGATGTTAATGTCAAGGGGATAACTTGGAAGCTTGGTAATATAGACCTAGAGTCCCGGGTAGCTACGGTGTTATTATTACCATGCACTGTATAACTAACCTCATCGTTCATGAACAACTCGACTCATTGCACTCTCGATACTGTTTAATTCACACTGAATAAGCTGTTTAAAAACGCGTGCTTTTCAACTCAGGCCAGCTGAAATAACACATCGAACTGGATTGTATTGTTTGGTGGCCAATTGTCAATCATCACGTTCTGGACCCGCTTCTCCAGCATCACATTTCCCTGGTGCCTGGAACCTCCAACTCAGTCAAGAACACACCGTGAGTTACACAGCACAACTATCTCACAACTGAAGAGGACACGCAAACTCGCACCTCCACGGTGCGGAAACGACAATGGACGCCCCGGAAGCAGACATTGACATCAAGCTGCAGAAGATCTCGGCCGATCTTCTCAGCGACTTTGACCGCTCCCTGCCCCAGTTTCTCTGGAAGCCGGATGGCCACGGAGGCACCCGAGTCCGCTCGCGGGTGCGCGCAAAGGAGACGTTCCGCCTGACTTCAGCTGTAAGGCCCTTTGGTTCACTGACTGGAGCCTGGCTAATGTCTATATGTAGCTTCTGGACCCCTTCCAGGAACTCCCCCAGTTGCTGGATCCGTATCTGCCCAAGTGGATTCCCCTCCTTGCCGAGGCGTTCCTCAAGCATCTGCAGACGCGCCATCGTGGAAAGACGCTCTCTTCCCGCTCCAAGCTGTTGGTCTCTGTAGAGTTTGCCATCTGCAAGATCCTGTACACTTTTTGCAAGATCCGCGGGGAAAAGGTCATTGTCCGCTTCCTCAACGTCGAGGCCAAGTACCTTGAGCTGCTGCTCCTCGCCATCGAGGAGTCGGAGCAGGCCTCGGCAGACGAGGATTCCCTTGGGAAGTGGTCATGGGAGGAGCGCTATGTCGTTCTCCTGTGGCTGTCCCACCTTCTTCTGGCGCCCTTTGACCTTTCGACCATCTCGTCGGTTGACTTGCAAGATGTCACGGCACCGGAAATCCCGGGTATGGTTTGGCCTGATAACCTTCCCGCCATCACCGTGCGGATGATCCCTCTAGCCATCAAGTATATAGGCACTCCGGGAAAGGAGAGAGATGCTGCAAAGGCTCTCCTGGTGAGGATGGCTACACGGCGAGACATGCAGCAACTCGGAGTCCTGGAGAGCCTTGTCAACTGGTCCTTAGCATCCCTACGCCTGCATAAAGACCGGTCACTACAGACGACGTACTTTTATCTCGGGATCCTGTCTTTTCTTGCTGGAGTGCTGCGCTCATCGTCAGACACGTCCGATATGAACCCTTACCTGTCGTCAATCTTCTATGCCATTCACGCCATAGCCACAGGCGAGAACGACCTCTCAAAAACAATTGTGTCCTTTGCCCTGGCCAGGAAAATGATCCTCAAGGTCATCCGATCCGTTGTCGTGCTTCTGCTGCGCCAGACACCCCAGGACATGGCCAGCACTGAGCTCACAGAGACGGCGATTGGATATTTCCTCGACTGCGTCGCTGACAATGACACACCTGTCAGATTCGCAGCGAGTAAGTCTCTGAGTATCATTACCCTGAAGCTGGGCCCTGAAATGGCCTCTCAAGTCGTCGAAGCCGTTCTTGAATCACTCAACAGAAACGTTCTCTGGACCAGGCCAGCAGGGGGCAAGCCAGTCAGAGACCTCTCTGCCGTCAACAACCTTGAATGGCATGGCCTCATGCTTACACTTTCTCACCTGCTCTATCGACGATCTCCGCCAGCTGAACAACTCTCGGACATTGTCCATGCCCTTCTTCTGGGTCTATCTTTCGAGCAAAGGAGCATGTCCGGTGGTAGTATCGGCGCCAACGTGCGTGACGCAGCATGCTTCGGCATCTGGGCACTTGCCCGTCGATACTCAACCGATGAGCTTCTCGCAATCCCGACCCAGTCCGTCTTTGCCGCCAAGGCGCACCCGGCCACAAGCTCAATCCTTCAAGTTCTTGGAACCGAGCTCGTGGTGACTGCGTCCCTAGACCCCGCCGGAAACATTAGACGCGGTGCATCAGCGGCCTTGCAAGAGCTGATCGGAAGACATCCGGATACAGTGGATCAGGGCATCTGGGTCGTCCAGACTGTTGATTACCACGCCGTTGCACGACGCTCAAGGGCTGTCGAGGAAGTGGCCGTGAATGCGACCAGGTTGTCAAACCAGTATGGCGAGGCCATCATTGATACTCTACTCGGATGGAGAGGAATTGGTGACCTCGACGCCCTTTCCAGACGTGTTTCTGGCACAGCATTTGGCGTTCTAACTTTTGAACTGTCCGACACCAAGTCCGACGACCCCCTGGCTCGCTTCAGGGACTCGATTCAGCTTCTCACCGACCGTCTCAAGACTCTCCAAGTTCGCCAGGTTGAGGAGCGCCATGGTCTCTTGCTGTGCCTTGCCGCCGTCTTGGACAAGTTTCCTGCCTTGGCCACCGCAGGTACAGTGAATCTCGACTCGTCACTGGTCCATCAAATTCTCTCGACAGTTTCGACCGTGTTGGAGGACCTGCAGTCGACGGCTTATCGCAAACCAGAGCTACTAGCTGAAGCTGCCAGTCGCCTCGTTGTCTCGACGCTACCGATACTTCAGGTGGCACTTCTCAGCATCAACTCGGAAGAAGCTCTTCGCCCGGGCCAAGAACTTGTTCATCCCGATAACTCATCCGGTTATCTGAGTCTTGCTTCCGCGCTTGACTCCCGCGATGACATTGCGGATGAGCATGCAGCACGATTCACTTCCTCGCTGCGATCCATTGTTCCAACTTGGCTCAACCGCAATGAGCAAGAAACTGTTGAACCCGCTGCCGCTGCATCCCTCGTTCTTCTGATATTCAGCGGCCCATCAGAGCGCAAGACGATTCTGGATGAATGGGCCGAGACGGTCAAGCGCCGCCCTACAAGCCGTACTACGGTGCATGGCAATGGCTACTTCCATGCCCTCACCATTGCGCAGCCATTGGCCGAGCTGTCCGAAGATGTCGCCTCCAAGGCGCTGTTGGAGCGTTGGGAGTGGGATACAGAGGTTGAATCGAGGGTTGCCATCCTGCAGAGCCTCACGCAGAGCCGCATCTTGCGAGACAAGCCTATGATTTTCCTGGATTTGATCGCCGAGGGGCTGAATGATTACACCACCAATGCCCGGGGAGACGTTGGTTCACATGTCCGTGTCCAAGCTCTGAAAGCAGTTCGGGCTCTATGGTCCAACCTGGATGGAGTAGTCGAATGGACAGGGGATTCTGTCCGGTCCCTCTTCTTCAGCACTCTTCGTCTCTCTGCGGAGAAGCTTGACCGCGTTCGTCCAGAAGCCCAAGCTGCTATTGCACTGGTCCTCAAAGAAGGGTATGTCCATGAATGGAGACGGTTCCTACAGCAGTCTACTAACACCGCTCTAGTGATGCTACGCAATTCCGCCAACTCACATTCTCTTCCAAGACCTACTTTCAGAACCTCTTGAACCTTCACGTTGGAGACCGTCTCCGGCCCCCCCTTCACGATGTGGCCGAGGCGGACCCAAGTGCATGGATGAGTGAGCTCATGGCTGGGTTCGTTACATCAGCCGATACGGGCAACGAGGACTTGGTCATCGCCAGCCGAGCCGCACTCTGCGGCTTCTGTGAGGCCAGTCACGAGAACCTCGAGCTCGTCTGTCAGGCGTTGCTTCAGAACCTAAAGGCCCGACAGGGGCAGGACAGAGTCATTGTGCCGACCCTAGAGATCACTGCATTTCTATTCCATGTGAAGCTCTTTCAGCGCAGTACCGTTAATCTGCGCAGTCTATGCCTGCAGACACAAAAGGCTGGCTACAAGACAGGCAACGTACGCAAGCTCGAGGCGTGTATAAGGGTCTACAGCGGTGTCGCATCGATGGGTGGCCAGGAGGGTGCTGAGGCAGGCGTGCAGGAGGCTAGGAAACGGCTGGGCGCACTGTTGTATCATCCCTGGCCCAAAGTCAGGAGCATGGTCGTGGACGGGCTCTGGGGTCTCGTTGGGAACGAGAAGGAGGCTGGTGAGAGGCTGAAGGGTGTGGACTGGGGCCGGGCTGGAAAGGAGCAGATCAAGACGGCCATAGAAGAGCTGTGGTTAGTCTAGTGTGCTTGTAGATCATGGCCCAGCATGGCAGCTGAGGGCTTTGTTGAGCAGATTGAACGACGCCGGCATTGGCAGCAACGCAATGCAGATGATGGTTCCTGATCGACCCGCTGTGACGGGGGTAGAAGATCACAGCTGCCGCTAGAAAGCCGGTCTCGACCGATCGCAGTAGTGACGTCCAGCAAGTGTCAGTCTCACACGGTTGACGGGTTGAAGGGTCTCTGAGACGCTGTGTCCGAGAGAGGAAGGTGAGTGATACGAAGACAGCCACACGAACTGCAAGTAAGCCTAAACGTGACAATGATCATCGGGCCTAGGACAGGGTGACGAGGCATCCAGTGATGACGGATATGTTGGACGGTGGCTTGCGGGGAGCTTGGGGTAGAGCGAAGTCACGAGGGCCGCTAGCTAAACCAGACTGATATCGAGGACGACTTATCAACACTTGTTGGGAATTGGGTTATGGGTGTTTGTTCGTCCTCTCTCCTGAAGCTCTGGTGATCGAGTCAGTCAAGGCGTCCCGGTATCGGGCCCATGGCAATCTGGTTTGAGTTTTCGTTGTGTTTCTAGTCGTGTTCTAGCCAAGACCAGCCAAGCCATCTTTGCTCCATCGCTTCGCTAGTGTGTTGCATGACATGCTAATTATCCTTGGACGACCGTTGCGCACGCAATAAAGTGGCGGCTATGATCATAGAGGACGCGGAGGGAAAGTTTGTAGAAGCCCAGCTGCCAAGCTAGGTAAAGGCATGAATCATGTCGTGGGGGACGGTGACATGCACCGGCCAGATGGCGAGGTACTGTAATGCAAAGGGAACGGTTTGTCTGCCAGTGGAACGGATCGGTCGGCTGAGCTGAGCTGAGCTGAGAAGCAAAGACCCTGGAGGCTGAGATGGCTGTGGTCTAGAAAACTTCCAGATGCTGAACATCGTCGAGCTAGTGGGTAGGCTGGTAACTCAGTCGCCAGGCCTATCATAGTATCATGATGGCGAAACCTCCCTCCAGCCTTCAATAATATTCAGAGTTAAGGGGTCGACAGTGCCCCTCACCTCGCTTCCGCTGGCCAATGGATGGGTGTTCTGTGAGAGCAGCAAAAGGGCAACGAGCCTTGAATTCGAGCCTTGACCAGAGGGCGGTCACCAACTGACATGGTCGAATTGCCGGCATCATAGGCCACCATGCAGAGGGAGGCTTGGTAGACCAGGGCTCAATACTCCGTAGAGGATTGTGCAACAGGGAGCAGACAAGGTGGAATTCGCTAGCTATGTGCCTGGCTCTTTTGGGGACCGCAGACGCGCCGAAGGTAGCAAGGCAAGGACATGTGGCTGATGGGATAAGAAGGGACGGGATATGAGCATCACGAGTACGGGCATACCCCTCCTCTGCCTCGGCTGAAGTTGAGTTTGGGGAGGCGGCACAATGAGGGGAGGCGAGGCGAGGCAGACACTGTTCGTGAACGAGCCAGTGATACGTGTCACAAAGACACACTGCGTTGCAGTTGCAGTCGCAGTCCCAGGTGTATGGTGCAAAGGCCTAGCGAACCTGGAACGGAGATGGGTGAGCCTGAGCGCAACCGGGATGCGTGCTGTGAACGGAATCGGGCCGCGCAGCGATCCCTTCGAATTCGTTTGGAGGGTGACTTCCAGGGCTGAGGGCATCGCATCACCTGTGTATCGACGTACGGAGCACTGGAAAGCCTGAACTTTGTCGATTAGCACACGAGCACGGCTTCTCGGCCAGTAGCTGGAGGGCTTGGCACGGGTAGAGATTGGAGCTGTGCCAGGTCTGATATGACCCCTGATTTGATATCAGACCAAAACCACACCTGGGATCATTGTTGGGAGCAGCATGCATGTGCTTGGCCTCTTTGTCCGACAGTAGCTTTCTGCGCCCGCGGGCACCAGTCGACGGGAACGATGGAGACAGAGGCACAAGCGCAGTCCAGGCACAGACTGTCTAGAGAACCTGCATCGCCATCAGGTGCAGCCCAGAGAAAGGAATCCACCCAAGAGATAGGACAGATGCGAACATGGTGAGGTGTGGAGATGGGCACAGATAAGAGAGGGGCGAAAACCCATTTCGGGTGGGAAGCTATGATTAAGTGGTGATACGTAAGAATCCAAGATCAAGACCCTCGTCGCCAGAATCGTTTTTCGATAAGTCATCCATTCGGAAGGGTCCTCGTTGTTGCTGCTTTTGAAGGGTGAGTTAGGTACCTTAGGTAGCTGTTTCCTAAATCTCATGTACCAAGTTTCGATGGAAGGAGCAACAAGAGGACCTGCTCGGTTTAAAGAGAACTCGATCTGCCTGGTGTTGTCTCTCTCAACTTGCATCCAAACAACACACTCATTAATAAGCTCCCACTCGCTGCCGATGGAGCATGCTCATTTATGCTCGCTCCCACCAGATCAGTCCCAGTAGAACGGTTGGACGGGGGGTGGGTGACGTCTGGAGCACCCACTCGGGAGCATACGCGGTACGGGTTGCTCAATCAAGGGGCCAGGCTTGCTCAAGGTAACTTGGTTGAATCCAAAAGGATCAAGGTACGACGTTAACCAGGGAAAGAAACTGGGCTGCCTGCTTGGCTCACATTCAGCGGCGGACAGTACGACATTGTCGCGTGATGGACGGATAATGGGCCCTGGTGAAGGGATCCCTGCTGCCCAGCACGTTTGGACCTGGGGGGAATACGCGCCTCGCATTGGACGCCTAGTTTTGAGCAGAGTCCTTGTTCCAGCCATCCAAGCCATCGAACCAGCAAACGAGCATTTCCCCCACCACCGTCCAGGACAGGTCTCAAGCTGCGAACATGATGAAAGACATCAACTTTCAACGCCGGCTGACAAGCAACAGAATATATAGATACTGACGCGGAGCATGCGACCAAGTCTGACGACTGATAATGCGGCACGCGACAGCCAGCCTTGCCGAGGCTCCGCGCAAGGAAAAGCTCATCTGGTGCTCAAAGTCTCAAACTGCATGGGTGACAGCGAAACCTCGAAATTCACCGCGACAGGGTTTCTCGGAACACCAAACATGGTAATCAATTTTCCGGCTCTAACCCAACAGCCATCCATCGGCCACTTCCGCCTTGACAGGCGAAGAAGCCTCACAAGATTCCCTCAGTTATCGATGCAGCATCTCAGCCATCCTGGTCCAGCCCAAGCAAAAGGCCTCAGTGACGGATCTCGAATCGGCCAATCCCCGGCGATTGAAAACTTAGGCCCCGGTCATGACTATCTCTCGGCATCCGGGGGTCGGCTACGGAACCGCACCGCCCACCGTGAGGCAGCCATAACGGGGTAGCTATCAGGTACATTGCCTGGTACAATATATTTGAGTGGCAAATCACCAGTTTCCTTGTCCTCTCCGAACAGCGTCAGGTATCTGCATGACCTGTCCTAGGTACCCCGGACCCTCACTAGGCCTGACCCGCCCTGCCCTGTCGCCTGCGCCCAGAGTTGCAATCAGCAACCCCCGTTCAAATTTCAAGCAGAAGATGGGAGGGAAACCCTGAAAAGATGGGGGCCACGAGCTGTACTGGAGGTGGGCTCCTGAGCGTCAGTCAAACCGTGCTGCTGGCACTCTCTCGATTCCACAACAACTTGGGTGCCAGTCTCACTTGGTGCAGAGACACTTTGACGCGCGGAATGTGATCGACATGGCGCCGAGATCTCTTCAACGCAACGGTTTCTTTAAGTGACTGGCGCTATCACGGTGGTCCAAGACCATGGCCATGACGCCCACGTCACGTCACTTCGCCCTGCCCCCTCGTTGACAAGTCCTGGGCCCTGCCTGAGGTTTTCGTCTACTTCACCGGCTGAAGCTGGCGGGCTGGAGTGGCCGTTGTGATTCTCTTGCAAGGCTCTATGCATTGCTATATCCTGTGTCCTGGGAGCGCGCGGCTCCGACAGCCGCGTAGTTCACATAATACACATGTCGGTGTGAAGCGTGAGCCTAGCCATCTTTGAAGGCTCTTTAGACTTCCGGGTCACCGAGCTTATCTTTTTCCTGACTAGGCAGGCTATGCTAGGGATGTGCAGACCGTCAATGTTTAGACGTGGATGTCGTGTCTTGAGACGTCTCCTGATCCGATCCTCGCAGCAAAGGTGGCTTTTGTTCGCTCTTTGCTTGCTGCTCACCGTCGACGGTCGTGTCAACGCAACGCCTCATGGCTGAGTGAACGGCCGAATCATCAAAGTAGCGTGCCCCCAGGTCGTGCGAGTCCAGTCCCGCAACCCCGCAACCCCAAGCGCGCTAAGCCATCAACATCTTCGTCAGGACTCGCCGGTCTGGTCTAGCCCCGGTGGAGCACGGAGCAGAGGCAAGATGGGTGCTCTTGGATGCCCTGGCCTCTCACCCCCCATCCTTGGCCATCCCCACAAGCCCAGTCAGTGGGTGGTGGCCAACGCCCAAGACACCCTCTCCAGAGCCCACAGCACAGGGCCACAGATGACGGACGGGCTCCGGGCCTTGGGTGTGTCGTTTGTGTGCAACTCGAGGACTCGACCGTCAACGCTACTGTGCCCTCCGGATAGACAACCGGGTCGAGTCGATTCGCCCACACTCCTCGCCTCCGCAATATCTTGGGGACCAGCCGCACCTTGTCCGCATCCACTCTTGGACACTCCCACTCATCTCTTATCTCACCCTCCCAACTCTCTCCTACATTCATTCTTCTTTTGACATACTCTTGAGCCTTGCCTACAGCGCCTTCTGCCTCACTCCTTGATCGACTGCAAGACGATTGACCAGCGCGAACCATCACCTTGGCCCCTTGCCACTGACAGAATCAAGCTGGCCATACCGGATCGACCATCTTTGCGAATGCGTCCTCAACGACTCTCGCTACCCAGTCTTTGACCTGACCTCGACCTCGACAGCAATCTTGTCCTGACCCCCATTGTCCGTGCACCGATTTATCGATGCTCTTGATCTCGCACCGAAGGCCTCTATTTTCATGCATCCATCGCTTGTGTCGTTACTACCACCGCTCAAGTGCCATCGCTGGCCGCCTCATGTCGAGCTGAATCCTCGAGGCGCATCAGATCCTACAGCCGGCCCAACAGTACCGCATTCTCGGCCTCCTGCGTCGGCCCATCCGCAACCTTTGATCGAGTTATAAGCCAGAAGCCGTTTCGTTCACCTCGCTCGTCGAGCCCTCCGCGGAGGACGACGAGCGCGGACCGCCGACGTAGCCATGACGCTCTACTCGGATCCTCCAAGCCTCCGCGAATTCAAGTATGACAAGCCGACATTACTTGTCTGCTGGTGGACAACCTCGTTTTGCACCCTCATTATCCTGTTGCGACTTGCCGGTCGCTTCATCCGAACCGAACGACTCTTCACCGAGGACCGTGTCGCCGCATTAGCCCTGATCCCATTGTATGCTCGCATGGCATGCGTCCACTATATCCTCATTTACGGAACGAACAATGCTCAATTCGACGGCGTCGAGCTCACAGATGAGCAGATACGTCAAAAAACCATCGGAAGCGGCCTCGTGTTGGCCAGCCGGGTTTTCTACGCCGCAACGTATGTGGCGCGCCCTTTTCATCCCGTTATCTTCCCTTATTTTGCCCACATCCCACGCCACGTAAAACCGTGCGCCAACGTCGAGTTTTAGATTAGATGCTGACTCTCCTCTAATAGTCTTTGGGTGCTCAAGACGGCCATTCTCGAGTTTCTCCACCGATTAACGCGTGCCACGTGGGAGCGAGCATGGCAAACTTCTCTATACGTCATCCGGATTATCCTCGCAGTCACCTTTGTGGCAGTCGTCATTAGCGATCTTATCGAATGCCGTCCTTTCAGCAGTTACTGGCAGGTGTTGCCGGATCCCGGTGGTCAATGCCGCCAGGGTTATGTTCAGCTTATTACGATGGCTGTCTGCAACGTTTTGACCGACCTTTTGCTCGTCATTTTCCCAATTCCCATCATCGTGACGAGCTCAATGACGATTAAGAGAAAGCTCCAGCTTGTGATGCTCTTCTCTCTCAGCTTGTCTGTCGTGGGCGTCACTCTTTACCGAGTGCCGCATATTATCCAAGAAGATGGCCGCCAGCAGTACCGATCACTTCTCGCCTCAGTGGAGCTCCTGTTTGCTACGGCCGCGGCTAACTCGCTAGTTCTGGGCTCTTTTATGCGGGACCGAGGCTTGAAGAAGCAAAAGTTCCGCCGAACCTCTGTGGCTGAATCTCTGGATCCTTCGCTACATCCGAGGCGTCCAACTCTACACCGTCATTGGGGAAGTGACGAGGACCTGGTCCGAGATGTTGGCATGACCGTTGACCCTGAACTCCGAGATCAACCAGACAATAACAGCGACAGCGGCATCTTCCAATATACACCCGCTCCCCTAGCCCGGAAGCTCGATCAAGATCTCGAACGTTGGCAATTCCCGCAACGGCAACGCAGCAATGCAGAACGAAGCGACGACTCTTTGTTGCCGAATGATGCTCTCGCCCAGGCGAGGCGTGATTCCGGTGTTGCACCAAGAAGAGTCTCATTCTTTGATGTTGGTGGTCTGCTAGACTCTCCCAGAGAAGAATGTAGCGGAAGCTTTTGTCATGACAGTCGCGATTCTTCCAACAAGGACGACTCAACACCAGAGCACACTCCTCCTGCGCCCTCATTGCCGGCTAGCACGGGAGGATTCCGCCGTGGCTCTACTGCGCTCCTCCAAGACCTTGGGGGCATGTTTGGCCCTCTTGGCACGAGACAAGGCCGATCCAAATCCAAGTCTGGAGGTACGGAGCTACAACCGATAGCTCAGCCGCAGCAAGAGACACGGTACAACGCTCACGGAAAACCCGAGGCGGAGCTCAGAGATCCAGGAGGTCTCCTGAGTTAGGAAACCAACTTTCACCAAGGTCAGAAATTTCTGCCTTTTACCATATACATATACTTTGGCCGACGATACGCCTTACGACGATAGCGATATGTTTTACCACGATTCTTTTTTTTCCCGGTCTGCCCTTGGAGTAGACATGGCGTTTATAGCATGGTGTCGGAGGATACTCACGGAAGGGGATGGATGGCACGACGGGGTAATAATGTGCAAAGATGGATGCCATGGTGACTTTTCTTTATCTCAGAGGTACATGAGGGGCGCAGGCTTTGGGCGCCTACGCAATGGTTGATACCTAGGGTTTACTGTTCCGACCGACGTTTTTCACGTCGGCTTCTTTTGGTTTGGGTCATCCGGTTGGTCTGGATGAATGGACGAATGGAATGGGTTGATGGAATTGGTTATATATACCCCGGCGAAAGCCAAGTTTTACATTGGATGGAATTGGTAGGATCAAGGGCATTGTTTTTGGCTCCCAGGAGCATTTCAGATAGGATAATATTGATCCATATGATGACATATGTCTCAATCACATCCCCCCATCGTATTCCTATGTTGATATGTCATGATTAGCGTGATAATGTGGTGGCTAGAGATGATATGCCCCAAACACTTCAGCCACATGGCAGCAGCTTTTAAATGATAGTTAATCCTTCGTTGGCTTGCTACGGCATCGCGCAACATACATAAAACCCCTGAAACGCCAGCTTTTTAGAACCTCAATTACAGTAGTTGATTGACGCCTCCATCCTTCCCTGATCCAACCAGACCTCTCTCGTCTCCACAAACTCTAGCCTCCATCCGCGTCGCCTCCCTCGCTCATTGTCTATACACACAATCGGTAACTGGCATACCGGCCGGCCGTCTCACTGTTGCGGATGATCTTGACGACGTGACCTCTCTTGAGGCCCAGGTAGCGAGCGACAGGATCTCGCTGCAGGATACGGGGCAGCTGGGTCTCCTTGAGGCGGTACCGCTTGAGGAGGGCCGTCTTCTCGTCGCGGGAGAGCAGGACGTGCTTGGGGACGAGCTCGTGGTGGGTGATGTTGACGAGCAGGTCGTCCTCGAGGAAGCACTCAATCTTGGCCAGGGACTCGACGCTGGCGAGCGACTTGCGGGCGGCGGGCGACAGGGGGACGTGGGTGACCATGATGCCCGTCTTGTAGTGGTTGGTGATGACGTAGGTCGCGAACTGGCGGATCTGGCTCACGCCGAACGTCTTGTCGGCGAGGAACTCGACCCAGATGGGGCCGCAGTCCGGCACCGGGTCGGGCTTGTCGGCCGTGGCCGGGGGGGTGAACTTTCTCATCATGGACTCGCTGGGACGGGCGGAGAACTGGAGCTTTGCGCGGCTAGATGTTGACGAGAGATGTTAGTTGCGCTGCCTCCCGTGTGTGTGTGTCTTTGTAATCGCGAGAACGGGGAGGGGGTCCTTTGTTTTCTTACTTGACGGAGCCGTCGGGGTTGCAGTACTCGTCGCGGAAGCGGTCGAGCGAGATCTTGACTTCCTCCTCGGCGAGCTCGTACTCCTTTAGATTGTGATGTCAGCCTCGTGTGTTTCAGGGCATGGCAAGAGACGCGCGCGACAGGCGTTGCGCCCTCAATCAAAGGCAGAACATACTCGATCCGCGACCATCTCGTGGACGGTCCTCCACGCCCGCCAGAGCCGGACAACCTCCTTGGACCTGGCATCCGTAGGCACGTGATCGATATCCATGGCGTATGTATGTATGATATGTCTGGACAAAGCTGCAGATTCGAGGCGAGCGAGGTGTGATCGATTAACGGGGGGTGGGATTTTGTTGGTTTGCCGTCGCGGGCTTCTTGTCAAAAAGTCAAAGTTTCTGCGGTCGCTCACAGCCTTGCATGCGTCGAGCTGGCGCCGCAAAAGTCCTTGAGCGGGTCCAAGCGTCTGATAGGGTCATGTGATTTGCGCCACAGAGAAGAGTGACAGGTACGCCACAGTTGGATGGAGGACGTAGGGTGCACCAGCCACGGCGCCGAGTCGAACCTAGAGTCAAAAGTGGAAGGAACAGCCCCGACCCCTGCCGCCAGTGCCAGCCCGCCGCCCCAGACAGACGACCTCCAGGTTCAGGCACCGGAGGAGCAGGTCCAGCGGCCGGGTCCAGTCCCTTCAGTGGTCTCGGGGCTTCTCTTCCAGTGGACGCTAGGGGAAACGACCCGACTCCAAGGGGAGGGGGCACCCTAAAAAGGCCACCAACAGGTAAAGAAAACAGTGGACGCACGGGCCCCAACGGCTCAAAATTCATCGCAAACCAGACACGGGTCCAGAAGCAGAAAGTGGTGACTTGGGTACCTTAATTACCTACTTTGGGGGGGCATATCCTTTTTTTTCGTCTCCTCCCCGTCTCTCTCTCTCTCCCCTCTTACTTTGACACTTCTCCTCTGACAACACGTGTCGTCGTTCCTCACCTTAACTCTTGCTAATCAAAGCCATCTCGAGCAGCTTCGCTCCTGGCTTCAACCTTCTCCCCGTCCCCCTCACCGTCTTCTCTCCTGTACCCGCTTCATCGCAATGGCCGAGACTGCGACTGCTCCCGCCCCTGCGGCGGACAAGCAAGCCCATGCTCGTCCTACCAAGCCTGACGAGAATGCCTTTAAGGAGGCTCTCGCAAAGGCCGAGAAGGACCACAAGGCTTCCATGGACCTCCTGGTACGGCCTCAATTCCCTCCTTCCTCGAGCAATGGCTATACCTATCAGCCCAGGTTCCACACCTGTGGGCTCATGTGCTGGCCAAGGGGTTTACACCGACTGACACTTGACCCTCTATAGGCTGCCGTCAAGGCCAAGATCGAAATTGCTATGCCCAACAAGAACAAGGACCAGCCCAGCCCAACCCAGAAGCGACGACAGGAGCTCATTGCCCAGGCCAACGAGATTCGCCAGAAGCAGGCCGGAGGCAAGAACACCCGCACCACCAAGCTCGACCAGATCAAGCGCCTTGATGAGCAGGTTCGCAGCAGGATCGCCGAGCAAAAGACTGCCAAGGCCAAGGTCCCCTACAAGTCTCTCGAAGATGTCGACCGCCAGATCGCCACCCTTGACAAGCAGGTCAACTCGGGTACTATGAAGCTGGTCGACGAGAAGAAGGCTCTTTCCGACATCTCCAGCCTCCGAAAGATTCGCAAGAACTTCGGCCAGTTCGAGGACTCGCAGAAGCAGATTGATGACCTGCGCGCCAAGATCAAGGAGATCAAGGACAGCATGGATGACCCCGAGCAGAAGGCCATGTCGGAGCAGTACACCAAGATCCAGACTGAGCTCGATGCCATCAAGGCCGAGCAGGATGAGGCTTACAAGGGTCTGTCGAGCCTCCGTGACGAGCGCACCAAGCTCCAGGCCGAGCAACAGGAGAAGTACACAGCTATCCGCAAGCTCAAGGACGACTACTACGGCCAGAAGAAGGCCTTCCAGTCTTACGAGCGTGAGGCCCGTGAACGCTACCGCGAGAAGCAGAGGGCCGAGCACGAGCGTCACATCCAGGAGCGCAAGAAGGCCGAGGCTGAGCGCCGCCTGGGTGAGGCCAGCGACCCTGCCTACCTTGACGAGATTCGCCGCGCCAACAGCCTTCTCCAGTTCCTCGACCCCAACCACAAGGTCGAGAAGGGTCCCCTGATGGCCGACACCGGCCTCGGAGCTCAGGCTCAACGAAGCGTCGATGAGTCCGGCCTTAAGGGCACCAAGCTTGTCCGCAAGGAGGACCGTGAGGACGAGTACTTCTCTGCCGTCAAGAAGGGAAAGAAGGGCAAGAAGGGTGGCCATGCTGCCTCGTCCAAGTTCTTCAACGTTCCCCCCTCTGTTGTCGAGGACTGCGCTGCCATGGGTATCGATCCTCCCATGAGTGCTCTGGATATCCCCGACGTTACTGAGAAGGTCCGCGCCAAGCTCGACTTCTGGAAGAACGACCAGGAGACTCAGACCAAGCGTGTAAGTATCCTCCATTTTACCCCCGAGTTAATACTGTGGCGTGCAGCATACTGATGGCGAATGTAGAACATCGAGAAGGCCAAGAAGGAGATTGCCGAGCTTGAGGCCGCTGAGGCCAATGGCGAGCAGGTCGAGGAGGTTACCTCTGGCCTGAAGGAGACGTCGATTGCTGAGAAGCAGGAGTCGTAAGCCTCTCCCACGCAGTCTCTATTCCGCTCGTCGGTATTCTCCCATGCCGACCATGCTGGGCCCATCCACGAATCTTCCTCGCACCATCCTCACTACTCACTCCCCGTCTTTCGTCCTTTCCGCATCCACCTCTCTGAACGTTCCTCGCGCCACCCCTCGGTATGTCGAATTAAATGTTGAGGCGCCCTCAAACGTTATTCGAAGCTCGTCTGGCCCATGAGCTGATTATGCCGAGTATCTTGCCGCTTCCACCCTTTTCACCCTCTATATAACCAACCCCCCTGGTCGAATATAAAAGCGCTTGTCGTGCTGTTTTGTAATTAGGCGCTGTTTTTTTTTTCACGAAGGTGATGCGCAAGAGAGAAGAACGAGAGATGAAGAAGAAAAAATACAGTTGGTTCAATCTGAGAATGCTTGAATATTTGCGTGATTGTGATTCATGTTCGGCTATCGAATATCTCGCCGATCTTGACCCTCTCCTTCTCGTCAATCGCTCGCTTACCACTCACTCATCGAGGAGAGCCTGATGAAGGGTCATGAGGAGTCGAAAAGTGCAGAATTGAGTTGGCATGCATCGGGCATATGCGCTCGCTTGGCTGATCGTCTCCTTTGGTGTTGCCTTGCATTGGACGCGTGCGTCAATGACCACCAGCCGCATTCGAACCTTGCAAAAGACTCGTAGTCTCACTGCAGACAGATAGATCCGCGGATAATAGGTTGAAGCAAGATGCAGGTATGGGCATGACACTAGCCAGCCCCCAGCTCGACTTCGGCCTATCGCCATGGCCTCAGCCGCCCTCGGACGCCCCTCTTTTGATCATCCATCCCCCACTCCTCCAGCCAAGAAATGCTGCTGGCCTTGCTCGCTCGCTCGCTCGCTTGCCTGCGTGCGTGCGGCAACTGTGTCTCGTTCGGCAGGCCATTGAGTCTATCTGTGACCATGATGGGCTGGGGGTGCTGTGCTCGTGGTTGAGTGAAATATTGCCTTCTGCGGCGTGGTATTTTGCTTGACTTCAAATACAAATATGCCCAACTTTGGTAAACCCCAACCAAATACTCCAAATGAAAATACTGCCAGACCGGGGAGGCTTCTATTCCAACACAGGTGGAAACTTTGGCCCAAACTTTGAGAATCCTCGATGATGATGCCACTTTGGTCTGTCTGTTATGCCGGTAATACTCCACGCCCCAATTATGCAATGGTCGTGATGTTCGTAGTAGTCGTAATGATATGATTTGGCTGCATTGCATGCATGCCTTGCAGCAACTGTGTATGGATGGCTTTGGCAATGTCTGTCGATCGTGGCCGCTTTCAGTAGCTGGGATAGTAAGACGCTGCGGGCGGTGGCGGAGGAGGCCCGTAGCCAGCAGGTCGCCTCTCTCGGGGGCCTGGAGTGCGGCGATCGAGCCGGGGCATGGGAGGAGGTGTTTGAGAGTGAAGTACCGCCGGGTCGCGGTATCCGACGGGTGCAACGGCTGCAGAACCACCTCCTCCACCGACGCCGCCGCCTCCGCCGGCACCTCCGCTTCCGCTTCGACGGTTTACTTTGCGGAAGTTTGACAGTGAACCCAGGGGCGGGTCCTTGACCGCGGGCTCATCCTCCGCCGGCAAGGTCAATTCAACGAGGCCAAAGAAATACTCAAGAACTTCGGGGTATCGCTGTACGCTCGCTTGCCAATCTTCATCGATGCCGCGCTTGAGGGAAGCCTGAGCTTCAGCAATCTGCGTCGGGTGAGGTGGTGCGTGATAATAGTGATATGCGTGGGCGGTGATACGGTCCAGGTGGGCAGAGTGTGCCGTCTTACGTTGATCGGTGAGGAGGCGGAAGTACTCGAGGATGTAGTCCTGAGCGTGTCCTCGGACCCAAGATCTGTCAAGAGGTAGAGTTAGGATTGACTCGACGTCGAGATTGATAACCAGTCGGGCTTGCGAACCGTATCTCTGTGTATATCGACCGCATCATGCGGTCTTCGGCCTGCTTGACGGCGACGTCAAGTCCCTTGGCCTCGCAATCGCATGCCATTGACGCCGGAGCGTGGCATATCGCGCAATCAGGGTCCATCCTGTACGTGGTGGGCTTGCCAAAAGGATAATTTCTGGTATACATCTTAGCGGAGGCGGCAGACAAATCGACGGCAACGATGGCCGGAGAGAGGGTCGAATCGAGTCGGGGAAAGTAGGTAGGTAGGAAGATGGATGGGCAGGGTCGTGTGCAACGGGCGGTCAACTCATGACATCGACGTGAAGGTAGGTTTGAGATCCCCCTCCAGCCCCGCAGCCGTATTTCATGAGGTGTGATGTATGAGAGAGGGCCAGTGATGACGAGATTGCACAACGTAGGCCGGGGATGGGGGCCAGGAAGTGTAATTGCAGAGGAGAGAAGAGTCAAAAACTGACCTACCAGTAGCTAAAAGGCACGAGCCGTCCGTGTTAGAGTCTGTCGGGCGTGGCGGTAAGGAGATAACGAGACCAGGCGTGAAAATGGTCTGGTATGCCCATTCAACACCAGCAGACGGGGGAAGAGAGCAGCTGTTTCGCTGGAGCCAGTATGTATCCTGCAAGGCAAGCACCAGCAGCTCTCGGGGCTCGAGCTGGAAGGGGAGGGAGAAACTGAAGAGCGAGATGGAAGAAGTCGCGTGGGGAAGCGAAGGAAGCTATGTGGAGAGATCGAATGAGGACGGCCGGACCACGTCTACAGTCGTGGCTCGAATGCGGGACCACGGAGCGTATGCAGGCTGACCCAATGACCTCGAGCTGGTACAAGGGAGGGGTCGATGGCGGCGAACCGTCGTTGGGCGATGCTGCGGCTCAGGTGTCGCTGGTAGTAAGGGTGGTGTTGACGAGCAGCAGCAGCAGCAGCAGCAGTACCACTCTGGGAGGGGGTGGAGGTCGAGGGTGAGTGGAACGTGGACGTTAAGAACTGGGACGAAGTTGACCGAGTCCGAGAGATGGAGGGCTGCTGGGCTGGGCTGGGCTTCATGTAGAGAAGCGAGTCTCTGAGCTGAACCAACCGACGAACTTAAAAGAAGGCGGGAGATGGTCAGGCTTGACAAATGGGGAATCGGTTGGGCTGGAGGTGGTGAGCCAGGGCACTGGACGAATAGAGATGGAGAGTCAGCAGCAAGGAGCCCCAGCGAAGAGGCAAACCGGCAGCAGAGAGACAACAGAGGACTCAGTCAATGGATGTGAGGGAGAGCACAAGAGTCTCGTTTGGCTCCATTGGCGCTGCCGTCCGCTGCAACACCGATTCACCGCATTTTGGCGTCAGCAGCCGCTTGCTGCTCCATCACTATCGGGGGCTGGTCGGTCTGTCTCAGTCCACTTGCTGGCCGTGGCCGAATGGCAATCGGCGCCAGCTATGGGCCATTACGGTCTGGCTGCAGGATCCCGACGGGGCGAGGCGAGACGAACGGCCAGGGGACGTTGGAGAGTCCATTGATTGGCAAGCCATCGAGAACGGTCGCTGATCCGTGAGCTATCGGCATTCACTGTTAGTTTCCAGCATCCCAGATGAAAGGATGGAATCTCATCAACAAGACACTGACATTTGCGTGCTTGAGCCTGGCTTGTGCGTTCAGAACCGGCCAAAGCGTTCGGCAAATCGTAGAGCTACTCCTCGGGTGCAAGGTCCGTGAGGGCAATGTGCATTGCACGCATCGACTAGTGGCAATGGGACGGTGATTGTGTCAGAGGAGCGAAAGCGGTCGAAAACCCGGTATCGGCTATCGTCTTGGTATTGCGGCGAGACGGGACGGGACGGAGGAAGAAGAGGGAGAGATCCATGACCTCAAAATGAACGATCCTGACTGCCTTAGTAGTTTCTTGAGATAGTCCTAGATAATAACCTGAGGCATACAGTGCCTGGAGGCATGCGCGGTTGCCTACATTCACTAAAGTCCTCTTTCCCTTTTAGGACGTATTTCTAACCATGGCGGGGAAGCGCGGTAAAATGACCATCAAGATTGGATGACAAGGAATATAGCAGGGCATTCTTCTACAAATAGAACAAGTCAAGGACACGATTCAACCCCTTCTCAACGATTAGACTTTCCTAGGCTGAGATATCCGTGGGATGTGCGTTAGTTATGGTGTAGATCTATGGATATGGATGGCTCTCTCTCTCCCGTGAACGCACCTGCCCGCTCAGGCCCCGCTCTTATCGGAGAAATTTTGGCCAAGCTCTGGCGTCAATGAGATTCAACATCGAATCGTTGCTTGATTCAAGCACGAGCTTGTCGCTCAATTAATTGTCAGCCATGGCTCCGCGTTGTCCGGGCGCGTCGGCACCTTTCCTCCCCTTCCTCTACCCGTCACTGTTTGCGTCAAGGCACGTCTTTGCAGGTGCAACAGTTCTACGACGACGCTACAGCTCGACCGTCAACGACCTCCCAGAGACACGACTCAACCCAGCTCCCGACGACTATGCCGCCCCAAGCTTCTCCGACAAAGCTCAGCTAAGCCTGTATGCTGGCCGTGGTGGAAACGGTTGTATCTCCTTTTTGCGCGAGGCCTATCTCGCCGAGGGCCCTCCCAATGGCGGCGACGGTGGTCATGGGGGCAACGTCTACATCCAAGCCGCTCATGGCGAGACCTCGCTACACAAGCTTGCGCGGAGGCGCTTTATCCGTGCGGGCCGGGGGAAGCATGGTCAAGGAAGCGCAAAGAGTGGGACTCGGGGAGAAGACATCATCATAACGGTACCTGTGGGAACGGTTGTGCGCGAGCTGGAACGTGAGGATCCCGTCGCCGAGGAGGAGATGGATATGCGGTTGTGGCGCGTCCAGGAGAAGCAGCGCAAAAAGGAAGAACGGCTGGCCGCCATGGAAAGGCAGAAGAGGGAAGAGGAAGGCGAGGAAGCGTACGAAGAGGAGGAGAATGAGGTCGAAGAGGACGAAGATGTGGAAGACCAGAACCCTGAGCGTCGCAAGTGGTTGCTATACCCCGGTCTATCCAAGACTGATGTCAAGCAAACCGTCTTCCCTCGACTTCCCAAGCGTCATCGCCTCTACAAGCAGCCTCCGCCCAAGATCCATCTGGACTTGTCTCGTCCGACGCCCAAGCCCATCCTCCTCGCAACCGGGGGCATCGGTGGCTTGGGGAATCCTCACTTCACATCAAGAGCGCATCCCCGCCCAATGTTCGCGACCAGGGGAGAAGACGCCATCAGCATGAAGATTGAGCTTGAGCTCAAGCTCCTTGCCGACGTCGGACTGGTGGGTCTCCCCAATGCTGGGAAGAGCACCCTCCTTCGCGCCATCACCAACAGCCGCACTCGTGTTGGTAACTGGGCTTTTACGACTCTGCAGCCCAACATTGGCACTGTTGTTCTTGACAAGTATTCCGGTCGACCTACTATCAAGAGCTATCGCCGCTATCCCGCTCAGATGGGACTGCCTGAGGAGGTTGAGACTGAGCCACGCACTCGTTTCAGCATCGCTGATATCCCGGGTTTGATTGAGGGTGCCCATCTGGACCGCGGACTCGGGATTGCTTTCTTGCGTCACGTCGAGCGTGCTGGTGTCCTCGCCTTTGTCATTGACCTCGCAGCGGGCAATGCTGTCAAGGCTCTGGATGCGTTGTGGCGTGAGGTCGGCTTGTATGCGCAGATGCGCGATGAAGAAGAGGCAGACCGTGAGATTGACTCACGCGTCGACTGGGACATTGAATCAGACATGGACGGTCCTATGAATCTGCCCCCCGAGTATGAGACCGGATCGCCCGACTCTACCATGACTCCCGCTCTTCAGATTGCTGGAAAGCCGTGGTTCGTCGTGGCAACCAAGGCCGATCTACCAGACACTCAGGATAACTTCAAAGAGCTCAAGGAGTACCTCGACGGCATCACCAAGGGCGACAAGCCACACCCCAGCGGCGTCGAGAATTCTTGGACCAAGGACTGCACTGCGATCCCGGTGAGCGCCATCAACGGCCAAGGCGTTGACAGAATTGTGCACTGGACCGTCGGTCTTTTGGACGAGTAAAATGGACACGTTGGAGAAGCCCCATGTATTATACCATCTGTATCAAGAGTTCATCCCTGGCCATGATTTTAAACATTGTAACAACAACACCAAAACATTTAATCAAACACGTGTACACCGAGTTTACCATTCTCATCTCAAACAGCCTCCGTCTTGGCCTCACCCGCCACCTCCTCCTTTGCCGGCTCCGCAGCAGGCTCCTCAGGTGAAGGAAGATCCGCCACGTCAACCGCCTCCTTCTCGCCAGCCTCAGCCTCCGCTTCCTTGGCTTGCTGGGCCACCTTTTGCTTCTCCAGAGTAACGTTGATCAGAGGGGAGGTATCGTTAAAGATACGCAGAAGCATAGCAGATCGGTCCTCCTTGGGCAACATGAGGTTGAGCGAGTGAATGCTCTTCCAGATGGGCAGAGCCATGCGCTCGGCAAAATCGGGATCCGAGCCGTCGGGCTCGACGCGGAGGACAGCACAGCCCATGCCGATGTCGCGGACACGTTCACCAATCTCGTCGAAGCGCTCGTACTTGCCATCGTTAATGCGAGGGAACATCTCGATGAGGAGCTTCCGGAAGGTCTCCTTGTTATGGAGGTGGACAACGCGGGGCTCGCCGACGTAACCCTGGAGGATGGGCATGCCCTCGGCCTGGATGCGCCATCGGCAGACCTCGGCGGACGGGGCGTCCTGCTTCATGTACATGCGGACACCGCCGTGAATGAACTTGATTCCGCGGCCCTCGTTCTCGGTCAGGATGTCCCTGAGGAGAGCGCTGGTGTAGTAGATGGCCTTGGCGGGCTCGCCCATCTCGTTTCGCACCATGTACCGATCATCGGGGAAGCGGCTGGAGATGTGGTAGAAGTCCTTGATGTTCTGGACGGTTGAGTGAGCTGGATCCAGGTACTTGAAGGGCTCCTCAACAGGGCCATTTCGGCGAGGCTTGCTGCCCTCCTGGTTCTTCGCCTGAACCTGGGGAGCAGGCGTGGCGCTAGCTGACGAGTCAACTTCGGTCTTGGCCTTCTTTGCGGGTTGGTCCTCGGCATCCTCAGACTCCAACGGCCTCTTATTTCCGTTGGTGGATGCATCCGCCATAGCGACATCCTCCTGCTTGGCTTCCTCAGCAGCAGGGGCGGCCTCCGTGGCAGCGGGGACAGCCTCAGCCTCCTCCTTGGCCGGCTCCTTCTCGTCGGAAGCAGCCTCGGCCTCGCCATTAGCCTTGGGCTGGGCCTGAGGCTTGGGGTCGTTCTCATTTCTAGCCTTGAACTCGGACTTCTTTTCCAGAACAGTGATGAAGAAGCCACCAGTATCCTGCATGTGGGGGTAAACTCTCATGCAGCGTTCCAGGGGCAGATCGGCGCAGTCAGAACCCTCAACCCTGGGGAACATGGTCTCAACGACTCTTCCGGGGATGACGTTGTCGGGGCTCTCCTTGGCAAAGTCCTCAACCTCCTTCCAGGAGCTCCAGATCCTGGCGCTCTTGTCCATGATCTTCCAGTCCCTCATGCCGGGGTTTCGCTTCAGGTTAGGCAGCTCATCACTGCAGTCGACGATTTCAACGTTCTCGGCGCCACCACATCGCTCAATGGCAGAAACGACGACGGACTCGTTCTCGACGGGGTTCATGCTGCAGGTGGAGAAGACGACCCGGCCGCCAACCTTGAGCAGCTGAAGAGCTCGCACCAGGATTCTGACCTGAGTCTGGTGCAGGCCTAGGGCGCTTCCAGGCTGCCAATCCTTCCAGATGTTGGCGTTCTTGCGCAGGGTTCCATCACCAGAGCAAGGGACATCAGCCAGAATACGGTCGAACTTGAGATAGGTGGGCTTGCTGTTACCCTCCC
The DNA here is from genome assembly GCA_027886205.1 of Fusarium piperis. Taxonomy (NCBI): domain Eukaryota; kingdom Fungi; phylum Ascomycota; class Sordariomycetes; order Hypocreales; family Nectriaceae; genus Fusarium; species Fusarium piperis. The sequence goes on along the minus strand of RZGM01000004.1, from coordinate 23,736 downwards.
GAGGGGGGAGCCTGATGGAGGGGAACTGAGTGGCGTCGTGGTTCGTGACGAGAAGGTTGGGAGAAGAAAGTCGCTTCAGTTGATGGACAAGCATGTGGCCGCGCTTGTAGTCAGAATCGTTGGCGATGAGCATACCAGTAGCTCTTCCAGCATCGCTAGGGTCGGCTTCCAGATCGGCCTCGATCTCGTCTTGGGTCTCAGCACCCAGCTCCAGACCGTCCTCCTTGGCGAAAGATCGCAGAACCTTGCGAACACGAGCCTCCTCACCCTGGTGGATCATCTCGAGGAGCTGCGCGGCCTTGCTTCCAGGCGCGGCACACATGTCCAGGACGGTCATGCCAGGGCGAAGATCCATCAGAAGAGGGGGAATCATACTGACGACTTCCTGTCGGCTAATGTTTCCAACACTCGTCTCGGAGACCAGGAACTTTTGGAACGCGGCGAAGGGAGGGAACTTGCGGATGACGTTCTTGGGAGTGGTCATCCACCAAGCCAGGTCATCGGGGTACCAAGGCACAGGCTGAGGGGGCTCGACAGGGCGACCATCCTGGTGCTCGATGTTGACGATCTCGGGGATGTATCTGGTTTGGAGGAGGCCCTTGACGGTGAGGGCGTGACTGTGTGACGATCATGGTTAGCAGGCAGTTCTCGCGACACCGCGACTGGCGAGACGCACCCTTTGGAGCCGCAAAATCTAAAGCTGTTGGGGAGCTCGCGTCTGAGAGCCTCCCAGTAAGCATTCTTCTCCTCCTCGGGGAGCTGAAGCAAGGTATCGTAGAAGCGCTGAAGCTTCTCGTTCTCCTTGGGGATGACGGGATAGTCTCTCCAACCACCTCCGGCCTGGGCGCCGCCTCGGCCGCCGCCGCCACCTCTCCTGTTCTTTCCCTGTGTCGCGTCACGTCAGCAGAGCGCAATTGGCGCGTCGCGAGTTGGGGGAGGCTCACCCTGAAGCTCTTCTTGCCCATGGTCGCAAATGTTTTGGAGTGATTGAGCTGAGCTTTGCGACAGAAATTTCGACGGCAGAAAAAAGGCCATGCCCCGCTGCTTTTACGCTTTTCAGCACCCCGCCTGCGCGCTAATGCTAGGTTCGAGGCTGGGCTGCAGGTCCGTGACCCACAGATTATCCTCAGGGAGAGCATATGGGTTGCAAGATATGCTCAGACTCTTGTTCAAGGCATGTCACATTTTCTCTTGTTTTCTCCAATTTTTTGCGTCTAGTTGGCTAAGCCTAGGGACAACTAATTGCCAGTTTTTCTCAGCCCTTGGTGGAGACGCCCACTTCCTCAACTGCATGGCGGTCTATCCTTTCCTAAGAGTAGATATAAAGACTTGATAAAAATAATAAAATAATAAATAAAAGAATTCCAAGTAATTCCTTTTCATTAAGAGATCTCTTTATTTTCTGAGTATCTTGTATACAAATTACTCTCATAAAGTAAAGTTAGTTAGGAGAAGACAGAGCTAAACTGGGCGGTGTCTGGTTTATTTCTTAGCCAGCTCGCGTGTCTGGATCAAAGCGCGACTCAAGAACCAGAATTTGATGCATCCCAGTTGGCATGTAAAGTTCACGTTTATTATCATGACAATCTCGAGGCCAATAGAAATTGTAAGCAGACCAAGCCGAAGCCGAAGCCGAAGCTGAAGCCGGATACCCAGTTTTCGAGGCAGAACGAACCAGTAGCATCCTCCTCTGACAACTTCGGTCCGAGCTACTGCACCTTAAACACGACGAGTTCCTCGCTTCAACTTATACTTGGACTTGACCTCATATTTGAACATCTTCCAAAACTTGAAATGAGAACCGCCCATGATAATCCGCCTCGGAGGCCAAACGGCAGACCCGAAGCTTGTGATCCATGTCGAGCACGCAAAGTGGCCTGCGATCACACTCGACCCAGCTGTGATCGATGCCGGAAGCGAGGAGAGGCAGGCAGATGCGTCTACACGACGACAACTCCACGATCGAGGAGCAGAGTTCAACTCTGCTCGGAACAACCTCAAGTATCTTCTCCGTCCCCTCAATCATCCGGGACAGCAATGCGAAGCTCTATCTTTGATCCAGGCTATCTCGGATCTACGAGTCATGCTTCCGTCTTTAGAGAGACTAGAGACAGCCTCTCCATTCTTGAACAGTCTGACTCTCAACATGTCGAGTCGGAAACTGTTCGGCAGCAATCCCATTTGGACATTGGATTTAACGATCTGCCTCTCCCGACTCGTCAGATGTGTCTTCTTGTTCTGCAGTATCTCCCAGGCCAACGAGACGCCTGCATGGTCTTCCACGGCGATCCTGCATTCGCTAGCAACAAGTCTTGGGTCCATGTTGCTGTGGCTCGTATCATCCAATCGCTCCAAGACATGTTCAGGTACTTTAGCCAAGACGATTCCCCGCTAGAAAAGGTTGCCGATGTACTATGCCGCAACACGGCACGGCCTATGCAAGATGACCTGGGCAGCGCACGAGACTGGATGGATCAATTCTGTGGTTGCAAGCTACGATGGGAGTCAATTGGCCTCCTCTGGGCACACCTAGAGAATCTATCAGATGCCCTAGGCTCACTTGATCCCCGCCAACTCCAGTGGGTGCCGGGCAAACAAACAACCGAACTCGCCTTGACCAGTCTGGGCTACTGTATCGAAATCTCACGTCACTTTACCGCGGGTAACGCCCTCCTCCTTGATCTCTGCCGTCGAAAAAGCACACTTGGGACGTTGATTTATGGAGACGCGAGTAGGTTGATGGCTGTATTACATGCCAGAGAGAGAACCAGATGCTGAACCAAAGACAGGCTCTACGTTCTGGGATTCGCACAGCTTGACTGTGTCCATGATGATTTTCCTCGGACTTCACGCTCAGGACGGTGCCTCCAAGTCACAGGTTCACCAGGAAATACCTTCATTCTGCACCGAATACAAGCGGCGCCTCTTCTCTTCCATCTTCTTCACCGACAAATCCGTGGTCTCCTTTTCTGGGAGACCTCCGCTCATAAGTCGCCGCTACTGCTCAACTTCACTCCCCTTGGATATTCCAGATGAGGATTTAATGTCGGATGAGACCACTCGAGCCGAGGCCATGAAAACACTGGATGAGAGAGGATGGAATACGCAAAAGAAGGTGCATAGCGGGACTTTTATCAGAGTACGAATCTTATTGTCTTTCATCCTCGATGAACTGGTCGAGATCGTACTCGGCAACGATACTCACATCACCCTCGATTACCTCGAGTATGTTGACCGGCCTCTTGGAGACAACAGCTGACATTCCGCCAGAGGCATCAAGGCACGCCAACTAAAAGTATTTTCTGAATACCCTCCGAGTCTAGTATACAGCCACGAGGATCTATCTGACCCCAACCTTGACATCAAGATTCTTTACGTCAGGATCTTGATTTACTTGGCTCATCTACAAAACATTTTCTTGGCTGAGAGGCTGCTTCTCCAGCACGGTGCGGTTGACGAGGGTAACTTGCTGGCCACCAGCTTTGATTTAGTTAGAGTCACGGTTGTTCTCTGGATACACAAGGACCGATTCGCCGAAATGCGCCGTAATTTCGAATGGCTGGTGAGTTACTGCGGTTCAATCAAGTGCCAAGTTGACGGGATAATAGGTGATGGCTTATGGTGCCCCGGGGGGTGGCATCCTCTGTCAGGAGTTGCTTCGACCAACATTTTATGGCACTCACCCCTTAAACTCTGACCTCTCACGATCGAGCATCGTCCAACAGCTGAGTTTGCTTGTTGCGTTCCTGAACTGGGTTGGCCCGACTGCGCCAAACAGCAACATGTCCAAGGACTGCCAGGCTCTCATCCAGCGCGTACTGGACCAGCATCTAAACACGACGACGGAAAACGGCATGGATCTGGAGGCTTTAGGATCGCTTCTGCCGCATTCATTGGGGTTTCGGTTTGATTTGTTGAACACCTTTGACTGGCTCCAGAGTGGCATGCAATAGTATAATGCTGCTTGCCAGGCATCTCTTTGTCTGATCCAGACCTTGAGGCATAGAGAAGACCGCCTTCAAGAAGAGAATTTGTTTGCCAATTTTAATCTATCAATCCGTATCACCAATGATTGCTCGTAAGCCCTTGCAGCTCCGTCGATCAGGGGACTTCGGCTGAGCTAGTCTCTAGCTCGACACGCTATTGAGGCGATATGCGCCAACCATAGATTTCTGGGCCAGCTGAAACAATGACGGTCTTTTCTCAATTACAAGGGGCATTCATCCGGGGTATGGTATAAGAAGTTCAAAGACCTGCGAGTACCCCTGCATTGGCATTTGAACCGATTAATCACTTCTCGCCAGAATCAAGCTGCGCTGTTGGATACTCCAAGTCAAATGCACGGCAGACTATCCGTCTACGGCAAGCTCTCATCTCGTAATGTTGAAATTGTGGAATGTCGCCAATCTCCTTCATCGGGAAGATCGAGTGCCGTATGGGGAATGGATGGCCCGGAGCCGTCCATGGAACTATTTGAAAGCCACAAGGCTTCGCATGCCACTATCGCCAATCTAGCGCCTCGAAATGAGCTCGCCCGTATAAGCCAGCTCAGGGGCGGGTCAAGGAAGCCGACTATATGAAAGACTCATTCGTTCTTCGCCAGCCCTTTCCAGGCTCCATCATCCATCTTTTGTTATCCACTCTTTTGTTCATTCATTTCTATTCTTTCGCTCACTCCTCGTTCACGATGCGTTCCATCGTGGCCCTGGCGGCCTTGGCCCTCTCGGGTTCTGTCCAACTCGCCTCAGCTGGCCGTTGCAGACCCAGCGCGACTACGGATCTCGCGACCACGACGACATCTACCAGTGCTCCCGTGGTGACCAACGAGCTCAAGGGCGCCAAATTCGCCCGCAGAGGTCCCGATGGTGGCATCGTTGACTTTGAAGGCAGTGGCGAGGCCGAGCATAACGACGATGAAGGATATCAGGGCGACGGTAGTAAGGATAAGGGCTGCGTTCAAATGCACGCCGACTCTGGCTCGAAGCGAGCCTTGGGCCCGAATGTTGGCATCTCGCAGCAGGTGAACGGTCTAAACCCGTCTACACCCTATACGATCCGGTTCTATACCGCCATCGTCCTCTACCCCCAGACCACAGATAGCTGCGTTATCAGGGCTTATCTCGGTGGTGATCCCTTCTACGAGCAGTGGCTCCTCACCTCAGGTCCTACTGTGGCCTACACCTCCGTCGTTGAGCAGGCCAATGTCCCGTCCAGCTCGGCCACCTTCTCGATCCAGATGCAGTGCAGTGGCGGCAATGCAGCCATGATCTACGTCGATTCCATCTTCATGTCCAACCAGGTCACGCCTCAGAACATTGACGATTATGACCTCGACTTTGGTGATGACGACAATGCCGGATCCCCTACAACCACTCTCGATACCGAGACTTCGCAGACCAGCTCTACTGCAACTGAGGCCCCTGAGACGGAGAGTCAGACTGTCACCGGTGCTGAGACCTCACAAACTGAGACTGCTGATACAAGTGCCACTACCGATGTGGAAACTTCTCAGACTGATGTCGAGACTGGAACGGCTACTAGTACTGAGACTGGTGATGTTGAGACCAGCACGGCTGCTGGCACCGAGACCAGCGATGTTGAGACTGGCGCAACCACCGCCACTGAGACATCGCAAACAGGGGACGCTGAAACTGGCACGACTACTGCTTCTGAGACTTCACAAACTGAAGATGTCGAGACTGGCACAACTACTGAAGCCCAATCCACAACCGAGTCTGAGTCTACCGTCACCTCCCAGGAGGCATCCGAGACCACCACGGCTTCTGAAGAATCTACCACTGCCTCAGAGGAGTCAACCACCAGCAGCTCAACTACATCCTCGGCATCGTCTGAGCCTACAGTCAGCAGAATCTGCGCCAACGTTGGGTCAAACCCTGATGACGGCAAGGGCTGCGAGAGGAGACCCGTCACAGCAAACTCGGATTACTACTTCTCCTTTATAGGTAACATCGAAAAGGAGCAGTGTGCTGCCCGCTGCCTCGGTGACGATAACTGCGGATCGTTCGAGTATCGCTACGTCAATGATTGCCACAAAGAATGTCGCATTTATTCGGCCAGGCTGCCCGCCGACTCGCCCACGGGCCCTAGTGGCGAGACAAATATCTGGGCCTACGACCGTAGCTGCGCCTGGAAGATCCCCTGCTGGCAACCTCCAGCTGATAACGTCTGCCTCAACAAGTTCGCCGATACTCCGGAGCCCACCTGCGTCCGTCAAAAGGCCACGCTCAAGCAGTGTGCGCAGCCTTGGCTCAGACTGACCGTGGCAGACTGCACCCCCGAAGAGTCGTGCGCCGGAGCCTGCGCGACCTACACTGGCTGCGTCGCCTTCTCTCTGTCCTCGGATCCGAATGAGCAACGCAACTGTCTGCTGTACACGGACCCCGTCGAGGACATCTCGGAGCCTGACGATTCCAGTCTCCTCGAGTTTGTCGACCTCAACTGCTATGCCTGCAACGGCAAGAACATGGCCTTGACCACCTACGCACAGCCCATGGATGACAATACCCCCAAGCCCGACAATACGTGTGTCGCTCCGAACAATGCCAACTTCTTCATGGCCACTCCTGGGGCTAACACGGCAACAACTCTCTTGACCTCGACCCGTGCTGCCACTACGACCGAGGTAGCCAACTTTGCTTAGAAATAGTATCTAATCAAGATTGCTAAGAGATGGATGAGGGGGGGATACTACATTGACGACTAGCCAGAGAATACACGGGTCTATATAGTCAACACTCCTTAATGTATACTTTTCTTTCTGTTCACTTATATGCTTCTCGACATGTTCGTAAACTTGTCAATTGTATTCATACATTCTCAATTGATTTGGGTATTCGAAGTACAGTCATTACATGCTGGCTCGCAGCTATGTTTCAATTTGGATCCCTTGTGAATGGCTCTAGGCCGGTGATCCCTCATGCTCTTGGCAGTAGAAGTCCCCCACGCTCACAGACAGTGAGCACTCATATACATCCCTCTTGGATGTCCGTTTACATCATCAGACCTCCAAAGAAGCCGGCCATGGCGACACCCATGCTCATGAGTCCCCAGCGGATCTCACCCCGGGCTTCGATGCCGGCGTTGGGTGTTGAGGTCTCAGTGGAGCTGGCGGTGCCGGAGGCGGCGCTACCAGTCGACGTAGAACCATCAGAAGAGCCCGAGGTGGCTGTGGCGGCAGGGCCAATCTCGCCGCCGATAGTGGACCTGGGCTCAACGGTCTCATCAACGTTGGCAGCGGCCCTCTTGTAGGCCGCGAGGGTCCTCTGTCCGCTGGATCTAATTTGCAAGGTTAGTATCCAGTCAAGCCATTGAGTATCGGAGCAAAACTTACGGAGCATTGATGACACCAACCATGCCGTTCTGGCAGTGGCCATTTACGGCGCAGTAGTACCAGATGGGGGTCCCGGCGTCGACGTCGATGGTGAAGACCCGATCGCTGACATCGTTTTGGACGTTGAACTCGCCACTGAAGAAGCTGGTGCTGTTGAGGGGCTCGCAGGGCTTGTCGAAGCTGCTCTGGGCGACAGAGTGTGTGCCCCTGTAGAAGTGGAACTCGACCGTGTCGCCCACAGCGGCCTTGAGGTCGGCGGGCGAGAAGGTGAGGCCTCCGTCGCCGACCTTGACGACGTGGACGGCGGCGAGGGCGGCCGGGATGAGAGAGAGTGTGAGGAGGGTAGAGGTGTACATTGTGATTGATTGATTGATGTGCTTGATGATGAAGGTCAAGTGGATAAACAGATGTGCAAGGCCGGCTTGTATATACAAAAGATGAGTGTGTGTGATTAAACAGATTGATTGATGAACCAGACTAAAACCAAGCTGACCTCCAAGCTCTTTATACTCGCGATATCAGCATCAAAAACAATCAAAGCATCCCCAAACTCTTGGAGGGGTTAGCCTCAAACAGGGATGAAGCAAGAGGCGGCCGCCCCTGGACACATCTCTGACACAGCCACGACGACGGACAGTTTGATACGCCGAGTCGGGGTTTTACGTTTCACTCACACTCAAGAGGCGCGCTTGATCAAACCGGAAGCTCCCAGAAGCCGAGACGGAGGCGTACCCTCCTCTCGTATGCACTAATCGTTCATCTGAATTGCCATTGGTGTCGGCAGATGCGTGCCGTCGAAGCGACCCCCAGGAAGGGACAAGGTTTCACCGGGGCAAGGGTGCTCACGCCAATTGGAGACGATGCGACATCCGTCATATCCAGCACTGCCTCTTCCCCAAGCCAAGCTTTACATCCGTGCTAGTGAGGAATTGGCTCGACTGGACGAATTGAAACCTAAAGGGATGGCATGGCATGGCTCTATCATGCACTGGCCCGAAGATCTTCAAGGTGTCGCCTGTCCCCATCCGTGTCTGTCTCTACCCCGACGGCAGATGCACCGTGGAAGCAGTGAGACTCACGTGTGCTGACGGACAGCGCAGACATTTTTTTGCCCAGAAATCCAAGCTCTACATATGCATGGCTTGGTTTCTGTACTACAGCATACAAGGCCCCGGCCAACTTGAAGCGCTGCGTTTCAGCTCTGCATTGTTGGTCTCAGGTTTCGTTTCCATAAACAGATACTTGATCCAAAAGTGCAAGTTGCAAAACGACAAGCGCAGGGTTAATCGATTTAGAACAAATCTGATGCAGGATTATCAGACACCCTAGAGGACCGTGAGAAGGGGCGTGTTGTGCTGCACATAACCACCAAGACTAAGTGACAGAGAATGGCCCACACTATACTGCCTTGACGAATCTTCATCACTGAATTATCTGGAATATAGTCTCATTCCCTCCGTCGTTGGCACTTCGTGGTGCGTATCATGTTGGAGAGTTAATCATCATCAACACAACTCTTATCCTCAAGATTTGAAATATCTACCAAAGGCAAGAACCTCAACCTATTCTGAAAAGCCGAATCTAGGCTACAAACTAATAAGGAGTATATATCGAGCCGCCTAGTAAAGGGAAATCGCATCAAACTTTAATATGTTTCATTCAATCAAAACGTCCTCAAAGGTACACTCATGACTAGTATCCCCTGTTGTATTCGTGGCAAACACACCTACGCAAGGACCAGTAAAGTCCCGATCTGTCAGATCTAGGATATCAACATTGCCAGCCACGGCCCTGTCCTTATTCCACCCCCATGGCCCTCCCGGTGTTCTTGACTTCAAAGTGGACAGAAAGGGTGGAAAAGTCTGAAAGACCTCCCAAGCCAACATATTTGTCCAGGGTAGGTAGCTCAACTGACATCCGCTCTACCTTCCGGCTATCCGCCTCGGTCAATCTGGGCCGCATTGTGAAGGCGCCCATCACAAACAGATTGAGCCCGGTTAGCTCAATCGGTAGAGCGTGAGACTCTTATGAGTACACAACTCTAAAAATACTATCTCAAGGCTGTGGGTTCGACCCCCACATCGGGCTATTCCTATACGTTTCTTTTTTGCCATTCATCTATGATTGTTTTTTGTTAATTATTGACAGCTTTACACGAGGCAGTTCGTTTCCAGGTGGGACATTATTCATGCTGTGTCAATGGAACTTGTTTCCCTATCCTTATAAAAGACTGTTGCATAGAGGTGTTCATCCTTGAAACAGGCCAGACCCGCGATCCCGGAAGACGACGATTCCACCTGGCCCGCAGCGAGAACTGCACTAGCTTGTCCGTAAAGAGAGCGTTGTCGTCGGCCCAAGAAGGATACAGCAGCCGAGGGCTCGGAAAGATCTGTCGAAGATGCTCGGATTGTGACTTGTCGAGCGTCATGGCTGATCTTGGAAGCACTCAAATCTGCAACAAGGCCGTATGCCCTTGGGCGACCATGGCCCTTGCTACGAATCCAAGGGACCTGGTCAAAGCCGTAAACTCGCTCAATAGCCCAACTGTAATCCTTCAAGGTTGCCAATCCGCCGAGACTAACAGCCGTAAATGCTGTGATTGGTTGACCAGGAGCAATACATGGAACTCGCACCGTCCAGTCTTTGGTGTGGGTCTGACAACCCGCGACTGTGGTGAACGTGGGCACATGGACATCTCTCTCCTGGGTGCACAGACTTCAGATGCATAGAGAGATCCCTCCCAAAGAAAAGACTTTGTACAGGCCATCTTCCGTCCTGTAAAGATTAAGTTTCTTCTATGTCAGTGTTGCGCGTGAGGAGGCATGGCTTGTTTGAACGTCTCTGGGCATTCGGCATCGGGGCAGGCAAAGGTCTAGGATAGCTAGAAGAAGTGAACGATATGGGGACCATATACGGCTAAAAGATCCTATACCTCTTGCGGACGTCTCCCGTCACAGCGCTGAAGGCCTTGATTGCACTGCATTGAAGCGGCCATGGCCAAGTGTGGCTAGGTAGGTATTGTGGCTCTTATAGCTGTTGTGGCTAGCTTACTATCTAATTACTGATTGGCCCGTAACGAGCTGAGCGATCAACTCCACCGGCCCGGTGCAGATGAGGATCCGATGGCGGGGCAGCGAGGGGAAAATAGATTTGTGGGTCCGATATCGGAACTACCAATGACTCTAACCACAAATTATGTAAGCCCGCCTCTAGTACTAAACCAGCAGTCCTCTCCTCTCACAACGCACGAAAACAAATCCAATCTTGCTTGGGTTCTTTGGATTGGATTTTGCCCGCATAGTTTGCTTGCTTGTCCAACATGTCACCACCGCCTAGCAACCGGGGCTCCTTGGTCCCAGACCCAACAAGTGACCTGCATTGGGGCGATTATCGTGGAGGTATGTGTTTTGTGCCTACGACATCATATATTTCATTGCATTGCTCACCTGTCATCTAGCCATTCATGAGATATTCGCATCCAATGCGAAGCGTGTGCCCGATAGAACATGTGTCATTGAGACCAGGAGCTCAAGATCCCCTCAGCGCACCTTCTCGTATCGTCAGATCAACGAGAGCTCCAACCAGCTGGCACACTATTTCATAGCTCATGGCTGCAATGTGGGCGATGTCGTCATGATATATGCCTATCGAGGGTCAGTTGTTACTTGTTGCCCAGTCATCTATCAATCTCACTGACAATAACGGCACAGCGTCGACCTTGTCGTTGCCTACATGGGTGCTCTCAAGGCCGGTGCAACCGTCAGTGTGCTTGACCCGCACTACCCCGCGGAGCGCCAGAAGGTCATCTTGGATGTTGCGAGACCCAGGTTTCTCGTCTATATCCAGAAGGCCGTTGACGAGTTTGGCAAGCCGCCCGAGCTCGTTGTTGACTTCATCACCAACGACCTGGACCTCAAGGCCTCCGTTCCAGCCCTGCACCTTTCCGACAACGGCGAGCTGAGCGGTGGCCATGTCGACGGTCAAGACTGTCTGGCAGCTCAGAAGTCCTCCAGAGAGCAAGATCCTAATGTCGTCGTCGGCCCTGATTCAATCCCTACCCTGAGCTATACCAGCGGCAGTGAGGGTAAGCCAAAGGGCGTTCAAGGGCGTCATTTTTCGCTCACCTACTACTTCCCCTGGATGGCAGAGAGGTTTGGCCTTTCGGAACGGGACAGGTTCACCATGCTCTCTGGCATTGCCCATGATCCTATCCAAAGAGACATTTTCACGCCGCTCTTTCTGGGTGCCGTGATAGTCGTCCCTCCTGCCGAGGTCATCACGTACGGATTGCTAGCCGAATGGATGCATGAGCACAAGACCACTGTCACTCATTTGACTCCTGCCATGGGTCAGATCCTTGTTGGCGGTGCCACAACCCAGTTCCATTCTCTTCGGAATGCCTTCTTTGTCGGAGATCTTCTGACCAAGAAGGATTGCAAGAAGCTTCGCGATCTTGCCCCCAATACTACCGTCATAAACCTCTTTGGATCGACCGAGTCGCAACGCGCAGTGTCCTTTTTCGAGGTCCCAAGCAAGGCCAAGGATCCCGCTTTTCTCGAATCTGTGCCAGATATCATTCCGGTTGGCCAAGGCATGAAGGATGTCCAGCTCTTGGTCGTTGACCGTGACGACAGGCACAAACTATGTGGAGAAGGAGAGCAAGGCGAGCTGTGGATTAGGGCTGGAGGTTTGGCCGAGGGATACCTTGGCGACGACGACAGAACAACAGAACTAAACCGATCCAAGTTTGTTCCCAACTGGTTTGTTGCCCCTGACAAGTGGGCGCAGCAGGACAAGCAGAAGGACCTCCCCCATTACAAGGGGCCACGAGACCGCCTGTACCGAACTGGCGATCTTGGCCGAATCCGCCCCGACGGAAGTGTCGAGTGTACAGGCCGTATTGATTCTCAAGTCAAGATCCGCGGCTTCCGCATTGAGCTGGGCGAGATTGACATCAATTTGTCCCAGCACCCATACGTGCGCGAAAACGTCACTGTGGTTCGGAGAGACAAGGATGAGGAGCAAACGCTTGTTACGTACTTTGTCCCAGAGACGAAGCGATGGTTCCAGCATCTCCAACCCCATGACGATGGGGAAGCCATCGAACAGGAAATCGCCTACGAGACCATGGCCGGAATGCTCCGACGATTCAAGCTGTTATCTGACGACTGCAAGAAGTTCCTAGCGGCCAAGGTTCCCAAGTACGCCGTTCCCAGCATGTTTATTCCTCTGGCTCGTATGCCCCTGAATCCCAACGGCAAGATCGACAAGCCCGCGCTCCCCTTCCCCGACGAGGCAGATCTTCTGCAGGTCGCCAAGAGGAGGGCTTCGTCCGTGATTGCCAGCATGACCGACACTCAAGCTCGGCTGGCCAAGATCTGGGCATCTGTTCTCCCTAACCGCACTGCACGTATGTTTGTGCCCGAGTCCAACTTCTTTGATGAAGGTGGCCATTCTATTCTTGCACAACAGATGTTTTTCCGTCTCAAGAAGGAGTGGAAGGATATTGACGTGCCGGTCAATGTCATTTTCCGGTCGCAGACTCTCGAAGCCCTCGCTGCAGAGATTGACAGAGCCCAGGATCCTATTGGTCTACGACTAGACGCGATGCCTCTCATTGGAGATGGCACTACGGAGGATGAGGCGTACGCCGCGGATGCCAGGGATCTGGCGTCTCAGCTCCCCGAATCCATTTCGCAAGCACCTCAGGAGTACGCAGAGGCCAGGCCCACGGTGCTTTTGACCGGTGCGACAGGCTTCCTCGGTTCCTATGTCCTACACGAGCTCCTCCAAGGCCCTACGAGAGCGCGTGTAATCGCGCACGTCAGAGCCAAGGATGCAGCGGCAGGCCTGGCACGAGTCGAGGCCGCAACAAAGGCCTACGGCTTGTGGTCCCCAAGCTGGACGAGCACGAACAGACTTGAAGTTGTGGTGGGAGATATATCCAAGGCACGCCTCGGACTGCTCCAGGAGACATGGGATCACCTCTCCAACACGGTAGACCTAGTCATCCACAACGGCGCCCAGGTCAACTGGATGCTGCCGTACTCCAGCCTGCGGGCGGCCAATGTGCTGAGCACGCTGGACTGCATCCGACTTTGCTCGACAGGAAAGCCCAAGCGACTGGCATTCGTCAGCTCAACCTCGACGCTGGACAATGATCACTATGTGCAGCTCTCTCAAGATGTCGAGACTGGTGTGCCTGAGGCCGACGACCTTGAAGGCAGCCGCAAGGGCCTTGGCACAGGTTATGGCCAGTCCAAGTGGGCGAGCGAGTTTATCATCCGCGAAGCCGGGCGGAGAGGCCTTTTGGGAGCCATTATCCGACCCGGATACATCACAGGCGACCCGGCATCTGGTATTTCCGTCATGGACGACTTCCTGGTCCGCCTATGGAAGGGCTGCTTGCAGGTGGGAGCCCGCCCTGACATTGAAAACACGCTCAACGCAGTCCCTGTCACGCAGATCAGCCGCATCGTCATCGCCGCAGCGTTCCATCTCTCGGCCACTACTGGGCAATCACTGGGCGTGGCTCAGGTCACCAGTCACCCACGCTTGAGGCTGAATGAGTGGATGGGTGCCCTCCAGCTGTATGGATATGGCGTGCCCAAGGTGCCATACAAAGAGTGGTGCACCAAGGTCATCGACTACACAAGTGACGATAGCAAGGAGGAGCATGCTCTGCTCCCGCTGTTCCACTTTGTGGTGGGCAACCTGCCCGCAAACACCATTGCTCCCGAGTTGGATGATAGCAATGCCACAGCAGCTCTGAAGTCATATGATGAAGGGAACGAGGGTCGGGATGCAAAGTCTTCTCCGAGCACACTTGATATGCAAATCCTTGGCATGTACTTGGCGTATCTAGTTGCAGTTGGATTCCTGCCAGCACCAGCAGAGAAGGGCGAGTACGAGTTGCCAAAGGTTGACGAGGCAAGGTTGCAGGCCATTGCTGCGGATAGCTTGGGTGGCAGATCTGCAAGGCCGTAGGTGTCACAAAAAGGGTAGTAAAAGGATCCCATCAATGGGCCAATCTTTAAACAGACATGAAAGCACCATCGATTGATCATGTTGAGGCGCGACTGCAGGAATGAGACTTGCAACCGGCCCCATAACTTAAACAGGTACAATCATGCTGTCGCTCCCAGACAAAGCCAGGTATAGTAGTGCATGCTATTGACCATGAACCTTGACAATCATGTTTCATCTTGGGATTGCAGCAGCTGACAACCTCCCTCGGATACAACGAATAGGCACCTATGTGCATGGGTAGGTATGGATGAGTTGGTGATTGACTCAGTGCACAACTACCGTATACGCACGCTCAATTCTCAATATTCGGCTTGCTTTTCTCGACCGCGGTCAAACTAGTTTGTTCCTTTCTCTTCCTAGGAGTAGTCTATTCGAATTGGCACCTATCTTACGCCCGGGAACGAGCGCAAATATCAAATGACTCGGTCTGTAGGCTGAATGAAGATGCAGGGCAGACAGAGGCGGGCAATGGCTCTAAAACTGATGCTACATTTTTGAGTTTAAAAAAGGATCAATCCCATTCGTTCCTTTATTAGACCAAGTGTTTTAGAAAGAGAATAGGTATCGAAGCGCTTAATTAGGCTCGTCTTAGGCCCCCACCTAAAAATCTAGACGAATGTGGAACTGCCCGATCAATCGCTTCCGTCATTCCCTCCAACGTGCGCTGATTTATCCGTGCAACGTCTGCCCAAGTGTAACCCTGCGCCTACAATAGTCGATCATCAACATAGCATCAACCATACCCCGCGCATCTACGCACTCGCTTAGTCGTTGGTGCCGTCATATGAAACCTGGCCTCAAACTCGGGTCAGGTGTAGCGAATGGGAGGCATGTAACTCAATGCGGGCAGGGCACTGAATGCCCAAGCTGACGAGCCGCAGCATGTAGAAGCCTAAGCGTCATGAGATATGCTACGTTGGGTCTTTCGGGTGGCCTCAAAGCGTAAAGAGGATGTGTACATGATAACGAACAGTGCCAACACACCAAAGATTGCGCCCATCCGAGACTTGAACGGATTAGAACCCTGCACTTCTGGCTGTCTACCTACGGATAATTACCAGGTGTCCGCTGCCTGCATCCCGAGGCATAGGTATTTCTTTCCTAAGTGGCGGAAGTTTTTTTGTTTCTCGTCATCTCTCAAGGAGCACGAACACTTCTATCGAGAATATCGATCATCCCGAACCGCCGCCGTTCAGATGGACGCCCACGTCCACCTCCCGGAGCTCGAACAACTCGCAAAAGATTGGTATCCAGACTTGCCTTTCGAAGAGGCTTATCTCAAGCTCCATCACGACGCGTTTGTGAAATTTCCCAAAGAGCTAGCGAAGCCTGTTGTCGCTG
The DNA here is from genome assembly GCA_027886205.1 of Fusarium piperis. Taxonomy (NCBI): domain Eukaryota; kingdom Fungi; phylum Ascomycota; class Sordariomycetes; order Hypocreales; family Nectriaceae; genus Fusarium; species Fusarium piperis. Next base: position 8,015 of record RZGM01000004.1, on the reverse strand, counting down.
GTGTCAGGGAAGACCCAGCTGCTATTATCGATGCAGTTGCTGCGGCTCACCCGAGCCCATATGTCAAGGTCTTGGCCATATTCACGCGCATAGTTCGAAAAGGCCGTGCTCGGGGCTCAGACACAGGCAGCAACAGTCCCATTCTCGGAAGGAGTGAGCACCCGAATCAAGTCAACGTGGGACAACCTCAAGACACTCCTTCAGCTATGACAGGCGAAATGGGCAAGGGTGCGACGAAACTTGTTGCCAGAGAGTATCATGGCATTCATGTCATTGGGAACTCGCTTGTGGATCATGTCAATTATTATGGCCGGTGGATGCAGACCGTCTCATCCATACAGATTGCTCAAGGACAACAAGTCATCCAAGCCCTCAAGGTTATTTGTGATCATCTTCGCGACACGAATGCCATCACTGTCTCAGGTGCTGGAGGTCCCGATGGATTCGCCAGAGCGGTGTACGATCTCATCAAGAAGAAAGTCGACGACGTTGACCAGCCCGAGCGACACATGCATCGATTCTTCGTCTATCACCCGGACACTAATTGGTACGGAGCGTTCCATCGATTGATTGGAGAAACATCTCTCCCTCCAGAGTTTTGCGCAAAATCCGACAATCTGGACACTGTTTGTCTTTTCATGCAAGATGTTAGACAAAGATTGATAGAAGAGTCGAACAGCGGCAAGGATGTCATATTCCACCTCTTGATTCCTTCGTGGTACAGCATTACTATCAGGGAGCCGCTGCACTTCCCAGACAACCTTCATCCCTTGCGAATTGAAGGAGAGAAACACAAAGGCAAGGAGCTGGTGGAGATGAACCTCCCGAGAGCGCCTAACGGCATGTTGATCGGGATTGCCAATGTCCTTGCCTCAAAATTGTGTTCAAGCAGCACAGCCAGATGCGCCAGTGGGCTTATATCATTACCTGCGGTGGGTTGGGGCGTCAATGGTGCCTGTTTTGCTCTAGGGGCTGGCGTGGGTGCTGTGACTGGATTGGGGGCCTTGGCCATGATACCAGTCTGGGTCGGCACCGCACTTCCGGCTATGGAGAAGTCTGGACCGGTTATTGAGGAAGCTATCTACAATATCCTCAATGAGGAAGCCCCTCGCATCTTAGGGTCTACTGAGCGGGTGGCTATGGAGGAATGATTTTTTGCAATTGAGTAGTGGAGCCGACATCTCATCGGTCTCGTCCATGAAGATGTTTCTTGGATCCAGAAAGGTTGTTGTATACCACCAAACCGCAGATCGAGAGTAAGGATTGCGCAAGGATATCGACTGGCAGGGAAGCTTGAGATGCACTGTAGGAAGAGATCTGATGCCCGTGGCCCCTCGGAGAATCACAGTGGGTTGAATCTCGAGGCTATTCAATGAATTACTGAGTGAGCAACTTTCTTCGGGTGTCTTCGCAAGTCCAACGGGCCCATAGTATGAAGGTTGATAGACGTGGCTCCACGGCTTCCTGGGAAAACTTGCAGTTTTTCAATGCAGGCCGACGATTGAAAGGTAGGGAGATTATATCATTAGAATGAATGAATGAATTTATTTCGCCCGGGAGGATACGCCTCATAGGGCCGGTGGCGTCACACCTCGTTACATTTGTCCTCCTTGAACTCTTCGTCTTGGACCCTTGCTCTCTTTAGTCCTCCCGTTCTGTCACCTTTCCCAGTCCCTTTTCCCTTTATGTCATTAATGTTATCTTGGCGCCGTTATCGAAATGCAGGTCACAAGTAAGTACTTTGGTGTGGGTGTCAATTACTAGGGGCCGAAAGCGACACAAGGACATCGACTCAGCCGAGGCTCAGGGCAGACTCAGCGATGGCTCGGATTAAAGCAGCAACTACTCAGAATAGTGGACAAAAAAGAAAATACTGCAAGTCAATATTCATGTTACGTATTAGACTGTTGCCGTTCACTTTGAAAACAGTCTATTACCTCAGTGCCTCTGGATATAGTATAGTAACTATTATCCTTTGAAACCTAAACTCAGTCCCCCACCTGACAATGTCATGAATCATATCAAAGTCCTAGAAGCCAAACGATGCCGTAGTACAGCATGTACATAGTGCCAATCACGGAGCTTTTGTATCAACCCTGTGAGTGCTCATTAGCATTGCATGGGCTAGATAGCAGGGGCTATGGACAAGGGCCAGACTCACCCATCAAACTGGGAGCCTACTCCAAGGAGTTCAAGGTCCATCTCAGCCTGGGAGCGACCACCGGAGACGCTGCCAGTGGGGACAACATCATCTTGGAGCGGAAGGGAGCCTTGGCGGCATGCCATGCTGGATGTCTCCTCCGCGGCCTCGCTGGAGATGATGATGCTTGCAGAAGTTAGTGACAGTTGTGCTTGGGATAGCCATGACATACGCATTACTTCCTAGGTTGTGTGTATGGGGGTCCATGTTGGGTGTGAGTAGATGGGGAGAAGGCAAGTGCTGTATGTCGGAGAGGAGCGTGATGTGATATCGATAATGGAGATTCAAGTAGGGTGAATAGAATGATGCTAGAGAACAATGGGAACAAGAGAACAATGGCGAGGAATTGAGGCATCCTTTTAAGCTTCCAAGGCCTTTCCCCTCGCTCATGTTCTTCGCCCGACAATGGCCTCCTCATGCCAGGAGCGAGAGGGCACCGCTGCTCAGCATGATTTCAACTCGGTCAATGCACCAGGGACGGATGTCTATTGGGCTGTCTTCTTTTGATTTCAGACATGCCGCTTCCGACTCCCCTCTTGCCTGGATTACGTAGCTGGCATGTTGAACGGTGAATGGGCAGTCACTTTTTGCAACAGACTGGGTACAAAGCCTCGTTGTCGTGAGATGAGATGCGCCATGAGAAGCGGAACTGTGTGGCGTCGGGCTACATTGGTCATTGGGCCTTCACCTTTCGCAACGCTACGCAGGGCAGGGCGGTGACCTGTGTTGGATATGCAGTGTGCTCCCTGCTGACGACTGGCAGAGCATGGCAGGCCCCTATTGGCTCTTCGTCTTTTGTATCGAGACGTGATTGGCCTCTCTCCTTTTGCAAACCGCCTTGGCTTTCTTCCCCGTTGGAGAGGCGCCCGAAAGGCAACCCCTGGTTTGCGAACCATGGCCTGTTACACACAGGCAGACATTTGTGTATAAGAAGGCTCTCCTGACGCCCTCTCTCAAACCATCCAACACTCATCATAACTCATCAACCACTCTCCACAACCTCATCAGTCCCCCCCTTTCTTTTTTCATAAACTCATCATCACATTCGATCAACACCCCTGCCCACCTTCCAATTGCATCCATCTACGTTTTCTCCCTATCCAGTACCTTCCTATCCCCATCCAGTCTTTTGGCCCCTTCTTCATCGCCCTTCTTTCACAAACTTACCTCTGCATACCTACCCACACACTTGCTGCCTTCAGATCGCCAAGATGGATTCGGACCCCAGGTTTTTGCACATCCCATACAACAAACGGTGGGAGTACTTGAAGGACACCATCATCCAGTTGTACCTTGAGGAGGGTGAACAGGTGGACAAGGTGGCGTCCAGAATGAAGTTGGAGTACTCTTTTGATGCATTGTAAGTCCCGACCGATCCTAACCTGAGCATCCAGTTACAATCCTAACCTGGACAGACCGAGTGCCTACAAGTACCAATTTCGAAAATGGGGCATCAAGAAAAGCACTTCTTCCAAGGTCAAGGCACAGGCAGTCAAGGTGCAATTGAAGAGGAAGAGAGATGCGAGTACTTCTGACCTCATCATCGTTGAAGGTGGACGTGAGAAGCCATTGGACAAGAAAAAAATGAAGCGCTTTCTGCAAGACGACCTCAGACGTCGCCATGAACCCGTCCTGGCAAGCGGCATGTGAGTTCTCCCAGCAACGTTTCCCAGACCCATTGCTAATTATTTCCTCGTCTAGCTTCTTGCGCATGAATCTTCCATACAACGCCCTTGCTAGTTTCTTCTACCCACGCGGCTCACCATCACCATTTGCTTCCGTCTTTCATACCAACTTTCCGGTGATCATAGTCAACAGCCCCGGCAACCATCGCACCCCTTCTTCTCAGCCAGCTGCACCCTCGCCAACGACTCAGCTGATACGAGATAGAGAGCATCTGGAAAGAGCAGACCTTTTCATCCGAGGGCAGTACCAAGAGTTGCTGTCCCAACTAGACCGGGACGAGCAAAAGTGAGTAGCTACGATGGATGATTTCATCAACACGACTAACCTTGCTCTCAACATAGAGTCGTTGCGGACTGGTTACATGATTTCTGGATTCATTCCTTCATGACCGCCAAGTACTGGGGTAGAGGTCCTGAAACCTGGACTCCTGGGCTCATCGCAGCAAAGACCCTCGGTTTAGTCGAATTGGAAGGCTCAGCTGTTACTCCTGGTGACGCAGCGTCAACAGCCAGAGCTTCTCGCATCACGATCGACCCCCCCTCCCAACTCTGTCGATGGAGTATCCACTACCACACTGACATTAAATACGATTCTGAACCGTCACCGCCGCCTGAGAATGACAACGAGCAGGACATTGAGGATGAGTCAACATGGTTGCTATGGGGTGCTTCCCATAATCACCCCACACCCGCAGACACAATGAGATCGGTGCTCTCAGACAACAGTTTCTCACGCATCGACGAGCATGACGTCCCACTATCTACATTATCGATAACGAAGGCGGTAAATCGCTCCCAGGACCAGATTGAGGTAGATTCATGGGGGTTTGCCATCATGGCAAGGAATCTAGATGCTCTAAGCATGGAGACGCCCTATAACTTGAAGCATATACACCCTTTTCACCTTGCTGCCTCACACTTGGATGGAGCCCACAGCTGCTGCTTGATCTTTAAGAAGCTGCTTAGGAATCTCGAGCCGGCGCCAAACTACAGAAATAATGTTGGGCACACAGTGCTGGACTCACTCATGATCAACATTCTCCGATCGCACACTTCGATCAGTCCTGGCAAGGTCTGCCAGAGCTTCGCAATACAAAATCGGTTTCCTGGCGAGGAGGTGGACATCTGCGGGCGATGGGACGCCGATTCAAGATGCATCCGACAACTCTACGCTTCAGGTAGATGCACGATTCCGGTCGAATGGAAACACCCCTATTGCAACACGTCGGTCCAGGCTATTTGCCATTCAATCGTGGCCTTATTCATGTCAAAAGACGCTATCGATATCAATATCATCAGTGGTTTGTTTCCAATGCATTGTGGCTGCTGCCGCAAAGACCTGAAGCTCTTTCCACTCCATGCCCTAGTCATGGTGGCATTCCATCTAGGGGCCCACGGAGCCCCGGGGGAGACCATGTTTGGCGCAATTGCAACTCTGAGCTGTATGCTCGCCGTATTCGCAGACCCTACCATGCCTGCCGACATATCTGTTTCTGGGCTATTTGGAACTGGGACTGATACGGGTGAAAGCTGCGCCCATAGCCCTGTCACACCTTCAGAGCTTGCCTCGAGCGTGCCAGAGAAGATCCTCGAGTCCTGGCCACATGAACGACGACTTGGCTGGAGAACATTCGTTGCTGTGTTGGACTTTGCTGTTTCTGAATGGGATGGTGAAGAGGGAATTTATAAGAGTCATAATCTTGGAGTTCTTTGGGCAGCTTCGCAGACCGAAATGCTAACCTATCGTCGAATCAAGGCAACTGACCCCTGGGTTTCTGACAGATTTAACCTCCAACAGTTATTGCAAGGCCTCGACGATGGGTTAGGGCCAACCAGCATCCCGCTCTACAGAGATTGCTTAATGTCAGACTTTAACACTAAGGGTTGGTTCAAGGGAAATGTGTTCCTCTGCCCGACTGCTCAGGAAGTATGCACGAGCTATTTTATGAACTTGGAGGACTGGGACCGTACAACATTCATCAATGCACCCATAGAAAGGTAGTTCTTTGCCAAGCTTGCCCTTGATAAATGTCAATCCAACAGATACCGAGCTAGGTAGCCAGCTTAGAAGTGCGCGCTCTTCGCATTCTCATAATCGTGGCCTTTGATTCCTTTAGAGCACCCAGATGAACTCAACTCTGACGACTCAACGATGTGCCAATTGTGCAAGGGATAAAGTTAAAGAGTGCATAAATCACTAAAACATGCACGTCTATTTCTGAAGTTGAACCGAGATGAATCTCGTGAGCCGAAATGAAGAACTCGGTCGAGGTGGAGAGCATCAGTGGGTTCGGTCCGACTTGGCGGCTGCTACCTAGATCAGCCATCTCACACCGCCCGGCAGAATTCATCTATAAATCTCCGCCTCGAACCCGTCCTTTGCTTGTTTTCCTCTTTTCTTCTTCATACTTACCTTATTCCGATTTACCTCGCTCAAGAAAGAGGGAAATCAGCGTGGAGGGCCTGCATTGCACATCGCGGAGTCGCTCCATGCTCCATTGTCCTTCGGGGCCATGGGGGGTGCAATTTTTGATTTATCACATTTTCGTTGTGCGCTCAGCTTGATGCTGGGACATGAGGAAGATGGTAGTAAATTGACTGAAGTTAAGACGTCTAAATAGCGATGGCAGATCGTTCAAAGGTACTGAGCTCGATCTCGATATGACGTTGCATCACCGCGCTGAGGCACGCGTCTGTTTTAACATTCGTGGTTGACGAGGTGATGGTATTCGCCACTCCAACACCAAGCATCATTCACAGGGCGATGGCATCTGTTTTACAGATCACTTTGAATGTGGTGATGACAGAGATGTTGCTCGTATTCACTAATCGTGCAACTTGTTGTACAAAATAACCCAAATAATCCTACACTCCATCCATACCCGTCCATGTCCCAAGATCATTACAGTCTCCCATTCCTTGCTTGTCCCATTACTGCTTCTTCCACTGTCCCGCATTCTCGACGCCCTTGGCGACGCTGTCCAGTCCGCCCTGGACGCCAGTGCCCAGGTTGCCCACCGCGTCTCCGATGGGACGGCCGAGGTCGCCGGTGGCGGCTGTCACGGTGTCGCCCACGCCTCGGGTCGCCGCGCCGGTGACGTTGCCGACTGTGCGGCCCAGGCCGCCGACCGTGTTGCCCAGCGTGCTGGTGAGGAACTGGGCGGCTCCGGTAACGCCTTCGGTGGCCGAGTCGGCCGTGGTCTTCTTGTCGTCGGTGAGACCCATGGTGTATGTGTGTGGTTTGTTTGTTTGGTAGAGGTTTTTGTGTGATGTATTGTTTGTTTTGAAGTTGATCTTTTGTGAAGCTTGATGATCTGGTAGAAGATTCTCTCCTTTCCGTGGAAGCTTTCGCCTCTTAAATCCCCATGGTGGCACCCATCTCAAGATCTCGCCCAGGTGAAGCAGGTTGAATTACATCACCATATGACGTCAACCCAGGCTGTCATCTCGACGCCTCGATTGGATTCGCAGGATCGACAATCAGCCGTCAGCCACACCCCAGGAGCTCTAAAATGACGTCCTTGGACACATAATTACGCGGTCCAGCGTTTGAGAAATCGCCTGGAGGTGCCCATGTTCGAGATATTATAGGGTAGCCGAGGTCCGGTTAGCATCATCTCGAGGCCACGGCGTCGTGAGGCTTGATGTCATTCTCTGAGAGGCGTCACTCTCACTGGACCCTTGATGATCCATGGAATCTGTTGGGGACACCCTCTCGCGACTGACTTCACATGAGGACAACGTCAGATTAATGGGACGGACTGTTCACCGGGATATCTGTCAATATCCCGACTGTTGAGTTGTGGGACTATGCATTCCTTATTCAAGGCAGAGGCTGTTATCACGATATTATCAAGGGGATTATTCAGGCAGGTGACGCAAGAGACGCAACTAGGTAGGCATTCATGGGTTAGAATGGGAAACAGGAGCGAGGATTTCCACGACTGGCCCTCAGCTACCTCCACGTTCCATCTAGAGCATCATTCAAGTCATCAGCGAGTGTTCACCGGCATGCAACCAGACCCATACCGGTTCGGAAACTACAGGTTGCAGGGGGATTAAATGTTAAACATGATACATCGCCACAAATGAGTCATAAGTAAAGGTACTTATAAAGAGGCTATTTTCCA